>CM060908.1:524191567-525419900 GCA_030737815.1 Allium fistulosum | reverse complement strand
TAATTAAATTCAAATTTGAAGCAAAGTGAAATTAAATATAATGAATTCAAATTAAATTGAAGCAAATTGACTTGAATTTAAATTATGAATGAAACAAACTTGAATAAATCGGAAAAAAATCGAATGTAAACTTATTTCATTGATAAATAAGAAAATAAACGACTTTGTGTTTATGATTGTTTCTTTAGAAGATTTGAAGTTTGATGGTTTGTACTTTGAAATAATAAAAGTAAATTTTTGAAAAAAAAATCCAAAATTGTCCAATATATGCTAAAACGAAAACAACCATAACTTTTAAATGGATGGACGAAATTCGACGATCTTAGACTTTCCGGAAAGCCTAGAAACTGTGCTACATCTTCTGTTTAGAATGTTTTGATAAATACTTTCATCCACTAGGCTTAAAACACCAATATTAGTCGCTGGCCTGTGCGAAGTAGAAATCTGAAGCACATACCCTTAGTATTCTCGCCATAACTTTTTACTGATGCATCGGATTTTGATGATCTTGCACTTTCTGGAAAGCTTAGAACTTAAGCTAAAACTTTTGTTTTAAGCATTTTGTGTTTTGCTGTCGTTTAGAAGGTCAAAAACGTGACCAAACATCGCTGACCTGCGCAATTCATTGCCCAGGCTGAGGCATATCCTTTTAGTAAAACGACCGTAACTTTTGAACGGATGGTCTGAATTTGATAATTTTGGACATTCCGGAAAGCCTGAAACGAAATCAACAACTTTTATTTAGATTCCATTTCAAAATTTCATCGTTTAGGTGACTAAAAATTTGGATTTGTTCGCTGTCCTGAGACATAAATTTTGGATTTGAAGATAAAATGAGTTATATATATGTTGTATATGCTAAGTATATCGATCTATTAAAATATGCATGATTCTCACTTGGTTGTTGAGTATTTTAGTAGGTAGCAAAGGGTTGCGCTTCGCTTGTGGAGCTCGCTTCTGCGCTAAATGCAAAATGTAAGTTCAAATGCTAATAAACGCTTAATAAAATGTACGTTCTCGGATTACGGTTTATGTTGTGGTATATTATTGTGTTCCCCATGTTTTGAGATGCCTCATTCTTGTAATGAGATGTATATCATGCAATTATTACCACTGTGAAATTTTTCGGTCCTAGCCGCGCAAAGTAGGTGCTGCCGAATTTTTTCAAAAATCCGGAAGTTAGAAAATTTTGAGATTTAAAAAAAAAAATCTTATAACAAAATTTTGCAAATAAGTTGAATATTTTGAATGAATTATATCTAAATGATGGTTTTCCCTTCTCCGTTCCTTTTCGAGGACGAAAAGTTTTAAGTGGGGGAGAATGTAACGACCCGTATTTTTAACACTTTAAAAATACGAATTAAAAATGAAAATTTTGGATAAAAATCCGAAGGAAATAAAATTTTGTGTTGCTAAATGTGAATTACAAGTTAAAATACAAAACTGAATTCTGAAATAACTTATTTGTAAATTAAATATGGATGTTAACTTGTAATTGAACGTAAGTAAAGATTTAAATTTGAATGTAACAAGTAATTGAAACGAATTGAATTCGATTGTAAACAACGAAATAAATAAAATGTTGCATTTAATATTGAAGTTATAATATGGAAATCAACGTAAATGAATGTAATTTAATATTACTGTGAATTTAAATAAGATGATAGCTGAAGAAAATGAAAGTAAATGAATTATAAACTATTGATAATAATGTATAAGTAAATGGTTGATTCAATAATGAAAGTGTAAATCGAAATAAAAGAATTCATTTGGAATTAAATAACTTAAATTTGAATTACAATATAATTGAACGCTGAATCTAATATAATATTTTATATTGGATTTATAATGGAAAACTACATTGTAAAAGATTGTTAATTACTGTGAAATTAAAAATGGAATTTGTGAACAATTGAAATTTGATTTAAAAGTTAATAATTTAAGATTGGGAATTTTATATTGAAATTAAACAGCCGAATAATTTATTTTTCGAATATTGGATTTAATTAGACAATTAAATCGATAATTTAATAAGTTAAATTTCAAAAATAATTGGAAATCGAGTTGAATATGATTGAAAATGATTTGTAAAATTTTATCTTATCATATTGGAGTTATAGTAATGTTATAGAACTTTTAAAATTGAATTTAAAGTTAATTTGTGAAAATTGAATATTTTAATATTTAATTATCGACTGAAAAATAGCCATTTTTCGAACAGTCTCAGAATTGAACAGAACTAGTTCCATTGGATCGGTAATAGTTTGTTATTGTCGGATTTCTATTTTCGTAGCAATCGGAGTTATCGTTTGACCGTGGCAGCTCGAAACGCATCGAAATCGTTTTAATTTTAATTCGACGAGTTAAAATAGTCATTTTTCAAAAAGTCTCGGATTTCGACGAAACTAGTTTCATCGGATCCGTAATGTGATATTATTGTATGGTTTCAAATTTCGTGTCAATCGGAGTTACCGTTTGTCCGAGGCAAGACAAAACGCATCGAGATCACTTTAAATCGGTTTAATTTAAAACTGATCGTTTTTCTCCGTAACTCGCCCAGATGACCGAATTAGCCTCCGAAACATGTTCCATTGCGTTCGGAACGTGGGGTAAACCTTAGAAACGTCAGCCGGCATGCTTCGTTTGGAGTTCGGAAAATCCGGGATGAATAGTGTCGCGTATTTTTCTATAAAAGCCCTCACTTTCCCTATTTTCCAAAAGGGATAGTTTGGCTCACATCCCTGATAAGTTTCAAAATAGAGAAAAAATCCTTGCCAAACTTAACTTACATTTTCGGTCCCTGTTTTCAAATTCGCGCGCGCAGAAAGACCAAAATACCCTTTACGTTTTTAACATTTCAAACGCGTATAACTTTATGTAGAAAAATCAGATCAGCATACCGTTGTCACCAAAAAATCACAAATTTGATGATCTTTAAAATGAGATCCATTGTTGATACCAAAAAAACATATTTAAGGTAAGACTGCAATTATTCCATATATTTGCGGAGAATTCTGCAAATTTTAAACATTATCGATTTTTCTTCAAATGCCAACATCTATTGCATATACTTGCTGAATTGTCTGCAACTATTGCGTATACTTGCAGGCATGTCATCAATTATTGCATATAATTGCTGAATTGTTTGCAAATATTGCATATAAATCTGCAATTATCTTTAATAATTGCATGTATGTCTGTAAATATTCTGATTAATTGCATGCTCATCGGCAACTATTCATATAAAAGCATTTCAATACAAAACTAGACATTTATAACTATAAATAACAAAATAAAGAATTTTAGTTCAATTATGAAGATTAAATTCATCATTCTTTACAATTATTCATAATATTTGCATAGTTATCAGCAATTATTCTCAATAATTGCATTTATTTCTGCAAATGTTCAGAATAATTGCATTCTTATCAGCAATTTTTCTTGTAAAATCATTTCAATACTAAATTCATCTTTCTCTGCAATTATTCATAATAATTGCATAGTTATCAGCAATTATTCTCAATAACTGCATTTATTTCTGCAAACATTCAGAATAATTGCATTCTTATCAGCAATTACTCATGTAATCATTTCAATTCTAAATTCATGTAAAATCATTTCAATTCTAAACTCATATTTAAGGTAAGAGTGCAATTATTCCATATATTTGCGGAGAATTCTGCAAATTTTAAACATTATCGATTTTTCTTCAAATGCCAATAGCTATTGCATATACTTGCTGAATTGTCTGCAACTATTGCGTATACTTGCAGGCATGTCATCAATTATTGCATATAATTACTGAATTGTTTGCAAATATTGCATATAAATCTGCAATTATCTTTAATAATTGCATGTATGTCTGTAAATATTCTGATTAATTGCATGCTCATCGGCAACTATTCATATAAAAGATGAATTTAGAATAATTGCATAGTATATTTGCATAGTTATCAGCAATTATTCTCAATAATTGCATTTATTTCTACAAATATTCAGAATAATTGCATTCTTATCAGCAATTTTTCTTGTAAAATCATTTCAATACTAAATTCATCTTTCACTGCAATTATTCATAATAATTGCATAGTTATCAGCAATTATTCTCAATAACTGCATTTATTTCTGCAAACATTCAAAATAATTGCATTCTTATCAGCAATTATTCATGTAAAATCATTTCAATCCGAAATTCATCTTTCTCTGCAATTATTCATAATAATTGCATAGTTTTCAGCAATTATTCTCAAACAATTGCATTTATTTCTGCAAATATTCAAAATAATTGCATTCTTATCAGCAATTATTCATGTAAAATTATTTCAATCCGAAATTCATCTTTCTTAATTACATTCTTATTAGCAATTATTCATGTAAAATCATTTTAATCCTAAATTTATCTTTCTCTACAATTATTTGTAATAGTTGCATATTTATTAGCAATTATTCTCAATAATTGCATTTATTTTTGAAAATATTCAAAATAATTGCATTCTTATCAGCAATTTTTCTTGTAAAATCATTTCAATTCTAAACTCATCTGTCTCTGCAATTATTCATAATAACTGCATAGTTATCGGCAATTATTCTCAATAATTGCATTTATTTCTGCAAATATTCAAAATAATTGTAGTTTTTCATTTAAATCGAAAAATAAACCTTCGATTTTGTAGAGTCTTCAATTTAATTTCTTGATTCTCATAGTTTATAGACTCGGCTCGGTTTTTCATTTGATCAGAAGAAACTGAAGAAGAAGAACTGAAGCTCGACAGTGAAGCGTAGGGGTAATTTGGGGAAAAAATAGGCGGAAACCAAAAACAGGGATGTAGAAAGTATAATTTTTTTCACAGGGATCCGCTTTGAATTAAGTTCTGTTTTAAGGATGCGTGCCTAATATTCACTTTCCAAAAACCCTAGGGTTTCATCCCTTAGCCGCCACTTTTAATTCAATGGCCAGAAAATTTCGAAACTTCTTTCCTTAATATCTCTCAATCCTTTCAACGAAATCAAAAAATTCCAAAAGCAAAGTTGTAGATCTCGGCGAGCTCTTTAAATCCATACGGTTGATCTATGCTTTTACGTCACGGATTCGCCCAGATCTGACTTGGAAGCGTGTACGGTTTTTCTCGGTTTGCGTGCAAACGGTGGCGAATGGGGTGGCGAAACTTGGCGCGGAGGTGGAGCAAGGAGAGGCGCACGCGATGGCATCCCCTGATCAACGTCCGATCGCTCCTAGTTGTGTGCGTATGGAAGAAAGGGGCGTGCGTGAGTGGGTTTCGTTCGCGTGCTCCTGTACGTGTTTGGGAAGATGAAGATGCGGCCAAATTTCCTCAATTCTTTTGTGCGGCCAGATCTGATCTGGTATATAAATTTTTTTTCTTTTTTTCTTTTTATTGTATACAAACTTTAAAATATCATATCTCATCCGTGCGAGGTCGGAATTGGACGAAACCGGCGACGTTGGAATCGCAGCGACGAGAGCTACGCTGTAGTGCAGATCCGAAGTCATTTGGAGCTTGTTAAAGTTTTAGGTTAAATCGAACGTTGTTCGATTTGATTTAAAAATCGAAACTCAAGGTGAGTGTTTATACGCTCACAATTGACTAAAATAATTTATGGTAGTTAAATTTGATATTGTGAAGTGATATGAATTTTATTTGTCGTTTTGAAAAAAAATTAATTGTCATATAGATTGTCATTTGAATTCACCGTTGAAAATTAAATTGACAGTCAAATTGAAATTAAAATTGAATTGCGATTAAATTACCTAACATGGATAACTATGAAATTGTCGTGAATTGTATTGTCTATTGGATGATTTATTTCGATGGATGCTATTGGTTGATATTTAAATGTTTGGATGTTTATTTGCTTATATGTATCCTGTTATACATACATATGACACTATGATTGGTTTATGTGATATATATTCATCCCTGACATTTAACTGAAATAAATAATCACTTGGCCGTAGGTTAGAAAATTATATACGGACACCAGGTTGGTTAAATTAAATGATTTTAAAAAGTTGTTTTGAAATTATTTAAATGAATTGATTTTAAGAATAAAATCCAATTTATGGAAATTGAAGTATTTTGAATTGAAGCTCGAGATGTTGGAATTTAAACTTGGTAAATGAAATTGTTTAATTATTCGAAGTTTAGATTTTTAAGAAAAAGATTGAAAACGACGTAAATATTCGAAAGTTGATTTGTTTTAAAAGATTGGACTTTTAATCGAACTTTGAATATTTCTAAGAAAATTTATATGAAATGATATTTCAAGTTTGAGTTTGGAATTGAAAATTAATTTGAAATTGAGATTTAATTAATTTGGAATTTAATTGAAATTCAAAGAAATTTGTGAATTGGACTAAATTGAAACTATTGAATTAAATTTGAAGATAAAATTGATTTGGATAAGATTTGAACAGAAATTGATTTGGAATGTAATACTTAAATGAATTCTTGAAATCCGAATGTTAATCTAAGTTTATTAAATTGGAATTGTTCCAGAAATTAAGTAAACTACTTAATACGGATGTTTAATTTGAAGTATATTCTAATTTGAATACGAAATGGTTTTAAAGCGAATCTTATATTCTTATATAAATATATGAGCTATTTTGAAATGTGGAATATTTAAAGTTTCGAAATATATTGAAAGTGAAATTGTTTATTTTGTGGTTCAAATATGTATTTGAAATTGATAATTTGAAATGGTTTATTGAGAAGCTAAATCGAGTTGAAATTAATGATTTTGAAATCGAAATGAGATATTGAGGCGAAAATTATTTTTGAAATGAAATCGTATATTTTGAGTAAATATGATGATTTTGGAAATGGATTTATTTGAAGTGAAAGTGATATCGTATTGATACGATTTTGAAATTGAAATGAGATATTGAGGCGAAAATGATTTTTGAAATGAAATCGTATATTTTGAGTAGATATGATGATTTTGAAACGGATTTGATCTTTGAAGGGAATATGATATTTTGATAATCAATGATGAATTGATTTTGAAAATGTAAAAGATCCAACCGGTGTGAAAAATATAACGTAGTTATTAAAGAGACCGGGATCGTATATGGACATACTCTCTGTCGATACCGAAAACCACTTTAATAACTATTATACGTGGAGTGTTGATCCAGAATGAAGTGGATGGTTTGGCGAACGCGTTGACTGAAGAAAGAGAACGATTTTGGATGACCCCTGACATGACTAAAACAGGAGCCGCGCCGGGCCATTGAGGTTCGCCACCTCTAGCGGACACACTTCTTCGTTACCATGTCTATTACTTTTGTGATTCGATTTGGGTGCACCCCTCGATTTTGGGAGTGTTTTTTCGCGGTGTTGGGGTAGTAGCTGCTATGCCCAACATCAGTCCGGATCACGCAACTACTAGTATCCTAGTTGGTATTGCCTTATGTACCTTGTCATACTGATTATCCTATTCGCGACCACTACGATTTTGGTTTGTACCTTTAGTATATGGATTTCCCTCTGGTGACTTCCGGTTTTGGGGAAACTACGGTCTATTATATGCTCTTGGGAATATAAACTGTGTTAAGGGTGGAATGGGCCATGACTTAACACTATTTTAATACTTTTACTTTAATGTAGACATATTATAATAGCGTATTGTACTACATAGTAGATAGTTTAATGGATCCTTGAGAGATGGAAAATCCCGTAACATCTCTTAAGTTATTGCACTCACGTTGACATTGGATAGGAGATGTCAAACCCCGTAAACATCTTTGACGCCGTCACACTCATATTTTCTTATTCGATTTGACTTACATGAGATATTTTAGTCCTGACTCGAGTGTTTTGTCTTTTCATTACGCTCGGGTCAGCCTGAGCATTTCAGATAAGGTTGAAGATCTATTTTGGAGGACGAAGACGGAGTTTGGTATTACATCATTTGTATTCTACTACCGTATTATTTTTCCGCTGCATTATTGTATTATCTCTGATATATGTAACTCTGATTTATGATGTATAATAATAATCAAATTTATTTATTTAACAGCTTCATGAACTGTTATTTTATTATTATATCTTGTTCTTCCGCTGCAAGATTCTGAGTTTGCTTCTGTTCTTTCTTTCCTTTTCTTATTTAACCCCAATAACCATCTGCCTTTTTGAACGGTTTGAGTTGGACATGTGTGGATTATTGTCGACTTGAACGGTCAAAAATGGTGGGTCGTTTTAGTTGGTATCAGAGCTTTGGTTTAGATTACCTTGGCTCTAGTGGGGAATAACTCATTGAAATAGGGTGAAACCTTATGAATGAGTTTGAGTGTATATGAGAGAGCGTATTTGTAATTTTGATATAAAAAAATGATTTTATATTGTGTTAATTTGTTCCGTTGAGTATTTATGAATTCTGGTGTTAACGCTAAAAAGTAAACGCTAACACCCGATGTGTGTAATAGAATCGTGAAAGCACCACCCATGTGACGGGAACAGAATTTAAGCAGTAAACTGGCAGAAAAGCAGTAAAAGACAGCAATTTATAGTGGTTCGGCTTGAGATTAAGCCTACGTCCACTTTGAATCTCTTTATTACTGAATTCGGTTACAAATCAATACAAATCTCTTATCAAAACAGTACAACTTGATCAAAAGAAACAATCTTGACTACTAGCTCAATCTTCGTCGATGAAATTCGATGAATCCATGTTGGATGTAAGGAATTATCTCTTGAAGATTGTTGTAGCGTCTTGAATGTTTGAGGATCTTTGATTGCTGGATGAATGGAGATTTCGACAGAGTAACAGTGCTTGAAGAAATGAATGGCCAAAAGTCCCCGTTATGTTGGAAGTGGTGGGGTATTTATAGGAGCTGATTTGGATTCTGGAAATTGTTCTAAGGTCTTAGGTCGCGCACGACCTTAGTTAGGTCGTAGGTCGCGAGCGACCTAAGATAGGTCGCAGTCCATATGCGACTTAGTGAAGGCAGCCTGATTGAGTTGCTTTCGTTTCCATCTGAGCAAGTAGTAGGTCGTGAACGACCTATAGTAGGTCGCATTCCTTTCTCTGCTTTTAGCTCGTTAGGCTGTTAAGTTGCTAGATCACTTCAGGCTTTAGGTCGCAAGCATCTTCAGTAGTTAGGTCGCAAGCATCTTCAGTAGTTAGGTCGCAAGCTCCTTTAGGTCGCAACACTACTAGGTCGCGAAGTTCTTGAGATAGTTAGGTCGTAGACTCCCTTAGGTCGCAGAGCCTCCTTCAACAGCTAGGTCGCGACCTTCTTTAGGTCGCTATGTTCATAGGTCGTAAAGCTTCATGCTGTTAGGTCGCAAACCTCTATGTCCTTAGGTCGCGTAGCTTCCTGCTTTTAGGTCGCAAACCTCTATGTCCTTAGGTCGCGAAGCTTCCTGCTGTTAGGTCGCAAACCTCTATGTCCTTAGGTCGCGTAGCTTCTTGCTTTTAGGTCGCAAACCTCTATGTCCTTAGGTCGCGTAGCTTCTTGCTTTTAGGTCGCAAACCTCTATGTCCTTAGGTCGCGTAGCTTCCTGCTGTTAGGTCGCAAGGCTTCCTGTTCTTAGGTCGCGATGTCCTCTTAGGTCGCTAACCCCTTTTAGGTCGCTAAATTCTAGGTCGCTGAGATAATGGAATTAACATTTGCCCCTCGAGGCATATGACTATGCCATAGGTCGTATGCTTCGACTCAACCTTGCAAAGTCGCGAACGACCTAGAACTTGCATGCCTGTTCGCCTCCCATTCTCAGTTTCATATAAATTGGTTAGGTCGCAACTTCTTCCTCACCTTACTGTTTTGAGCCTCCATCGCCATTAACGATTGTTCGAGCTTCTAAAGACAAATTCGACTCATTCAATTGACTATTCTTTCTCACAAATCATAATCCGTAAGTGGGTCGACCTTTATTCGTCCATAGCACTGCTTTGATCACGAATCGTTGTTACTTGTCCCAAGCCTAATTTCATACATCATGCTTTCTGAACGGTAGTTTCAATTGAATTTCGTTTGTCATTTGACGTGTCGTGGCGATTTGCGATCATACGAAAGCTATTACTACGGATCTATGGGGTTTGCAATTGATTTGCTAGTTAATTGGTGGTACATTGAGGTAGGATGAAGGGGAAGATGAACTCTTTTTGAACTGGCGGTATTGGGTTATCGGACCCAATATGATGTTGCTTGGAGAGGAAGTTAACAACCTATCAGATTTGAACGACCTAAGAGTTAGGTTGCGTGGGAACACTTAGCGACTTAAGCCTTTGCGATCTGACAACATTTGCGACCTAGAGAATCTTCAACCTAAAAAAAATTGTGCACGACCTAGGACTTAAAGAAAATTGCCTCATCTTAATCCATTCAACTGCAACGTGCGACTTACAGAAATCTTGACCCATAATAGGTCGCTGAACGACCTAATACTTAGACAATTTTTCACAGCCCTGAACTCTTAACCTGAACAACACATCATAAGAACGCTGCAACCTGTGTTAGGTCGTAAGCGACCTAACACTTAGAATTTTTGAGCAGAATTTGACTGATTTTCTGAATTTGAATTGTTTTGGACTTTGTACTTCTTTTCAGATTGCCTCAACTTTAATGCTGATAACCTGTTTAGAAGTAACATTCACAGAAAAATGGGACGAATATACTGCCATTGATTGCCCACATCAAACGACAGATTAGTTGACAAAGAATATCAAACTTAAATGAACTTCGTGAATGAAATGCTGTGAACTAACAAATCTAAGTGAAGTATTAAAGCAAAATTGAAATGATCAACTAAAGCTGATTTATTTGCATCAACACAACACTTGTTTTTGGACTTAAAATATCAAGCCCTGAAACTTTATAACTGACAAGTATCAATTAGTTTTAGTTTCATTTACATTTGCTTGTTATTGCATTAGTTTTGCACAACACTTCACTCTTTTTTAGGAAACGTGCACCTTAATATTTGATCGTCTAGTTCCTTGTGTAGAATGGCATCTCAACAAGAAGACTTGGAAATAGCTGGAGAAGCTTTTCCAATTGCTACTCCACTAAACGACCCTCCGGAAAGGACTCCTACCACTTTGAGTCATAATGTGATATCCCGGATTTTTGACATATGTTAATTAGATAATTAACTGTTTTAATCAATCGAACAGATAAAATTTTGATATCTGGATATGTTGAATTATAAAAATCTGGATAAATATTTAATTAATTAATTATTTGACCATATCTTAATTTAATTAATTTAAAATTTGGCAAAATTGTTATTTTCAGAATAATAATAATAATAATAATAATAATGTGTTGTTTATAAATATAGATATAAGTGGGTTTAAAATAAAATATATGGATAAAGTTTTTATTTAAAATAAGATTTTGTTTTATATTATTTTTACTTAAAAGAATTTTATTTATATAAATTTGGGAAATATTTATTTAATAGTAAATAAATACAAAGGTTTAATATTATCATTTAAAAATAGATTACATATACTATATATGATATTATTAAAATCTAATTGGTTTATTTTATTTTCTTTAAAAAAGGTTTCCATTTATATAAATTAGAATGAGTATTTAGTTATTAGGAAATTAATTAATAAAAGCTTTATTTATATTTATAAATTTATTTAAAATACTTAGGACATGTGTTAATATCTTAACATATGGTAATAACATGTGGAAGCTTTGTATAATTCAATTTAACAAGTGGCAAAACAATCTTTAATCTAAAAACTAAATTATACTAAATAACTATGTTTAGAGAAACCTGGCCGTTCAATATCAAAACCTCTCTATTCTTTCTTTCTTCTTCTAAAAATCTGAAATGAAATTTAAAAGTAAATCAAACAACTTCATCAGTTTTTCAAAGCTTCAGCATGTTCAAATTTTCAACTGAACTTCAGCATCTATTTCATCTTCCACCTGAATCAAAGCATGCAGTAGGATCAACTCAACATTACAACTGAAATCAAGTAATGCAAAATCGTAGGAAGCTCCAGACTAATTGAAACTGCAATGAAGAAAAACTGTTCTCTGTTATCATTTGTGAGTACCCTACTGTTATAAAAACTTGAATCTGGGTTAAATCTTGATGCATGTGATAAATGATAAATAAAATGTGTTTAAATTTACAGGATCTTACTTTTAAAAATACTTTCAAGTATGATTATCAAGTGGTTTTGCTAGAAACAAGAAAATACAGTGAAAACTCTAAACTATGTCAATTTCGAATATCATGATTACTTGTTTTAATTATATCATCTTGTTCGTTTTAGAAAACGATGATTTTTAAAAGTGGAATCATGATTTTTAAGTTTGTATTCGTGGAGAAATTGCGAGTTGAACGGAAAAGGAGTTTTGAGCATTTTCTGGCAATCGAGAGACGTTGGGTTCTCGGGGCTCTGGTCGAAGTTTGATTGTCGACCAGGAATGTCAAGAAAAATGTCTGATGATTTTATCATACATCGTGGCGTTGGGAATCAGTCAAACTAGGGTTTAACATTTGTTTTGGTCATGGTGGGAAATAGGATGACTGGGTCATCTATGGTGGATCGAGTGTCTCTGGAGTGATGGGGATGGATGCGTGGATGGCATGGGGAGTTATGGCCGGAGTTTCAGATGGAACGTTGGTCGGAGACGTGATGGCGAGACGTTTCGTTCCAGGTGATGTCGAGTTCTGTTTCAAGTGAAAGTCTCGATTTCGTTTTAGGCTAGATATTTTCGATTGGAGGTTCGAAGTCGAGAGTCGTGGTGATTTACGACTTGCCGGAGATGGTCGAGTTCGTCGGAGATGGCTGGAATCGCCGTGCACGTGCACAACGGTGAGGTGCGTGTCAGGAATGATGGTCGTGGCGACTCGAAGGGGCTCTCGGGATTTTAGGTGCCAGACTCGATGTTACTCTCGTGTTTGAGTAGGGTAGGAATTACAGTTTAGTTGATAAAAGAAACTAGGAAGAAGAAGAAGCTGCAAAGGGAAACTCGTGACGATCTCGAGTAGGAACGTGGGAAACTCGAAGCTGGGATCGAAGAGAGGAAAAGTGTTAAGCACGTTTTATAAAAAATAAAAGTTTGGAATTTAAAAATGATTCTATGTTTAAACTTTTCTAGACTTCTTTTTAAATGTTCTTAAACTCTATTTTAATGGTATGTTTGTTAAATTTAAGTTTGTTAAAAACTTAAATAAAATAAAATAAAAACTTAACCAATTTATAAATATAATTAAATGTTAATTTAAGGTTAAGTTTAATAATGTGATTAAGTAATTAACAAAGGGAAATGATTTGTTAAGGATAATTAAGACTTTGATAATTTAAATAAGAATAATTAATTGTTTTAATTATTAATTAAGTAATAATAAATAAAATAGTTAAAGATTATAATTAATTAATTAAGAGTTTTATTAATTTGTAATTAAGAATTATTAATTAGATAATTAAAGTTAATTAATTAATAATTAGCAGTAATTAATTAAGTAATTAATTGGTAATTAGTAATTAATTAATTGATAATTAAGGGTTAATTAACCAAGTATTAAGAATTAATTAATTTTTAATTAATGATTAAGGATAAATTAATCTCTGATTAAGGTTAATTAATTGACTTATAAAAGTAATTAAGGTATGATTAATTAATTAAATGATTGTAATTAATTAATAAATTGATTAAGCAGGATTAAGTAATTAATTTAATTTAAGATAATTAAATTAATTATAATATGGATTAATAAATTCTGTTTGGATGATTGTTAGAGTAAAATGTCTGGATTGATTGATATCTATTGGGTGATATTCTGTGATACTCTGTGATATGCTTTGGATATATCTGTGATGAATGTATAGATTATCTATGATAAATGCTATGTGAATTCAAAGTGTTAAATTGAATTGTTTATTTTTTAAATAACTTGACCTTTAAGATGACATTGGTTTCGAAGAGACCGGGGTCGGGTATTAGTAAATATCCGAAACCACTTCGATTTGAAATCATCTAAAATACTTTATAGATTGATATGTGAAACCAATAGGCTGGTTGGGATAAAATGGACCATTTAAACTAAGTTGGATACTTAGATATTGTTTTGTGAAAATAAGTGTTGACTATATAAGTTGTTTACTTGTAATAATGTACGAGTTAACCCGGGTTTTAAATAAGTTCTATAGATTGGAATTTCTTGTTAGATGGGTTTACTCACGCTGGTTTCCAGCCTGACCCGGGTGTTACTTTGATGTAATGCTCGGGTCAGACCGAGTATTACAGATTTCCAGGTAAGGACGTTTTGGAGCTCAGGAGGCGACCTGGATGGTAGGAACGTATGGAGTATATTCCGCTGTGATATATTATAGTTGTCTGAGACATGTTAATTCTAACTGTCAAGTACATTCGTGAATGTTGTAACTCTGATGTATTAAAATGTAATTAACAAATACAGTTTTCCTTGTATAACTGATATTATTATTTGTTATTATATTTAATCCGCTGCGAATGTGAGATGTTGTGTTCTCTGTTCTTCTTTCTTCTTTCTGTTTCTTCCTTCTATCTCTTTCTTTTTCTTCTAACTATCTGGAATTTTCGGGTTCGAAAATCCTGGGTCGTTACAGTTGGTATCAGAGCTGAAGGTTAAGCGAGAACCTTTGCTCTGGTGGGATTACTCATTAAGGATAGGGTCAATGGTACCCTAAGATGAGTTGAGTGTATATATATATGAGAGCGTACTTTTTATTTTCTTACATAAAGGTTTTAAAATGGTTTTTTTTAAATAAATGATTTTTATATAAGTTTATCTTTTGATATATATATATATATATAGAATAATTTCCTAATTCTTAAATATATTAAAGAAATTGGTTGTTGAATTAATTGGAATTAAATAAAATAATAAGAATTAAGGGGTAATAGTAATACAACCAAATTTAAATGGAATAAAGATGAGTTTGAAATGAATCCAAACTGAAATTTATATCTTGAATTTGTAGAAGTGTTTTCAGAATAAAGATAAAAATAAATTGGTTTCCACATATGATAATCTTGGTTATTATCATAAATGGTTGTTGTGTTTAATAATGGAATGTTTTAGGGAAGTAAAACATTTAGGCAAGTAAGATTTGTAAATTGTAGTGGGTTTTAAATTGTGAAGTTTTAAATCCAGAAAACTTGAAATTATTTTTGAATTAAAACCAAAGATGGTTTAAAAATTTAAGGTGTGTAAAGAAAATGTATATATATATATAAGGATATACATAATATTAAAGATGATTTGAAATAACTCTTAGTGTTGAGTTTTAAATTGGAATGTGATATTAAAACCCGAAGTGATAAGTTTTTGAATTTATAAATGGGAAGATTATTATTATAAGGTTTAAAATTTGAATGGGAATTCAAATTAGGTCAAGTTGACTAAATTAAATTGAATTTAACTTAAGGGAAGTTAAATGAGTTTAGAATGAATAACTTGAATTGCAAATTTCAAGATGAAATTGAAATTTAACTTGGAAAGTTAAGATGGTGAATTTGATTTGTTTGAATGAATGAAGAAATGGATTGTGATAATATATCCATTATATAAATGAAAATTAAACCTTAATTTGAAATTAAGGATATGAAATTCCTTTTATAACTTAAGATTTGAATGTTAAGAATTGAATTTGTAACTTAAAATTGTTTAAGAATCAGTTTCAAAGTTGGAAGATAAAATTGGGCAATAAATTGAATTTTTAAGATAAAATTTCTTTGAACTTTTAATTTGAACTTTAAAATAAGTTAAGTAATGATAATTTTAAAATGGAATTTTGGAATTTGGATTCAGAATTAAATGGTTTAAAGATTTAAGTTGTTAAATTAAAAATAAAGGTTAATTTGATTTAAAGGATTAAATCAACATTTAAAATTTAACTCGAATTTATATAATTCAAGATAGTTTAAAATTTGAGATTTAAATTGAATTTGTTCAAACTGAATTTGATTTGAATAAATGGGAATTGTGATTTAAGATAAATAAGTTTAAAATTCAAATGAAAAATTTGAAATGGATTAATTTAAAATAAAAATTGAAGATTGAATGAGTTCAAAATTCAAATGGGAATTGGGATTAATTCATATAGAAATTGAAATGAATTGAAATTTAAGTGGATTCAATTTGAAATTAGTTTGAATAATTTGAAATTGTAATTAAAGCTGAATAGGTTTAAAAATCAAAAGGAATTTGATTTGAATTTGGAAAGGAATTAAGGTTAATTCAACTTGAATTGGGATTGAATTAAATTCAATGGAAATTGAAGTATTGAGTCAATTTAAATGGAAGTGGAAATTTAAATTGAATTAATGGGAAATTAATTGGAAATGGAGATTGGGAAATTAAACAGTTTGGCTCTGGATTATTTTCAAAATAAATTGTTTTAATACAAATATATTTTTCCAAACTATTTACTATATAATCTTCTTCTTAAACCCCAAACTATCTTATACTTATTTTACAATTATTTTGGAACTATTTAACTATTTTGAAACTGATTTATAAACTAATTCTATTTTTCAGTTACTTATATCTAATCACTATTTTAAAAACTATTTTGCAATTACCTAACTATTTTATAATACTTAACTATTTTACAGCTATTTTACAAACTAATATCTATTTTTCAACTACTTATCTATTTAAAAACCTTTTCAAGCTATTTTTAAATTTAAATTGGTCAGAGTTCAAACTGTTTGTAATTGAAGTAATAACTCAATTGGACATGGAAGCAATTGAGAATAAGAGAATAGAATTAAAGGAAATGTGGATAGAAAGGAGAAATTGATTTAGCTAATAATCAATAAAGATAAATACGTAGGATGTACGTATATTATTCTATTCGCATAGTGATTTGATCCAGATTTGAACACAGAATTTCGAGATAGTATTATCGATCCGAGTTGGGATTTTTCACTCGAATTTCGACGGCGAACCTGGATATGGATTTTTGATTGGTTCTGGATATTCTCTATCATAGTTGTGACTATGCAAGGAGAATGACGGTTTCTGATCAAGAAACCAGATCTGAGGCCGCACTAGGAAGTCGGGTGGAGGATACTAGTTCGGAAGTGAAATTGTGTGATCGATTGAGCGATCAGATTGATATTGTGTACGGATGATATGTGTACATCGTACGGATTTGAATGAAATTGATATTGAAGATTTTGTGGATAAAAACTGTAAAATGGTTTTTGAAATGAAAAGTATATTTTGTGAAATATATTATGAAATAAAATGGGAGTTGAATATTTCTATGATTAGAACTCATTTTATAGAAAGGTGATATGGTTAATAACTTTATAAAAGAGTAATCAGATTTGAATATTTGATTTGGAATAAACAAAGTTATATATCTTTGTTATATAAGATAAATATTCCCTTGTTGAATCCATTGCCAGAAGAAAAGAGTTTTGAAATATTTGAAGTATAAAAGAAGTTTTATACAAGTTTGAAATGATCCAAAGATTTTTAAAAGTTATATATATTATATATAGGGGTTTTTAGGCTCAAGGAAAAAGTTGAAAAAAATCTAGTATCAGGGATAACAAGTTTGCCTTTTAGGCTGAAGGACACTTTCTAGTGCAAATCACAAAATGATAGTTGTAACTATCATTTTCTGTTTCCACTGAAAAACGTCCTTCAGACTAAAAAGCAAACTTGTTGTCCTTGAGACTAAATTTTTTAGCAACTTCTTCCCCGTGCCCATTTTCCTGTTATATATATATAAAGGATTTTATGGGAATGATTTTGGAAAAGGTTTTGGGAACCTATATAATTTGGAAAAGGCTTTTGATTTTGGGAAAATCAATTTTGGATTTTGGAAAGCCTAGTTTGAGAATTATCGATTTTGGTAATCGATTTTGTGTAAAGGTGTGACGCCCCACCTCTATACCCACGCTAGCCAAGAACACTACGGTGTAGTGCTGTCAACTAGCACGGAGAATAAGGCTGTTGAGGAGCGACCATCTATGTAATTGCTTTGTGCGAGCACCGATATGTCAGATAATAAAACATTTCATTTCAATTTTTAGAGGAATACCGACATACCGATACAAACTCAAAGCTACTACACAGTGGCTATAATAGTTTAGGACAATAGATATAAAAATAACACAGGTAACATAAATGCGGAATAAAGATGGAACGAAAAGTCTCATATATACAATAACTGATATCAGTTACAATACATTTGACACAATACAAATGATACAACTACAACTGTCGACTCAAAAAGTTATATATACACGTACATTATCGACTAATATACACGAATACATTATCATCTTAAAACACACACTGACTACTACAACACGACGAAGACCTCTTCAAATGATATAAAAAGTCTTCATAGCTCTAGCAGCAACCCAAAGCTAAAAATCTACAACCTGTAAATACTCGGTCTGACCCGAGTATTACATTCAAAAGAAAATAATACTCGGATCAGTCTAATTCAAAATCAGTTATTAGAGCATAGAAGCAATAATAATCAATCTCAATATAGATGACAGTCACAGAAATCTCGTATATCCAACTCTCGATACGAGAATTGGATAACGGCAGATATAACACTAAACAGTGTTAATCCACAAAACAGAAACCCAAAGCAGTTTAAGCAATTGAAATGTCAATTTAAAAATATCAATGCTAATTGGCTGCAGTACACGCTAACGTGTACTGCCTCGCCAATACAGCCTACGAATTACGCAACAGGTCGATGAATTAAGAATAAAAGAGATATCGATTAAAATCTGTCAATTCTGGGTGGCTGCAGTGCACGCACGCGTGCACTGCCTCGCCACCGCCGAATATAAAGTCACCACCACAATGAATCTGCAGTGGCAAATAGGTATAAGGACAAAGGCAGGCTGCAACTAAACTGCAGAAAAGTCATCAACAGTTCAAGCATATACAGCAATAGAGACGAATTCGAGTACATCGTGAAGCAGAACCAAGTGCAGTTCAACCGAGATGGACAACTCGAGAATAAACATTTACAAATGAACGAGTATGTGCACCCAAATAAGGCCACAGCAACGACTAAATCATTTAAGCATAAGAATGCAAGAGGAATGTCACTGAGAAGGAATGTTTAGTATACATATGAGTTCAAGGTAAAGGAAGAAAAACTGCAACTACAATGAACAACTCCAACATGAATGTGCAGACTCAAGTGAATACAAGCTACAAGTTCAAATGTCAACAACATTGAAACATGAAGCGTAAAGCATGCCAGACTTGAAGCTACAAAGTAACAGACCAATCAAAGATGTCAAGTGAGACCAGACGCAAATGAAACTGTCCAAGGAACTGGCTACAAGGCAATGCATCACAAAACTTCAGAAAGTCATATATCATCACCAAACCAGAAACTAATCCAGACTGAAACAACATGATGCAATTTGAACAATATGACTGTACAAACAAAAATACAAACCAGAGTGCACAACAACACAGTGAACTGGTCAAGTAAATAACAATGCACAAGGCAAAAGCAAAAATTGGTCACTATAACATGAACAAGTAACCAAGCTACAGACCAGAAAACATGATACTCAATGCTCAGTTCAAAATGTTGAACAAAATCAGGTGATGTTCAGAATCAAATAAAGTCACAGGGGAGTTCAAAATCAGAGTCAAAGTATACATAAAGCACAACATTGCCAGATCGAGCATGTGTACAACATCAACATCTACAACAGCAATACATGCAACAGAAACCAGACTCGATCAGTTTAAACACGAATCAAAGACCAAATGCAATGACCGAACAGAATTTCACAGGTGAAGTGCAACAGGAACCAAGGCTACGATATGCAACACTCAGATGAAACCAACATGACCAAGAGCAATGTCAAATGCACAATAAACCGAGAACCAGACCAGGAATAGATTGTCATAGTGAAGTCAAAGCGTGTACATAGCCGTATGTAACCAAGTCAAAGCCAGAGTGATCAAAATATATGAAGTTGAACTGGTCAGAAACAATGTGGTCAAGAATCGAGCAAGAAAAATTCAAAGCCGAGATTATCAAGTAACCAAGCAATCAAATATACGAAATTGAAAAGGTCAGAATTCATCATCAACATCCAAACAATAATCGAACGGCCGAGAAAATTAATTGACGAATTCAAATAAAGTCGTACCATCGCAAATAAAGGATATCGTATCTATATAAACCCAGAAATCATCATAGACTGCGGGGTGGTCAGCAGAGCAAAGCAAGAACTATCGAGTTCAAGCATGAATCAAAGGAAAAGCAACAGAACACTAATCAGAGAAACCCCAAAATCACGAAAATCAAACAGAGCTTCGAACTCTAATAACTCAAAGCATGAATTAGATGTGAGCGGGGGAGAAACCACTCACCTTGTTCGAAGCGGAGGCGAACTCGAGAGAAGGAGTTGAATCGCCAAAGAGTCGAAGCATCGCCGAAGCCCTAGTTTTCCAGATCGAAGGAAGAGCAATCGCGACCGCCATTTTTTTATTTCTCTCGTATGCTTTGTTTTTGGTTAGGGTTTGAAACGCGATTGAACGAAGAGGGGAATGGGGATGGGTTGTTTGGGTGTTGAGTGAAATCACGGTTTCAAAACAAAAGATCATGGGCCGAGATTATTGCTTAAACCCAAACGACACTTAACGAATCTTTCTAAAGCTCGTTTAACATTTAGAACGACTTTAAAAATTCCAAATAGCGAATAACAAAATTTTATCCCTGAATTTCAATTTGATTAAAATGCCAGAAGCTATTCGTTCCCAGATTAAATCGTCAAGAGACGATAAGAAAATGGGCACGGAATGCCGGGTTGTTACAGACTCCCCTTCTTAAAGAAATTGCGTCCTTGCAATCCTAACGGATAAGTGGGAAAGAGGTAACAACCATAAGAACATAACAATGTCGAATGCATAAGCAAAGAAAATGCCAACAGGGAAGCATTAGAATTATGGAAGTATCAGATATAAAATCAAAAAGGTTCGACTGCTTCAAGTCAAAAGGATCAACATCGTGGGGATCAAGGAATCAAAATCAGACGACTATCAAAAAGCAAGAATCAATCGAGTTCCAGCAATTGAAAGAAAGGAATCAGAGCAGAAATCACGTACTGCACGAATTGAATGTGAGTAAATCAAATTACTCACCTGAATCGTCAGAGAAAAAGACGAAGCTCAAATCTCAAAATCGCAAATATTCAATCATCAAAAACGATAATTGAATTTTCAAAAATATCTGATTATCAAAAACGATAATCAGAAATCACAAAGATTCGATTATCAAATCGAAAAATATTTAATTATCTCAAACGATAATCAAATTTCACAAATATCTGATTATCAAAAACGATAATCAGAAACACAAAGATTCGATTATCAAATCGAAAAATATTTAATTATCTCAAACGATAATCAAATTTCATAAATATCTGATTATCAAAAATGATAATCAGAAGCACAAACATCTAATTATCAAAAACGATAATCAGAAGTCATAAATATTCAATTAACGAGTCCGGAATTAACCGAAGTAGTAAAAGTATGGTTCCATACTCCTTACTTTTGCTAAATCGTTTAAATCTCTTTATCGTTTTCTTGAAAGTGCAGAATTGTGTGTTTTAAAAATAACATTTCACATTCTCAAACGGACAAGTCTGGAATTAAGCGAATCAGTAAAAGAAAGGGGTCATAGTCCTCGCTTTTTCTGAAACGTTTAAATCGCTTCCTCGTTCTTTTGAAAATGTAAACTGTAAAAAAATTTGAAAACAATTTTAATTTATATTTTTGAAACAACTTTTAAAAATAAAGAATTTTGAAAACACGTGATTAAATTAGCAATATCCGTATTGCGGGAGAACCGCTTGTAAATCCATTTCAAAATTGACGGTTACCGATGTTAACACGTCAAAGTCTCATCAAAATAACTGGCATCAAAATATAATACCAAATGAATTTTCATTCATCAAAAATGTCACAAGAATCTTCTCAAAGATAAAAAGGGATGTCATACCCTAAACTTGTATTCATAACAAGTCAATAACACATGAATTCACCAATGCACAAAAATTGATAAACATATCAATAGAAATCACGAAAATTGGTGAAGCACAAAATTCCAGAAATCATCACAAGAAATCCAGAAAACACATATTCTAGAAATCTACACACGAAATCCAGAAAACACAAATTCTAGAAATCTACACACGAAATCCAGAAAACACAAAGAAGGAGGAAGTCCGAGCACACGGACGAGAAACTATCTCATGGAAGCTATCCATTTAATTTTACGAACACACGGATGGGAAGCTATTTATTTAATTTTCCGAACACACGGATGGGAAGCTATCCATTTAATTTTCCGAACACACGGATGGGAAGCTATTTATTTAATTTTTCCGAACACACGGATGGGAAGCTATCCATTTAATTTTCCGAACACACGGATGGGAAGCTATTTATTTAATTTTCCGAACACACGGATGGGAAGCTATCCATTTAATTTTCCGAACACACGGATGGAAAGCTATTTATTTAATTTTCCGAACACACGGATGGGAAGCTATCCATTTAATTTTCCGAACACACGGATGGAAAGCTATTTATTTAATTTTCCGAACACACGGATGGAAAGCTATCCATTTAATTTTCCGAACACACGGATGGAAAGCTATCCATTTAATTTTCCGAACACACGGATGGCCCGAAGGCAAGTCCGACACACGGACGAAGAGACATCGCACAATCGCTAGTCTAAATCACAAAAATGATCGTCATGATCATAAGGAAGTGTCAATCACACCAAGCTAGTAAATATATGAGTTTAGCTTCATGTCCCATAACCACTTGCTTAACTTAAATATTTACGAACAAGCTGTAAATTTTCACTAGGAAATTGTCACAAAAAGGGTTCAATCGAACAAGTCCAAGAGCTAACCGACGAAGTAAATGCAAGCGTTTCATACCACTTGTTTTACTAGGCCGTTTAATTCAATTTCTCATACGAGTGAAATAAAGGCTTGTATATACTAATAGATTGGAAAACGGTTCAAGAAAAAGAACTTTGTAGTAAAATAGTTTTGAAATCGTTTGGAAAAAGGGATTTTAATATTTACTACTAGTATAGAAAACCTTTATATTTTTAAAGTGACAAATCACAAAAATGATTGTAGAAACAATCAATCACAAGAATTCACATACGAAGATGTGAATGGAATCCAGAGAAATCGATACTGAATCCATCAGAAAGTATGTTCACAAAAATCCCGAAGAAAATGTCATCAAAGTTGCTAATAAATGATAGCAACAAATCGGGGAAATGATCAAGAATCGATTAAATTAGGAAACCAAGTCAGTTCACTAAAATTTCACATTCGAAGACGTGAATAAAATCCAAAGAATTCGATTCCAAATTCATCAAAGTAGGAATACCCAAAAATTCCAGAAATAGAAGTTATCAAAATCGACAAAGGTGATAACAACTAATTAGAAAAGAAGAATCGATTATCAACTGGAAAAACAAAGCAAATCGAGCAGAAATGCATAAATGACTTCAACAAAAGTAAGAATCAAGTCAACGTCGAAGTCAACAATTAATAGCCGCGGTCGAGTATAAAATGAATCAATCATTATTATCAAAGAAACCAATGGCAAACAAAATCAGAGTCTTGAGAATCAAGAAATTAGCAATTTCTCAAAAACAAAGTGACCGAAGTCGAAGGGAAATCCAGATGAGGAAAACACAAAATATCAAGTTCAAAATCGCTGAGATTCAAACTAGATGTGAATGAGAAATCAAAATCACTCAATTTGCAACTGGTCCAGCTATTTTTTCATCACAGTGTAACAGGTACACAATGACACTCATAGCATAGAACAAAAGTGGAACAAAGTCCAAAAGTCAAAATGGCTTTAATTTGCCAAATTAAAACAAAATCAACATCGGCTAAATCAACTCAAAGCCGAAAACACAAGAATAAGCGTTAGGAATTCATACCTAACAGTCAAAAATAATCATATGTAAAGATGAGAGATAAGACGTCGACAAATAGTTGTAACACATGCTCCATCTAAGTTATGTTTTATAGTTGTCCTAAAAACATGGCTCTGATACCAAGCTGTGACGCCCCACCTCTATACCCACGCTAGCCAAGAACACTACGGTGTAGTGCTGTCAACTAGCACGGAGAATAAGGCTGTTGAGGAGCGACCATCTATGTAATTGCTTTGTGCGAGCACCGATATGTCAGATAATAAAACATTTCATTTCAATTTTTAGAGGAATACCGACATACCGATACAAACTCAAAGCTACTACACAGTGGCTATAATAGTTTAGGACAATAGATATAAAAATAACACAGGTAACATAAATGCGGAATAAAGATGGAACGAAAAGTCTCATATATACAATAACTGATATCAGTTACAATACATTTGACACAATACAAATGATACAACTACAACTGTCGACTCAAAAAGTTATATATACACGTACATTATCGACTAATATACACGAATACATTATCATCTTAAAACACACACTGACTACTACAACACGACGAAGACCTCTTCAAATGATATAAAAAGTCTTCATAGCTCTAGCAGCAACCCAAAGCTAAAAATCTACAACCTGTAAATACTCGGTCTGACCCGAGTATTACATTCAAAAGAAAATAATACTCGGATCAGTCTAATTCAAAATCAGTTATTAGAGCATAGAAGCAATAATAATCAATCTCAATATAGATGACAGTCACAGAAATCTCGTATATCCAACTCTCGATACGAGAATTGGATAACGGCAGATATAACACTAAACAGTGTTAATCCACAAAACAGAAACCCAAAGCAGTTTAAGCAATTGAAATGTCAATTTAAAAATATCAATGCTAATTGGCTGCAGTACACGCTAACGTGTACTGCCTCGCCAATACAGCCTACGAATTACGCAACAGGTCGATGAATTAAGAATAAAAGAGATATCGATTAAAATCTGTCAATTCTGGGTGGCTGCAGTGCACGCACGCGTGCACTGCCTCGCCACCGCCGAATATAAAGTCACCACCACAATGAATCTGCAGTGGCAAACAGGTATAAGGACAAAGGCAGGCTGCAACTAAACTGCAGAAAAGTCATCAACAGTTCAAGCATATACAGCAATAGAGACGAATTCGAGTACATCGTGAAGCAGAACCAAGTGCAGTTCAACCGAGATGGACAACTCGAGAATAAACATTTACAAATGAACGAGTATGTGCACCCAAATAAGGCCACAGCAACGACTAAATCATTTAAGCATAAGAATGCAAGAGGAATGTCACTGAGAAGGAATGTTTAGTATACATATGAGTTCAAGGTAAAGGAAGAAAAACTGCAACTACAATGAACAACTCCAACATGAATGTGCAGACTCAAGTGAATACAAGCTACAAGTTCAAATGTCAACAGCATTGAAACATGAAGCGTGAAGCATGCCAGACTTGAAGCTACAAAGTAACAGACCAATCAAAGATGTCAAGTGAGACCAGACGCAAATGAAACTGTCCAAGGAACTGGCTACAAGGCAATGCATCACAAAACTTCAGAAAGTCATATATCATCACCAAACTAGAAACTAATCCAGACTGAAACAACATGATGCAATTTGAACAATATGACTGTACAAACAAAAATACAAACCAGAGTGCACAACAACACAGTGAACTGGTCAAGTAAATAACAATGCACAAGGCAAAAGCAAAAATTGGTCACTATAACATGAACAAGTAACCAAGCTACAGACCAGAAAACATGATACTCAATGCTCAGTTCAAAATGTTGAACAAAATCAGGTGATGTTCAGAATCAAATAAAGTCACAGGGGAGTTCAAAATCAGAGTCAAAGTATACATAAAGCACAACATTGCCAGATCGAGCATGTGTACAACATCAACATCTACAACAGCAATACATGCAACAGAAACCAGACTCGATCAGTTTAAACACGAATCAAAGACCAAATGCAATGACCGAACAGAATTTCACAGGTGAAGTGCAACAGGAACCAAGGCTACGATATGCAACACTCAGATGAAACCAACATGACCAAGAGCAATGTCAAATGCACAATAAACCGAGAACCAGACCAGGAATAGATTGTCATAGTGAAGTCAAAGCGTGTACATAGCCGTATGTAACCAAGTCAAAGCCAGAGTGATCAAAATATATGAAGTTGAACTGGTCAGAAACAATGTGGTCAAGAATCGAGCAAGAAAAATTCAAAGCCGAGATTATCAAGTAACCAAGCAATCAAATATACGAAATTGAAAAGGTCAGAATTCATCATCAACATCCAAACAATAATCGAACGGCCGAGAAAATTAATTGACGAATTCAAATAAAGTCGTACCATCGCAAATAAAGGATATCGTATCTATATAAACCCAGAAATCATCATAGACTGCGGGGTGGTCAACAGAGCAAAGCAAGAACTATCGAGTTCAAGCATGAATCAAAGGAAAAGCAACAGAACACTAATCAGAGAAACCCCAAAATCACGAAAATCGAACAGAGCTTCGAACTCTAATAACTCAAAGCATGAATTAGATGTGAGCGGGGGAGAAACCACTCACCTTGTTCGAAGCGGAGGCGAACTCGAGAGAAGGAGTTGAATCGCCAGAGAGTCGAAGCATCGCCGAAGCCCTAGTTTTCCAGATCGAAGGAAGAGCAATCGCGACCGCCATTTTTTTATTTCTCTCGTATGCTTTGTTTTTGGTTAGGGTTTGAAACGCGATTGAACGAAGAGGGGAATGGGGATGGGTTGTTTGGGTGTTGAGTGAAATCACGGTTTCAAAACAAAAGATCATGGGCCGAGATTATTGCTTAAACCCAAACGACACTTAACGAATCTTTCTAAAGCTCGTTTAACATTTAGAACGGCTTTAAAAATTCCAAATAGCGAATAACAAAATTTTATCCCTGAATTTCAATTTGATTAAAATGCCAGAAGCTATTCGTTCCCAGATTAAATCGTCAAGAGACGATAAGAAAATGGGCATGGAATGCCGGGTTGTTACAAAAGGAGATTTTGATAAATCATAAAGGGTATGATTTGAAGATACTATAAGTATATAGTATAAAATGTTTTGAGTATAGCTCTGGGGAAAAAGGCGCTCTCTTGAAATGAACTTCTCAGGAGTGCCACTGGGTGGTACTGCCTTGAACCCCAAGGGGGGATTCTAAAGTTGATCCTGTGAGGAGTCCGGACAAAACTAGTTCCTGAGGATTATTTGTGTAGCGAAAGTCGAGGGGCTGGTGCCCACAAAGGCATTTGAGTTATGCTGTGACAACAATTTAACTCAATGTCACTGCGATCTACTGCAGACCATAGCGAAAGTCATGTGTGCCGCTGAGAGCCAACTGTCTACGTTTGATTTTATATCGGTAGACTGCGACCTATGTGGGAGAAGTTTCATTTTGACAGCGAAATCGTGTGTGCCGCTGAGAGCCAACAGTTACATGGACTTTTGCTGCGACGGCAACGTAACCCTGGGATGTAACTGCGATCTGTTGTGGGTTCCATGCTGTTATCAGTTACATGGACTTTTGCTGCGATGGCAACGTAACCCGTGATGTAACTGTGACCATGGATGGGAGTGATGATTTCCAGAGCATTCTCACCAAAGATATTTCCTCTATTTTCAAAACTGTTTTCTATATTTTCATAAATTATTTTCCAAGTATTTTCACCGGTGTTGAAGACGGGTCTACCTAGTACTTTTAGATTTTCAGTCCTACGCCTGATCAACGTATGACCGAATTTCTGTGAGAACGAGAATGGACTTGTTGAAACATCGAGTTATAAAAGTATTTTTATAAAGCCTAATTAGGAATATTATAAAGATTTTTAAAGTGTTTTTTTTCTAATGTGTTCAAAGAGAAAATTTAACTGATTTTAAGAATTTTAAATAAATTCTGGCTTCGTTCCTTTTCGAGGACGAAAAGATTTAAAGGGGGGAGGAATGTGATATCCCGGATTTTTGACATATGTTAATTAGATAATTAACTGTTTTAATCAATCGAACAGATAAAATTTTGATATCTGGATATGTTGAATTATAAAAATCTAGATAAATATTTAATTAATTAATTATTTGACCATATCTTAATTTAATTAATTTAAAATTTGGCAAAATTGTTATTTTCAGAATAATAATAATAATAATAATGTGTTGTTTATAAATATAGATATAAGTGGGTTTAAAATAAAATATATGGATAAAGTTTTTATTTAAAATAAGATTTTGTTTTATATTATTTTTACTTAAAAGAATTTTATTTATATAAATTTGGGAAGTATTTATTTAATAGTAAATAAATACAAAGGTTTAATATTATCATTTAAAAATAGATTACATATACTATATATGATATTATTAAAATCTAATTTGTTTATTTTATTTTCTTTAAAAAAGGTTTCCATTTATATAAATTAGAATGAGTATTTAGTTATTAGGAAATTAATTAATAAAAGCTTTATTTATATTTATAAATTTATTTAAAATACTTAGGACATGTGTTAATATCTTAACATATGGTAATAACATGTGGAAGCTTTGTATAATTCAATTTAACAAGTGGCAAAACAATCTTTAATCTAAAAACTAAATTATACTAAATAACTATGTTTAGAGAAACCTGGCCGTTCAATATCAAAACCTCTCTATTCTTTCTTTCTTCTTCTAAAAATCTAAAATGAAATTTAAAAGTAAATCAAACAACTTCATCAGTTTTTCAAAGCTTCAGCATGTTCAAATTTTCAACTGAACTTCAGCATCTATTTCATCTTCCACCTGAATCAAAGCATGCAGTAGGATCAACTCAACATTACAACTGAAATCAAGTAATTCAAAATCGTAGGAAGCTCCAGACTAATTGATACTGCAATGAAGAAAAACTGTTCTCTGTTATCATTTGTGAGTACCCTACTGTTATAAAAACTTGAATCTGGGTTAAATCTTGATGCATGTGATAAATGATAAATAAAATGTGTTTAAATTTACAGGATATTACTTTTAAAAATACTTTCAAGTATGATTATCAAGTGGTTTTGCTAGAAACAAGAAAATACAGTGAAAACTCTAAACTATGTCAATTTCGAATATCATGATTACTTGTTTTAATTATATCATCTTGTTCGTTTTAGAAAACGATGATTTTTAAAAGTGGAATCATGATTTTTAAGTTTGTATTCGTGGAGAAATTGCGAGTTGAACGGAAAAGGAGTTTTGAGCATTTTCTGGCAATCGAGAGACGTTGGGTTCTCGGGGCTCTGGTCGAAGTTTGATTGTCGACCAGGAATGTCAAGAAAAATGTCTGATGATTTTATCATACATCGTGGCGTTGGGAATCAGTCGAACTAGGGTTTAACATTTGTTTTGGTCGTGGTGGGAAATAGGATGACTGGGTCATCTATGGTGGATCGAGTGTCTCTGGAGTGATGGGGATGGATGCGTGGATGGCATGGGGAGTTATGGCCGGAGTTTCAGATGGAACGTTGGTCGGAGACGTGATGGCGAGACGTTTCGTTCCAGGTGATGTCGAGTTCTGTTTCAAGTGAAAGTCTCGATTTCGTTTTAGGCTAGATATTTTCGATTGGAGGTTCAAAGTCGAGAGTCGTGGTGATTTACGACTTGCCGGAGATGGTCGAGTTCGTCGGAGATGGCTGGAATCGCCGTGCACGTGCACAACGGTGAGGTGCGTGTCAGGAATGATGGTCGTGGCGACTCGAAGGGGCTCTCGGGATTTTAGGTGCCAGACTCGATGTTACTCTCGTATTTGAGTAGGGTAGGAATTACAGTTTAGTTGATAAAAGAAACTAGGAAGAAGAAGAAGCTGCAAAGGGAAACTCGTGACGATCTCGAGTAGGAACATGGGAAACTCGAAGTTGGGATCGAAGAGAGGAAAAGTGTTAAGCACGTTTTATAAAAAATAAAAGTTTGGAATTTAAAAATGATTCTATGTTTAAACTTTTCTAGACTTCTTTTTAAATGTTCTTAAACTCTATTTTAATGGTATGTTTGTTAAATTTAAGTTTGTTAAAAACTTAAATAAAATAAAATAAAAACTTAACCAATTTATAAATATAATTAAATGTTAATTTAAGGTTAAGTTTAATAATGTGATTAAGTAATTAACAAAGGGAAATGATTAGTTAAGGATAATTAAGACTTTGATAATTTAAATAAGAATAATTAATTGTTTTAATTATTAATTAAGTAATAATAAATAAAATAGTTAAAGATTATAATTAATTAATTAAGAGTTTTATTAATTTGTAATTAAGAATTATTAATTAGATAATTAAAGTTAATTAATTAATAATTAGCAGTAATTAATTAAGTAATTAATTGGTAATTAGTAATTAATTAATTGATAATTAAGGGTTAATTAACCAAGTATTAAGAATTAATTAAATTTTAATTAATGATTAAGGATAAATTAATCTCTGATTAAGGTTAATTAATTGACTTATAAAAGTAATTAAGGTATGATTAATTAATTAAATGATTGTAATTAATTAATAAATTGATTAAGCAGGATTAAGTAATTAATTTAATTTAAGATAATTAAATTAATTATAATATGGATTAATAAATTCTGTTTGGATGATTGTTAGAGTAAAATGTCTGGATTGATTGATATCTATTGGGTGATATTCTGTGATACTCTGTGATATGCTTTGGATATATCTGTGATGAATGTATAGATTATCTATGATAAATGCTATGTGAATTCAAAGTGTTAAATTGAATTGTTTAACTTTTAAATAACTTGACCTTTAAGATGACATTGGTTTCGAAGAGACCGGGGTCGGGTATTAGTAAATATCCGAAACCACTTCGATTTGAAATCATCTAAAATACTTTATAGATTGATATGTGAAACCAATAGGCTGGTTGGGATAAAATGGACCATTTAAACTAAGTTGGATACTTAGATATTGTTTTGTGAAAATAAGTGTTGACTATATAAGTTGTTTACTTGTAATAATGTACGAGTTAACCCGGGTTTTAAATAAGTTCTATAAATTGGAATTTCTTGTTAGATGGGTTTACTCACGCTGGTTTCCAGCCTGACCCGGGTGTTACTTTGATGTAATGCTCGGGTCAGACCGAGTATTACAGATTTCCAGGTAAGGACGTTTTGGAGCTCAGGAGGCGAGCTGGATGGCAGGAACGTATGGAGTATATTCCGCTGTGATATATTATAGTTGTCTGAGACATGTTAATTCTAACTGTCAAGTACATTCGTGAATGTTGTAACTCTGATGTATTAAAATGTAATTAACAAATACAGTTTTCCTTGTATAACTGATATTATTATTTGTTATTATATTTAATCCGCTGCGAATGTGAGATGTTGTGTTCTCTGTTCTTCTTTCTTCTTTCTGTTTCTTCCTTCTATCTCTTTCTTTTTCTTCTAACTATCTGGAATTTTCGGGTTCGAAAATCCTGGGTCGTTACACATAAAGTCTTCCGTCAATTATGCATCCAATTTGGCATTGCCGAAGCTGACGCTTTGTTCCCTGGGATAAATGACACTGCTGATAGGCCGCCCCGTGGCTTTGTCGCAGTTAACCGTCAGATGTGTTCGAGCGGAGCCATTCCCCCATTTAACGACTGTCTTCGAGAACTTCTCCTTCGGCTATCTATTTCTCCCTTTCAACTACACCCTAATGGATACTCCATCCTGCTGGGATTGTGTGTGCTTTTCAGGAGAACGTTAGACCGTTTTCCCACTTTTGCCGAAATTCGCTTCTTGTGTACATTTGCAAAGAACAAAGACCATCCCTCTATCATACTTGTAAGGAGTGCCAGGAACCGTAAACTAATTCTGGACTTGCCCGAAAGTGCCCATGGATTCTTGACTCAATTCTTTTACGTTCGCTGTCCTCCGGGATTTTATGCCATCTGGAGAGTCGGAAGTAAGATTGCCTTTCACCGATTTGTTTTCTAGATTTTTTCAGAATTCGAACCGTCAAATGCTTAATTCCATTCTTTCATTTTGCAGCACTTCCTTCTCTTCTTCGAGATACCAGCCACAAGTCGATTTTAGATACTTTGAGTGCCGTTGATGCTGAAGAGAGGAGTGCCAAATTCTTGCTGAAAGATGAATTTCTTCACCAGTTTGGTCTTTTACATCCTTCTAGATCGACTCAGATTCATGAAATTTCTAGTTCTGATGCGGAAACGTTAGTTGCTTCGGGCTCTCAAGCAGAGGCCTCGAATGCCCCATCTTTTGTAGAAGAAATTGCATCAAAAGCACCCGTCGTAGAGGCTGCTTTGATAAAATGTTCCGCATCCATCGATGTTGTAGGGTCAGCCAGTAAGTCGGCACTTGCCCCAATTATTGAGGAGGAAGAGAATCCTCGAGTTTCTGAGAAATCAATTGATACGGAAGTTGAAAAGGAGAAGTCTGCTGAGCTCCAGGGTGATGACACTTTTGATGGCTTGAGCGATATCATGATAACTTCTCAAGAGCTTTTCGGGGATAATAATCCAAAAGTGACTTCTCCCGTTGTTGAAGCGACTTCCACCCTAAAACAAACCCTGACGCCTACTACGCCAATCGTCTCTGTTTCCACACTAAAGCGTGGTCTGTAGTTTGACGAATGTAGCTTGCACGCCGCACACACTTAGGATTTTTCAGCACTTATAAGCATTTATCCTCTTTTTCTGGAAATTTCTAAACTTTACTTCTTTTCCGTTTTTCAGATTCTCCGATGGGACGTACCGGCTCATACTACGACAACTTTCGGCACTACGGAGGGCGTGATTCTTACGATTATGGACGTTATCTTCCCTCCCGCAAAGAATCTGACGAAGAGCGTGCAGCTAGAAAAGCTCAAGAAAGGCGTGCTTACGAGGAGCAGCAAAGAAGGAGAGACGATGACTCTCATAAAAGAAAATATCAAGATGACAAAGGAAAGAAGCATGCTACCGATGACCCAAGTAAACGGGTTGAACTTGATGAGAAGGACGCGTTTGAAATTTCTGAAAAAGCTGACGCTCCTATCCCTTCTGATACTCCGGCCGGCTCTCCTCCTCTAAAGAAGTCTGATATTCAAACAATCATTAACAGGCCACAATATCAAGTTAAAGACGGCCCTCCAACGCTTCAGAGCCGATTTCCAAATTGGTGCCTAAAAGGAGTGCGCTTTGACTTGGATTTGGTTCTAATTGATAAGCAAGACATGCTTAAAAGTCTTGACGCGGTCAGACTTAATATCGAGAGGATGTCGCAATGGCAGAAACTTGTCGACGAACTCCAAAGGGTTAACCACATAAATCTTGAGGCGATGATGACCATGGAGAATGATAAATCAGAATGGGACAAATGGTGCAAGCAACATGATGCGGAAATGACAAGCATTGTAGATGACAACGCAAAGCTTGCATCTGAAGTCAAGCGACTAAAGGAAGATCTGGCCTCATCTTCTGCATCGCACACTCAAAAGGAAGAAGTCTTTTAGAAGCAAGTGCGGGACACACATGCTGCACAAAGAGATGTCGAAATGAAGCTTGCAGCTGAGCAGCATATTACTGAGAAATATCGCACAGAAAATACTGAGCTGCGGGGAACAATTGTGTCCCAAAATGCAGAGATTGAGATGCTGAAAGTTAAGCTTCTTAAGGTTGAGAAGTAGCGTGATGACGCGGTCGCTGGACAAGTTGCGGCCGAAGAGTCTCACGACGCCACTAAAGCTAGCATCGATTCTACTCTATTTGACTTCTATATGCACAGCGTTTTGGGCCGCGGCAGCCTTTCATTCTTGGGTCCCAAATATGAGATTACACTTGCTGAAGTTTGGCAGACCATACTTGATACATTTGCCGGTTATGCAGAAGCAGACCTTGTAGCGCTTTATCTAGACGATGAAGCACGTGATGCGCTTATTAGAGGCAAAGAGCAACTTGCCGAAGCTAGAGCCGGGACAGTGGTAGAGGAACATCCAGAAAAGACAACATCACTACCTGCCCCTGTCCATACTTCAACTTTGACTGATGTTGATATCATCGGTTCTAGCTCTCAATCTCCACTTGCTGCAAAAGATGCTGAAGCTAAACCCGATACTTCCGAGACTCCTCTTTCCCAAATTGAAGAGAAGAGCCAGGAAGAAACTGAGGCTGATAAATACGAAATTGAACTTGCGAAGCCAACTCCTCCAGGTAACTTTGGCGAAGTTCCGGGTCTAATGAACCAGTTATTTGATTTAACCGAGTTTGATGACCTTCTTACTTATTACTTGAACTTTAGTGAACCGATACCTTCTCTATTTTCGGAAGATGTTGATTTTAACTTCTTTTCTTCTACAGCGGAGGCACCAAACACTGCACAAGTTTCCACTCCTTCAGTTGCCGTCCCTCCATCTTTACAGGTTACTCCTCCTTCTGCTTCCCAGCCGGGATCACAGGCAGAGAAAATCGAAGCCCTTCAAGGCCTGGATGATCCGGCAGCTTCGCAGGAACAGAAGGCGGAGGACCTTGAAGACGTCGAGAAGACCCCGGAGCAGTCCCTTGATGATGACACGAAGCTTTCAACACTGCTTGCTACTCCGGGGAGCGAATCTTCTTCAAAGAGGAAGGGGAAACGTGGCATAAGGAAGAAGAAGATTAGTGCTTCAACTGGGGACGAAGCAGAAGTTGATCCAGCCGCGCCTTTTCCTCCTTCTGCCCCGACCCGTTCACAACGGCTCCAAAAACTAATCATTAGGCCGGGGAAAGGCTCCAAAGGTGGCGAGAAGAAGAAATAACAAGCCAGATTTTCTACTTCTTACTTTTGCTTTTTGCATGTATCGACCGGGAATTGTGCGGGTACCGGTCCCTGCTTTTACTTTTTGAGATATCTGCACATGTAAAGAATTTTCATAGTACTAAATAAAACAATTATTTTACTTGTACAAACTCTTGTGTATGTGAGAATGCATCTGTTTTTTATTTTTGGTGTGGAACAAACGATTCTTTTTACTTGTGCAAACTTTTTGTCTGCGTTTGAGAATGCATTTATTCCGCATCATCTATTTTTCATGATATTGTGATGAACTCGCGGTATGTTGCTTGTATATTACTTTGTTCATGTAACTGAATCGTATAGTATTGCCCGCATACTGCAAGTGCATTGCAATATTCCTAGCTTTTTCAAGACTGATACTCTTATTCTAGAGAATAACTATTCCGCTTTTAAGGGAACAATCATTCTGCTTTTAATAAAGTATATCTCGTCTTTCGAGAAGTTTTTTACTTTCTCTTTCCTTCTGAAGAACACTTCAACTTTTGGGGATGATCACTTTTATTTGTTAAAAGCGAATTTTCCTACGCAGTGAAATGAGCTTCCGAAGAAGGTTTTGATTTTGTGCCCCAGTAAGGGGCTTATTTTTGGTACTTCAAGCAAGGTGAAGTGCGCCTCTGAAGAGGTTTTTGAAGAGAAGCGATTTTGGTCTCCGAAGAGAAGCAATTTTGGTCTCCGAAGAGAAGCAATTTTGATATTTCAATTCTGGTGAAGTGGGTCTCCGAAGAGAAGCATTTTGCACTTCTACCCTGGTGAAATGTGCCTCCGAAGAGGGCTTTTTATTTTATGCACCAAGCATGGTGAAGCGTGCCTCCGAAGATGGCTTGTGCCTCCGAAGAGGGCTTGTGCCTCCGAAGAGGGCTTGTGCCTCCGAAAAGGGCTTGTGCCTCCGAAGAGGGCTTGTGCCTCCGAAAAGGGCTTTTGATTGCCTGAAAGTCACTTTCTCATGGTCGGAGGGGTCCATGGGGCGAACGCAAGTTGCTTGATTGGATGTTTGCTTGCACAAACGATCGCAATTAACTAACAAAGTGCCCCTTTGGTAGTCCCACCGATCTTTTTTACTGAGGAAAGCTCTCCCATTTATTGGCGTGCCTCGTTAGAGGGCTTTGGTTGGCTGGTGTGCTAGGTAGGTTGCGTCTCAGGGGCGAGTGGATCTACGGGACGGACGTAAGCTATCTGATCGGGTGCATCACGACCAGTTAGCGAGGGTCCTGTTCCTTCCGCTTGGGAAGGTGTCCCTTTAGTGGATCTTCTGGCCTTCCTGTTGAGAGGAATACCTCCTTTTGTCTGCTTCTTTGTTTGCTTGGCAATTTTCTCTCATCATCTGCCTATTAGCGATCTCTTATTATCGTTCCCAAGCACATCTTCTTTCCTTTTACAAGTAAATTGCTTCATCCGAAGGAGTGGACTTTACTGTTGAATGACTTCACGAGACAAACGCGAGTTATCTATTTGGATGTCTATTCATAACGACAATCTCAACTAGTGAACAAAGGTTTGTCACAGTGGAGTCGTCAACTTTTTATGTGAAGTTTTCCTTGCATAGGATTTGAGTTTGGAAATTTTTTTTTGTCGCTTGGTTTTCATGTAATAGCTGATTTATGGAGGTCGCTTAGCTTTGTGATGAGCAAGCCTTGTTATAATGTCCTGCAATTTTGAATCGACATATTAGCAATACTTTTAAGGCATTTATATATCGAAATAAAACAGGCATTATGAAATAGTAAAGAACACAAGATTTATAGTGGTTCGGCCAAGAATTGGGCCTACGTCCACTTTATAGCTTTCATTCATTTACACTGATTTACAATGTTTCACAATACAACTGATACATTCATCATTATTTTACAATTTTGAGCAGAGCTTTTTTTTTAAGTAAAATAAGGACGTAAGTGGTTGCTGTTCCAGGCTCTTGGAATTGGATCTCCTTCAACAGTTATGAGTTTGAAAGTGCCATCAAGAAGTTTAGTGCCTATGACATATGGTCCTTCCCAGTTTGGCCCAAACACACCAGTTGCTGTCATGATCCTTTTCAAAACCAAGTCTCCGATCTCAAAGCTGCGTTGGCGAACCTTAGAGTTGAAATGCCTGGCAATTCTCTACTGATGAGCTGAAACTCTGAGCCTAGCTTCTTCAATTTTCTCATCAAGAAAATCAAGTGCTTCAAGTTGCAGTTTCTCATTTTCAGCTTCGTTGAAATGAACTCTTCTATGTGAAGGAACTTCTACTTCCACTGGAATCATTGCCTCTGATCCGTATGCCAGTGAAAATGGAGTGTGCCCAGTCGCAGTTTTGTGAGTAGTTCTGTACGCCCATAGTGCTAATGGAAGCTTATCAACCCAACCACCTTTTGCTTTTTCGAGTTGCTTTTTGATAGTTGACTTGATGATCTTATTAACTGCTTCCACTTTCCCATTTTCCTGCGGATGAGCCACTGCTGAGAAGCTTTTTCGAATTCTGAACCGTTTGCAAAAATCCTGGAATTCTTCACTTTCAAACTGAGTACCGTTGTCTGTGATTATCTTCTGTGGCACACCATATCTGCAAATGATATTCTTCGTTACAAAATTTATCATCTTTTTAGAAGTGATGGTGGCCAAAGGTTCAGCTTCAGCCCATTTGGTGAAATAATCAACGGCAACAATAGCATATTTAATCCCTGATTTAGCGATCGGTAATGGTCCAATCAGGTCTATTCCCCAAATGGCAAATGGCCATGGGCTGACCATTTGTGTGAGTTCGGTGGAAGGTGCTCTTGGGATTTTTGGAAATCTTTGGCATTTGTCACACTTCCTGGAGTAAGCTGCAGCATCTCGATTAATATCCGGCCAGAAATACCCATATCGGAGAATTTTCTTTGCAATTGTTTGACCACCTGAATGGTCTCCACATTCTCCTCCGTGTACCTCTGCTAAGATTGTCTTGGCTTCTTCTTTAGTTACACATCGGAGTAGTGGGATTGAGAATCCCCGCCTGTATAATCGGCCATCTTGAATTATATACCTCGACGCTTTTCTCAATAATTTTCGACGTTCCTTAGAACTTTCTGGCAGGGAACCACTGAGTAAGTATTCTTTGATTGGAGTCATCCATGATTCATGCTCTTGAGACGTAGTCATAATCCAATCAACATCCATTTCATCAATGCTTGGAGCTGACAAAACTTCTACAGGAACTAATCCTAGTAACTGAGCTTCTCCGGAACTTGAGTACTTTGCTAAAGAATCTGCCTTCATATTTTCCTCTCGGGGTATGTGGCTTATTGAATAGTGATCCAAATCATTGAGAAGTTCGGATGTTTTTGTCAAATATGCAGGCAAATTCCCTCCTTTGGCTTGAAATTCTTTCTTCACCTGGCAAACAATAAGCTGTGAGTCGCTGAAAATCTGTATCACTTTGATGTTTAGTTCCTTGGCGATTTTTAATCCGGCAATAAGGGCTTCATACTCTGCTTCATTGTTTGTCGAAGGGAATTCTAGTCTCAATGCATAACATAGTGATCGTCCTTCGGGAGTTTCAAGCACAACTCCTGCCCCAGAACAATAATCATTTCTCGAGCCATCAACATACAACTTCCACTGTATCGGAATGCAGTCAGTTGTTTCTTCCTTGATGTCTCCTTTGTCAGTGGACTCTGCAATGAAATCTGCTAAAGCTTGTCCGTTAATTGCTCTTCGGGGATGGTAAGTGATGTCATATTGGCTGAGTTCTATGTTCCACTTCAAGAGACGACCCAAAGTTTCAGGACGATACAGGACTTGCTTTAGAGGTTGATCAGTCAGGACCTTGATAGGATGAGATTGAAAATAGGGCCTCAACTTCCTAGAAGCGATTAACAAACAATAAGCAAGCTTTTCTATCTTTGAATAATTCATCTCTGCCCTAGTGAACCGTTTGCTGATGTAGTAGACTGGACGTTGTATTCTCATATCTTCTCGTACGAGTGCTGCACTTAGAGCATGGGATGAAATTGCTAAATAGATGAAGAGGTCTTCGCCATCACTAGGCTTGGAAAGGACCGGAGGAGTTCTCATATGATGAATCAGTTGATCGAAAGCATCCTGACATTCGGGAGTCCATTCAAAAATTTTATTTCCTTTCTTTAAAGCATCAAAGAAGGGAATGCATTTGTCTGTTGCCTTGGAGATGAAGCGACTAAGAGCGGCAACTTTTCCATTGAGGCTTTGCAGTTCTCTCTTTGTTCTAGGGGCTTTAACTTCTCTTAGAGCCGTGATTTGAGCAGGATTGGCCTCAATACCCCTAGCGCTTACGATGTAACCCAGGAATTTCCCAGACTCTACCCTAAATGAACATTTCAATGGGTTGAGCTTCATTCCATACTTTCGAAGAATTGTAAACATCTCCGCCAGATGATCCATGTGGTCTACTGCTTTCTTTGACTTTACTAACATATCGTCAACATAGACTTCCATAGTTTTGCCAATCTGAGGTTTGAACATAGCGTTGACAAGTCTTTGGTAGGTTGCCCCTGCATTCTTCAATCCGAATGGCATGACTTTGTAACAGTAGAGTCCCACATCTGTGATAAAGCTTGTGTCTTCCTGATCTGGTTCATTCATCATAATCTGATTGTATCCGGAGTAGGCATCCATAAAGGACAACAATTCATGTCCAGCCGTCCCATCTACCAGTTGATCGATTCTAGGCAACGGGAAGCAGTCTTTGGGGCAAGCTTTGTTTAGATCTGAGAAATCAATGCATACTCTCCACTTTCCATTTGCCTTCTTAACCAGTACTGGATTTGAAACCCAATTTGGATAAGTGGATTCTTTGATGAAATTATTCTCCATGAGACGATCTACTTCTTCCTTTAAAGCTGCTGACCTTTCTGGACCTTGAGTTCTTCGTTTCTGTTTTACTGGTGTGAATTTCGGATCGACATTCAGAGTGTGAACAGCAATTGTTGGAGAGATTCCACACATATCAGCATGACACCAAGCGAACACGTCCAGATTTGCTTTTAGAAATGATATCAATGTGTTTTGAACTGTTGTACTTAGTTGCGAACCCACATTAAGTACTTTGTTTGGGTCTTTGGAGTCGACAGGTATTGGTACCGTAACTTCCACGGGAACCACTCTATTCTCCTTTGCACTGGATTTTCTGGGGTCCATTTCTCGCCTTGCACCACTATGCTCACCAGTGCAGGGACCACCCTGTATTTGCTATAAGGTTGGGTTTTTGATGCGGAGGGGAGCTGCCGCATTTTTACCCATTTCTCTCTTCCTGGCTTCTCGAAGCTCTATAAGATAACATTCGCGTCCAGCATTTTGGTCTCCCTTGATGACACCAACACCATTTTCTGTAGGAAACTTCATAGTTAGGCACCACGGGGCCAAAATGGCCTTGAATGCAGCTAGAGTTGGCCTGCCTAGGAAAGCATTGTAGGCAGAAAATCCATCGACAATTACAAAGGTTTGCTTGTGAACTACCCTTTTCTGCCCTTCCCCAAGTTCCACGAACAACTCGACAGTTCCGATTGGTTGCTGTGGTTCCCCAGTGAAACCAACGATCTTTTGTGACGAAGCTTGAACGTCGGTCATTGGGATCTTCATCTGGTCAAATGTTTTCTTGAAGAGTATATTGCAGGAAGCACCGCAATCAATGAGCACTCGTCTTACTATTGCCGATCCAATTCCTGCAGAGATAACCAAAGGATCTATGGTGGGAGCTTCAATACCAATAGAATCCCTAGCTTTGAACATAATATCATCATCTGAAATCTTTTGCTGTTTCAGGGGTGCAGCATTTTCTACAGCGAAAACATCTTCCTCTGCTGGGATGTATTTCAAAGCATGAGCATATCGTTCCATTTCCCCCCAGCTTCTGCCCGTTGGGTGTGGTCCCCCCGTAATCACATTGATAACGGGCCTCTCAAATTCATGTGCCGCAGTATCTTTACCTGAACCTGACGGCTGAGTAGGGAGTTGCTGCCTCTGAGTTGACGAAGATGGGTCACTTCTGTTCTTCTTGACATACTGTTGCAGCTTGTTTTCCCTCAACAATTCTTCAATTAAGCTCTTTAAGTGACGACACTCATTGGTATCATGACCGGGTTGGTTGTGAAAACGGCAGAACTTTCCATTTCTCATAGCGCCCTTTCCCGGTTTTATCTCAGCCGGTTTGGGATAATCCACAGCATCTTTGGTGGCGAAGAAGATATTTTCCAGAGTGTCGGTCAATGGAGTGAAATCTGAGGGTTTGAAGAAGCGAGGTTTCTTTGTATCCTTTTGTTTCTTCCCCTCGTGATTTTCCCTTTTCTGACCTCCGGAATCTTTCTTTACCGGAGCGGCAGTATTATTTTCCACCTTTGCTGCCACCACCTTCATCGATGCCGGAAGGTTTTCCAAGCGTATGAATTCATCAGCTTTCTTGTAGAATTTCTCGAGAGAATTTGGCTCTTTCATCTTCAGCCATTTTCCAAATTCGCTCGATTTGTCGATAGCACGCATCAAATAGGTCAAGATCATTCGTGGCTCTGCGTTATCAACTTCTGCCAGAGCTATATTGAAACGTTTCAGGAATGATTTAATAGGTTCTCCCGGATTCTGTTCAAGACTGGACAATGACATTATGTCTTTTGCCTTTGAAGCATATAGCCTAAATTGCTCTTTGAACTTTCGGGTCAGATCGGAAAACTGATCTACTGATCGGACAGGAAGCTTGGTAAACCAGAGAAGTGCCACTCCTTCCAAATATACTGGGAAATACCGGCACTTAATTTCATCAGTTGCTCTTGCGCCGGTCATGTGCCAGTCATATTTATACAAGAATTGATTTGGATCACTTGTTCCCCGATAAGCAGGAATGGTGGGGGGAACAAATTTTCTAGAAAATTCAGCCTTTAGAATCTTCTCGGTAAATGGAGTTCTACTTGGTGCAAATCCCCATTCGCTCTCATCTTCATCCCTCTGCATGCTCTCCTTCATTATTTGCTTGATCATGCCAGAAAGATATTCCTCGTTGTTCAAAGATTTGGCGGAATAGACTTCGGCCATTTTCTCAGAAGTTTGTCCAGGCAGATGTTCGCGGAAAATCGACGATGGCCTAGATCCTTCAGCTTGGAGGGGTGCCCCTTCAGCAGCACCTGATCCCCCTTGAGGAATATTTTTTCCTTCGGAGTTGCGAAGAGCATCAGCGATGTTTTCTTCATTACCCACTGGTCTTTGGTTGGCGCCGAGCAAAGCGTTCAGTTTTTCCATCATCAGATTGTTTTGAGTTTCAATCTGTTGGTATAGCCCAGACACAGCAGCGTCTAGCTCCTCTCGCGTCACCCCGACGCTTGGAGCCGCTTGACTCGGTGAAATAGAAGTGGCGGTATTATCTTGAACATTTTCAGATCTGACAGCCTTTCGTTTCCTTCCAGGAGCCATTATGTCCGATATACTTCTGGTTTTGTAGGAAATTTTTTCAACAAACTTGTGTGAAGCAATGGTGAATGGTAGCCTGAGTTGGGTTCTCAGTGAAAGCACCAAAATGTTAACGCTAAAAAGTAAACGCTAACACCCGGTGTGTGTAATAGAATCGTGAAAGCACCACCCGTGTGACGGGAACAGAATTTAAGCAGTAAACTGGCAGAAAAGCAGTAAAAGACAGCAATTTATAGTGGTTCGGCTTGAGATTAAGCCTACGTCCACTTTGAATCTCTTTATTACTGAATTCGGTTACAAATCAATACAAATCTCTTATCAAAACAGTACAACTTGATCAAAAGAAACAATCTTGACTACTAGCTCAATCTTCGTCGATGAAATTCGATGAATCCATGTTGGATGTAAGGAATTATCTCTTGAAGATTGTTGTAGCGTCTGGAATGTTTGAGGATCTTTGATTGCTGGATGAATGGAGATTTCGATAGAGTAACAGCGCTTGAAGAAATGAATGGCCAAAAGTCCCCGTTATGTTGGAAGTGGTGGGGTATTTATAGGAGCTGATTTGGATTCTGGAAATTGTTCTAAGGTCTTAGGTCGCGCACGACCTAAGTTAGGTCGTAGGTCGCGAGCGACCTAAGATAGGTCGCAGTCCATATGCGACTTAGGGAAGGCAGCCTGATTGAGTTGCTTTCGTTTCCATCTGAGCAAGTAGTAGGTCGTGAACGACCTATAGTAGGTCGCATTCCTTTCTCTACTTTTAGCTCGTTAGGCTGTTAAGTTGCTAGATCACTTCAGGCTTTAGGTCGCAAGCATCTTCAGTAGTTAGGTCGCAAGCATCTTCAGTAGTTAGGTCGCAAGCATCTTCAGTAGTTAGGTCGCAAGCTCCTTTAGGTCGCAACACTACTAGGTCGCGAAGTTCTTGAGATAGTTAGGTCGTAGACTCCCTTAGGTCGCAGAGCCTCCTTCAACAGCTAGGTCGCGACCTTCTTTAGGTCGCTATGTTCTTAGGTCATAAAGCTTCCTGTTGTTAGGTCGCAAACCTCTGTGTCCTTAGGTCGCGTAGCTTCCTGCTTTTAGGTCGCAAACCTCTATGTCCTTAGGTCGCGAAGCTTCCTGCTGTTAGGTCGCAAACCTCTATGTCCTTAGGTCGCGTAGCTTCTTGCTTTTAGGTCGCAAACCTCTATGTCCTTAGGTCGCGTAGCTTCCTGCTGTTAGGTCGCAAGGCTTCCTGTTCTTAGGTCGCGATGTCCTCTTAGGTCGCTAACCCCTTTTAGGTCGCTAAATTCTAGGTCGCTAAGATAATGGAATTAACATCTGGTTAGTACTTGGGATGCCAAGGCATCGATAGGAATTTCTAAACACTCGAATAGGACAGATTGACATAATATTGTTTTAGATTATATTTTCTATATATAAAAGAATTATCTTGAAAATTTGTAAATTTTGATAGTATTGGTTGTTAGGAGATGATAATATTAGATTATCATCGTTTATTGTTGATTAGTCAATATTTCTAACTATTGACTAATGGATGATTTTAAGGAATGAAACTTGTAAATATGACTGACAATGAATATAAATGGTAAATAAAATAAAATAAAAATGAATTTAAATTAAGATGGAGAATTTAAATTCCGGTGTTTTGAAAATTTATTGTCAAAAATTTGAAATGTATAATATAAGTATTATATGATAGTATATTCGATTTGAAATTGTTTTCAAAGGATTTTCAAATGAAGTAAGTGTTATACTCCCCTCTTGACACTAGAAAATGATTCCGGTGATGAGTGCACGCATCATCGACTTTATTTTCGAGAGTCCAAGTGGGGGAGATCACTTAATAGTTTTTCTAAACCCTGTTTTGATTAAAATTGAATTTTATTTTGTATTCTCTATAGTATGACTTGATATATATTAATATAAGTATATATTATTTCAAACTTGATTTGAAATGAAACCGGAGTTGAAATTCTTAAGTTCTTTAATATTTAATGACTTTAAACTATTGAAATAAACTAGAAACTGTACTCTTTTGGATTAAATAGAAATTGAATTGAAATTTTCTAAAGTATGTAATGAAAATAAGTATATATATATATATATATATATATATATTTCAATGCTGATTAAAATTCTTCTAAAAGTATGATTTGAGATATAAAGATATTAGTATATATATATATATATATATTTAAATAAAAAGGGTTTAATCGAATCCGGTGTTGAAATTCTTAAGTTCTCCAATAAGGAATGATTTTAATTATTAAACTAAAGTAAATCTTGAATTGTTAGAAACTTATGAATTGAAAAAGGTGAAATTGAATTTAAGTGTTAAAAAAAATTGAAATTGTAGGAGTAACCCTTAATTTGGAAAATAATAAATTGGAAATTTATTTAATAGGTATAACACTCAAATTGAATGAAAAGAAGTTGTATAATGTTTAACTACATTCTATATGCATAGCTATAACTTACCAAATACTTAAAAAGTTTAAAATGCTAATATGGATTAGTAAATGAATAATATACAAGTGTGATTGCGAATAATAAAATGTGAAGATCTATTGATAGTTGTAAATATAAAGGAAATTTAAGTTGTAAAATGAATTAAATTTAAAATTAATAAAATATAAAATTAGTAAATGAAAAACTAATTAGATTTGAATGAAACTAAATGTCAATAAACTTGGAAGTGCATGAAATTAAAATTTTGACTCGTAAATGTATAATTGATTTAGTGTAGATTTTGGATGGATGTTAATGTTGATATGCATTGGTTGTTAGTTGGATGGTAATTGATTAAATAAAATTCAGTAGTGTAAATGAAATTGAATAAACGGAATAAAAATTTCAAATAATTAAATTCAAATTTGAAGCAAAGTGAAATTAAATATAATTGAATTCAAATTAAATTGAAGCAAATTGACTTGAATTTAAATTATGAATGAAACAAACTTGAATAAATCGGAAAAAAATCGAATGTAAACTTATTTCATTGATAAATAAGAAAATAAACGACTTTGTGTTTATGATTGTTTCTTTAGAAGATTTGAAGTTTGATGGTTTGTACTTTGAAATAATAAAAGCAAATTTTTGAAAAAAAAATCCAAAATTGTCCAATATATGCTAAAACGAAAACAACCATAACTTTTAAATGGATGGACGAAATTCGACGATCTTAGACTTACCGGAAAGCCTAGAAACTGTGCTACATCTTCTGTTTAGAATGTTTTGATAAATACTTTCATCCACTAGGCTTAAAACACCAATATTAGTCGCTGGCCTGTGCGAAGTAGAAATCTGAAGCACATGCCCTTAGTATTCTCTCCATAACTTTTTACTGATGCATCGGATTTTGATGATCTTGCACTTTCTGGAAAGCTTAGAACTTAAGCTAAAACTTTTGTTTTAAGCATTTTGTGTTTTGATGTCGTTTAGAAGGTCAAAAACGTGACCAAACATCGCTGACCTGCGCAATTCATTGCCCAGGCTGAGGCGTATCCTTTTAGTAAAACGACCGTAACTTTTGAACGGATGGTCTGAATTTGATAATTTTGGACATTCCGGAAAGCCTGAAACGAAATCATGCAATTATTACCACTGTTTTAACGACTCGGGTTTTGCCCGCTCGAAAATCAACATCCGTACTTCACATTGTACTAGAATGCCGCAGATTCGACCGTTCAAATCCGATTCGCCGGAGCTATAACACAATTAAGTAAATAACACAGCGGAATAAATGAATAATACATTGATATACAATATCTGACACAACCGAATGATACAATGAATATCAATATACATCAGAGATGATACAACAAATAGCAGCGGAAAAGAAAAATAGATAACATCAGCAACAGATAGAATATCTCCAATAGAATGCTCCAATCCATAGCTAGCGAAAAGAAAGGTCAGTCGTCCAAGGACTGACTAGCTCCAGATAATCTACTCATCCTGAATATCTGAGAAACCCAACTCTAGACTGCCCGTGTGGAAAATAGTGGGCACCCAGAGTTTAGGAAGGGAACAATAAACTCCGGATCAGTCATGGGACTGGTGTGAGCAACAAAAACAGTTTATCTTTAAAACAAATAGCAGAGAATTTTAAAGTCAATTCACAATGCTTTTGGAAAATGAAACTACCATAAAACCTCCCACCACACACATAATGCAAACGCAGAATTGGAGGAGATTTCTTCTTATGATAGTGAAAAATGCTTACTACGCAAATCAAATCATTTTTGATATTATTATTAGTGCATAGTGTGTAGAAAAAATTTCGAAAGTAGAATATAAATCTTAGCCAGCATAGACATTTCGCACTTATGCCTACTATAGCTACCATGTTCAATAGCAGGTTACCACCACATTCCATGGCAGGTAATACAACTAAAACCGTACAGGGCTCGTATTGTTTTGTTTGGATTTCCAACAAATGGTCAGGCTAAGGAACTTCCTATTCCACGAAAGAAACGCCTCTGGCGGGACGTTCCGAGAACCAACTGTTCTCTGCCAAACAAGGCCGGCAACCCCTTTTCCCAAGGGATAAAAGAAAACCTCAGATATGCCACCCCCGGTCCTTTGGGACCTTTATCCGAGCGCTCGATAACCAACATCACACATCATAAAGAAAGTGTATCCACATGAGTAAGTATCTGGGCTCCATACCATGATACTACCCTTTTCCAGAAGGAATGGTCATACCCTAGGGGAGCTACCCCTGAAAACCTTGCCGCACAATTCCTGTTTCGACCATTACCGGGTTGTGAGGCTCGACGAAGTCTCGTCCACAAAGCTACGCTTTTTCAAAAAGCCACGCTTTGGGTCAACAGATGATCAACCTATGATCACAAAGATAAATGATCAAACAAAAGATCATATCACAAATGATCAAACATTGATCATCACACAGCAACACTCAGCATGCCACATTACCAAATTGGGATATATCGCTGATAAATTTCAACTACATAACCTCTGAGCTCGTACGTCTCAGAGAAGGGTGTTAAGCTAAGAGAATAAATTCTCTGCCACCAACAGAGATGTATTTGAAAAAATCGGCTTTATATCTCAAAGTGTAATGTCAGACATGTATCCATACAAGTCTGTTCCAGGTTCGAACAGAACCGAAGGCACTTCTCACGAAGCCCTTGCAAATCCGGATAATTTCCAATCACGTCCGGACTTCCCGTCACTAAGGGTGATAAAACCTCTATATCGGGGATCAGCCGATGCAGAGTAACTCGACGGTAATCCTTCCGTTTTCAAAAATATCCGGTCTTCAACACCGGTCTTCAAATGCTATCCATATACGTCGTATCACACATTCGGAATGGGTTATACGACCCAAAGGTCCTTTCCCGGCTAACCCGAATAGTGAGCGCAATTTAAAATCATATGGATATGGGATTTCAATTAAGTCACAACTTAAAACCCAAAATCTTTCTTCAAATGGTTTAAGACAAATTACCATTTTTAAATCTTTAAACAAAAAGATTCAACCTTTACGGTTTAAACAGTTTCCACACTTTAATCTTTTAAACAAAAGATTCATTCACAGATTTTCCAAATCAATTTCCCTTTCAATTTGATTAATTCGTTAAATCAAAGATTTAACTCATAGCTTTCAAAACAATCCCATTTCAAATGATTTAAACCAATCATTATTTTAAATCTGTTAAAAATAAACAGATTCAATTCATAGTTTTTCAAAACAATTCATTCATAACTTGGAAAACCATTTTCAATTCAATATTGAAATTCCTTTAATTAAACTGGAATTTCATTTCTTATCTGAAAGCTTTTATTCTTTTAAAACAACAGTTTTTATTTCGGAAAATCTGATTCATCCATACGAGTTGAAATCCTTTGGTTAAGTTCAAATTCTCAAAATTACATTTTTTTAAATGGTTTAAATTCAGATAAACACATTTATAACATTTTCAATCCCTAGTTTCAAATCATAGGATTCAATTCCAAACTTGAATTCAAATTTAAATCAAATTATTTAAATTTCCAAAACTCGGTTAAATTATTCAAAATAACTTTTATCTTTGAAATTCCATTTCAAAAGTTTTTCACTTTAAACCCAAATTTCCAATTTCAAAATCAATTGAAATTAAAATTTCAATTTCAAAAACATCAAATTTAAATTATCTGTGACTTAACCGATTTCCACGTGAAATCCATATTTGTGTGTGTAAAAGTGTAGTCCAGGGGTTTCACACAATAGTGCAACACAATGCATCATCACAGATCAAAATACAGGATATGGTTGATAAGCGATATAACTATAACGCTCATCTTCATTCACAGATCACAGATATATATCACAGATAAGTAAATTACAGATCACAACATAAATCAGGGTATATCACAAAGCATCATATATCAAGGATATCAAACAATTCAATCATCCAATCAAATCCAAATATTCATAAGTAAGGTCAGTTAATTATCTGATTTATTCAAATTTGATTAATTACTTATGAATTTCTAATCCGGGTTAATTAATCGTTAATTAATTACAAACCAATATAATTAATTATCCTTTAAATCATTTATTAATTAATCTTTAAGTTAATTACATAATTAATTAACCTTGAATTATTAAATAAATCAACCTTAATTAATAATTAAGTCACTTTAATCATTTTCATTGACTAATAAATCTTTAATTAATTACATTGATTACATTTTAAAAAAACTTAACAATTTAAACATTGTTTAAAACCAGCACTGTTTCAACCTGGAAACAATGCAACCCAACTTTTGCTTCGAGTCCAGACCTAGTTCGCTCCGGGAAAATCACGAAAACACCCTGGGAAAAACTCGAGACACAACACTGCCTCTCCTCTTCCTTCTTTTCTTTTAAAACTTGCTTTGTTTAAATTCTGGAAACGTTTATCACTCGCGTGCGAACCCATTAAATTGCTCGAGCCCATTACCTGATTTCCACGAGACTCCTTCGAGACGACCTCCTTCTTCCCCGATTCTACGAACTGACACTGGCACATTCTCGTGCACGTGCACAGATCGTTTCCGCCGCCGCTACCTCCGACGAACCCCCAGCCTCATCGACGATCCACCACCAGCACGAACTCGACCCACGAAACTGTGCCACGAAGCTCCAACCAAAATCGAACACTCTCAAACTCCACCTGGTAACCAACTCTGGCCAAAACCTCCTCGTCCCGGCGACCCCTACCATCAGGCGACGTGAAAATGCATACACACCTCGACGAACTCCCTCGCCACCATATCCCAGTGTTTCATTGCACTCGATCCCCCACAAAAGTCACGACGACAAATTTTCTAAGCCTATCAAAAACTAGGGCTCTGGACACGAAAACGTCACCGCTGCCACCACGATGAAAATTACCGCCATCCAATATTTTTCTAAGCTCAACCGATCACTCCTCGGCCCATTGGAGGAAACTCGACACTTCCAGTCCCCTAGATCGACCGAGGCGACTCGAATTGCTTAACACAGGTAAACCCAAACTGCTCTTATTTGCTTATTCTAAAATTTATAAAATTTGTTTTAAAAATCATATTTAAGTATAAGAAATCGATTCATATGCCTGAATCTAAAAATTTTGATGGTTGGATTTTAACTTGTTTAAGTGTACTCTGTATTTTCTTTGTTCCAGATGTAACTCAAGTTGTTTATACTTAAACCAGTTTGTATTCTAAGATATAACAACCTATATAGCTCTAAACTCAGGTACCAATGAAGATGAAATTATGAGTGTTTGATTTATGCATGGGTTTTGAATTTGAAACCAGTAAACATCCCCACCATAACACAAAGCATTTACATAATATGTTCACAGAGCTTTAAAAACATGACTACAGGCATATTTATCTCTAAGGATGATCAAGTAAAACAACTATATATTTATATTTTAAAACGTTTGTTACTCACTTTGATTTGCAGAAGAAAACAGAGCTTCTCTTCATGTTGACACAGGCTGGAAATTACAAAATGAAGTCTTCTCTTTGATCTCTGGTTGAATTAAGTTGATTGTTGTTTGAGTTTGAAGTTTTGTTTTAAGTTTTAGATGGTGTTCATTTTCAGATTTTCATAGCTTGAAGAAACAAACTGAGATGAAGATAATATACATAAGAAATGAAGTAGACAGGGTAATATTATTACTTGTACAAATTGATAAGAATTTGTACAAATTACCAGTGAGATCTTTTTCCTTTTTATTGGCTGAAATGTTGTTTTGGCAGCTAATATTTTTCGTATGGAGGCTGAGGTGATTGTGTTGGGTGCTAGCATTAATTAAGGTGTACAAATTTACATATTTATATTTTCTTTTCCCTTTCATTTCGGCTGATAGACATTGGCATTAGTTGTTGTAGACAAATTTATATACTTATCTTCATTTGCAAGCTATCCTCATGTACATGAATAAAATTTATTTGTTTTACTTGTTGGCTATGCTTTTATTTTTATTCATAGCTTAAGTATTGATTATTTTCACAAATTTAATTCAAAAATTAATTTAATTATCAATATAAATTTAAATAAAATTTGGGGTCGTTACAGACTTCCCCCCTTAAAAGAATTTCGTCCTCGAAATTGCCAAGGAGACAAAAAGATAGATGAAGAATATTTCATCAAATCAACTGAACATCTATTCTGCATTTGGCTTATCAAATCAGAATATCAATAACAGACACAAGAACGAATCTGTTTAACACTTCACAAGATACTCGGGTTATCTAGATCTACGAAATATGCAGGGGCATCGGTCAGTTCGAAATGATAACTAACCATTCGTAGAACATATCGGGACCCAAAGGAATTGACAGATAGATGGAAACAATTTCAAAACTTTTTAGTTTAAAACTAAAATATACCTATCAACCATAGTAACCAATGCAAACAATTCATCCAAACAAACAATTTTGGCTTATCCGGTGTTTACGTCCCATTTTAATATATCAAATTTCTTCCTCGATCTACCAGAAATCATCGAAGAATTGAGAAAAGATGCTGAACAAAAGAGATTGATAGAGAAAAGATTACTTCCTCGTTGTTACAGGGTATTGACCATTTATAGTCGTATTTCCCTGTCCCCTATCTCGTCCTCTTCTTGCACTCATACTTACTATCAGTGGATAGTAAGAGAATTTACTGAGACGTTCAGACGGATATCTGAGAATACTCATTCTAGGGTATACTTCACCCTATCTCTAATGAGCTACTTAACGTGTTATACTCCTGAGCTAAAGTTCAACCTTAGCTCTGATACCACTTGTCAAGACCCAAAAGTCGACCTTCGAAAATCGGCACCCGTACTTCACTTGTACTCAAAATGCCGTAGATTCAAATGCCGAATCTGGTTCTTGGGAGCTTATAACACAGTTAAGTAAATAACACAGCGGAATAAATGAATAATACATTGATATACAATATCTGACACAACAGAATGATACAATGAATATCAATATACATCAGAGATGATACAACAAATAGCAGCGGAAAAGAAAAATAGATAACATCAGCAACAGATAGAATATCTCCAATAGAATGCTCCAATCCATAGCTAGCGAAAAGAAAGGTCAGTCGTCCAAGGACTGACTAGCTCCAGATAATCTACTCAACCTGAATATCTGAGAAACCCAACTCTAGACTGCCCGTGTGGAAAATAGTGGGCACCCAGAGTTTAGGAAGGGAACAATAAACTCCGGATCAGTCATGGGACTGGTGTGAGCAACAAAAACAGTTTATCTTTAAAACAAATAGCAGAGAATTTTAAAGTCAATTCGCAATGCTTTTGGAAAATGAAACTACCATAAAACCTCCCACCACACACACAATGCAAACGCAGAATTGGAGGAGATTTCTTCTTATGATAGTCAAAAATGCTTACTACGCAAATTAAATCATTTTTGATATTATTATTAGTGCATAGTGTGTAGAAAAAATTTCGAAAGTAGAATATAAATCTTAGCCAGCATAGACATTTCGCACTTATGCCTACTATAGCTACCATGTTCAATAGCAGGTTACCACCACATTCCATGGCAGGTAATACAACTAAAACCGTACAGGGCTCGTATTGTTTTGTTTGGATTTCCAACAAATGGTCAGGCTAAGGAACTTCCTATTCCACGAAAGAAACGCCTCTGGCGGGACGTTCCGAGAACCAACTGTTCTCTGCCAAACAAGGCCGGCAACCCCTTTTCCCAAGGGATAAAAGAAAACCTCAGATATGCCACCCCCGGTCCTTTGGGACCTTTATCCGAGCGCTCGATAACCAACATCACACACCATAAAGAAAGTGTATCCACATGAGTAAGTATCTGGGCTCCATACCATGATACTACCCTTTTCCAGAAGGAATGGTCATACCCTAGGGGAGCTACCCCAGAAAACCTTGCCGCACAATTCCTGTTTCGACCATTACCGGGTTGTGAGGCTCGACGAAGTCTCGTCCACAAAGCTACGCTTTTTCAAAAAGCCACGCTTTGGGTCAACAGATGATCAACCTATGATCACAAAGATAAATGATCAAACAAAAGATCATATCACAAATGATCAAACATTGATCATCACACAGCAACACTCAGCATGCCACATTACCAAATTGGGATATATCGCTGATAAATTTCAACTACATAACCTCTGAGCTCGTACGTCTCAGAGAAGGGTGTTTAGCTAAGAGAATAAATTCTCCGCCACCAACAGAGATGTATTTGGAAAAATCGGCTTTATATCTCAAAGTGTAATGTCAGACATGTATCCATACAAGTCTGTTCCGGGTTCGAACAGAACCGAAGGCACTTCTCACGAAGCCCTTGCAAATCCGGATAATTTGCAATCACGTCCGGACTTCCCGTCACTAAGGGTGATAAAACCTCTATATCGGGGATCAGCCGATGCAGAGTAACTCGACGGTAATCCTTCCGTTTTCAAAAATATCCGGTCTTCAACACCGGTCTTCAAATGCTATCCATATACGTCGTATCACACATTCGGAATGGGTTATACGACCCAAAGGTCCTTTCCCGGCTAACCCGAATAGTGAGCGCAATTTAAAATCATATGGATATGGGATTTCAATTAAGTCACAACTTAAAACCCAAAATCTTTCTTCAAATGGTTTAAGACAAATTACCATTTTTAAATCTTTAAACAAAAAGATTCAACCTTTACGGTTTAAACAGTTTCCACACTTTAATCTTTTAAACAAAAGATTCATTCACAGATTTTCCAAATCAATTTCCCTTTCAATTTGATTAATTCGTTAAATCAAAGATTTAACTCATAGCTTTCAAAACAATCCCATTTCAAATGATTTAAACCAATCATTATTTTAAATCTGTTAAAAATAAACAGATTCAATTCATAGTTTTTCAAAACAATTCATTCATAACTTGGAAAACAATTTTCAATTCAATATTGAAATTCCTTTAATTAAATTGGAATTTCATTTCTTATCTGAAAGCTTTTATTCTTTTAAAACAACAGTTTTTATTTCGGAAAATCTGATTCATCCATACGAGTTGAAATCCTTTGGTTAAGTTCAAATTCTCAAAATTACATTTTTTTAAATGGTTTAAATTCAGATAAACACATTTATAACATTTTCAATCCCTAGTTTCAAATCATAGGATTCAATTCCAAACATGAATTCAAATTTAAATCAAATTATTTAAATTTCCAAAACTCGGTTAAATTATTCAAAATAACTTTTATCTTTGAAATTCCATTTCAAAAGTTTTTCACTTTAAACCCAAATTTCCAATTTCAAAATCAATTGAAATTAAAATTTCAATTTCAAAAACATCAAATTTAAATTATCTGTGACTTAACCGATTTCCACGTGAAATCCATATTTGTGTGTGTAAAAGTGTAGTCCAGGGGTTTCACACAATAGTGCAACACAATGCATCATCACAGATCAAAATACAGGATATGGTTGATAAGCGATATAACTATAACGCTCATCTTCATTCACAGATCACAGATATATATCACAGATAAGTAAATTACAGATCACAACATAAATCAGGGTATATCACAAAGCATCATATATCAAGGATATCAAACAATTCAATCATCCAATCAAATCCAAATATTCATAAGTAAGGTCAGTTAATTATCTGATTTATTCAAATTTGATTAATTACTTATGAATTTCTAATCCGGGTTAATTAATCGTTAATTAATTACAAACCAATATAATTAATAATCCTTTAAATCATTTATTAATTAATCTTTAAGTTAATTACATAATTAATTAACCTTGAATTATTAAATAAATCAACCTTAATTAATAATTAAGTCACTTTAATCATTTTCATTGACTAATAAATCTTTAATTAATTACATTGATTACATTTTAAAAAAACTTAACAATTTAAACATTGTTTAAAACCAGCACTATTTCAACCTGGAAACAATGCAACCCAACTTTTGCTTCGAGTCCAGACCTAGTTCGCTCCGGGAAAATCACGAAAACACCCTGGGAAAAACTCGAGACACAACACTGCCTCTCCTCTTCCTTCTTTTCTTTTAAAACTTGCTTTGTTTAAATTCTGGAAACGTTTATCACTCGCGTGCGAACCCATTAAATTGCTCGAGCCCATTACCTGATTTCCACGAGACTCCTTCGAGACGACCTCCTTCTTCCCCGATTCTACGAACTGACACTAGCACATTCTCGTGCACGTGCACAGATCGTTTCCGCCGCCGCTACCTCCGACGAACCCCCAGCCTCATCGACGATCTACCACCAGCACGAACTCGACCCACGAAACTGTGCCACGAAGCTCCAACCAAAATCGAACACTCTCAAACTCCACCTGGTAACCAACTCTGGCCAAAACCTCCTCGTCCCGGCGACCCCTACCATCAGGCGACGTGAAAATGCATACACACCTCGACGAACTTCCTCGCCACCATATCCCAGTGTTTCATTGCACTCGATCCCCCACAAAAGTCACGACGACAAATTTTCTTAGCCTATCAAAAACTAGGGCTCTGGACACGAAAACGTCACCGCTGCCACCATGATGAAAATTACCGCCATCCAATATTTTTCTGAGCTCAACCGATCACTCCTCGGCCCATTGGAGGAAACTCGACACTTCCAGTCCCCTAGATCGACCGAGGCGACTCGAATTGCTTAACAAAGGTAAACCCAAACTGCTCTTATTTGCTTATTCTAAAATTTATAAAATTTGTTTTAAAAATCATATTTAAGTATAAGAAATCGATTCATATGCCTGAATCTAAAAATTTTGATGGTTGGATTTTAACTTGTTTAAGTGTACTCTGTATTTTCTTTGTTCCAGATGTAACTCAAGTTGTTTATACTTAAACCAGTTTGTATTCTAAGATATAACAACCTATATAGCTCTAAACTCAGGTACCAATGAAGATGAAATTATGAGTGTTTGATTTATGCATGGGTTTTGAATTTGAAACCAGTAAACATCCCCACCATAACACAAAGCATTTACATAATATGTTCACAGAGCTTTAAAAACATGACTACAGGCATATTTATCTCTAAGGATGATCAAGTAAAACAACTATATATTTATATTTTAAAACGTTTGTTACTCACTTTGATTTGCAGAAGAAAACAGAGCTTCTCTTCATGTTGACACAGGCTGGAAATTACAAAATGAAGCCTTCTCTTTGATCTCTGGTTGAATTAAGTTGATTGTTGTTTGAGTTTGAAGTTTTGTTTTAAGTTTTAGATGGTGTTCATTTTCAGATTTTCATAGCTTGAAGAAACGAACTGAGATGAAGATAATATACATAAGAAATGAAGTAGACAGGGTAATATTATTACTTGTACAAATTGATAAGAATTTGTACAAATTACCAGTGAGATCTTTTTCCTTTTTATTGGCTGAAATGTTGTTTTGGCAGCTAATATTTTTCGTATGGTGTAATATCCCGGAAATTTGGGGCAATATCAATTTAATAATCTGTTTAAATAATTAAATTGATTGATAATTTTTGATAATAAATATTTGAATTGATTTAATAATCTAATTAAATAAATATTTAATTGGTGAATTTTATCTTTTATAAGTTAATAAAATGATTATTATAGATAAGTATATATTGTAAATAGATTGCCTCTGATTTGAAAGTTAATAAATGAAATCTTGTTTTAAATTTCTAATGTATATTCTTATAGTTTGGAAATTATGATTTATTTAATATTAGCTTTTCAAAGCTATTTAAACAAAATAACTATATGGTTTAAAATAAGAATTATAATAAGATTTATTTTATTTCTTTTTAAATATTGCTTAATAAATATGATTTAAGAATGTATATATGTTTAAAATATAATCTGCATATGATATGTTAATTCAATTAGTAATAGTGATAATTTATAATCTCTTTTATAAATTATTTTAAAATTGATAAATGAGTTATTTTCAAACAATATTAATAGTGTATTGTTTTTAAATAAATAGATTTTTATGTAAAATAGGATTTGTTATTTCAAATTGAATGTATTGTTTAAAATTAACTTTAAATTGGATTTTTAAATATAATTTGCATTTGAATTTAAATTAAATTTGAAATTCAAAAGAGGTAAGATTTTAAATAGTTTTGGATTTTAAAATATATGGACAAGCTTTTATATATATATATAATTGGTTTTATTTTCTTTAAAATACTTTATATATATATATACATAAGTATTTAATAAATAAGAAAGGCTTTTTATTTACATTTAAATAAATATGAATTACTTAAAAAGACAAGTGTAAATCTTTAAGGCCATGTAATAACATGTGTAAACTAATAAAGCAATGAGAATGACAAATGTCAAAGTCTTGCATTTTTGTTTTTCTTTTATTTGATAAATCATTTTAATCTATATAAACATATGTTCTCATCTATATTTATTTTTCTATCTTCTTGAATTCAAAGAAAAAAACTCTCAGCCTGAATATTCCCCAAAAACAATCTGTAACAAATTCCTCAAACTAAATCCTCCTCTCAAAAGAAAATCTGAAATTAACATTCCTCAAAACAAAATTCCTCAAACAAAGATCTGTAATGCATTTTTCAAATCAAACTAAAGCCTGCAACATTTCTTCAAATTCTGTAATCCACTATCAAAATCAAAAGACTGCAATTTCTTTAATCTGGAATCAAGTCTGTAGCCTGCATCTTTTCAAAGTCTGGAAGCAAGTTAATTTGGATCTAGCAACACACCTAAATAATCAAAGCATGCATGCAAGTTTTCTAACAAGCATTCTAAGTTTAAAAAGTTTTAAAGATCACTTTTCAAAACTGTTTCAGAGGAGAAGCTCTGTTCTTCATCTTTCAAACATGTCACTAACTTTCTTCTTAAAAATTTAATATATGAGTATCTGTTTGCATGTGAAATTCTGGATTAAAATGTGTATTGTATGATTGAAATTTCTATGTATATATATATGGATGTATGGATGCATGTTTGTAGTTGTATCTGTTTCTGCCTGTTCTTAGTTCAGAAGCTAAAATTTTAATCAAAATTCCATTTATTACTTATCTGATCTTTATTAGGACTTCAGATTCAAACAATAATTGTTTGTTTAACTATGGGTTAGTGATTAAAAATTTAATTAAGTTAAAAATACATATGAATGTCTCTAGAAACCAGAGAATAACAGTGCATGTTTACTCAAGTGAAATCTCAAGTATTTTAATTTATAAATTCAGGGTTATAAACAGATTTCTTATACAAATTAATGATTTTTGAAAGAAAAATCACGATTTTTAATTGGGTAAATCTAGAGCATTAGGAAGTTGAACGTGAAATGGGTTTATGTTGATTTCTGGTAATCGCGAGATGAATTGAGGTCGTGGTTAAGGCTGGAGGATGATGGATGATCAGGGAATCTGAGAAAAATATTAGAAGTGATAATAATTCACTGTGGCGATGGTAGGAGTTTGATTTTGTTTTTAGCCCTAGTTTTCGAATGGTCGGAATTTCAATCATCACGGCGCCTCTGGTGGTTCGAGCTCCATCAGATTTTGGGAAATTAAAGTGGAGACGTTGACGAAGCTTCGGCAGGAAGATCAGACGATCTGATGATCGGAGAAGTTGGATTCGAGGAAGTTTCTAGGTTGGGACTGTTTCCAGGTAATGATCTATATGCTCGATTTCGATTGATGAGGCAGTTCGTGGTTTTGATGATTGGGATCGCGAGTGGGTGTCGTAGACGACATGCCGGAGTTGGGAGTGATGGTCGGAGGCGATCGTTACGCCTGTGCACGTGCACATGTACATTTCGTACATCTGGAAGAAGTTGGGTTAGAGGAAGAAGAAGATGAAGTCTCGGTGTGACTCGAAGTCATGCCCGTGATTGTTGGGATCTGGCTCGAGTTGTTTTCAGGGGAGGCTCGTGTGGAAGTAACAGTTTTAAATTTTTTAACATAACAATGTTTAAAAATAAAAGAGGGAAGGAACTCGAAAGGGTACTCGGGAAAATGGGGTTTTGACTCGAGTAATTCAATATTTGGCTCGGGTAGGCTTTTGGATTTCAGTTTTTAAAAGCTGACAGGATTTTAAATTTAAAATGAGTTTAAATGTTAAACAGGATTTTAAATAAAGTTTAAAATCAAATCTGTAGGGGTGGATTTAAATTTAAACTTGAACCTCAGTTGTGAAATAGATAAGTTTATAAAATTATAATATTTAAATAAATTTAAATTGTTTAAAAGTATAAAAAAAAAGGTTTGAATTTAAATGAATTGGTTTAAAAAGCTTATAATTTCTCTTATAAATGTCAAGTGGTTATTTAACATTGGATTTAAAAAGAGTTTGTAAAATTTGATTAAATTTTGTTAAAGTTAAATTTGTAAATTAAATCTTTAATTTAAAATGAAAAAAAAAGATTTAAAAGTAAAAGAATTTCAAAGCTTTTGTAAATGATAATTAAAGTAGTTATTAATGTTAATACTTTAATTTAGAAATTTAATGATATAGGAGTCATTAAATTAATAGGGTAAGTAAAGAATAATTTGATAATTTAATTAATTAATAATTTAGTGTTAATCAATTAAATAATTTAGATTATAAGTAAATTAATTAAGGGTTAATTAATTTGAAAATAAGAATCATTTAAATTTGATAATCAAATAGATAAATTAATAAATGATAATCATTTGTGAAATTGGTTAAGTATAATTACCTAATGGAAGTAATTAAAGAAATTAATTACTTAAGATAATTAATTAAATAAATTTGATAAGTTTAAATTAATTAGTTAAATTAATTTAAGATAATAATTTGGAAATTTGATAATTACTTGAATGTAATTAGTGAAGTATAAATTACTTAGAAAAGTAATTAAAGTTAATTAGTGGATGTAATTAACTAAAGATGATTTAATAAAAGTAATTTGAGTTAATTACTTTAAATAAATTAATCAAGGGATTAATTAAAGGATAATTAATTAAGGATTAATTAATTATGAAGTGGAGTAATTAAGAGTAGTAATTACTAAATGAGATTAATCAAAGGTGATTAATAAATGTGACTAATTAATTATTAATTTAAATAAGATAATTAATTAAGAATAATTAAGGATCATTAATTAATATAATTAATGATGTAATTAAGAATTGATTAATTAAGATTAATTAATAAATAATAAGTGATTAAAGTAATTAATTAATTGTAATTAATTAAGGATTAATGTAATTAAATATAGTTAATTAATTAATGAAGTAATTAAAGATTAATTACTGAATGGTTTAAGATAATTAATTTGTGAAATTAATTAAGTATTAATTACTTAAAGTAATTAAAGGGTAATTAATCAGGAATGATTAATTAAGATGGATACTTAGAGTAATGATTAATTAATTGGTATAATTAATAATTAAGTAAGCAGGATTTATAGAATGAAGTAATTAGTTTAATTCACTTTAAATAAATTAGATGATGTAAATCATTGCTTAAGGATGGATGAATGAGATTGAATGTATTTCATTGTTTGATATCTCTGATGAGATATGATTGATATATGATATGGATGTTTGGTTGAATTATAATGATAATGTGAATTATCTGTTTAGGATGATAATGTAGATTATCTATTGAATTATCTATCTTTGTGTATACAGATAAGAATTGAATTGTTTTAACCTTAAAACAACTTGGCCCTTAAAAGATACGTTTTGGATTTTGATGAGACCGGGATCGGGTTTCCGTATACCGGAATTCCAGGTCTGGAGACCCGAATACCACATCGATCCAAATTTACGATAGGTCGTGAATCTCAAGTGAAGATGAAGATTCAGAGTGCAAGGGTTATTGTCGTTAACTCTGAGGGTGATTCCAAAACGAGTGTAACGAGATAATGCCTTCGGTTTCGTTCGAACCCGGAACGAACTTGTATGGATTGAATGCTTTCAGCACATCGTCAGGCGGACGATGAGCATTCTAAGTGATATGTTCTGATTAAAGGTAATCGTAACCTCAAGCCTCATCAACCAGGAATGGCTAAAACAGGGGAGGTGCAGCAAGGCTTCGTGGGTAGCACCCACTGAGAGAAAGATAGATCCCTGTCTAGAGGTCCCTTTTCTTTTTATTCGGCTTAGTGTGTGGTTGGTCGCTCCAACTACGGGGTTATCTTGTTCGGAATTATCCAGTAAGGGATGGTTCCGGCTTTGTGTTGCAGGGGAGCGGGCGTACTCCTCGGTAAGGTGATCTAGGCCACGTACTGTGACGGGCGGTACCCCAGTAGCCCTGCCATTGTATGGAATCCAAACTCCAATAAGTGTCGTACGTATTAGTTGTGCCCAACTATGTTGGAATGTGAGATGTAAGCATTTCAGCTATTTCTATATTTTACTTGAAAACCCTAGACCCTATTATAATAAAAATCAGATTTCCTATCAAATGTTTTGGTTAGCGTAAGGTAAAAACTTACCCATGTTTATTTGTGGGGAGTCTTACGTGATACCTTTTCTTTTAAAAGGTTTTGAAGTTAAACAAGTTTAACCTGTTACTCACACCAGACCCATGTCTGACCCAAGTGTTTATTTTGTTTTATAAACTCTTGGGTACTCAAATTTTTACGAGTAGCCAAGGGATTCAGGTTTAGCTTTGACGAATTGTGGAGGAGCAATGGAGCAGGAGGCTTCAGCGTTGTAGATATATATAGTAGTTCCGCTATGTCTGTATCTCTGTAGTGTATTGAGTTGTAATGTCTAGACAGATGTTTATAACTGTCTAGTAAGTGATGTATATGCTGTGTAACTCTGTAAATTGTTGTATACTATGTAATAGTTTATGTTATTAATATAATTTATTCGTTTCGCTGTGAGATCATTGTTGTTATTTCTTTCTTTCTTCTCTTCTTTTCTCTTTCTATCCCTTTCTTTCTTCAAAACGATGCGACTTTCTGGGCTATGGAAGTCGGGTTGTTTCATTTGGTATCAGAGCATAGGTTGAGCGAATGCCTAAGCTTTTGGTTAAGTGAATATCAGAACACTAGGTTGAGTGAATACCTAGGTTCGGAAGGATTGTTCATTAGAGATAGGATCTGTAGCAACCTGTTTGAGTCTGAGTATATATATATACGAGAGCGCGTATTTGTTAGTTATATAAAATGGTTTTATATTGTGTTAATTGATCGGTTGAGTGGTATATGGATTCTGGTCAATACGAGTAGCTAACGTTATTGATAGGGATCTCTAAACACTTGGACCAGGCCAACAGACACAATATTGTTTTAAAAAGGTAGATGGAATAATTTTACCCAGATATAATTTCTATATAAAAAAGTATCATTTTAAATGTATATGGTATTTGTAATGATTGGTTGAGATGATAATAATTTATCATCTAAGATTAGGAGTCTGAGTGTTGAGGTTGGAAGTGTATTTGTCGAGACTGTAAACCTAATACTGTCTCGAGTAAGTTTTGCTATGATATGAGGATTTTTCAATGTCTGAAGAAAACCTGTTATGGTTCGGAGTTTATCTTTGAAGTTGGATGAGTAGAGTTGGATCTGTCGGTTAGGCAGAAGCTAGTGATGGTATCTCAGGAAATTGTAGCTGTGTGATGAGATGCAGTAACTATGGATGTTCCCGAAGATGTTTTCTTTGGAACAATTTTAAGGAAGTGTGTATATTTCGGTGTTGTGGCTGAGTTCAGCATGGTGATTCTGTTTAGTTTGGGTCCGAGTTTCTCGAAGAGCTTTGGTTAAGAAGTCTTTGGCATCAGTGGCAGCAGTGCAGCTCGGAGTATTCTTTGCGTTGGCAGGAAGTTTTCTGGCTGAGCAGTTTTTCTGAAGTGGAGTTTAGAAGCAGCAGAGTACATCCATTTCTTCGATGAATTGGATAGTTAAGTGTGAGCTGTTCTGATTGGTAAAGAGAGAACAGATTTATTTGGAATTTGGCTGAGTTGATCGCAAAAGTGACTTGCGATTGCTGAGTATTCTTTTGAGTTATCCGAGATTTTCTGGGATGTGTTGTCCAGTTTGTGCTTGTGTTCTTCATCAGCATTTTCATTCTACTCCAGATCAGAGTGGTGCAGCAGAAGCAGTTTGGCGAGTGCTCCTGTTTGTGTTTGTCTTTTCCAGATAGGAGAAGTTAGTTCAGTCTTTTGATGTTTGTGAGTAAAGTTTGTTCTTGGTCTTGGTTGATCTTGAGAAGATCATTTTGTTGAGTTATTCTTGGTCCTGTTTGTTTCAAGAAGCATCAGCGAAGGTTGAGTTGATCAGAAAGGATTTGTAGGTAGCCCGAGATCGTCTGAAGATTTTGTGGATAAGAGTTTGGTCTATTGGATTGAATTGTCAGTTTGGATAACTGGAATTCGATATGTATTTTACGTATCTCTGAGGGAGTACGTGTTTGATCTATCTCTGGTTTTGGAACCAGCAGTTCTGGAGGAATTGGTTGTTGAGTCAGACTCGTCTGTAGTCTGATATTCTGTTTAGTTTTGTAGATCTAGATGAGTAGGAGCTCTATAGCTTAGTAGTATTGGTTGTTTGGATTGTTTGTATAGCGAGTATCCCGGTATATATATACTTGGGGAAACTCGAGGAAATTCTATTCAAAAAATTTCGCTGGATAGTTAGAATTTTTTGTTTGGATGATTGGTTGCTATGATTGTTAGCATATGGATGATAATACATCCTTGTGATTTAAAAAGATTATTAAATTACCTTTGTTTTAAAATTTCGGGGACGAAATTATTTTAAGGGGGGAGGAATGTAATATCCCGGAAATTTGGGGCAATATCAATTTAATAATCTGTTTAAATAATTAAATTGATTGATAATTTTTGATAATAAATATTTGAATTGATTTAATAATCTAATTAAATAAATATTTAATTGGTGAATTTTATCTTTTATAAGTTAATAAAATGATTATTATAGATAAGTATATATTGTAAATAGATTGCCTTTGATTTGAAAGTTAATAAATGAAATCTTGTTTTAAATTTCTAATGTATATTCTTATAGTTTGGAAATTATGATTTATTTAATATTAGCTTTTCAAAGCTATTTAAACAAAATAACTATATGGTTTAAAATAAGAATTATAATAAGATTTATTTTATTTCTTTTTAAATATTGCTTAATAAATATGATTTAAGAATGTATATATGTTTAAAATATAATCTGCATATGATATGTTAATTCAATTAGTAATAGTGATAATTTATAATCTCTTTTATAAATTATTTTAAAATTGATAAATGAGTTATTTTCAAACAATATTAATAGTGTATTGTTTTTAAATAAATAGATTTTTATGTAAAATAGGATTTGTTATTTCAAATTGAATGTATTGTTTAAAATTAACTTTAAATTGGATTTTTAAATATAATTTGCATTTGAATTTAAATTAAATTTGAAATTCAAAAGAGGTAAGATTTTAAATAGTTTTGGATTTTAAAATATATGGACAAGCTTTTATATATATATATAATTGGTTTTATTTTCTTTAAAATACTTTATATATATATACATAAGTATTTAATAAATAAGAAAGGCTTTTTATTTACATTTAAATAAATATGAATTACTTAAAAAGACAAGTGTAAATCTTTAAGGCCATGTAATAACATGTGTACACTAATAAAGCAATGAGAATGACAAATGTCAAAGTCTTGCATTTTTGTTTTTCTTTTATTTGATAAATCATTTTAATCTATATAAACATATGTTCTCATCTATATTTATTTTTCTATCTTCTTGAATTCAAAGAAAAAAACTCTCAGCCTGAATATTCCCAAAAACAATCTGTAACAAATTCCTCAAACTAAATCCTCCTCTCAAAAGAAAATCTGAAATTAACATTCCTCAAAACAAAATTCCTAAAACAAAGATCTGTAATGCATTTTTCAAATCAAACTAAAGCCTGCAACATTTCTTCAAATTCTGTAATCCACTATCAAAATCAAAAGACTGCAATTTCTTTAATCTGGAATCAAGTCTGTAGCCTGCATCTTTTCAAAGTCTGGAAGCAAGTTAATTTGGATCTAGCAACACACCTAAATAATCAAAGCATGCATGCAAGTTTTCTAACAAGCATTCTAAGTTTAAAAAGTTTTAAAGATCACTTTTCAAAACTGTTTCAGAGGAGAAGCTCTGTTCTTCATCTTTCAAACATGTCAGTAACTTTCTTCTTAAAAATTTAATATATGAGTATCTGTTTGCATGTGAAATTCTGGATTAAAATGTGTATTGTATGATTGAAATTTCTATGTATATATATATGGATGTATGGATGCATGTTTGTAGTTGTATCTGTTTCTGCCTGTTCTTAGTTCAGAAGCTAAAATTTTAATCAAAATTCCATTTATTACTTATCTGATCTTTATTAGGACTTCAGATTCAAACAATAATTGTTTGTTTAACTATGGGTTAGTGATTAAAAATTTAATTAAGTTAAAAATACATATGAATGTCTCTAGAAACCAGAGAATAACAGTGCATGTTTACTCAAGTGAAATCTCAAGTATTTTAATTTATAAATTCAGGGTTATAAACAGATTTCTTATACAAATTAATGATTTTTGAAAGAAAAATCACGATTTTTAATTGGGTAAATCTAGAGCATTAGGAAGTTGAACGTGAAATGGGTTTATGTTGATTTCTGGTAATCGCGAGATGAATTGAGGTCGTGGTTAAGGCTGGAGGATGATGGATGATCAGAGAATCTGAAAAAAATATTAGAAGTGATAATAATTCACTGTGGCGATGGTAGGAGTTTGATTTTGTTTTTAGCCCTAGTTTTCGAATGGTCGGAATTTCAATCATCACGGCGCCTCTGGTGGTTCGAGCTCCATCAGATTTTGGGAAATTAAAGTGGAGACGTTGACGAAGCTTCGGCAGGAAGATCAGACGATCTGATGATCGGAGAAGTTGGATTCGAGGAAGTTTCTAGGTTGGGACTGTTTCCAGGTAATGATCTATATGCTCGATTTCGATTGATGAGGCAGTTCGTGGTTTTGATGATTGGGATCGCGAGTGGGTGTCGTAGACGACATGCCGGAGTTGGGAGTGATGGTCGGAGGCGATCGTTACGCCTGTGCACGTGCACATGTACATTTCGTACATCTGGAAGAAGTTGGGTTAGAGGAAGAAGAAGATGAAGTCTCGGTGTGACTCGAAGTCATGCCCGTGATTGTTGGGATCTGGCTCGAGTTGTTTTCAGGGGAGGCTCGTGTGGAAGTAACAGTTTTAAAATTTTTAACATAACAATGTTTAAAAATAAAAGAGGGAAGGAACTCGAAAGGGTACTCGGGAAAATGGGGTTTTGACTCGGGTAATTCAATATTTGGCTCGGGTAGGCTTTTGGATTTCAGTTTTTAAAAGCTGACAGGATTTTAAATTTAAAATGAGTTTAAATGTTAAACAGGATTTTAAATAAAGTTTAAAATCAAATCTGTAGGGGTGGATTTAAATTTAAACTTGAACCTCAGTTGTGAAATAGATAAGTTTATAAAATTATAATATTTAAATAAATTTAAATTGTTTAAAAGTATAAAAAAAAGGTTTGAATTTAAATGAATTGGTTTAAAAAGCTTATAATTTCTCTTATAAATGTCAAGTGGTTATTTAACATTGGATTTAAAAAGAGTTTGTAAAATTTGATTAAATTTTGTTAAAGTTAAATTTGTAAATTAAATCTTTAATTTAAAATGAAAAAAAAAGATTTAAAAGTAAAAGAATTTCAAAGCTTTTGTAAATGATAATTAAAGTAGTTATTAATGTTAATACTTTAATTTAGAAATTTAATGATATAGGAGTCATTAAATTAATAGGGTAAGTAAAGAATAATTTGATAATTTAATTAATTAATAATTTAGTGTTAATCAATTAAATAATTTAGATTATAAGTAAATTATTTAAGGGTTAATTAATTTGAAAATAAGAATCATTTAAATTTGATAATCAAATAGATAAATTAATAAATGATAATCATTTGTGAAATTGGTTAAGTATAATTACCTAATGGAAGTAATTAAAGAAATTAATTACTTAAGATAATTAATTAAATAAATTTGATAAGTTTAAATTAATTAGTTAAATTAATTTAAGATAATAATTTGGAAATTTGATAATTACTTGAATGTAATTAGTGAAGTATAAATTACTTAGAAAAGTAATTAAAGTTAATTAGTGGATGTAATTAACTAAAGATGATTTAATAAAAGTAATTTGAGTTAATTACTTTAAATAAATTAATCAAGGGATTAATTAAAGGATAATTAATTAATGATTAATTAATTATGAAGTGGAGTAATTAAGAGTAGTAATTACTAAATGAGATTAATCAAAGGTGATTAATAAATGTGACTAATTAATTATTAATTTAAATAAGATAATTAATTAAGAATAATTAAGGATCATTAATTAATATAATTAATGATGTAATTAAGAATTGATTAATTAAGATTAATTAATAAATAATAAGTGATTAAAGTAATTAATTAATTGTAATTAATTAAGGATTAATGTAATTAAATATAGTTAATTAATTAATGAAGTAATTAAAGATTAATTACTGAATGGTTTAAGATAATTAATTTGTGAAATTAATTAAGTATTAATTACTTAAAGTAATTAAAGGGTAATTAATCAGGAATGATTAATTAAGATGGATACTTAGAGTAATGATTAATTAATTGGTATAATTAATAATTAAGTAAGCAGGATTTATAGAATGAAGTAATTAGTTTAATTCACTTTAAATAAATTAGATGATGTAAATCATTGCTTAAGGATGGATGAATGAGATTGAATGTATTTCATTGTTTGATATCTCTGATGAGATATGATTGATATATGATATGGACGTTTGGTTGAATTATAATGATAATGTGAATTATCTGTTTAGGATGATAATGTAGATTATCTATTGAATTATCTATCTTTGTGTATATAGATAAGAATTGAATTGTTTTAACCTTAAAACAACTTTGCCCTTAAAAGATACGTTTTGGATTTTGATGAGACCGGGATCGGGTTTCCGTATACCGGAATTCCAGGTCTGGAGACCCGAATACCACATCGATCCAAATTTACGATAGGTCGTGAATCTCAAGTGAAGATGAAGATTCAGAGTGCAAGGGTTATTGTCGTTAACTCTGAGGGTGATTCCAAAACGAGTGTAACGAGATAATTCCTTCGGTTTCGTTCGAACCCGGAACGAACTTGTACGGATTGAATGCTTTCAGCACATCGTCAGGCGGACGATGAGCATTCTAAGTGATATGTTCTGATTAAAGGTAATCGTAACCTCAAGCCTCATCAACCGGGAATGGCTAAAACAGGGGAGGTGCAGCAAGGCTTCGTGGGTAGCACCCACTGAGAGCAAGATAGATCCCTGTCTAGAGGTCCCTTTTCTTTTTATTCGGCTTAGTGTGTGGTTGGTCGCGCCAACTACGGGGTTATCTTGTTCGGAATTATCCAGTAAGGGATGGTTCCGGCTTTGTGTTGCAGGGGAGCGGGCGTACTCCTCGGTACGGTGATCTAGGCCACGTACTGTGACGGGCGGTACCCCAGTAGCCCTGCCATTGTATGGAATCCAAACTCCAATAAGTGCCGTACGTATTAGTTGTGCCCAACTATGTTGGAATGTGAGATGTAAGCATTTCAGCTATTTCTATATTTTACTTGAAAACCCTAGACCCTATTATAATAAAAATCAGATTTCCTATCAAATGTTTTGGTTAGCGTAAGGTAAAAACTTACCCATGTTTATTTGTGGGGAGTCTTACGTGATACCTTTTCTTTTAAAAGGTTTTGAAGTTAAACAAGTTTAACCTGTTACTCACACCAGACCCATGTCTGACCCAAGTGTTTATTTTGTTTTATAAACTCTTGGGTACTCAAATTTTTACGAGTAGCCAAGGGATTCAGGTTTAGCTTTGACGAATTGTGGAGGAGCAATGGAGCAGGAGGCTTCAGCGTTGTAGATATATATAGTAGTTCCGCTATGTCTGTATCTCTGTAGTGTATTGAGTTGTAATGTCTAGACAGATGTTTATAACTGTCTAGTAAGTGATGTATATGCTGTGTAACTCTGTAAATTGTTGTATACTATGTAATAGTTTATGTTATTAATATAATTTATTCGTTTCGCTGTGAGATCATTGTTGTTATTTCTTTCTTTCTTCTCTTCTTTTCTCTTTCTATCCCTTTCTTTCTTCAAAACGATGCGACTTTCTGGGCTATGGAAGTCGGGTTGTTTCATATGGAGGCTGAGGTGATTGTGTTGGGTGCTAGCATTAATTAAGGTGTACAAATTTACATATTTATATTTTCTTTTCCCTTTCATTTCGGCTGATAGACATTGGCATTAGTTGTTGTAGACAAATTTATATACTTATCTTCATTTGCAAGCTATCCTCATGTACATGAATAAAATTTATTTGTTTTACTTGTTGGCTATGCTTTTATTTTTATTCATAGCTTAAGTATTGATTATTTTCACAAATTTAATTCAAAAATTAATTTAATTATCAATTTAAATTTAAATAAAATTCGGGGTCGTTACAACTGTGAAATTTTTCGGTCCTAGCCGCGCAAAGGAGGTGCTGCCGAATTTTTTCAAAAATCCGGAAGTTAGAAAATTTTGAGATTTAAAAAAAAAATTCCTATAACAAAATTTTGTAATTAAGTCGAATATTTTGAATGAATTATATCTAAATGATGGTTTCCCCTTCTCCGTTCCTTTTCGAGGACGAAAAGTTTTAAGTGGGGGAGAATGTAACGACTCGTATTTTTAACACTTTAAAAATACGAATTAAAAATGAAAATTTTGGATAAAAATCCGAAGGAAATAAAATTTTGTGTTGTTAAATGTGAATTACAAGTTAAAATACAAAACTGAATTCTGAAATAACTTATTTGTAAATTAAATATGGATGTTAACTTGTAATTGAACGTAAGTAAAGATTTAAATTTGAATGTAACAAGTAATTGAAACGAATTGAATTCGATTGTAAACAACGAAATAAATAAAATGTTGCATTTAATATTGAAGTTATAATATGGAAATCAACGTAAATGAATGTAATTTAATATTACTGTGAATTTAAATAAGATGATAGCTGAAGAAAATGAAAGTAAATGAATTATAAACTATTGATAATAATGTATAAGTAAATGGTTGATTCAATAATGAAAGTGTAAATCGAAATAAAAGAATTCATTTGGAATTAAATAACTTAAATTTGAATTACAATATAATTGAACGCCGAATCTAATATAATCTTTTATATTGGATTTATAATGGAAAACTACATTGTAAAAGATTGTTAATTACTGTGAAATTAAAAATGGAATTTGTGAACAATTGAAATTTGATTTAAAAGTTAATAATTTAAGATTGGGAATTTCATATTGAAATTAAACAGGCGAATAATTTATTTTTCGAATATTGGATTTAATTAGACAATTAAATCGATAATTTAATAAGTTAAATTTCAGAAATAATTGGAAATCGAGTTGAATATGATTGAAAATGATTTGTAAAATTTTATCTTATCATATTGGAGTTATAGTAATGTTATAGAACTTTTAAAATTAAATTTAAAGTTAATTTGTGAAAATTGAATATTTTAATATTTAATTATCGACTGAAAAATAGCCATTTTTCGAATAGTCTCAGAATTGAACGGAACTAGTTCCATTGGATCCGTAATAGTTTGTTATTGTCGGATTTCAATTTTCGTAGCAATCGGAGTTATCGTTTGACCGTGGCAGCTCGAAACGCATCGAAATCGTTTTAATTTTAATTCGACGAGTTAAAATAGTCATTTTTCAAAAAGTCTCGGATTTCGACGAAACTAGTTTCATCGGATCCGTAATGTGTTATTATTGTATGGTTTCAAATTTCGTGTCAATCGGAGTTACCGTTTGTCCGAGGCAAGACAAAACGCATCGAGATCGCTTTAAATCGGTTTAATTTAAAATTGATCGTTTTTCTCCGTAACTCGCCCAGATGACCGAATTAGCCTCCGAAACATGTTCCATTGCGTTCGGAACGTGGGGTAAACCTTAGAAACGTCAGCCGGCACGCTTCGTTTGGAGTTCGGAAAATCCGGGATGAATAGTGTCGCGTATTTTTCTATAAAAGCCCTCACTTTCTCTATTTTCCAAAAACCCTAGGGTTTCATCCCTTAGCCGCCACTTTTAATTCAATGGCCAGAAAATTTCGAAACTTCTTTCCTTAATATCTCTCAATCCTTTCAACGAAATCAAAAAATTCCAAAAGCAAAGTTGTAGATCTCGGGCTCTTCAAATCCATACGGTTGATCTATGCTTTTACGTCACGGATTCGCCCAGATCTGACTTGGAAGCATGTACGGTTTTTCTCGGTTTGCGTGCAAACGGTGGCGAATGGGGTGGCAAAACTTGGCGCGGAGGTGGAGCAAGGAGAGGCGCACGCGATGGCATCCCCTGATCAACGTCCGGTCGCTCCTAGTTGCGTGCGTATGGAAGAAAGGGGCGTGCGTGAGTGGGTTTCGTTCGCGTGCTCCTGTACGTGTTTGGGAAGATGAAGATGCGGCCAGATTTCTTCAATTCTTTTGTGCGGCCAGATCTGATCTGGTATATAAATTTTTTTTCTTTTTTTCTTTTTATTGTATACAAACTTTAAAATATCATATCTCATCCGTGCGAGGTCGGAATTGGACGAAACCGGCGACGTTGGAATCGCAGCAACGAGAGCTACGCTGCAGTGCAGATTTGAAGTCATTTGGAGCTTGTTAAAGTTTTAGGTTAAATCGAACGTTGTTCGATTTGATTTAAAAATCGAAACTCAAGGTGAGTGTTTATACGCTCACAATTGACTAAAATAATTTATGGTAGTTAAATTTGATATTATGAAGTGATATGAATTTTATTTGTCGTTTTGATAAAAAATTAATTGTCATATAGATTGTCATTTGAATTCACCGTTGAAAATTAAATTGACAGTCAAATTGAAATTAAAATTGAATTGCGATTAAATTACCTAACATGGATAACTATGAAATTGTCGTGAATTGTATTGTCTATTGGATGGTTTATTTCGATGGATGCTATTGGTTGATATTTAAATGTTTGGATGTTTATTTGCTTATATGTATCCTGTTATACATACATATGACACTATGATTGGTTTATGTGATATATATTCATCCCTGACATTTAACTGAAATAAATAATCACTTGGCCGTAAGTTAGAAAATTATATACGGACACCGGGTTGGTTAAATTAAATGATTTTAAAAAGTTGTTTTGAAATTATTTAAATGAATTGATTTTAAGAATAAAATCCAATTTATGGAAATTGAAGTATTTTGAATTGAAGCTCGAGATGTTGGAATTTAAACTTGGTAAATGAAATTGTTTAATTATTCGAAGTTTAGATTTTTAAGAAAAAGATTGAAAACGACGTAAATATTCGAAAGTTGATTTGTTTTAAAAGATTGGACTTTTAATCGAACTCTGAATATTTCTAAGAACATTTATATGAAATGATATTTCAAGTTTGAGTTTGGAATTGAAAATTAATTTGAAATTGAGATTTAATTAATTTGGAATTTAATTGAAATTCAAAGAAATTTGTGAATTGGACTAAATTGAAACTATTGAATTAAATTTGAAGATAAAATTGATTTGAATAGGATTTGAACAGAAATTGATTTGGAATGTAATACTTAAATGAATTCTTGAAATCCGAATGTTAATCTAAGTTTATTAAATTGGAATTGTTCCAGAAATTAAGTAAACTACTTAATACGGATGTTTAATTTGAAGTATATTCTAATTTGAATACGAAATGGTTTTAAAGCGAATCTTATATTCTTATATAAATATATGAGCTATTTTGAAATGTGGAATATTTAAAGTTTCGAAATATATTGAAAGTGAAATTGTTTATTTTGTGGTTCAAATATGTATTTGAAATTGATAATTTGAAATGGTTTATTGAGAAGCTAAATCGAGTTGAAATTAATGATTTTGAAATCGAAATGAGATATTGAGGCGAAAATGATTTTTGAAATGAAATCATATATTTTGAGTAAATAGGATGATTTTGGAAATGGATTTATTTGAAGTGAAAGTGATATCGTATTGATACGATTTTGAAATTGAAATGAGATATTGAGGCGAAAATGATTTTTGAAATGAAATCGTATATTTTGAGTAGATATGATGATTTTGAAACGGATTTGATCTTTGAAGCGAATATGATATTTTGATAATCAATGATGAATTGATTTTGAAAATGTAAAAGATCCAACCGGTGTGAAAAATATAACGTAGTTATTAAAGAGACCGGAATCGGATATGGACATACTCTCTGTCGATACCGAAAACCACTTTAATAACTATTATACGCGGAGTGTTGATCCAGAATGAAGTGGATGGTTTGGCGAACGCGTTGACTGAAGAAAGAGAACGATTTTGGATGACCCCTGACATGACTAAAACAGGAGCCGTGCCGGGCCATTGAGGTTCGCCACCTCTAGCGGACACACTTCTTCGTTACCATGTCTATTACTTTTGATATTCGATTTGGGTGCACCCCTCGATTTTGGGAGTGTTGTTTCGCGGTGTTGGGGTAGTAGCTGCTATGCCCAACATCAGTCCGGATCACGCAACTACTAGTATCCTAGTTGGTATTGCCTCATGTACCTTGTCATACTGATTATCCTATTCACGACCACTACAATTTTGGTTTGTACCTTTAGTATATGGATTGCCCTCTGGTGACTTCCGGTTTTGGGGAAACTACGGTCTTGTATATGCTCTTGGGAATATAAACTGTGTTAAGGGTGGAATGGGCCATGACTTAACGCTATTTTAATACTTTTACTTTAATGTCGACATATTATAATAGCGTATTGTACTACATAGTAGATAGTTTAACGGATCCTTGAGAGATGGAAAATCCTGTAACATCTCTTAAGTTATTGCACTCACGTTGACATTGGATAGGAGATGTCAAACCCCGTAAACATCTTTGATGTCGTCACACTCATATTTTCTTATTCGATTTGACTTACATGAGATATTTTAGTCCTGACTCGAGTGTTTTGTCTTTTCATTACGCTCGGGTCAGCCTGAGCATTTCAGATAAGGTTGAAGATCTATTTTGGAGGACGAAGACGGAGTTTGGTATTACATCATTTGTATTCTACTACCGTATTATTTTTCCGCTGCATTATTGTATTATCTCTGATATGTATGTAACTCTGATTTATGATGTATAATAATAATCAAATTTATTTATTTAACAGCTTCATGAACTGTTATTTTATTATTATATCTTGTTCTTCTGCTGCAAGATTCTGAGTTTGCGTCTGTTCTTTCTTTCCTTTTCTTATTTAACCCCAATAACCATCTGTCTTTTTGAACGGTTTGAGTTGGACATGTGTGGATTATTGTCGACTTGAACGGTCAAAAATGGTGGGTCGTTTTAATTTATAAACTCAAACTGAAAGTATCTGTGTCTATTTTTCCTATGGAAAGGAAAAGAAAATCAAAGAAGAAAAAATTATGTGCACTTATAATAAGTTGAATGTAGACTTTATGTTTTTATTGTAAACTCCAAATAATAACCGTTGGAAAAGAAGTTAGTGTATTATGTTTAGTCAAAATGCCAACGTGTATAAGAATGCTACAATCATCATGTTGCATAAGTGCATTTTTGCAGGTACTTGCAAGCTAAGGGCTGCTCTATATCTTTTACCACATCCTAGTCGGGTCACGTAAGCTGCTGCTAAGGTCATACTTATCGAAGGCCAACGGCTGGCTATCCAGAAGCACCTGCTCAAAACTTTCCAATTATAAAAAATATGAGAAATCTTATGTACTTCTAAAAATAATAAATTAAAATGTAGCATAAATAGTGTAGTAAAGAAACTTGGTTATGAAAAAATATTGCGAGTACATTCACAGTTTAGATATAATTTAAGCATCAAAATCATATTCTAAATAGAAAGCTTTAACTCTTCGTAATCTAGAAAAAAGATCTCTTTCTTACTTATCTAATCCATGGACGCTGAAAAGTTGAGAAAATGGAAAATTAAAAACATAATATTGTAAAATACTAATATATTAAACTTATGAGTTTCAAAAGTCAACAACAAATCAAATCAGTAGAGTTACAAGCTGTAACCACCATGCATTTAAAAAAGGGAAAAAAGTGAGAAACAAAATAATATTATTACCTACATCAGGAACATGAGATTATAGACATGATTTTTTCTTATGTTGACCAAAGAGTCATTTAAATGGATGATGATTTTATATCTCTGTCGATCAAGATAAACCTCGTGTCTTGCAAATATTCCAGGTTATCAACAATTTTCACAGCATAAAAGCAAGCATCTTTCTTTGATAATCCATCTTCCTACAATTTGTATATAGATTACCAACTGATAAGACATAAAATAACTCAAGAGTAATATATAGTTACACAGATATAACAATAATATCCTAATTATTTGACTAAAAAACTCAACAACCACCCAGAACCAAACACCATGTAGTTGTTAACTTAGCAGCAATCACACATAATACTTATCATTATTCAAATTAAAACATTCCCATTGGTATTATGCACTACAGAAGCATCCTTCTAAGAGATTCATAGTTGTAGTTCGACAAATTGAATTGAACAAAATGTTAGCTAATCTTTCATGCAAGACTTTGCAATAAATTGATTTATTAGGAAGAAGAGGATAATGAAGGGCTTACTTTATCAATCTCTTCAGTAAATGTGATTACATCATTATATGCATTGTAACCCATTGCATGTAGAACTACCTAATCAGTAGGTTTAAACCTCAATGAGTATTTGAACTTACTAATTAAAATGGGAGCGTTTCTCATACTCTTTGTCATCTACATTGCTCTTTGCATCATAAACAATGGCATGGGAGGATAGTGCAAGCTATCAAACATGAAACTTAGGGAGCTTGAAACATGGGAGACCTTCAATGGCATGCCTGAGTTCAAAGTGATAGTAGAAAACACCTGCAGTTGCACTCAGTCAGGTATAACAGTCAGTTGCATTACTCTAGCTAGATAGGTTCAAGAGAGTCGATCTTCCTTTCCTTAAATAAAAAGACGACACCAAAAGCAATGAGAACGATGGACAACCAATAAAAGAAGGAGATTCTGGCATGTTTGTTTATGTTTGGGAGAAGATTCCTTAGTTTTTTTAAGTTAGTAATTCTAAGATTCAATGTTAGTGGAATTATTCATTTGCTAATGTTTTAATTAAAAAAATTAAGTTTGCTAGTAATAAGTAATGTTGAACAGTTTTAGTATTTGTTGGATATTTGAGTTCTAAAAATACATTGAATTATGCTATTTCAAAAAAAGGAGAACATGTCACTGATTAATCAAAGTAAGAAGAAAGAACCAGTTGGCCATCTATAAGTTTTCATGCCTCTAAATACAAATATGGGTATGACCATGGAAGTACTTCACTCTACATAAAGAATTTCCGAACTAAATATTTGAAGTTTCAAACTTTGGCTGGGACCAAACAAAAGTGGGTTATGAGTACCCACCGGTGTTCATATTGTTGACATGAGATTAACTAAGTTAGTGTCTATGCTGCAAGATATTCAAATACTCGAAAATCAATATACATTTTCAATGATATATTATGCTGGATTAAGTAATCCCTCACACCAAAGTGTCTGAAATGTGCAAATACAAAAAATAAAATAGCATGTTGGTGTCAAATGATGGTGTGATGTTTAAACACCACTGTTCTTGTGGCTAGTCCACCAATGTTGACAGTAGGCCTAAAATTTCAATATTGCTTTAGCCTTCATTATTTTTACTTTGGATAGTCATGAATACTATACCTGTAGGTCACCATGCCATTGGAATAAATATTTTGTACGTCACCAAAAATGACAGTCCTGTGGTCCAACTTTTAGATGTAGAAGAAAATCCCCACACCCAAACCACCCCCCAACCCCCCGCCCACCAACCCACCAACACACACACACATGTGAATATAGTGTCCACGATCCTGACTATAATGTGTTCAAATACTATATAAAATTGAGAGTGCATGGTGTTCAAGTACACTAGTTGAGGAGTTGTCAAGTTTATATAATAATGCGGTTGTCAAGTTTATATAATAGTGTGGGTGTGTAGTTTAATTCAATAGTGTGCTATTGTTCAATTATTAATTATATTTGTTCTTCTATTTATCATGTATATAGAGTAAATTTATATTAATTATTTTTTGCCTAACTGTTTTTTTCCTCTACCGCTTTTAAAGAGTAATTTTGAGAAGAGTCGAATATAGTTTCCATAGACATGAATATAATTAAGCATTCAGATGCATGTATATTGAAAACCGATTTCATAGACCTTAATAACCCAATGAGCAAAATGATTTGGAAATATTTGGAATGGCATCGGTGAACATAATTCTACTTATTGTTTTTGGATCCTATACAACATCAACAAAACTGTCGAGTATATCTTCACTTTATAAGTATAAGATGTGTGATAATTGTTAACGAATATAAAGCGAAGGTAAACAACGTACATCTCTTACTCAACTTTTGAAAAGAACAGTGCAATATATGAGAATATGGAGAAACTATCAAACTTGGTTTTAATACTGCACTTCAATTAATGTATGTAATAATTTACAACACACATCATCAGAAAATCCACCACAGATGCAAGAAATTTAACTTTGGTTAAATTTAGTAATAAATAACCTCAATCTCTAATAAAAATTTACCTTCCCTCCATGTCCTACGCACCAAGCTTGGTATACACCATATGTATTGATTGTTTTGGTCAAACAATAATGGACTATATCTGTGTAAAGGGAATGTAAAATCAGCTTACAACTACAGCAAGCTTTTGAGACTTTCTGTGCTTCAGTTTTGCTTTCTTCTATTCTTTATTAGCTCTTTGTGCATCTCCCGTTTCTTGTTTCATAGCAACCTACACAGGGTTTGACATAATAATATTTATTAGATTTTCTCGAGTTAATGAACAAAAAATAGCTGCAAATTCGAAAAAAATAACCATAAGGCTTGTTATAAGACTCAAAATTTGATGCTGTCTGACCTATTAATCCTAAATTCAATGCATAATTCTTTAGAACGTATAATAACTTTAATATAATTTAATAATGCAACTGTTAAAAATGTATGTATTGGCCTAATGCCTTTGAAATTTACCTTATGCTCTTTCTTTTCCTCCTTCAACTCAAGTTTTGTATCCTATGTTTCAATATGCAAGTTGCAAGTTACAGCCTTCACTTTGTCAATAGCTTTTGAAGGGTTTATTTATACTGAAAGTAATAGTGTACTTTGGTCCATGGAATCGAATTAGATGAACAGTATTTCATGCTTCGTGTGGTAAATTTCCATAACTTTGGGGAATCAGATATTGGTCATCTAACATATGGAATGCTGACATATCTAGTTGCATGATATGCTTTTTCATAAACATGAGAAGATCATAGGTCGGTATCTCAATTCAACTGAAATATGTTTATATATTAACATGATTAACGAACTTCTTTAAAGGACACTGAACAATATTTCTTCCATTAATTACCGCATTATAAAAAGGAGTTGCATGAATAAGCCTTTCGACTTAACCAATTTAATCAACATCACAATTCATTTTACTAAACGCTTCAGCCTCAAGGTGATTGTAGAAAAAAATTAACCAAAAAACTGGGTCATGCAACATGATATACATCATCATTTATATTTTTTAGGTTGGATTTTGTATGATATGATTCATATTTTTTATTGCGAACAGGTGCAAAAAAAATATAGCACTTATATAACTATTATTGATTGCTTTAAAAATATTGATTTTGGTAGAAAGACAGTAAACATAGGGGATTGTCTCAAAGATAAACATAGGGGATTGTCTCAAATAAAAAAATCATGTAAAACTTAAAACCAACATAGTAAAATTACTAAAGGGGTATTTAGATTTAAGGACACGTTTCTTTAAAAAAAAATTAGATCCAAGGACAACAAACTTTAATAATTAGATTAAGGACGAAGAAACTTTGGTTGTTATAATCTTTTTTACTATTTGTTCTATTCTTTTTTCTCACATTCCAAAAAATACATTTCGGTAATTAATTATTATTATTTGTGAAATGCAGATATTCATCATTGGTTTAAAATATTTGGATATTATCCGATTAAAATTTGAAAGTCGTCCTTGATGTCAAAGTTATCCATGATGTGAATAACGGAACTTGGTTGTCCTTTAAAATAAATAAATATATTCATCCTCGAAAAAAAAATCCACATTATTAAATGTGTTGATCTAGTAACATAGTTCATAGTGGCCCAAACTTGTTTGAATTTAGCAAAGTGATTATTTGCAACTGTTTAGTTATATGCATATAGTGCTTTCGATTTGATTTTGGCCAATGATAACTCCAAAACATTTTAAAGAAATTTTACTTTTGTTGACTAATCATGAAACCAGATTCCCATGAACATGTTTTCTGCACTTAGATTTCCACACGAGGGAAGGGTGCATCAAACCTCAGTTAATTTCCTTTCCTATGGCCTTAACCTTTCGGTACTTCTTTTTATGTCAACATGAAGTTAGTTATAATGAACTCATTGATAAATATAAAAGTTAATTAATAGTAGTATTAACTGGGGCTTTCAATTTTTTCTTTATGTATAATTTTCATATAACCAAAAAAAACTCTCGACGGAACAATTAAATGGAAAAAATTGTGATGATTTGTAATGAATGAAGAAATAATGGAGAAGACAATCATCCAAAATCAATATAAGCAAGTATTTATCATTAAAAAAAAGTTGATGTGATTAGTTAATTCATTTTACATAATTTGTATTCCTATTTAAGGCATGAATAAATAATGAATCCACATAAGAGTGATTCATCTACTGAAGTTAATGTGAAACAGTGAACTACATGCTATGAATAAAAAGATATTTCAAAGGATATTGACGAACTCTTACTTGTGGGATAACAATTGATTTTATTGATATTTATGAAAGTAAATTTTTTAGGAAACATAATATAAAAATTCATAATTTGTATGTAAAGGCATTATAAATTTATGATAGTTCAATATAGTTAAGTACAAAAATATATCCTTTATGAAAAATAAATATGTTATATGTACTATCCACCCGAGTTAGGTATTCTATCCAACATACATGTTTCCCTCAGCATAATAATTCATATCACAGTACAAACAAAGAGAAATTCCATCTACCTCGTAATAAAAGTCACAAAAATACTACAAGGTAAAACTGTGGATGATAGGAATAAAAGATTATTAGCATCTTCATCTAAATAACATGAATTACAAAAACCTACCAAAATATTATATTTCTACAAACAGTGCAGTAGCATCTATTTATATAATAAACATAAAGTCAACTTTTCAAATTAGAAGTAGTCGTATTTAAGCACTAATCGGTATGAGATGGTACATTTGAAGTGTTTTGTTGTTTCATCATTCGAATTTTTGATTTTTGTATGCAAATTTCAATTTTGATGATCTTGTATGTTTTGTTTGTTTGCTGCTAAGTGAATGAATCCTAAATCTTGGAAGGTAAAACGTTGTTTTGTTGTTTCTTCATTCGGTTTACATGTTGCAAAGTGGTATATTTTGTATGGGTATGCCATTTGACAAAATTAAAACCAATGGTACAAATTTTTGAACACACTTATTAAAACAGTAAAACGCGATGAACTTATTTGGAGCAAAACAGATCACAGTACCAGGGTAAATTCTATTTCAACCCTTAAATTTTCTAAGTATATTACCAACCAAAATTAACATAAAAAATTGGTAAAATTTTTTTGTAATCTTATTTTTCTTTATTACTTATTTTAACTCATTTTTTCTGTAAATCCTAACAATGAAGACAACAACAAAATCTATACAAACAAAGATACATCTGCAAGTAAGTAAGATATTAAAAGAAAGCAATCACTGAAGGGACAATGGAATTGGCTTGGTAAAAGAAACGTATAGGAACAAAAATTAATTAATATCCTTTATGTATATAGATAGAAGATAAAACCCATTTTTACTTTATTCAGAAGTAGATTAGTAACAACTAAAAACAGATAGAAATATAAAATAATTAATTACCCGATTTCATCATAAAACCCAGAGATAGAGATTGCAAAATCATAATGACGGGTTTGAAGTGGGGTTTATAAAACTTCAAATAGAAAAAAATGATAAACAATATAAACTTTTGCAATGTCATAAGAAATTTTTTCACTCATATTAGTTCAAGAAACTACGATCTTTAGAGACTCTAATCTATTTTCAAATTGTAATCAATTCTAATTCTATACTCAAATTGTTCGTTATTTCAAGGCTATTGTAGTATAAAGATACCACCTTTTCAATCCAATCAAGGAACTCTATTCTTCATAAGCCCCACTTCATTCTAGTTAAATAAAAAAATAAAAAATAAAGAAAAGAAAAAAATTAACATATTGAAATCGTAGAATATGGTTTGTTAAATATGTATTTAAATAACATAAGGTAATGTATTAACCCTCACATATAGTATTTAAAAGGAAAACAAAGTTTCAAGCATGATATTGGTACTAAGATGTAAAGATATCATCAACACCACTTACAACCTTAAATATTGAACAGACCGTCATTGAGTAAATTCATCAACAACATAATCTACAACTGTAATCTTCATGCTTGCGAACAACAAATAGGTATGATTAATGAAAGATAGAGATAGATATGAGTTGATATGACAAATACTGTATTGTAAGCAATGTGAATTATTCATGTTCAAACAAATTATACAACCAGAAAATATGGAATAATTATACAGAAAGGAAAATCTAGTAAACCTACTTACGTGAATAAGTTTGCAAAAAATAGAAGTTTTTAAATACTTGATATGTGAAGCCACTTAGTTGGAGACTGAAATCTATCGGTATAATAGATCATCAGTCTATCTGCCTAAACAATCCCTAACAATTACCTCTTTCGATTTATGCATAATTTTTAGTTCGAAACGGAAAACATACATGACCTAACAGAGGAATAACAGTAGATCATGAAATTGTGTTGTACCACACATCTGACACGGTAAATCATCAAATCCATATAGAATCCTAGATTTTAATTACAAATGTACCAAATTACTAACCTGAGAAAACCCTAGTTTTCGAATTTGTCGATTTTATGTTTGAACCGATGGCTGGAGACCATGAATGCAGATATTGCTGAGGTATGAATAGTCGGTACGCCAAGAGAAATAGAGAGAGATAGTTTTAGGGTCCACTGAAATATGGTTTTCATATTGGGAAGATGAGGGCAAAGAGAGAATATGGGATCTGGGGGAATGAAATGAAATGAACACCAGCGGTTAGTACAGATGGATTGCGGATATATTTCAGAATAAAAGGGGATTTCATAAACAGGACACGTGTTGGCATATAAATTGCTTGGTTTCTCCTTTCCTTTTTTAGTAATAGATGTGGACCACCCATCGAACATATCATAGTTTTCTTAAGATGACTATGAACCCATCATGAACCATATAGAGATTATCCAACATGCATGTCATAGTTTTCCTAGGATGACTATGAACCCGTTAAATATCAATTTATAATTAGGATATAAAATTATTCCCCCAGGTGCCCAATCTATGTCTATTGGTATCCCCAATTAGGTTGTCAAACCCTTAAACTTATGGCATATCGAAACTAATATACATTGGTATCCCTAATGAAGTTGTTGCATTCATAAAACATACGACTTGTCAAGCCATCAGTACAACAATTTAAAATAGAAAGCTTACGACATCCATGCCGTTAAAAATGATATCGAACCTCTATCTGAGATTTGAAAACAAAATTCTGATTTTCTAAATTATAAGCCTACCGAAATCATAAGGTTATCGACTTTCTTAACATATAGGCTATCTCGCCTTTGAAACCTACTTTTAGTTTGCATAAGAACAAGGCTTCTCGGTCTACAAAGCATCAGTTTTGAAATAAAAGTGTTACAGCATCAAAGACGCATAGTCCAGTTGCTGAAAACAAGAAAAACATATGATGTTGAAGCTGACAAGCTATGGCATCAATTACGCAATTCAAAATCAATTTCTTACGGCATCACTACTTTAAAAACTATGATGTCGAAAATAGGGTATGTCGGCTATTATGCCGTAAAACAGTTGAAATCGAAAATGATGACTTGCGGCATCAAAGCCTTTAAAGCATAGGTCTCAAAGTTGAAGACATATGGCATCAATGCCATGTAATATGGGTTTCAAAACAAAAAACAAAGGAAGTCGATATAGTTCTATGAGTTGCAAAATCAATGATGTCGAATCTTAGGGACGTCGAATTCCTTTATATGTACTCGTACTTCTACATAAAGGGATTCATTTCGTACCTTCCAAAGAGATCCATATGCAACCCTTTATGTCGAAGTTCATGGCTAAAACATGGACCTCGGCCATCATTAGGCCTTTGGCATTCCAACGAACGATATAACAATTTTGTAATAGTCATGAAAACTGTTTTATTTCTATAAAAAGCATTCTATTTTCACCAACTCTTATTACTTGTCAAATTCCTATTGGATAATAATATTCTTTACCCACATCTTTTTAGAAAAACTAAAGCATGTCAAATTTACCTTCCGAAAACCATTTCGCAACCCATAAATTAATAATATTATTTAATATGAATTACAAGCTTTTCGCAACCCATAATAATATGAATTCCCAAAAATCAGTAAAAATCAGAATTAACATATTCTTTCATATATAAAAATTTCTACGCTAAAATAATTATTTAATTATTATTAATAATTAAAACCTGAAATATACACTATTTCATCCTTAGTAAATTCATAGTATATTCAATTTTGCTTGGAAAATTATGAAATTAAAAAATTATTTCCAAAATAATGTTTTACACAACATAATAGAAAATCAAATCAATTGGAGATCAAAAACTTAGGTTTTACCTTTAAAACCTATCATAATAATTCCATAAAATTTCCATAAATCATTATTTTATCCAATTAATGGTTAAATATCCATAACATGGCAATACAATCAAAAATAATTCAGAAATTAACCGTAACCGAATTCATATCATCTTATTTTCTTTTCTAAGGGCAACACCCCAAATCCACATAAGGTGGGGCATTTCATCACCCTTTCCTTGGCCCATAAATTGCATTTCATCTTAGAATTTCGACTAATAATAACGGTTATACATTTGACTTAAAGGAGTCGCGAGCTCACCTAGGGCTTAATTGTATCTTGACAAGTTGTCTTCTTGGAACAATTTTATTTCTTGGTATCTAGGCTACGACAGAGCAATAATCAGTTATAAATGGTACGGTGATTCGTAAATATTATACTGGTTGTTTCTCTGAAGGTACTTAAACCTTCGGCTGCATTGCAACAGTGATTCGTGGTGCACCGATAACTCCTGCATGTTACCCGACTAAGAAATATTTTGTTGGATTAAGACAAAGTGTGATTATAAAATTTTGGATTAGGAGCTATTAAGGACAGAAAATTTGTATTTAAGTCCTTGCATTCATTTAGTTGCATTAGTTCATGCATATTAAAAAAAAGAAAAATCAAAATCCAAAACTAAAAAAATTGTACATGATACTTAACTTAATTCTTGTTTAATCCAAAATAAAAAAATTATTTTTAAATGTTTTCCTTCGAAATTTTTCAATCAAAATCACAAAAAAAAATTTTGAGTTAGTTTTTTTTCAGAAAAACAAAAACCAAAAAAAATAATCTTTTAAAAAAAGCAAAAACATATAAAAAATAAAAAATTTGAAAAATCCAAAAATAAAAAATCAAATTTCCCCTTTTAAATGTAAATTCCTTTTGGTAAATATTTTCCTTTAAAAAAACGAACAATTTCTCACTTCATTATCTAAATCTTGCATCTTTCTATTAATTTTGATTCTACTTCTTTCTCTTCTCGACTTTTAATTGTGCATGAGTACTTGGACTCGTGACACAATAACAAATCGTCGAACTCGTGACTCAACAACTAATCATTTTACTCGAACAAATGATCCTCCTGAAATGGTGAAAGAGAACTCCCCACGAACTCTTATTTATAGAATCTTTCCCGATTGAGTTTCTATCCCTTCTTGCACCACATTACCCGCCCCTACGGGTAACCATTTCGAAATTCACTCAAATCATATTGCCACGCTCCTAAAATTTGGCGATTTTAAACACAATGACCCTTACATTTTCTTAATGAAATTCGAACAAGTTTACATGACCATTAAACTCCAACAACTTTCTAATGTTAGAATTAAACTTCGATTAATTCCATTTGCTCTTACTGATTATGCTGAACATTGGTTGTATAGCTAACCCTCAAACTCGATTAAAACTTGGGAAGAATTCGTTAAGGTTTACTTAAAAAGTTCTACCCCTTGGAGAAAACAACTAAAATCTGAAACGAAATTGTAAATTTTCATCAATTTAGTGGTGAACCGTTTGGAAAATATTTTGAAAGATTTAAAGAGCTTTTGATAAAATGTCCACAACATAGCTTCAAAAAATGGACCCTGTGCCAAATCTTATACGGTGGACTTGAAAAAAGCTCACGAACCATGGTTGAATCGATGTGCCAAGGCAAATTTCTCGCCCAAAATTGCAACGATGCTTGACAATTTCTTGAAAACCTAGCCGAAATATCATCCCAATGGGAACGTTCTAGTGAAAAATCAATTTGCTCACGATCGAGCGCACACTCGATAGGATCATCTTTAGCTTTAGAAGCTAAAATCGACGAAACGATTAATAAATTCGATAACATTTTCTAATCCAACCAAATGAACCAAGCTTGCCAACCCATGTGTTATAAGTGTACTGATCCGAATCACATAGCCTATCAGTGCCCTAATTCGGTCGAACAACTTAATGCTTTCAACAAGGTTAAAAACGACCTGTTTTCTCCAACGTACAATCCTTGTTGGAGAAATCGTCTGAACTTTGCTTGGAACCAAAATAATCCCAACACAAATTTGGTTCGTTCCAATTTTCAAGCATTTTCGAGCAATTCTTCGAATCCTCCCTTTCAACCCAACCATTTTCAACAAAATTTTGCAGTTCTGTCTCAAAATCAACCGCAATAATCTTTTGCTCCCTCTCCCCAAGACGATAAACGTTTAAGTTCACATGAGAAAAGTCTTGAAACATTGGTTAAAGCAACCACTCAAAGCCTCCAATCAAACAATAATTTGCAAAATTTGTTAACCTCGTACATGCAAAATACGAGTCAATCGATTGCTAAACTTGAAATGCAAATGAGTCAATTAGCCACGTCTTTGAGTGAACGTGAATAAGGCACATTCCTAAGTCAGCCAGTTCCGAATCCCAGAAATCAAAACACGAATTCAAATCAAGCCCATGTTGTTCAAGGTAGCAACGTAACCCAAATGAATGCTATCACAACTTTGTGTTTTGGTAAACAAATCGATAATCAATTTGTTAATCCAAACGATTTACCGGAAACCCCTCTCGACACTTCTAAAACAATAAATGAATCTAAACAAAACATTGAGCCAAATGTTGAATCAAACTCCAATCCAAATTCTTCTTCTACTCAAGTAGACCCACCTACTAAGTATTGTGTTCCATTTCCACATCGTCTTCGACCCAAGAAACACTCTGACCAATTGGAAAAGATGTTGGAAATTTTTAAACAAGTGAAAGTTAATATCCCGCTTCTCGATATCGTTCAACAAGTCTCAACTTACGCTAAATTTCTCAAGGACTTGTGTACTCAAAAACGACACACTCATGTACCCAAGAAAGTTTTCTTAGCCGCCAGACTTAGCAAAGTCTTGTCTCAATCAATTCCCATCAAATACAAAGATTCTGGAAGTCCGACGATCACATGCACGATAGGAGACAAAACGATTAACAAATGCTTACTCGATTTGGGTGCGAGTGTCAATTTGATTCCTTATTCTGTTTACCAGCAACTTGGCTTGGGTGAACTTAAACCAACGAAAGTAACTCTTCAATTTGCCGATCATTCGATAAAGAAACCCGTGGGAGAAATCGAGGACGTACTCATTAAAATCGGTCAATTCCTATTCCCCGTCGATCTCATCATTTTGGAGACTCAACCCGTGAATAATCCAATGAGTCAAATTCCATTGATTTTAGGCCGACCTTTCTTGGCTACTTCGAATGCTCTAATAAATTATCGAAACGGTTCGATGAAAACCTATTTTAGAAACATGACTTTGGATCTTTCCATTTTAAACTTGAAAATCAACCAAACGAACCACATGACCAAACGCTAGAAGTTAGCTTCATTTAAGAAAATTTCGATAATGAAACATTTGACGTAAAGCATGAACGCGAGACTGAATATGAGCAACTTTTATAGGATGAGCCTAAAGAAATTGAAAACGTGCTTCCGTTTGAACCCCTTACCATTAAATCTGAACTTTCATCGAATTCTTTGGTTAAGCAACTCCCAAGGTTAGATCTTAAACCCCTTCCCGATCAACTTAAGTACGCATACTTATGTGACAATGAAACATTTCCGGTCATAATTTATTTAACTCTCTCTTGATCAAGAAACTTTCTTACTTTCAATTCTGTTGAAAAACAAAGAAGCAATTGGATGGTCGATCACCGATATAACGGGTAATAGTCCCGCTCTTGTTCAACATCGTATCGACTTAATTAATGATGCCAAGCCTGTTCGTGATATACAATGAAGGCTTAGCCAAAAATGAAGGATGCGGTTCGTGACAAAATTCTTAAACTTCTCGATAACGGAATCATATATCCAATCTCTGATAGTTCATGGGTTAGCCCAATTCATGTCCTGCCGAAAAAGTCTGGACTTGCCGTTATCAAGAACGACTCTAGCGAACTTATTCCAACTCGTACTCAAACGAGTTGGCGTGTTTGCATTGATTATCGTAAACTAAATGCTGCAAAACGTAAGGATCATTTCCCTCTTCCGTTTAACGACCAAATGCTTGAATGTTTAACCGGCCATGAATTCTATTGCTTTCTTGATAGTTACTCCGGCTATAACCAAATTCTAATCGCTCCCGAAGATCAAGAGAAAACGACTTTCACGTGTCCCTTTAGTACTTTTGTGACATATGCCTTTTAGCCTTTGCAACGCTCCTGCTACCTTCCAAAGATGCATGGTCAGCATTTTTTCCGATATGATCGAGCGCTTGCTTGAAGTGTTTATGGATGATTTTTCTATCTTTGGAAACTCTTTTTTTGAGTTCTTACACCATCTTGAGTTGGTTCTTAAACGATGTAAGGACTATAACACCCAGCATTTTTAGATAATTAAATAACCAAAACAATTATTAACAATGAAAATGAGCATTTTTGGAATTTTCAGAATTTAGCTACAAGTGTTGCGCCATTAGGTCCGTGGCAATTTTCTGATCAATTTAGATATATAACTTGTCAAAATCCGAGCGAGTATGAAGAAGTTACGAGAAGAACAAGAAAATCAGAATCATATAATTAAACGAAATAAAATAAATAAATAAATAAAATAGGGGACATAAGTCGGCCCATGTTAGGGTCAGGTCGACCCATAGATCAACCCCCAATGAACACAAGTCGACCCGCCTTTCTTTCTAGACGATTTTTCATCTAGGTACAAGCCGAAGACCGTAAATTTGATTTTTAGTGAAATCCTATGTGTTCATAGCTGCATCTGATGGTTCCTAGTGAGCCTATGACATGGTTGCACCATATTAAATCTTCAAATTTGACGGCATGAGATCCCTAAGCCACACTATAAATAGAACCCTAGGCCTAGATATTTTTCTCATTCGGATTTTCTCCGAATTGGGTTCATTGCCTGAGGTTGAACCCTAAATAGAAAATTTTTCTAAGGAGGAAATCTTTTTAATAAAAATATTCTACACCCTAGAAATGGATCCAGGAAGGACCAGGACTAGAGCTAAGGACCATAGGTGAGTGTTTTGTAATTATTTTAGATTTGTAAGCAATTTAAAATAAGAGGGTTCTTAATAGTTGTAGTGTTTCTACAATTTTGAGACATTTTTTATGTAAGTTTATTTACAGTTGGTTTTTTAAGTAAATTTCAGAAGTTCTTTTCAGTCTATTTTTATTCAGCTATTTTATTCAGTTATTTACAATTATTTACATCAGTTTTCAGTTAAAATTTAGCCCGTAAATGTTAGTTTCTTTTTATAGTGATTTAATCCTTTTTGACGCGAATAAAATATTAAAAAGAGAAGAATTCGCAAATATGGGTTAAAATAGAAAAACAATAAATTTACAGAAATCAGATGTAAAATGAGAAAAACTGAAATAAAATGGAGATGGACTAAAATAGGCAAATTTGAGAAATTTGCAAGCATGACTATAACAAGTGTTATAACTAAAAAGAGAAAATAGAAGAGTAACAGTTGCAAGAACAATAATAACACGTAGGATATAATTAGAAAGAAAGAAATAACAGATGGGGCTTATTTTAAAACTTAGATCTTGGATTAAGTTAATAAGCAAATATAGCAGTAGTGGCCCATACCGGCAGCATTCCCTTTTAGGTCTAGGACTGATGGTCTTACACGTGGGTGAGGCTGGGCACGCTTATGCTGATTAGGGTAAATAAGTGGCCAATAGATAGAGGCTCAAATTTGGGGATTTTGCCAAGGGGCGCAAAGTAAGAAGATTTATTTGTTAGGACCAGTATCGGTAGCATTCCCTAACAGGTCGAGGACTAATGGTCTCACACGTGGGTGAGGTTGGGCATGCTTATGCTGATTAGGGTTAATAAAGGGTGAGATAGGGGGCGACAATTAGTGTGTACCGACGATGACCGAGCATGCGGCATCGATTAGGGTAAATATTTCGCTACTGCTTCCTAAGCGCTAAGAGGTGTCTTTTGCTGTGGGACCAACATGATGGGTTCACAGTGGCACAAAAGAGATAGGAAAGGCCGATCAATGGTTTGAATTAGGATTTCAGCCTAATCAAGTTAGCAGTTGAGATAGGATTAAGGTTTCAGCCTAATCACAGCAGTTTAAGACAAGTCCAAACAATCAAAGCAAACAGTCAAACATAATCAAAAACAGTATTTTATGCGAGTTTTATCTTTTCTCTATCTTCCTTCATGTTAGAACTGTTGCTTAGTCTATTATCTTTATCTTGCTTAGAAATGCTTGTAACTACTTTCACTCACCAGGCTTATTGTCTGACCCACTCCTCTATCTTTCCTTTTCCCCTAATAGGCCAGAAGAGTTGAGGATAGTTGATTTAGGTTGCTTGGAGATTCATTTTCGGAGTTTCCTCATTTAAGATGTATTCTTTTGCTTTTCATCCTTTTCATTTGGCTTATGATGGATTGGCACTTGTGAGAGGGATTATTATTGTTACTTTTACTTTGATTATGTGAGATTGAGATGTATTTTCATAAGATATGAGACATTTTGAGTTTTTGAGACATGTTATGTTTTTATGACTTATTTTGAGATGAAGATTAATTCTGAAAGATAAGTTACTATTTAAAATGTCTTTCGCTGCTTTTGCTTATTTGTCTTGTGAATCTTAGTCTTTGTGATGCTTTAGCTATACCAATAACACACCACATCCTTTAGTGTGCCCTTTTTGGGAATACTAAGGAGTGTGGGGTGTTTCATTTGGTATTAGAGCCTAAGGTTACAAGATTCCTAAAAACTTGTTTTAAAAGTAAAGTATTTTTCAAAGTAACATATCTTCAAGCTAAAAGTATTTTTTAGGAAGAAACTCTTATTATAGAAATAGTTTTCAAGTATAAGAGAGTTTTTATAATAATCCCCTCAAAGTCCAATTCAACCTTCTTCCGATTCTTTCGAGCCTAAATTTTCTTTTCTTCGTAAAGAATGGCAGATGCCCCAAATCTTCCAGAGGTGTCCAAGTCCCTGGCTGGTTCCGTAGATACCTCCAAGCTACGGCACCAGAGGTGCAAGGGCAAGCGCCCAATGCAGCACCAGTGAGTGGAGGTCCCGTTAATCAACCTACAGCAACCAATTTTTCTAAGCTATGCAACGACTTCGTTGATCTAGGAGGCAAGACGTTTTCTAGCATGAAGGATTTCCAAGAGGCAGAAACTTGGTTGAGGAATACGGAGCGGATATTTGGGCTGTTAGGATTGGAGAATCGACAGAGAGTTCAGCTTGCATCTTGGCAACTGAAGGGAGAGGCTTATTACTGGTGGGAGATTGTAGAGATAGAGGGTAGAGACATTGGTTGGGTTGGATTTTAGGAAAGGTTTGAGAGAAAGTTCTTGTCACAAGCTGAGGAAAGCATGCAGTTGGAGAAGTTCATTAGTCTGAAGCAGGGGAGTCATTCGGTGAAAGAGTATATAAATCAGTTTAATAAGTTATCGAGGTTCAGGATGGAGCTTGTTAATACACCGCATAAGGAGGCCGCAAAGTTTGCTAAGGGTTTCAACCAGCCCCTTCAAGTGTTGGCATTGATACATGTACCTATGGGAGCGACATATGAGTCACTTGTGGAAATGGCCCTCATATCAGATGTTGCTAAGGAAGAAGAGGTTAAGGAGGTTCCTAAATCAGAAAACTCTAAGAAGCAGTGGTGGAAGAATAAGAAGGATAAGGACAAGAAGAAAGGAGAAGGACCTCAAATGGGACATATCAAGAAGGACGAGAAGTTTCATAATTGTGGATTGGTTGGGTATTACTCAAAGTACTGTAAGGACATGATGAAGGGGAGGTGTTACAGCTATGGGCAGCCTGGACACCTTAGTAGAGCTTGTCCTCAGAGGACAGGGCAAAGAGAAGGCGCACCTACGGAGCAAGTACAGGCTTTGGATGCAGCACCTTCTAGTGGTGGACCAGACCGAGGTAGGAAAGTCTCTGTTGAAGGTTTGATCTCTATTTCGGATTTTCCTATTCGGACTTTTTTTGACTCCGGAGCATCGCATTCTTTCATTTCTAGCTCCTTGGTTGATTGTTTTCACATAGATATTTCTCTATTTATAGACCCTATAGTTGTTTCAAACCCCATAGGAGGATCGGCACATTTATCCATGATTTGTAGGGGTTTGAAAATTTTTATACTAGGCGTACAGTTTGATGGTGACGCCTATGTACTGGGATTTTCGGGATATAGGATGATTTTGGGGATGGACTAGTTATCCACTTATGGTGCGATGTTGGACTGCGAGAGGAGAGTCGTCATGCTAGGAACATGTAGCGGACGGACCCTCGAGGTTTCTTGCGACCCACAGGGGTCAGTCATGTTGAGCTTCCTTTATTCCCTTGATTCATCACTAGGAGAGTTAGATTCAGTTCCAGGTTTTAGAGATTCCCAGACGTTTTTGAGGAGGTTAGAGGGCTACCCCTTAAGAGAGAGACCGACTTTAGGATCTATCCGAATGACAATGCTAAGCCAGTGGTATTGTCCGTGAGACATATGGCTCCTAGGGAGAGGAAGGAGTTAAGTAAGCAGATTGGTGAGCTATTAGAGAAAGGCTTCATCAGTCGGAGCATATCTGAGTGGTGGGCGCTAGTCGTCTTCGCTTCAAAGGCGGATGGTTCCCTTCGACTTTGCGTAGACTATAGAGAGTTGAATAAGCTCATGAAGAAGAACCGTTACCCACTTCCTAGGATAGATGATCTTTTCGATCAGTTGGTTAGCTCTTCAGTATTTTCTCTGCTTGACTTAGCCACGGTATTTCATCAGCTTAGGGCCGCTGACAATAGCATCGATAAGACATCATTTAGGACACCCGATGGATTCTTTGAGTGGTTGGTTATGCCGTTTGGGCTGACCAATGCCCCAGCCTATTTTGTAGATCTGATGAGCCGTGTTATTCGAGATGTCCTAAATAATTTCGTTGTAGTGTTTGTGGATGACATTCTGGTGTTTTCCAAGAGTATGGAAGAGCATGATATTCATCTTGAGGAGGTTCTTTGTACACGTCGTGTTCATTAGTTTAAAGCAAAATTCTCAAAGTGTCACTTTTGGCGTGAGGAGGAGCGTTTCTTGGGGCATGTAGTCTCAAGAGAGGGTATAGCTGTGGATCTCGCTAAGGTAGTAGCGGTACATGATTGGAAGGCCCCCAAGAATGCTACCGAAGTTAGAAGCTTCCTTGGTTTGGCTGGTTATTATAGGAAGTTTATCAGAGATTTTGCTAAGATTTCAGCACCGCTTACTCGTCTTACTAAGAAGAATGCGACATTCGTGTGGGATGTTGATTATGAGGATTCCTTCACGATGCTAAAGAGGTCCCTTACTAGTGCACCAGTGTTAGTTTTACCCGACGGAGCTAAGCCTTTTACAGTATACACTGATGCATGTGAGACTGGCCTTGGGGCAGTATTGATGCAGGAGGGGAGGGTAGTATGCTATGGGAGTAGGCAGTTGAGAACTCATGAGAAGAACTACCCCACCCATGATTTGGAGCTGGCTGCTACTGTTTTTGCACTCAAGCCTTGGAGACATTACTTGCTAGGAGAGAGGTTCAAGCTTTTCACTGACCATAAATCATTGAAGTACCTATTCTCATAAAAAGTATAAACTTAAGGCAGCAACGTTGGATGAAGTTTCTGGCATCATATGACTTTGAGATAGCTGACACCCCGGGCAAGTGGAACATGGTTGTGGATGTGTTAAGTAGGAAGAGAACAACCCTTAGCCCAATTTTCGTGGAGTGTAAAAGCCTAGAGTTTATTTCCACCTTTGATTTTAAGCCCTTTACGGCCATTATTCCTAGATTATTGGTAGCACTTGAGGTTAAGCCTATCCTCATAGATAAGATTGGCTCAAGTTAGTGAGAGGATTCAAAGCTTGTGGATATTCTGGATAGGATTAGCAGAGGAGAGGCCTTCAGACATCTCCAATGATATTCCATTGATAGTAAAGGGTGGCTAAGGAGAGATAGAAGACTTTGTGTCCCCCGCACTGTTGATTTGATGAGTGCAGTTCTAGCAGAAGCACACCATTCTCGGATGACCATTCATCCGGGTGGTGATAAGATGTATAGGGACATGAAGAGAGTGTTTTATTGGAGTGGAATGAAGAAGGATGTAGCAGAGTTTGCGGCTAAGTATTTTGTGTGCCAAAGGGTTAAGGCAGAGCGGCAGAGGCCTGGCAGATTGCTTCAACCATTGGATGTACCCGAATGGAAGTGGGATAGTATTCCAATGGACTTCATAGATGGTTTACCCCGATCTAGGAAGGGGAATACCAGTATTTGGGTTATAATAGATCGTTTGACTAAGAGCGCCGCTTCTTTCCAGTCAAGAGTAAGAGGACAACACCTTATTTGGCATCCATATACTTTCGTGAGATAGTCCAACTTCATGGAGTTCGCTCTAGCATAGTGAGCGACAGAGACCCTATCTTTACTAGCAAGTTTTGGAGGAGCTTGCAAGAGGCTTTAGGGACACAGCTTAGATTGAGTACAGCCTATCACCCTCAAACAGATGGCCAAACGAAGAGAGTTAATAGAGTTCTTGAGGATTTGTTTAGGATGTGCATTCTTGATTTTGGAGGGACTTGAGAAAAGCACCTTCCTTTAGTGGAATTTGCTTATAATAATAGTTCTCAGGCTACCATTGGGATGGCTCCTTTTGAAGCCCTTTATGGAAGACCTTGCAAGTTGCCTTCGTGTTTGTTGGAGTCTACAGAAAGATTGCTACTTGGTCTTGACATGGTTACAGAGACTTCGAAAAAGATTGATTTGATTAGAAGAAGAATAAAGACGGCCCAAGATAGATAGAAATCCTATGCAGATAAGTAGAGAAGGGATATTGAGTTCGAGGTAGGAGATTTGGTTTTCATTAAGGTGTCTCCACTAAGAAAGGTAGTGAGGTTTGGATCAAGTGGGAAACTTGCTCCCAGATTCGTAGGACCGTTCCCCATTGTGGAAATGGTGGAGAAGATGGCGTATCGGATAAAGCTACCGGAGAGGCTCGTGGGAGTTCATGATGTTTTTCATGTTTCGCACTTGAGAAAGTGCTTACATGATTCAGCAGAGGTAGTGGAACCTAGCCAACTTGAGGAAGTTGAATTGGAGGAGAAGCATCGGTTCGTCGCATTCCTACCAAGATCGTTGGACACGATATCAAGAAGCTTAGGAATAAGGAAGTCCCTTTGGTTAAGGTGCAGTGGGGAGATAGTATTGAGGACGCTACGTGGGAGGTTAAGGAGAAAATACTATCTCTTACCCGCATCTCTTCGATGGTACGTCTTGAATTTCCTATTTCCATCTTTAGTTTTGAATAGGTTCTTTCCTTCAGTATCCTTTGGGAGGGTAGATCTTAGGATTTAACCTATGGATGGCAGGACTAAATGTAAACATGTTACAAGAACATGTTATGTATGTTGGACGCAAGTGGTTGCAAGTGTTTGCTAGTGGATGCTAATCGACGCATATACACACACTAGGAACTATTATGTCTTAGAGATCGGCCTAACTAGGTCACTAAAGCATATGCATATGCATGTGTGTGCACTTGCATTTTTATTTCATGGTTGCTATGAATGGGTGATTATCATATGATTGTTGCATTTAGATGATGATTGTAGCATGCAAATAGAACTATCAGTTGTCATTGGGGAATTTGCATTCATTTGGATACATGGCACGGACATGAGCGCATAAAAAAGAGGTCGACTGAATTAGTAGACCGCCTAATCTTTTGCATTAAGGACATTGACACTACGCTATTGCATATTTCATAAATTGCATTCAAAAGCTTAAGGACAATGGATGTAATGGATGATGGTTGAATATGTGGTTGTGGAATTTGGTAGAAAATATTTATTTCATTCTTCTGTCCTTGGAAATTTCGAGGGCGAAATCCTTTAAGGAAGGGAGAATGTAACACCCTATATTTTTAGATAATTAAATAACCAAAATAATTATTAACAGTAAAAATGAGAATTTTTGGAATTGTCAGAATTTAGCTACGGGAGTTGCACCATTGGGTCCGTGGCAAATATCTGATCAATTTCCATATATGACTTGTCGAAATCCGAGCTAGTATGAAGAAGTTACAAGAAGAACAAGAAACTTAGAATTATATAATTAAATGAAATAAAAAATAAATCAATCAATCAAAAGGGGAGCATAGGTCGACCCATGCTAGGGTCAGGTCGTCCCATAGGTCGACCCCCAATGAACACAAGTCGACCCGCCTTTCTTCTTGGATGATTTTTCGTCCAGGTACGAGCCGAAGACCGTAAATTTGATTTTAAGTTAAATCCTATGCGTTCGTAGCTGCATCTGATGGTTCCTAGTGAGCCTATGACGTGGTTGCACCATATTAAATCTTCAAATCCGACAGCCTGAGATCCCTAAGCCACACTATAAATAGAACCCTAGGCCTAGCTATTTTTCTCATCCAGATTTTCTCCCAATTGGGTTCATTGCCTGAGGTTGGACCCTAAATAGAAATTTTTTCTAGGGAGGAAATCTTTTTAATAAAAATATTCTACACCCTTGAAGTGGATCTAGGAAGGCCCAGGACTAGAGCTAACGACCACAAGTGAGTGTTTTATAATTATTTCAGATTTGTAAGCAATATAAAATAATAGGGTTCTCAATAGTCATAGTTTTTCTACAATTTTGAGACATTTTTTATGTTAGTTTATTTACAAACAGTGTTTAAGTAAATTTCAGAAGTTCTTTTTGGTCTATTTTTATTCAGCTATTTTATTTAATTATTTACATTTGTTTTAAGTTAAAATTTAGCCCGTAAACGTTAGTTTCTTTTTATAGAGATTTAATCCCTTTTTTACGCGAATAAAATATTAAAAAGAGAAGAATTCACAAATATGGGTTAAAATAGAAAAACACTAAATTTACAGAAATCAGATGTAAAATGAGAAAAACTGAAATAAAGTAGAGATAGACTAAAATAGGCAAATTTGAGATATTTGCAAGCATGACTATAACAAGTAATTATAACTAAAAAGAGAAAATAGAAGAGTAACAGTTGCAAGAACAATTATAACACGTAGGATATAATTAGAAAGAAAGAAATAACAGAAGGGTCTTATTTTAAAACTTAGATCTTGGATTAAGTTAATAAGCAAATATAGCAGTAGTGGCCCATACCGGCAGCATTCCCTTTCAGGTCTAGGACTGATGATCTCACACGTGGGTGAGGCTGGGCACGCTTATGCTGATTAGGGTAAATAAGTGGCTAATAGATAGAGGCTCAAATTCGAGGATTTGGGCATGGGGCGCAAAGTTAGAAGATTTGTTTTTTTATGACCAGTACCGGAAGCATTCCCTTTCAGGTCGAGGACTTATGGTCTCACACGTGGGTGAGGCTTGGCCGGCTTATGCTGATTAGGGTTAATAAAGGGTCAGATAGGGGCGACAGTTAGTGTATACCGACGATGACCGAGCATGCGGCATCGATTAGGGTAAATAATTCGCTACTGCATCCTAAGCGCTAAGAGGTGTCTTTTGTTGTAGAACTAACAGCATGGGTTCACAGTGGCACAACAGAGATAGGAAAGGCCGATCAATGGTTTGAATTAAGATTTCAGCCTAATCAAGTTAGCAGTTGAGATAGGATTAGGGTTTCTGCCTAATCACAGCAGTTTAAGACAAGTGCAAACAATCAAAGCAAATAGTCAAACAGAATTAAAAATAGTATTTTATGCGAGTTTTAGCTTTTCTGTATCTTCCTTTCATGCTAACTATTGCTAAGTCTATTATCTTTATCTTGCTTAGAAATGTTTGTAATTACTTTCACTCACCAGACTTATTGTCTGACCCACTCCACTATCTTTCCTTTTCTCCCAATAGGCCAGCAGAGTTGAGGATAGTTGATTCAGGTTGCTTGGAGATTCATTTCCGGAGTTTCCTCATTTCAGATGTATTCTTCTTCTTTTCATCTTTTTCATTTGGCTTATGATAGATTGGCACTTGTGAGAGGGATTATTATTGTTACTTTTACTCTGATTATGTGAGACTAAGATATATTTTCATAAGACATGAGAGATTTTGAGTTTTTGAGACACGTTATGTTTTTATGACTTATTTTGAGATGAAGATTAATTCTGAATGATAAGTTATTATTTAAAATGTTTTCCGCTGCTTTTACTTATTTATCTTGTGAATCTTAGTCTCTGTGATGCTTTAGTTATACCTATAACGCACCACATCCTTTGGTGTGCCCTTTTTGGGAATACTAAGGGGTGTAGGGTGATTTAAGGACAAACACTTAACATTAAATTAGGAAAAATGTCATTTCATGGTCAAACATGGCATTGTCCTTGGGCATGACATTTCAAACAAAGGCATTGAGGTAGATAAAGCGAAAGTTGATGTAATTGCGAATCTACCCATTCCCAAATATGTCAAAGACATTCGTTCATTTCTTGGACACACTAGTTTTTATCAACACTTTGTGAAAGATTTCAGTAAAATTGCTCGACCTCTAACGACTCTTCTTGGAAAAGTCATTCCATCTGGTTTTAATTCTGACTGTGTTTCTGCTTTTAAACGTCTCAAAAACGAACTCATTTCTGCTCCCGTCATTTGCTCTCCTAATTGGGATCTTCCTTTCGAAATAATGTGTGACTCGTGGTAGGTGCTGTTTTACGACAGCACATCAACAAAATTCTTCATGTAATCTACTATGCTAGTATGACTCTAAACGATGCTCAACTTAATTACACGACCATTGAAAAAGAGCTTCTAGCGGTAGTCTTTGCGCTCGAAAAGTTTCGACCTTTTTGATTGGATCACATATTATGGTTTACACTGACCATTCTGCTCTTAGGTACTTTTTCACTAAAAAGGAAGCTGAGTCTCGTTTGATCCGTTGGATCCTTCTACTCCAAGAATTTGACCTTACGATTAAAGATAAAAAAAGGATCTGACAATGTCAACGCCTATCATCTGTCGCATCTTCCGAACGCACCATCTCCTTTACCAATCAACGAGAACTTTCCCGACGAACAACTCCTTTCTGTTTCTGTCGATACATGGTATGCCGACATAGTGAACTATCTAGTCACTAAGGAAATTCCATCATTTTGGTCGAAACAAGATAAATATAAATTTCTTTCCTAAGTCAAATACTTCTATTGGGATGATCCTTGCTTGTTTAAATACTGTTCCGACCAAATCATTTGACATTGCATCCCGGATTGTGAAATAAAAAATGTTCTTTCGTTTTGACATGACTAAGCTTGTGGCGGTCGCTTCGGTCCTAAGAAAGCTATGGAAAAGGTGCTTCAATGTGGCTTTTACTGGCCCACTCTTTTCAAAGACTCATTCGAATTTTGTAAAACTTGTGATTGCTGCCAAATGGTAGGAAGAATCTCTCGATTAAATATGATGCCTTTGAATCCCATCCTTACGATAGAGATCTTTGACGTTTGGGGTATTGATTTTATAGGACCTTTTCCTAATTCTTTTGGAAATTTGTACATTCTGGTTGCTGTTGATTACATCTCCAAATGGGTTGAAGTCGTTCTGTGTAAAACAAATGACCATTTAGTTGTTGTGAAATTCCTTAAAGAAAACATCTTTTCGAGGTTCGGCACACCTCGCTCAATAATAAGCGATAACAGAACCCATTTTTGCAATCGATCATTTGAAACTCTAATGAAGAAATACTCGATAACCCAAAAGTTATCCACTCCATATCATCCTCAAACTTGTGGTCAAGTTGAAGTTTCAAATCGATAAATAAAACAAATTTTGGAGAATATCGTTAATAAAAATCGAAAAGATTGGTCTCAGAAGTTGACTGACGCACTTTGGACTTACCGTACTTCTTTTAAAACTAACCTTGGGATGTCTCCACTTCGTTTAGATTATGGGAAAGCGTGCCATTTACCAGTTGAAATCGAACATAAAGCATTATGGGCAATTAAGAAATTAAACTTTGATCTTGAAAAAATTGGCAAAAACAGAAAATTACAAATCAACAAATTAGAAGAACTTAGAAACGATGCGTACGAAAACAAGAAAATCTACAAAGATAGAACAAAAGCTTTTCATGACAAATCTATCCTAAGAAAAATGTTTTCGCTAAACCAAAAAGTTCTTTTCTATGACCCTACACTTCACTTAATCCCTGGGAAATTAAAATCAAGAGGGACCGGACCATTTATGGTTTGAACTTTTTTCCACACGGTGCAATTGAAATACAAAACCCCAAGGATGGAACAATTTTCAAAGTCAATGGTCATCGCTTAAAACCATACTTGGAATTTCCAAGTAATCCAGAGGAGGAACTCATGATTCTTCATGAGCCATTCTACGTCTAAGAAGAAATGTTAACACTTTTGTAAATTTGTACATATTTTTCCCCGTTACACTCAGTATATCATGCATTGACTTTGGGGACACAGTCAAAATCAAGTGTGGGGGAGGGGAGTCTCATCTTGATTTTTCATGGTTTCATGGTTTATTTTTTTGCATTTTCTTTCCAAAATTCCAAACTAAAAAAAAGTAAAAATCCCAAAACAAAATTTCTTTTAGTAAATTAATTTACTTTTGAAGAAACACTATAGGATAAGTATATGCTTTTGGTAATTAAGTTGAAATTTTTGAAAATTTATTTGGCTCAACAAAAATAAAAATAAAGTTTAATTACAAGTAACTATGGTTTAACTAGTATATAGGAAGGTTCATGGGTGTTAATTATGAAGTATATCCTAATTGAAAATCTTTGTTTAAAAGAGTGGTTGATTTAAAGTAAAGGCGATAACGTTTTTGATATTCTAAGTTAAGTGGTGCTAAGATGATTTTGCAAAACTCTCTCTCTTCATGAAAAAAACATAAATGAAAAAAATTGATTTCATGAAAATAAGAAACACCTAGAGTCATGTGTTCACATGCAAGTGTGTACACTCGCCATGCTCTGTACCCTTCTCACATAAGCCCGAAAGGCAGTGCATGATCGGTATATTTGGCCTCAGATTATCTGAGTTAGGTGTATGTAAATAGATTTAATAAAAATAACCACCTAGAGTCATGTGTTCATACGCAAGTGTGTACACTCGCCACGCTTTGTGCTCTTCACGTACGTCCGAAAGGTAGTGCATGATCAGTATATCTGGCCTCAGTTTATCTGAGTTAGGTGTGTAAATATTAATAATTGAAATCCAAGCACTATTTTCACTTTTTTGATTCGATTTATTATTCAAAAGAAATAAAAATACCACTTTGAAAAACTTTGATAATCACTAAGGATCCATTTCATAGTTGCACTATGTTATCAACCGAAACAACTAGCCAAACTCGAGTCTAATTGTGATGATAACTTAATTTTTGTTGAAAGTTTTAACGAGTAAAAGGATATAAATTTCTTGATAATGACCAGAACTTATATTTAACTTATTCGTGTTAATTTAAAAGTAAATTCTTCATTTGTAAATATTTTCAAAAACTTGCATTCATATCTTTATTAATAAATCTTGCATTTAGGAATTTTTCATGTTTCATTTGGATTTTGTGGGTAGTATCTACTGAAAACCCTCACGAGACAACACTCTTCCTACTAGGGACACCTAGAGGTTTAACGGCTTATTGCATACGCTCAATGCAATCGTATTTCCTACGAAAGCGGATTTATCTTAGTTTTAGTTTATTCGAGAACAAATAAAAAGATAAGTGTGGGGGTATTTGATGTGCACATAAATGTGCATATTTTTACTTCCATATTTAATCTACTTTTATTTAAATAAATGTCATAATTGGGTATTTTAACATGTTTTTACCAAAATCCAAATATCATCAAATCATCATTCATTCAACTTCATTTAGGGACACAACGGTATTTTTGTGCATATATTAATTTTGGAGGATATTTATTGCACATTTTAGTTTTAATTGTAGGAATTTGGATGGAAAATGGAAGAAGCCTTCATGAAGATATGCATGCACAAGAGAATAAGGCAAATGAAGATGGAAATAAATGAATTCATGAAATCATGGAGGACCCCGCCTATCCACTTACCATAATCTATAATTAGGAGCTAATGCACAAGTTAGTAGGGATTAAAAGCAAATGCACACATAATGGCGGATTAAGCTCATGCTAATGATTACTTGGAGGTTACACTTCCTAAGAGGTATTTTGGGTAGTCTCCTAAACTATGGATTAGGGTTTTAGGCATGTATAAATAACCCTTGTATGTTCATGTAATGAAGCTTTTATCTACTTATCATATTATGCAAGTTGTAGCCTCAAATCAAATGAGAAATAAAATGGCTTCCTAAGCCTCTTCTTCAAATATTTTTTCAGTGCTTTTATTTTATGTTATGCCCATTTTCTGTTTACATACTCTCTTTCATTTCTTATTAGTAGCTTAGTTTTATTTTTATGCAAGTAGTTAGTTCATTTTTATTTTAATTAGCTTGCACTTTCCTTTTATTTTTTATGTTGAAATTTACATGTGTTGAAATGATAACACAAATGAGTAGCTAAACCCCTTCAATTTAGGGGTAATGGAGCTCTCTAAAATTATGTATATTCAACATATTGTGTGATTTATGATATCTTTTATGCTTCATGAAAATGTGGATGATTGATGTAAGTTTATTAGTGAATTTGATAGCCTATGTTGTATTCACAAATAGGCTATTCTTACTCAAATATAAACGCAATTTACATCATCATTTTACTAATTGATTTGTGATTGTAAAATTAAAGCTGAATCAAAATTTGATGATCTATGTTCTAAATAAAATAGTAAATAGATCATACTTAAAATAGCTTTTGCTTTGACTTCATTTTCATTACAATTGATAAGTAGTTTTATGTGTTGTATTATAGTTTGATGGTTTAAGTTACGTTAGTTAATAATACAATAAACCATACTTATGATAAATACATCACTAATTCCACTTAGGATCAAAATAGAGAGATCATAGATTGTTTGTTTGTTGATTTATGTAAAAAATATAAGAGTGGATTTGCCTTTAAATTGTTTTCTAATCTCATATTTCCATTCACTTTGTCCTAGCTAGTTTTACATTTTTCTTAGCTTAAAAACAATCTCAAGTTTGGTTTAATTTGGTTGAGCAGAATTTAAAATCACTTCAATTCCATACGGATCGACCCGTACTCGTCACGTACTAAAATTGTGCGTCGTGCGCTTGCGGTTATTTTATTGCATAATTTTTCGATGATTTTCTAACCGATAGAAAAATCGTCGTTAAATAATTCGCTACTCCTACATTAACAACATTTCCTCCCGCAAAAACCAACAACAACTCCAGCTTGCATCATGTTGACAAAAAGCTAATACATAACGCGCATATCTACTGGTAGGGTTCCAGCACTCATGTTGGCATATGCATTTTGGTTAGAATTTGCCGGTCGACCCTGGTTCCTTCTATTATTGGGCCAAGCATTTACATTAGTTGTGTTGCTTCCTCTACCTAGATTCAGTCTTTTGTTTCCTGCTTGCATATCTTGCTTTCTAATAATCTACATACGAGCCTTAATAAGATATAGAAGAATGGTCTAAGAGAGAGGGGAGAATACTTACTTATATATAAAAAATTCAACTATGTTACTACGGTGTTATCCCATACCCCGATATTATTCTCTGATTCATTTGGATTATGTTTATAAAAATCTTTTAATCTCTTAAATTTTACATAAACCTATGGTCTAATACCAAACTGTAACAATCCCCATTTTGAGGTCCAAAACCAAGTGCTATGGATGTTGTAGTCATCTGTAGTGTTAATTTCTGATGACAAAATATAGTCATGTTGATTGTATTAATATCAGCAGAAGCACAAGAATATGAAACTTTCAAACACATTTCAATATAAATTTTCATATTTCATTTCGTAAATACAATTTCATACTCATTACATAATCCCACTCGATCCCACGTTCAGAGAAAATATAACAATGACAAAATACGCTAAGAGCAACATATAAAGATGCCCCTTTGGATTACCATACTCTAATACTTGATGGTTATAACTTTGTCATTACATTTATTTAGGCACAAAACAACATAGATGGAAAATAAAAGCTCCTAATAATAGCTAGCTTACCTCCTGCATGTCTTCGGAAGCTTATTCGTCTAATCTGGAAATCCCAACTCTCGACCTACTCAAATGAGTACCCAAGAGTTTAGGGGAAAAAACTTCGGATCAGACAAAAATTCCGATGTGAATAATAATACTCCATCTCGAACCAACATAGATATATAGTGAGACCACGCCATTGAGCGGAAAGGGATTTCCCCTCACAAATACCTTATCAAAATATGACAAGCAAAATTCATGCACCTGCAACTACACGGTTAGAGCATAATAAAATAATCATCTATAGGCATGCAATATACAATGGACAACCTATCCCAATTTAATTGACTGTCTGTCTAAATTTAATCTAACTACTCGTCTTATATTTATATGGATTACCCATCTCATATATAAACATTCTATCTAAAATTATATGGACTATCCATTACAAATGTTCCATTTATCTTAAAATTATGTGGTCTATCCATCACACAAGTCATATTTTTTCTAGGATGACTATGAACCCATCACGATCCGTAGAGACTATCCATCTCTGGCATTATGTGGACTATCCATCACACATGTTATAGTTTTACTAGGATGACTATGAATTCATCAAATATCAATTTATAATTAGAATATAAATTATTCCCCCAAGTGCCCAACCTATGTCTATTGGTATCCCTAATTATTTTGTCGAACCTTTAAACTTAGGGCATATCGAAACTAACATACAATGGTACCCCCAGTGAAGTTGTTGAATTCTTAAAACATATGGCTTGTCAAGCCATAAATATAAAAAAATCAAAATAGAAAGCTTATGACATCCATGCCTTAAAAACGATATCGAACCACTATCGGAGATTCAAAAACAAAAATCTAATTTTATAAATTATAAAGCTATACTACCGAAATCATAAGGTTATCGACTTTCTTAAAACATAGGCTATCTCGCATTTAAAACATACTTTTAGTTTGCAAAAACACAAGGCTTCTTGGCCCATAAAGCATCAGTTTTGATATGAAAGAGTTACGACATCAAAGCCGTATAATCGGGTTGCTGAAAATAAGGAAAACATATGATGTCGAAGCTGACAAGCTATGACATCAATTACTCAAGTCAAAATCAATTTCCTACAGCACCAATACTTCAAAAACTATGATGTCAAAAATAGGGTACTTCGACTATTATGCCGCAAAACAGTTGACATTGAAAATGATGACTTGCGGCATCAAAGCCTTTAAAGCATAGGTCTCAAAGTTGAAGACATACGGCATCAATGTCGTGCAATATGGGTTTCAAAACAAAAGAACAAGGGAAGTCAAAATAGTTCTATAAGTTACGAAATCATTGATGTGAATCTTAGGGATGTCGAATTCCTTTATACGTACTCTTACTTCTACATGAAGGGATTCATTTCGTACCTACCAAAGGGATACCATATGCATCCCTTTATGTCGACGTTCATGGCTAAAATATGGATCTCGGCCATCATCTGGCCTTTGGCATTCCAACGAACGATACGGCAATTTTGTAATAGTCATGAAAACTGTTTTATTTCTATAAAAAAGCATTTTATTTTCACCGACTCTTATTCCTTGTCAAATTCCAATTAGATAACAACATTCTTTACCCATATCTATTTAGAAAAATTGTCGCATGTCGGTTTTTACCTTCCCAAAACCATTTTCGCAACCCATAAATTAATATTATTACTTAATATGAATTACAAGCTTTTCTAGCTTATTAAATTCATAGAAATTCATAATCACTCGAGAAAATTTCCCAAAAATCAAATCAGAATTAACATATTCTTTCATATATAAATATTGCAGGGCTAATATAATTATTGAATTATTTTTAATAATTAAAATCCAAAATAAACACTATTTCCTCCTTAGGAAATTCATAAAGTATTTAATTTTGCTTGGAAAATTATGAAATTAAAAATTTGTCTCTAAAATAATGTTTTACACAACATACCAAAAAATAAAATCAATTGGAGATCAAATACTTAGGATTTACCTTTAAAACCTATCATAACAATTCCATAAAGTTTCCATAAATCATTATTCTATCCAAACAATGATCAAATATCCATAACATGACAATGCAATCGAAAGCAATTCGAAAATTAACTATAACAAATTCAAGCATAAGCAATAGAGTAGGTTAACTATTATTCACCTTAGATTGGATGATGAGATTGAGATTTGACTGAGATTAACTTTCCCTAGCTTTCCTTTGAGCTCGTTAGTTTTCCTCTTCTAATTTTCCTTAGTGACGTTCTGTAACGACCCAGAATTTTGGGTTATCTGAAATTGTTTATTTAATTAATTTGAAATATTGGAAAGTAAAATTTTATCAATTTAATATGTTGAATTTCAAATATAATGATTGATTGATAATTTAACTATTCAATTAAATAACTGAAATCGTTAAAATAATTTAAATCTTGGATTTTTATTTGGAAAAAAATAGTTTAATGGCTTATTAAATTTATTTTCATAAGAATAAAGGTGATAGAACTTTTAAATTGAATTTAAAAGTGATTTACTCGATTTTAAAAAAATAACTCGTTTAAATTAGCATATAAAAATAGCCTTCCGGGGCACAATCTCGGTATTTGACAAAACCAGTTCCATTGGATCTGTAATAGTGTATTATTATCGGATTTCAAATTTTGTAACGTTTGGAGTTATTATTTGGTCGTACGGGATAAAAACGAATTGAATTTAATATCGAAAATTCAATATAGTAATTGGGTCCAAAAAGCTATTTTCGACATACGATCGAATTGGAACTCAAAACTTGTTCCATTGCACTCGGGATAGGGGTATAACATTATGAATGCCTGCCGGCATGTCCCGATAGGAGTTCAAAATTTTAAGTTACTTAAATCGAGATATTTTGAAAGTTAATTAATATTTTTTTGAGTCAACCCTTCACATCAGTCACTTTCTTTATTTTCAAGCCACCCTACCCTTATATGAGCTACCTACTTCCTTGATATAAATCGCCTACGTTCAATCTCTTCATTCCAAAATGCAACAGGAAAGAGAGAAAAACAAAATGAAAACTTTGAAAAATTCTAACTCAAATTCTATAAAACGAAAAATCCCTAAACTATTTTTAAAATTCTTATTTCACCATGAGCTTCAATCTAGTATAGTTTTAAGAGGTGCTACGTTGAGTTGAAGATCTCGACTGTGATAGTCGAAGGGCAGTTTTGCCTAGGGTTCCTTATTGCTTTCGATTTGGGGCACATTGGTCGATTTGGGCATTGGAATCGTGTTCGTGAGATGGAGGAGAGGCGGCGCCCAGAAATTCGTGAAGTCCGGCCATGTTTTGAAGGTTGCAATTGTACAAGGGAGGAAGGCAGAGCCTACGGGTTGCGACTCGACTAAGTGGTTCGAGTCGAAGTTCGAGAGGATAGGGAGGTGCGGTTTTTGATGGGAGAGTCGATGGCGAAGTCAAATTGATCGTTGGTAGCTTCGGTTGTTTGTGCACGTGCACGGTTGTAGTCATGCAAATGGGATCTGGAACAAAAGAGAAAGGAAGAAGAAGTAGCACTGTTTGTGGGTCGGGTTTCTTCGTTCCTGGGCTAGGCTATTGGGTAGGAAATGATTATTAAGGGAATTAATTATATAAATTGATTTTATAAATTCAAATGCTTATAAATTTCGTAGCTTGTTCATTTTAGATCCAAATCCAACGCAGTCAGTCGCGTTGGATTCGTATTGACGAATCCTTCGACATGTAATTGGATTGGTTGAGATCTGAGCTAATGGAATTTCATGCTAAAATCAAATGCCTGTTTGATTTTTGATGAACCAAAACGCGGAAGCAATAAAAAAAATCAAGGTGAGTGTTTCATAACGCTCACAATGTACTAAAATTTTCCGATGTTCGTAAATTGATATCATAAAGTTATTTATTTTATTGACTGTCATTTGGTAGTTAAATTAACGTATAAATTGATATATGAATTAACTGTAGAAATTAAAATTGAAAGTCCAATTTGAAATTTGAATTGAATTGCCAGTAAAATAGCCGATATTAATAACTATGAAATTGTTCTGAATTATATTGCCTGTTTGTATGATTGATTACGACGGATGCCAATTGATTGATATTTGGATGATTGGATGTTTATTTATTTTTATATATCCTATTATTACTTGTAAACTATTTACAGTATATAAAACTGTAAATTGAATTATTTCGAATAAATTAAGAAATAGGTTGCAATGATATATACCTATGACATTTATTTGGATGAAATGATATATACCCACCCCTGAAATTAAATTGAAATAACTGATCACTTGGCCATAGGATAAAGAACTATATATGGACACCAGATTGGTTAAATTAAATGGTTTTAAAAAAAATTGATTTGAAATTGATTTAAATGATTTTGATTTAAAAGAAATAAAAATAAAATTATTTTCGCACTTGGGCCCTGAATGTCGAAATTTAAATTTGGTAAAGGGAAATTGTTTAAATAATCGAGGTGAGGTTTTGAAGTTATAATCGAAATATGATTTGAATTTCGAAAATTGATTTGTTTAAAAGGATTTGAAATTTCTTTCGAACTTTGAAATTTTGCTAAGTAAAGGTAATTATATATGGATTTGGACTCAAGAATGGAATTTTTTTTATGTTTAGAATCCTAATTCGAAAATTGAAGTTTAATTTGAATCCAGTGATTTTAATTGATACCTTTGAAAATCGAACTCGAATTTATACAAACTGAAATGGTTTGAAATTGAGAATTGAATTGAAGTTAATTCAAATTGGAATTGAATTTAATTAATTGGCATTGAGATCGAAATTGAATTAATTTGGAATCGAAATTGAAATTGATTGAATATAAACTGAAATCGAAGTTAATTCAAATTGAAATCGGAATTGAATCGATATAAATGGAAATAGAAATTGGATTGATTTGAATTGAGAAGATTTGGAAATTGAATCAGTTTGACTTTGAAACTATTTTTCAAATGAATTATTTAGATAAACCTTTTAAAATCTATATTCTTTAAATATTCAAATTATTTTGATTTTTCCAAATTACATTACTATATAAACCATTCTAATACTCAAACTTTTTTCTATTAAACTATTTTAACTATTTTAAACAATTTGAATTTTCAAACTATTTTTCTAAAATTCAAACTGGCTAAGGTGGAAATTGTTATATTTAAATCATGGGTTTAAATACGAATTGGGTTAAATGAAGTTATAACCTAAATTGAAATTCGAAATGATTTTGGAAGCGAAATCGAAATATTGAGGCGAAAATAATTTTTTAAGTACAATGGTATATTTTAAGTAAATATGATGATTTCGAAATGGATTTGATTTTGAAATGAATATGATATTTTGATATCAAGTATGAACTGTTTTTGAAATGTAAAAGTACCAACCGGTGTGTAAAACGATGTTTGGTTGTTAAAGAGACCGGGTTCGAATATGGGCATACTCTCTGTCGATATCGGAACCACTTTAACAACTGTGTACGTGGAGTGATGATTCAGAACAAAGTGGTTGGATTTGGCGTCGTTTGGTGGATTTCAAGAAAGAGAACGATGATGGATTAGCCTGGCACTTGTGCCAAATTGAAATGACTAAAACAGGAGCCGTACCAGCCAAGTGGGTTAGCTACCCCGAGCGGATGCACTTCTTCGTATTACCATCATTTACATTGTGATTGATTGGTGCGCACCCTCTGATTTTATAGGAGTGTTGGACACGTGTAAGAGTCCAAAAACTCGGCCTTCAAAAATCGACACCCGTACTTCACTTGTACTCAAATGTCGTAGATCCAAACGCCGAATCTGGCTCCCCGGAGCTTATAACACAGTAAGTATAACAACACAGCGGAAGAAAGAAATAGATGATATCATATACAACTCCAATGAATACAATATCCAAAATGATATACAACGATGATATCAATATGATACAAGAATATCAGAGATATGATATGTTAACGCTGAAAGTTGAACGCTAACACTCGGTGTGTGTAGTAATATTGTGAAAGCACCACCCGTTGGTACGGGAATAGAATATGAACTGAAAATAGCAGAAAATGGTAAAAGACAGCGATTTTATAGTGGTTCGGCTCATAATTGAGCCTACGACCACTTTATATTCTTTTATTGCTGATTCTGGTTACAAAATGATACAATGCTCTTCAAAATACAATATATTTCGATTCCTAAACACTTTAGACTATTAGCTCAAGCTTCGATGTTGAAGATCTCCTCGAATTCATGTTGAATGCGGTAGATTTCTCTCAAAGGTTGTTGTAATGTCTTGAGTGATTAGAGTTCTTCAAATGCTGGATGAGTTGAGAATTCAGCAGAGTAATAGTGCTTCAGAAAATGATCGGCCAAAAGTCCTTTTGCCGTTGGAATTAGGGGGGTATTTATAGGAGTTGATTCTGGATGGAAATTTTGCCAAGTCTTAGGTCGTGTACGACCTAAGTAAGGTCGTAGGTCGCGATTGACCTAAGGTAGGTCGTGATCCACTCCCGACTTAGGAAGTTGGTCTGATGGAGTTGTACTCGGTTTCCCCTGAAGTGGTAAGTCGTAAGCGACCTAAGATAGGTCGTGAGCGACCTAAGATAAGTCGTGCACCCTTTCTTTTCTTTTAGCTCGTTAAGCTGCTTTGTGAAGTTAGGTCGTGAAGCTTCTTAACTTGTTAGGTCGTGAAGCTTTAAGTCGTTGGCTCATGAAGTCCTTAGGTAAGGAACTCCCTTAGGTCGTGACATTCCTTAGGTCGTGACATTCCTTAGGTCGTGAAGTCTGGAGCCACTAGGTCGTTAACTTCCTTAAGTCGTTAGGTCGTATCTTGTTAAGTCGCGGGGTTATAGGTCGCAGAGTTTTAGGTCGGCACTAAAATATGAGTTAACATTTGCCCCTCGAAGTGTGGGCCTATGTCATAGGTCGTGTGCTTCGACTTAACCTTGCTAGGTCGTGAATGACCTAAAACTTGTGCTAACTCGTAGGCCTGTTCGCCTTCCTTTCTCAGCCTCATATAAATTAGTTAGGTCGCTCCTTTCTCCCCACCTTACTGTTTCGAACTTCCACTGCCATTGACGAATTTTAAATCTTTCGAAGGCGAATTCAATCCAGTTAATCATCGATCCATTTCTACCAGCGTACTACGTAAGTGGATCTAATCTCTACTCCTTCATAATCGCCGCTCGATCGTGAATCCACGTTTTCAGACCCAAGTATAATTTCGTGTGCCACGCTTCATTTTTGAATGGTTATTTCGATCGACTTTTGATCATCGCTTGATACGTTGTGGTAATTCATGAACGCATGGTAATTTTCATAATGGATCGAAGGGGTTTGTAATCGATTTGCTGGGCGATTTGGTGGTATGTGGAGATGAAACGAAGGGGATGACAGATTCTTTTGTAATGGCGGTATTGGGTTATCGGGTCTAGTAAGTTGTTGCGTGGAGAGGAAGTCAGCGACCTATCAGATCTGCACAACCTAAAAGTTAGGTCGTGCTGGGATTCTTGGCGACCTAAACCTTACGATCTAAGAATTCCTGCGACCTAAACGAAACCGAACAACCTTCTTGCGACCTAAATAGTTCCCGACCTATGCCAAGTCGTGTGCGACCTAGGACTTAGAGAAATTTGCATCGCCTCGAATTATTTGACTTGCACAGTGCGACCTAAAGTATCCTCGACCTATGATAGGTCGCTGAACGACCTAGGACTTGAACAAACTCTGCACTGCTCTGGACGTTTTAATTTGCACAATACGACCTAAAAATGCCTCGACCTATGATATGTCGCTGGACGACCTAGGACTTGTGAAATTTGGCCAGAAGTTGACTGAGCATTAAATTTGAACTGTGTTACATTTCTTTTCAGATTGTCTTGACTTTAATGCTAATAACCTGTTTAAAAACAACATTTGCAGGAAAACGGGACAAATATACTGCCATTGACTGCCCACATCACATGACAGATTAGTTGACAAAGAACAATTAACTTACATGAATTTTGTGAATGAAATGCTGTGAAACGATAAATTCAAATGAAGTATTAAAGCAAAGCTGAAATAATCAACCTAAGCTGATTTGTTTGCATCAACACAACATTGTATTTGAACTTAAAATGACAAGTCTCGAAACTTTAAAATCGACAAATGTCAACTATCTCAATTTCAGTTATACTTGCTTGTTATCGTTTTAGTTTTGCACAACACTTCACACTTTTTTAGGAAACATGCACCTTTAAATTTGAATATCCAGTTGATTGTTTAGAATGACATCTCAACAAGGAGATTCGGGACCAGTCGGAGAAGCTTTCCCGATTGCTAATCCACTGATCGATCCTCCTGAAAGAACTCCGACCACTCTGAGCCACAAAGTTTTCAGACAACTGTGTACCAAGTTCGGTATTGCCGAATCAGATGCTATATTCCCTGGAGCAAATGACACAGCTGACAGGCCACCTCTCGGTTTTGTCGCAGTGAATCGCCAGATGTGCTTAAGCGGAGCTATTCCACCTTTCAACGAATTTCTCCGAGAACTCTTTCTTCGATTAGCCATCTCTCCCTTCCAGCTACACCCCAACGGTTATGCCGTTCTGATGGGGTTGTGTGTTCTGTTTAGGAGGACGCTCGACCGTCTCCCGAGCTTTGATGAAATTTGCTATTTATGCACCTTTTCAAAGAACAAAGATCATCCTTCAATCGTGCTCGTAAGAGGCGCCAGAAATCGGAGATTGATTTTGGATTTGCCCGATAGTGCTCACGGGTTTCTAAGTCAATTCTTCTTTGTCCGATGTCCACTGGGATTCTACGCCGTTTGGAGAGTCAGGAGTAAGATTGCCTTTCTTTGTTCTTCTCATGAGCTTTTTGAAACCCGAATTATCAAATGTTTATTTTCATTCTTTTCTTTTTTCAGCACTTCCTCCCCCGCTTAGAAATCCCAGCCTCAAGTCAATCTTTGAAACCTTAAATGTTGTGACCATGGAAGAAAGAAGCGCCAAATTCTTGTTGAAAGATGAACTTTTGCACCAGTTCGAACTTCTACATTCTTCCCGTTCCATCCAGCCTCATGAAATTCCTGATTCTCCGACAACGACGTCAGATGCCCCAGTTGGAGCTGCTAAAGAACTTTCACTGAAAGAACCCACCACTGAGACTTCACTGGTGAAGTGTTCTACTTCTACCAATGTCGTGGGGTCGTCTGGCAAGTTAACACTTTCTCCAGTTATTGAAGAGGAAGAAAATCCACAAATTTCTGAAAAGACGACTAATGTGGAAGTTGAAAAAGAGAGTTCGGCTGGGCATCACGGCGATGATACTTTTGATAATTTGAGCGATATAATGATAACTTCTCAGGAGCTTTTTAAAGACGACATTTCAAAAGCGATTTCTCCTGTTGTTGAAGCGACTTCTTCTTTGCGACAAACTACAACTCCTCCTACACAAGCTGTTACCATTCCTACACCACAGAGTGGTTTGTAGTTTGACGCGCGTAGCTTTCACACCACACACACACTTAGGATGCTAAGCACTTATATGCACCTAACTTCTCTACTTCAAAAATATCTAAGACTTGTCTTTTCTTCAGTCTCAGGTTCTTTAATGGGGCGAAGTGGCTCATATTACGACAACTTTCGGTGCTATGGAGGGTGCGATTCCTACGATTACGGACGCTATCTCCCCACTCGCAAAGAATCTGACGAAGATCAAGCAGTTAGAAAAGCTCGAGAGAGGCAAGCCTACGAAGAGCAGCAGAGAAGAAGGGATGATGACTCCCACAAAAGAAAATATCATGACGATAAAGGGAAGAGCCATGCTATTGAAGACCCGAGTAAACGGGTTAGACTTGATGAAAAGGACGCGTCTGCAATTTCTGAAAAAACTGATGCTCCTATCTCTTCTAATATCCCGTCCGGCTCTCCTGCCTTAAAGAAGTCTGACATCCAGGCAATAATAAACAGGCCTCAGTATTAAGTTAAAGACGGCGCTTTAACACTTTAAAGCCGATTTCCGAATTGGTGCTTAAAAGGAGTGTGTTTTGACTTAGATTTGGTCCCTATCGATAAGCAGGCCATGCTGAGGAATCTAGATGCTGTTAGGCTCGACATTGAGAGAATGTCTGGATGGCCGAAACTGGTTGATGAACTTCAAAGGGTCAACCGCATGAATCTTGAGGCCATGCTGACAATGGAAAATGATCACTCGGAGTGGAAGAAAATTGTCAAGCAACACGATGTAGAAATGTCGAGCATTGCCGACGATAATACAAGGCTTGAGTCTTTAGTTAAGAAGCTCAAGGAGGATCTTGCTACATCTTCCGCTTCTCATTCCTAGAAAGAGGAAGTTTTTCAGAAACAAGTGCGGGATGCGCACGCCGCTCAAAGGGACGCCGAGATGAAACTTCCAGCCGAACAGCATATCACTGAAAAATACCGCGAAGAAAACGCTCAACTGTAGGAAACATTTAACTCCCTGAACGCAGAGATAGAAATGCTAAAAGCTAGGCTTCTTAAAGTTGAGAAGGAGCGCGATGACGCGGTTGCCGGACAAGTTGCAGCCGAAGAGTCTCACATGGCAACCAAAGCTAGCATCGACTCTACTTTATTTGACTTTTACATTCACAGCGTCTTAGGGTGCGGGAGTCTCTCATTCTTGGGACCAAAATATGAAATCACCCTAGCTGAAGTATGGGAGGCTGCGATCGATATGCTCAGGGGAGCTGGCTACAATGAGACGGAGCTTGAGGCACTTTACCTTGATGATGATACTCGTGCCGCTCTTGCTAGAGGAAAAGAGCAACTCGCTGAAGCTAGAGCTGGAACAGTGGCAGAAGAACATCCAGAAAAGAAAATATTTTTAACTGCCCCTGTCCACACTTCGACTTCGACCGACGTTGATATCGTTGGTTCCAGCTCTCACTTTTCTCCTCTTGCAAAAGACGTTGAGGCTAAGCCCGTCACTACCGAGTCTCCCCTTACCCAAATTGAGGAAAAGAGCCAAGAAGACTTTGAGGCTGAAAAATTTGAAATTGAACTGTCAAAACCGACTTCTCCAGGTAACTTCGATTCAGATTTGGCTCAAGTGGATTATTCATTTGACTCAATTGATCTTGATGAATTTCTCGCTTATTACTTAAGTCCTAGTGATCCAATATCTTCTCTTTTTTCGGAGAATACTGATTTTGACTTCTTTTCTTCTGTAGCGGAAGCACCAAGCATTGTGTACTCTCCTCCTCTTCCAGCTGTTCCTCCTCCATACCTTCAAGTTACTCCCGCTTCTCAGCCAGGGTCGCAGGAAGAACAGATAGCAGCCCTTCACGGCTTAGAGGATCCACCTGCTTCCCAGGAGTAGAAAGCGGAAGAGACGGAGGACAATGAGAAGACTCCGGAGCAGTCATTTGATGATGAAACAAAACTTTCCACGTTGCTCTCTCCGGGAAGTGAGTCTTCTTCGAAGAGGAAGGGGAAGCATGCGATAAGGAAGAAGAAGAAAAGCACTTCCGCTGGAGAAGACAAAGCAAAAGAAGATCCGACTACCCCTCCTTCTCCAACCCGTCCACCTCGGATTCCGAAACTAACCATCAAACCGGGCAAGAGTTCCAAAGGTGGCGGGAAGTAGGGATGACAAGCTGGATCTTTTTCTTCTTGTTTTGCTTTTTGCATGTATTGACCGGACACTGTGCGGGAACCGGTCCCCGCTTTTTTTTATATCTGCACATGTAAAGAATTTTCACAATATTGAATAAAATAATTCTTTCACTTGTACAAATTCTTGTGTCTGTGTGAATACATTTATTTCTCATTTTTAGTGTAGAATAAACGATTCTTTTTACTTGTACGGACTTTTCGTCTGTGCTTGAGAATGCATTTATTTCACATTTTCTTTGTGTGATATTGTGATGAACATATGGTATGTTGCTTGGACATTACTTTTGTTAATGTAGCTACATTGTATAATATTGCCCCCATATCACAAGTGCATTGCAATATCTCTTGCTTTGACAAGACTGATATTCTTATTTCGGAGAATAACTATTCCACTTTTAAGGGAAGAATCATTCTGCTTTTAATAGAGCGTATCTCGTTTTTTTGAAATGGTTTTACGCTTCAACCTTCGGAGATGGTCACTTCATATTTCTGAGAAGTGTAATCTCTTACATGGTAAAGCGGGCCTCTGAAAAGGGCTTTATGTAGCATTTCAACTTTTAAGAAGAACTTTTTGGGATAAATAAATTATCCTTCCTTTGAGAGTTGAAGTATGCCTCTGGAGAGGGCTTCTTTGAAAAGTTGTGCCTCCGAAGAGGGATTGTGCCTCGTTAGAGGTCTTTTGGTGCCTCGGGAGAGGGCTTTTGCCTCCGAAGAGGGCATGTGCCTCCGAAGAGGGCTTGTGGTGCCTCGGGAGAGGGCTTTTGCCTCCGAAGAGGGCATGTGCCTCCGAAGAGGGCTTGTGGTGCCTCGGGAGAGGGCTTTTGCCTCCAAAGAGGGCATGTGCCTCCGAAGAGGGATTGTGCCTCCGAAGAGGGCTTTCTGATTGTCTGGAAGTTACTTTCTCATTGTTGAATGGGTCCACGGGGCGGACGCAAGTCGTTTGATTGGATGTTCGTTTACACAAACGATCGCAATCAATTAACAAGGGCCCTGTTCCTTCAGCTTGGGAAGGTGCCCCTTCGGTGGTCCCACCAATCTTTTTTGATTGAGGAAAGCACTTTCATTTTTTGGCATGCCTCGTTAGAGGGCTTTATTGGCCTCCGGAGAGGAGCTTTGGTTGAATGGTGTGCCAGGAAGGTTGCGTCTCAAGGGCGAGTGGATCCACGGGACGGACGCAAGCTGTCTGATCGGATGCATCACGACCAGTTAGCAAGGGCCCTGTTCCTTCTGCTTGGGAAGGTGTCCCTTTAGTGGATCTACCGGCCTTCTTATTGAGAGGCACACCTCCTTTTGGCTGCTTCTATGTTTGCCGGCCCATGTTTTCTCATCATCTGCTTATCAGCGATCCTTTATTATTGTTTCCAAGCGCGTCTTCCTTCTCCTTTGCAAGTAAATTGCTTTATCCAAAGAAGTGGACTTCACTATTGAATGACTTCATAGGAGAAACGCAAGTTACCTAGTTGGATATCTGTTTATATCGACGATCAAAACCAGTTAACGAGGGCTTGACACAGTGGAGTCGCCAACTTTTTATGTGAAGTTTTTTCTTGTATGGGATTTGAATCTGGAATTTTTGTTGCTTGGTATTTGCTTAATAAGTGACTTATATGGGTCGCTTGGCTTTGAGACGAGTAAGCCTTGTTTTAATGTCCTGCAATTTTGAATCGACATTTTAGCAATACATTTAAAGTATTTACATATCGAAATGAAACAGGCATTATGAAATAGTAAAGAACACAAGATTTATAGTGGTTCGGCCAAGAATCGGGCCTACATCCACTTTATAGCTTTTATTAACTTGCACTGATTTACAATGTCTTTCAATACAACTGATACATTCATCACTATTTTACAATTTTGAGCAAAGCTTTTTTAAGTAAAATAAGGACGTAAGTGGTTGCTGTTTCAGGCTCTTGGAATTGGATCTCCTTCAACAGTTATGAGTTTGAAAGTGCCATCAAGAAGTTTATTGCCTATGACATATGGCCCTTCCCAGTTTGGCCCAAACACCCCGGTTGCTGTCATGATCCTTTTCAAGACTAAGTCTCTGACCTCAAAGCTGCGTTGGCGAACTTTAGAGTTGAAGTGCCTGGCTATCCTTTGTTGATAAGCTGAAACTCTGAGTCTAGCTTCTTCTCTTTTTTCATCAAGAAAATCAAGGGCTTCAAGTTGCAGTTTCTCATTTTCAACCTCGTTGAAATGAATTCTTCTGTGTGAAGGAACTTCTATTTCCACTGGAATCATTGCCTCTGATCCATATGCCAGTGAAAATGGAGTGTGCCCAGTTGCAGTTTTGTGAGTAGTTCTGTATGCCCATAGTGCTAGTGGCAGCTTATCGACCCAACCACCTTTTGCTTTTTCGAGTTGCTTTTTGATGGTTCACTTGATAATTTTGTTCACTGCTTCCACTTGCCCATTTTCCTGCGGATGAGCCACTGCTGAGAAGCTTTTTCGAATTCTGAACCGTTTGGAAAAGTCCTGGAATTCTTCACTTTCAAACTGAGTACCGTTGTCTGTGATTATCTTCTGCGGCACACCATACCTACAAATGATATTTTTAGTTACGAAATTTATCATCTTTTTAGAGGTAATAGTGGCCAAGGGTTCAGCTTCAGCCCACTTAGTGAAATAATCAACAGCAACAATAGCATATTTGATTCCAGATTTAGCGATCGGTAATGGCCCAATCAAGTCTATTCCCCAAATGGCGAACAGCCATGGGCTGATCATTTGTGTGAGTTCGGTGGAAGGCGCTTTTGGGATTTTTGCAAATCTTTGGCACTTGTCGCACTTCCGGGAATAAATAGCAGCATCTTGATTAATATCTGGCCAGAAATACCCATATCGGAGGACTTTCTTGGCTAGAGTTTGGCCACCTGAATGATCCCCACACTCCCCTCCGTGTATCTCAGCTAGAATCGTCTTGGCTTCTTCCTTAGTTACACATCGGAGTAATGGCATTGAGAATCCCCATCTGTATAATCGGCCATCTTGAATTATATATCTTGACGCTTTTCTTAACAGCTTTCGGCGTTCTTCAGAATTTTCTGGCAAGGAACCATTGAGTAGATATTCTTTGATTGGAGTCATCCACGATTCATGCTCTTGAGACGCAGCCATAATCCAATCAACATCCATCTCGTCAATGCTTGGAGCTGACAGAACTTCCACAGGGACTAATCCAAATAATTGAGCTTCTCCAGAACTTGAGTACTTTGCTAGAGAATCCGCCTTCATGTTTTCTACTCGAGGAATGTGACTTATCGTATAATGATCAAAATCTTCGAGAAGCTCACATGCCTTTGACAAGTATGCAGGCAGATTTCCACCTTTAGCTTGAAACTCTTTCTTTACCTGGCAAATAATAAGTTGGGAATCGCTGAAAATCTGTAACACTTTGATGTTCAGTTCCTTGGCAATTTTTAAACCGGCAATAAGAGCTTCATACTCTGCTTCATTGTTCGTTGAAGGAAATTCCAGTCTCAATGCATAACACAATGATCGACCTTCGGGGGTTTCAAGTACAACCCCTGCCCCAGAACAGTAATCATTTCTCGAGCCGTCAACATACAACTTCCACTGGATTGGAATGCCATCAGTTGTTTCCTTCTCACTATCACCTTTGTCAGTAGATTCCGCAATGAAATCCGCTAAAGCTTGTCCGTTGATTGCTCTTCGGGGAGTAAGTGATATCATATTGGCTGAGTTCAATGTTCCATTTCAAAAGACGACCCGAAGTTTCAGGACGAAACATGACTTGCTTTAGAGGTTGATCGGTAAGGACCTTGATAGGATGAGCTTGAAAGTATGGCCTTAACTTCCTGGAAGCCATTAGCAAACAATAGGCAAGCTTTTCTATCTTCGAATAATTCATCTCTGCCCTAGTGAACCATTTGCTGATGTAATAAACTGGACGTTGTATTTTCATATCTTCCCGTACAAGTGCTGCGCTGAGGGCATGAGACGAAATTGCTAAATAAATGAAAAGGTCTTCACCATTACTAGGCTTGGACAGAACTGGAGGCGTTTCCATATGACGAATTAGTCCATCGAAAGAATTATGGCATTCATGAGTCCATTCAAAAAATTTCTTTCCTTTCTTTAGAGCGTCAAAGAAGGGAATGCATTTGTCTGTGGCTTTGGAAATGAAACGACTCAAAGCAGCAACTTTTCCATTGAGGCTTTGCAGTTCTTTCTTTGTTTTAGGGGCTCTGACCTCTCTCAGAGCTGTGATTTGAGTAGGATTGGCCTCGATGCCCCTAGCGCTCACAATGAAACCCAAGAATTTTCCGGACTCTACTCCGAATGAACATTTCAACGGATTGAGCTTCATTCCGTACTTTCGAAGAATTGCAAACATTTCCGCCAAGTGGTCCATGTGGTCTACTGCTTTCTTTGACTTTACCAACATATCATCAACATAGACTTCCATAGTTCTACCGATCTGAGGTTTGAACATAGCATTGACGAGTCTTTGGTAGGTTGCCCCAACATTCTTCAGTCCGAAAGGCATAACTTTGTAGCAGTAGAGACCCACATCTGTGATAAAGCTTGTGTCTTCCTGATCCGGCTCATGCATCATAATCTGATTGTATTCGGAGTAAGCATCCATAAATGATTACAACTCATGCCCAGCTGTTCCATCCACCAATTGATCGATTCTGGGCAGCGGGAAGCAATCTTTGGGGCAAGCTTTGTTTAGGTCCGAAAAATTGATGCATACTCTCCACTTTCCATTTTCCTTCTTAACCAGTACTGGATCTGAAACCCAGTTTGGATAAGTGGATTCTCTAATGAAACCGTTCTCCATGAGCCGATCGACTTCTTCCTTTAGCGTCGTCGACCTTTCTGGGCCTTGGGTTCTTCTTTTCTGTTTCACTAGTGTGAATTTTGGATCGATATTCAGAGTATGTACAACAATTTCCGGGGAGATCCCACACATATCAGCATGACACCAAGCGAACACATCCAGATTGGCTTTTAAGAATGATATCAGCGTGTTTTGAACTGCTATGCTCAGTTGTGAACCCACATTGAGTACTTTGTTTGGGTCTTTCGAGTCAACAGGTATTGGTACCGTCACTTCCACAGGTACCACTCTATTCTCCCCTGTACTTGCTTTCCTGGGGTCCATTTCTTTCCTTGCATTGCTGTGTTCGCCAGTACAGGGGCCACCCCGTAGTTGCTACAAGGTTGGTTCCTTGATGCGGAGCGGAGCTGCCGCATCTTTTCCCATCTCTCTTTTCCTGGCCTCTCGAAGCTCTACAAGATAACATTCTCGCCCCGCGTTCTGATCTCCCTTAATGACAGCAACTCCATTATCAGTGGGAAATTTCATTGTCAAGCACCACGGAGCGAGGACGGCCCTGAAAGCAGCAAGAGTAGGCCGACCCAAGAAAGCATTATAGGCGGAGAATCCATCAACAATTACAAAAGTTTGCTTCCGAACCACCTTCTTATGCACTTCGCCCATTTCAACAAACAAGTCCACTGTTCCAATTGGCTGTTTCAGCTCCCCTGTAAATTCGGCAATCTTGTGTGATGAAGCTTGTACGTCTGCCATTGGAATTTTCATTTGGTCAAACGTCTTTTTAAAGAGTATGTTGCACGAGGCGCCGCTATCAACCAGCACCCTTCTTACAATAGCCGGCCCAATACCGACAGAGACAACCAAAGGGTCCTCGGTGGAGCCTCCACATCAATAAAATCCCTGGTTCTGAACATGATATCATCATGAAAGGTCTTTTGCTGCTTCAGAGGTGCAGCATCTTCCAAGATCAAGACACTTTCTTCAGCTGCGGCATACTTCAAAGCTCTAGCATACCTTTCCATCTCACCCCAACTCTTGCCAGCCGGATGGGGTCCTCCTGTGATCACATTGATAACAGGTCTTTCCTTTTCTTGTGCAGCAGGCCTCTCTCCTGAAACAGTTTGGCACAGGTCCCTAATAAGTTTCAAAATACACAAAAACCCCAGTAAAATAAATTTTGTAAATTAGGTCCCTAGAATTAAGTTACTGAATAATGACATACACTTATGCAATTATTCAGTGAATAATTGCAGACATTTATGCAATTATATCAAAAAATTGTGGAAAATTCTGTAATTATTCATCCAAAAAATTGCGGAAATTTACGCAATTATTTCAAAAAATTGCGGAAAATTCCGCAATTATTCACCCAAAAAATTGCGGAAATTTACGCAATTTTTTTAAAAAGTTGCGGAAAATTCCGCAATTATTCACCAAAAAAATTGCATAACTATATGCAATTACTTGGTAACTTAATTCTAGGGACCTAATTTACACACTTTTTTTTACTGGGGTTTTTGTGTATTTTGAAACTTACTAGGGACCTGAGCCTAATATTCACTCTTTTCTATTCCTTTTAACATACTACTGCAACTTATTCTCTCTTAACAATTCTTCAATCCAGCTTTTCAAGTGACGGCACTCATTGGTATCATGGCCTGGTTGATTATGAAATTGACAAAATCTCCCACTTTGAGCAGCATTTTTTCCAACTTTTACTGATGGTGGCTTCGGATATTCAACAGCATCTTTAGTGGCGATGAAAATATTCTCCGGTGTATCAGTTAGAGGGGTAAAATCTGAGGGCTTGAGAAAGCGGGGTTTTTTGAGATCTTTTTGCTTCTTTCCACCACTACTCTCCCTCTTCTGATTTGCAGATTCTTTTTTGTTCTGAGCAGTAGCATTATTTTCCACCACTGTTGTCACAACTTTAGCTGATGCGGAGAGATTTTCTAGGCGCATGAACTCATCAGCCTTTTTGTAGAACTTTTCGAGCGAATTTGGTTCCTTCATCTTCAACCATTTTCCAAATTCGCTTGATTTGTCAATAGCCCACATTAAGTAGGTTAAAACCATTCGCAGTTCTGCGTTATCAACTTCAGCTAGGGCTATATTAAAGCGATTCAAGAAGGATTTGATGGGTTCTCCAGGGTTTTGTTCGAGACTTGAAAGAGACATTATATCCTTTGCTCTCGAAGTGTATAGTCTGAATTGTTCCTTGAATTTTCGAGTTAGATCGGAAAATTGATCAACAGATCGTACGGGAAGCTTGGTAAACCAAAGTAGCGCCACTCCTTCCAAGTATACCGGGAAATATTGGCATTTAATCTCATCAGTTGCTCTGGCGCCAGTCATGTGCCAATCATATTTGTACAAGAATTGATTCGGGTCACTTGTTCCTCGATAAGCAGGAATGGTAGGAGGAACGAATTTTCTGGGAAACTCAGCTTTTAGAATCCTCTCAGTAAATGGAGTTTTACTCGGAGCAAATCCCTAATCATTCTCATCTTCGTTTCTCTACATGCTTTCCTTCATTATTTGCCGAATCATGCCAGAGAGATATTCCTCATTGTTTAGTGACTTTGCGGAGTAGGCTTCGGCCATTTTTTCGGAGGTTTGTCCGGGCAAACGTTCGGGGAGAACTGGCGATGGCCTGGATCCTTCAGCTTGGAGAGGTGCCCCTTCAGCGGCACCAGATCCCCCTTGAGGAATATTTCTCCCTTCGGAGTTGTGAACAGCATCAGCAAAGTTTTCTTCGTTATTTACTGGTCTTTGATTAGCCCCGAGCAAAGCATTCAATTTTTCCATCATTAGAGTATTCTGAGTTTCAATTTGCTGATACAGTCCAGACACAGCAGCATCTAACTCTTCTCGCGTCACTCCGATGCTTGGAGCCGCTTGACTTGGAGAAGGAGAAGTGGTGGTATTATCGTGAGCATCTTCAGATCTGACAGACTTGCGTTTTCTTCCAGGAGCCATTATATCCAACAGACTTCTCGTCTTGAAAGAAACTTTTTCAACGAACAGCAATGGCGATAATAGTCCTGAGTTGGGTTCTCAGTGAAAGCACCAAAATGTTAATGCTGAAAGCTGAACGCTAACACCCGGTGTGTGTAGTAATATTGTGAAAGCACCACCCGTTGGTACGGGAACAGAATATGATTTAAAAATAGCAGAAAACGGTAAAAGACAGCGATTTTATAGTGGTTCGGCTTGTAATTGAGCCTACGTCCACTTTATATTCTTTTATTGCTGATTCTGGTTACAAAATGATACAATGCTCTTCAAAATACAATATATTTCGATTCCTAAACACTTTAGACTATTAGCTCAAGCTTCGATGTTGAAGATCTCCTCGAATTCATGTTGAATGCGGTAGATTTCTCTCAAAGCTTGTTGTAATGTCTTGAGTGATTAGAGTTCTTCAAATGCTGGATGAGTTGAGAATTCGGAAGAGTAACAGTGCTTCAGAAAATGATCGGCCAAAAGTCCTTTTGCCGTGGGAATTAGGGGGGTATTTATAGGAGTTGATTCTGGACGGAAATTTTGCCAAGTCTTAGGTCATGTACGACCTAAGTTAGGTCGTAGGTCGCGAGCGACCTAAGGTAGGTCGTGATCCACTCGCGACTTAGGAAGTTGGTCTGATGGAGTTGTACTCGGTTTCCTCTGAAGTGGTAAGTCGTAAGCGACCTAAGATAGGTCGTGAGCGACCTAAGATAAGTCGTGCACCCTTTCTTTTCTTTTAGCTCGTTCAGCTGCTTTGTGAAGTTAGGTCGTGAAGCTTCTTAACTTGTTAGGTCGTGAAGCTTTAAGTCGTTGGCTCATGAAGTCCTTAGGCCGGGAACTCCCTTAGGTCGTGGCATTCCTTAGGTCGTGACATTCCATAGGTCGTGACATTCCTTAGGTCGTGACATTCCTTAGGTCGTGACATTCCTTAGGTCGTGAAGTCTGGAGCCACTAGGTTGTTAACTTCCTTAAGTCATTAGGTCGTATCTTGTTAAGTCGCGGGGTTATAGGTCGCAGAGTTTTAGGTCGGCACTAAAATATGAGTTAACATGATACAATGCTACAGCGGAAATAACAGCAATGGAAAAGATCACTCTGAATGATCTCTAAAAGAGAATGACTCCAACAACTCCAACATCTGCTCGAACCACCATCACGTTGCACCAAGCTAAGCAAGAACAGTCAATGAACTCCAAAAACTGAACTAGCTCCCGATAATCTACTAAACCTGAATATCTGAGAAACCCAACTCTAGACTGCCCGTGTGGAAAATTGGGGCACCCAGAGTATAGGAAGGGAAAAATAAACTCCGAGTCAGTCGTGGGACTAGTGTGAGTAACAAAAACAGTTTATCTTTAAACAAACAACAAAGGAATTTTAAACATTGAAATCCGCAATGCTTTTGGAAAATGAAACTACCATAAGACCTCCCGCCACACACATAATGCAAACGCAGAATTGGAGGACATTTCTTCTTATGATAGTCAAACATGCTTACTACGCAAAATCATTGGATTATTATTATTAGTGCATAGTGGAAAATATTTCGAAAGTATAATATTAATCTTAGCCAGCATAGACATTTCGAACTATGCCTACTATATCTACCATCTAAACAGTGGTGACCACCATAAGTAAATGGCAGGTTCTACAACTAAAACCGTACAGGGTTCGTATAGGAAATTGGATTTCCAACAAATGGTCGGGCTAAGGAACTTCCCACTGTCAATGGGTACGCCTCTGGATGGACGTCCCGAGAACCTAACCGGATCTCTGCCAACACAAGGCCGGGGTTACCTCTTACACTAGGTAACTACTACACGAATATGCCAACCCCCGATCCTTTGGGACCTTTATCTGAGGCGCCTCGATCAAACAACAATCACACAGCAAATGAGATTGGAGTAACCACATAGGTTAACTACCAGGGCTCCATACCTGATACCACCCTTTTCCAGAAGGAAATGACATACCTTAAAAGGAGCGACCCTCATAACCTTGTCGCATCATTCCTGTTTCGACCCATTTCCGGGTTGTGAGGTTCGATGAGGTCTCGTCCACAAAGCTACGCTTTTTCACAAAGCCATGCATTGATCAACAAATGATCAGCAAATAACCATCAACACACAGCAACACTCAGCATGTCACACTACCAAATTGGGAGTATATCACTGATAACCTTCAACTACATAACCTTTGAGCTTGTACGTCTCAGAGAAGGGTTTTAAGCTAAGAGAATAAATTCTCCGCCACCAACATAAATGTATTTGAAAGAAATCAGCTTTATATCTCAAAGTGTAATGTCAGACATACAACCATACAAATCTGTTCTAGGTTCGAACAGAACCGAAGGCACTTCCGAAGAAGCCCTTGCAATCCGGGTATTCACAATCCTGATCGAACTTCCCATCACTTAAGGAATCTCTATATCGGGCGCTACTCGGTGCATAGACAATCGATAGGTTATCCTATCGTTCTCGCAAATACCCGGTCTTCACCACCGGTCTTCAAATGCTATCCATATACGACGTATCACTTATTCGGAATGGGTTGTATGACACTAAGGTCCTCTCTCGGCTAAACCGAATAGTGAGCGTAATATTTAAAAACATATGGATATTGGGATTTCAATTAAGTCACAACTTATTATCCAAAACTTTTCTTCAAATGGTTTAAACACATTACCATTTAAAATCTGTTAAAAATAAACAGATTCAATTCACAAAGTTCACCCAGTTTCACAAGGATTCATTCATAGATTTTCCAAATCAATTTCCATTTCAATTGGATTAACTCATTTAAATCTTTAAATTAAAGATTTAATTGATAGCTTTCAAAACAATTTCATTTCGAATGGTTTAAATAAATCAACATTTTAAATTTGTTAAAAATAAATAGATTCAATTCATAGCTTTAAAAAAGAATTCACTCATAACTTGGAAAACCATTTTTCAATTCAAACTTGAAATTCCTTTAACTTAAATTGGAATTTCATTTCTTATATGAAAGCTTTTATCATTTGAAAAAAAACAGTTTTCATTTCGGATAATCTGATTCATTAATACGAGTTAAAGTCCTTGGGTTAAATTCAAATTCTCAAAACCATACTTTTAAAATGGTTTAAATTCATATAAACACACTTATAACGTTTATCACATTTTTAAACAAAAATTTTCAATATAGAATTCAATTCCATATTTTGAATTCAAATTCAAATTGAATTATTTAAATTGAAAGCTTTACCAAGTTATTCAAAATAACTTTTATCTTAAAAACTCCTTTTCGAAAGCATTAACATTTAACCCAAATTCATTTCCAAATCAATTGAAATCTAAATTTCAATTTCAAAAATATTAAATTTAAATCATTTGTGACTTAATCGATTTCCTCGTGAAATCCATATTTGTGTGTGTATGGTGTAGTCCAGGGGTTTCACACAGTAGTGCAACATCATTCAATCATCACAGATCAGAATACAAAAATATAGTTGATAAGCGGTATAAACTATAACGCTTATCTTTTATTCACAGATCACAAATTTATAAACATCACAGATAAATAAACTACAATATAGATAACACACAAATCAGAATATATCACACAGCATCACAAATCAGGGAATATCAAATAATTCAACTATTCAATATAATCCAAACATCCATAAGTAGGGTCAATTTAATTATCTGATTAATTTAAATCAGATTTATCACTAATTCTGGTTAAATAACATTTAATTAATTACAAATCACCTTGAATAATCATTCTTTAATCAATTAAAATTAACCTTTGATGAATAATCAATCCTTAATTAATTATAATAATTAATTAATTAGTCCTTAATTAATTATCATTCCTTAATTACCTTCATTAATTAATTAACCTTTAATTAATTAAATATTTAAGAAATTATCTCTTTAAATAATTATTCTTTACTAAATTATTACACCAAGTAATTATACCCTAATTTCATTAAGTAATAATCCTTCATTAAGTGATTTTTTTCTTAATTTATTTCATTAAGTAATATACTTAAATTACTTCATCATTATCACTTAACTCGTGATCAATTTATCCTTAATTTATATTTAATTAACCTTCAATTAATTTATTATTTAATCTTTAGTCATTATTTGATTAACCTTTAATCATTATTTAATTAACCTTAAATCATAGATTAATTAACCTTAATTATTCTTTAATTACTTACATTAAGTAATTATTATTCTTTAAGTAATTATCCTTTAATTACTTTTATTAATTAATTAATCTTTAATTACTTAAGATCTTAATTAATTAAAATATAAACCATTTATCTTAATTAATTACTTAATTATCATTAAAAATCTTTGTTTAATAAACCTTGGCATTAATTATCATTAACACATAAATTAACTTAGACCTTTAAGTTAATTAACAATTAAGTCATCTCTTCTTAATTAACTTTTTTAATTACACTATTAAATTTATTTTTAAATAACTTCAAAATTAATTTATAAATAATGGATACATGATTTAAATAAATCAAACTTAATTACTTAAAAATAATTTACTTTAAACCCTTAAACTAATCCCATACTTAAATAAAAACAATTATTTAAAAGAATGAGTTAAAAATGTTTAAACTTGAATTTTATTTTACAGTTTGAAAACTATTATTATACCTACACGAGATAATCCCGAGTGTCACCCCGAGTCAAAACACTCCCTACTTTGAGTTCTAGCCAAAATCTACTCGTGTGGCATATTTTTCAAAAAAAATTGTTTAAGTATTAAAATTAACCCGATACAACGTTTAAAAGACCCAGCCTCATCTTCGAGTTTTTTTCCCCAATCCCCCATGTAACGCTTCGAGTTCTTCTACCCTATTCCCCAACCATACCCACTGATACAACCCAGCCTCGTGCACGTGTACCATCAGTCGCCGGAGCTTCAGCCTCCAAAACCACCGCCGACCAGTCAACTTAGATCACCCCAAGCCATCCAAACACCCAGAAACTTGAATTAAACTCGAGAATGAAATCGAGCCATCTCGACCAAATGAACCCAACAGCACATCACCAGAAAAACAAACCCACACCACCTCTTCTGGCCATCAGAGGCCACAAAAACATGACCCAAGCTCCGTTGACGTGTGACGCCACGACTGGCACCGGAGGCACGAAGCCCGATGGTCTATAGGCGGAGCAGCGATCACATTTCCAGACTCGACTACAAACAACTACTAATCCCTAAAGTTGCTTCGATTCGACATCTCCTTTAATAGAAAAATTGTTTGACATTTTTCCCAATATCATCGATTACTAGGCTTGCTCCCTGCAAAGTTTCAACATCAAAAAAACTTCCGATCGCTGGAAATTGGGTAGAACCCATTTTCGTTCATCTACAATTTACTGATGATATACTCAATGAACAACCACAATATTTTTTTTAAAAATTCGATTTTCGAATGATAATTCACGTTATATAATTGAATCAATAATCTGCGATATTTGAATTCATCATAAAGTTTAAGTTTGCCCTGCAAAATTAAGTTGACAGAGGCAATTTGTCCCTATCGAACTTACAACAATTTTTAGACCTTACTCTATACTTAAACATACTTGTTTGTTTTAAATCCTAAGTTTGGTAATGATTAAATGAAAAGAAATTGAATTTACATGTTTATTTCCACCCTGAAACCCAGAAACGGAGAAATAAAGGTATGCACAACTCATACATATTGGTATAGATGTACAGAGTTGAAACTGAAGAAGATACTCAAACAAGCACAATATTTTTCATAAATCATGCACACATATTTAATTAAACTTAAGTCTTAAAATAGTTTGTTTACTCACATTAATTCCAGAAAAATGAACAGAGCCTTCCACTTTGAAACAGACTTGAATTTGCTAGCTGAAGTCTTTTGATCTCGGGTTTGAATTGAGTTAGATTGTTGTTCAAGTTTGTAAATATAGTGATGTTCATTTTTTTTCTGGAATGCTAAGTTTTTGTAAACAAAAATGAAACGAGACAGATTGATATATGTGGAACAAGTATACAAGATATAATTTTACTTGTACAATTTGGTCAGAGATTATCTTTTGCTTGGAGGCTGATAGATACATCATGGAGTACTTAGAGATATTTGCATTAATACTCACGATTAACGTTCTTTTATTTATTAAATCTGATTTCAATTGAAACGACAATTGAAATATGCTGCTGTTAGTTGATTACACTGTTATATATGCTATTACCTGTATCAGTTCACCTGTGACATCTGACACCATTATCTGTTAATTATTTATGCGATGATAATACAGTTTGGATGATAATTGATTGATTGTTGATGTTTATATTGGACGTTAAATTGTTAATGTTAAAATGTTAAATAGTGTGAAATTGAAGTTGATATAGGATAATTGATTGTTAAATTTGATTAACTGACATTTGTATAATATGACCCTTTAACTGTTGAATTTATTGACACGTAGGATTTGTTTAATTACATCTTGAACCACTGAATGTATGTTGTTAAATTGATAATGGATGAAATTGAAATAGGTGACAAGTGAAACCGTAATGTAATAATCTTTAATCTACATGAAATGATAGTGTAGATTCTAGAAATAATTTTATTAATTCGTTTAAGCTTGTACCATATACATTTTATTTTTCTTCGGCTGTACATGTATTTGAGATGGTGGTGGCTGATAATATTTGCATTTATTACTTTTGTTTTCTTTTCTTTGTTTGTTTCAAGATATTTATATTGTCTTCATACTTATCTTATATATTTCTTACTTTGCAATACTTTCATATATATGTTTATTTGTTCCATTCCATACTTATATATATATTTGTTTCATTCTTTTGCAAGTGTTCATACATGAATACATATTAGTGTTTGTATTTTCTTTATTTTTATAATATAAGTGAATACATTTCTAATGGTAATGTGTCGTTGGATTTTATTCAACTAATATGTTATTTTATATCATTACATAGTTTATTAACATGTTGTTTTGAATTTATTTATGTATTCGTTTTATTTTTTATTTTTTTTATAATTCATGTTATATATTTATTTTATAAATTCAAATTATTATTAACCGTCAATTTAAAATTTAAAATTACTTATTTATTTATTTTATACTTATGTCAATGTATATACTTTTATATTTATTTTCCAAACCATTTATATAAGATTTGAATTCAAATTCAATGTATATATATACATATACAAATTTAAATTTACTCATATATGCCCATATACATATATATATTCACATATATACATATATACAATATTTTAAATTTAAATGATTTATACAGAATTTATTAGAATTCGGGGAAACTCGCATCACTTTATCAATTGATTTTACAGATTTTATTCAAAAATTCAATTAATTATCAATTTAAATATAATTAAAATCTGGGGTCGTTACAGACTTCCCCCCTTAAAAGAATTTCGTCGCCGAAATTTGCCAAGAAGACACAAAGATAGATGAAAAATATTTCATCAAATCAAACTGAATATTTATTCTGCATTTGGCTTACCAAATCGGAATATCAATAATAGATACAAGAACGAATCTGTTTAATTTATTCACACGATACTCGGGTTATCCAGATCTACGAAATATGCAGTGGCATTGGTTAGTTCGAAGGGATAACTAACCATTCGTAGAATATATATGGACCCAAATATTGACAGATATTTGGATACAATTTCAAAAAATTTAGTTTAGAACTAAAGTATACCTATCAACCATAGCAACCAATTCATCCAAACAAACAATTTTGGTCCATCCGGAGTTTATGTCCCATATTAATATATCAAATCCCTTCATGGATCTATGAGGAACCATCAAAGAATTGAGAAAAGATGTTGAACAAAAGAGATTGATAGAGAAAAGATTGTTTCCTTGTTGTTACAGGGTATTGACTATTTATAGTCGTATTCCCCTGTCCCCTATCTCATCCTCTTCTTGCACTCATACTTACTATCAGTGGATAGCAAGAGAATTTATTGAGGCGTACGGACAGATATCTTAGAGATTACTCATTCTAGGGTATACTTCACCCTATCTCTAATGAGTTACTTAATGTGTTATACTCCTTAGCTAAAGTTCAACCTTAGCTCTAATACCAAATGTAAGAGTCCAAAAAATCAGCCTTTGAAAATCGGCACCCGTACTTCACTTGTACTAAAATGTTGTAAATCCAAACGCCGAATCTGGCTCCTCGGAGCTTATAACACAGTAAGTAAAACAACACAGCGGAAGAAAGAAATATATGATATCATATACAACTCCAATGAATAAAATATCCAAAATGATATACAACAATGATATCAATATGATACAAGAATATCAGAGATATGATACAATGCTACAGTGGAAATAACAACAATGGAAGAGATTACTCCGAATGATCTTTAAAAGAGAATGACTCCAACAACTCCAACATCAGCTCGAACCACCATCACGTTGCACCAAGCTAAGCAAGAACAGTCAATGAACTCCAAAAACTGAACTAGCTCCCGATAATCTACTAAACCTGAATATCTGAGAAACCCAACTCTAGACTGCCCGTGTGGAAAATTATGGGCACCCAGAGTTTAGGAAGAGAACAATAAACTCCGAGTCAGTCGTGGGACTGGTGTGAGTAACAAAAACAGTTTATCTTTAAACAAACAACAAAGGAATTTTAAACATTGAAATCCGCAATGCTTTTGGAAAATGAAACTACCATAAGACCTCCCGCCACACACACAATGCAAACGCAGAATTGGAGGAGATTTCTTCTTATTATAGTCAAACATGCTTACTACACAAAATCATTGGATTATTATTATTAGTGCATAGTGGAAAATATTTCGAAAGTATAATATTAATCTTATCCAGCATAGACATTTCGAACTATGCCTACTATAGCTACCATCTAAACAATGGTGACCACCATAAGTAAATGGCAGGTTCTACAACTAAAACTGTACAGGGTTCGTATTGGAAATTGGATTTCCAACAAATGGTCGGGCTAAGGAACTTCCCACTGTCAATGGGTACTCCTTTGGATGGACGTCCCGAGAACCTAACTGGATCTCTGCCAACATAAGGCCGGTTTACCTCTTACGCTAGGTAACTACTACACGAATATGCTACCCCCCGATCCTTTGGGACCTTTATCCGAGGAGCCTCGATCAAACAACAATCACACAGCAAATGAGATTGGAGTAACCATATAGGTTAAATACCAGGGCTCCATACCTGATACCACCCTTTTCCAGAAGGAAATGACATACCCTAAAGGGAGCGACCCTCATAACCTTGCCGCATCATTCCTGTTTTGACCCATTTCCGGGTTGTGAGGTTCGATGAGGTCTCGTCCACAAAGCTACGCTTTTTCACAAAGCCATACTTTGATCAATAAATGATCAACAAATGACCATCAGCACACAACAACACTCAGCATGCCATACTACCAAATTGGGAGTATATCACTGATAACCTTCAACTACATAACCTTTGAGCTCGTACGTCTCAGAGAAGGGTGTTAAGCTAAGAGAATAAATTCTCCACCACCAACAAAAATGTATTTGAAAGAAATCAGCTTTATATCTCAAAGTGTAATGACAGACATACAACCATACAAGTCTGTTTCGGGTTCGAACAGAACCGAAGGCACTTCCGAAGAAGCCCTTGCAATCCGGGTATTCACAATCCCGATCGAACTTCCCATCACTTAGGGAATCTCTATACCGGACGCTACTCGGTGCAGAGACAATCGATAGGTTATCCTATCGTTCTCGCAAATACCCGGTCTTCACCACCGGTCTTCAAATGCTATCCATATACGACGTATCACTTATTCGGAATGGGTTGTATGACACAAAGATCCTCTCTCGGCTAAACCGAATAGTGAGCGTAATATTTAAAAACATATGGACATTGGGATTTCAATTAAGTCACAACTTATTATCCAAAACTTTTCTTCGAATGGTTTAAACACATTACCATTTAAAATCTATTAAAAATAAACAGATTCAATTCACAAAGTTCACCTAGTTTCACGAAGATTCATTCAAAGATTTTCCAAATCAATTTCCATTTCAATTGGATTAACTCATTTAAAGCTTTAAATTAAAGATTTAATTGATAGCTTTCAAAACAATTTCATTTCGAATGGTTTAAATAAATCACCATTTTAAATCTGTTAAAAATAAACAGATTCAATTCATAGCTTTCAAAAAGAATTCAATCATAACTTGGAAAATCATTTTTCAATTCAAACTTGAAATTCCTTTAACTTAAATTGGAATTTCATTTCTTATATGAAACCTTTTATCATTTGAAAACAAACAGTTTTCATTTCGGATAATCTGATTTATTAATACGAGTTAAAGTCCTTGGGTTAAATTCAAATTCTCAAAACCATACTTTTAAAATGGTTTAAATTCATATAAACACACTTATAACGTTTATCACATTTTTAAACCAAAATTTTCAATATAGAATTCAAATCCATATTTTGAATTCAAATGCATATTTTGAATTCAAATTCAAATTGAATTATTTAAATTGAAAGCTTTACCAAGTTATTCAAAATAACTTTTATCTTAAAAACTCCTTTTCGAAAGCTTTAACATTTAACCCAAATTCATTTCCAAAATCAATTAAAATCTAAATTTCAATTTCAAAAATATTAAATTTAAATCATTTGTGACTTAATCAATTTCTTCGTGAAATCCATATTTGTGTGTGTGGTGTAGTCCAGGGGTTTCACATAGTAGTGCAATATCATTCAATCATTACAGATCAGAATACAGAAATATAGTTGATAAGCGGTATAAACTATAACGCTTATCTTTTATTCATAGATCACAGATATATAAATATCAGAGATAAATAAACTATAGTACAGATCACACACAAATCAGAATATATCACATAGCATCACAAATCAAGGAATATCAAACAATTCAACTATTCAATATAATCCAAACATCCATAAGTAGGGTCAATTTAATTATCTGATTAATTTAAATCAGATTTATCACTAATTCTGGTTAAATAACATTTAATTACTTACATATCACCTTGATTAATCATTCTTTAATCAATTAAGATTAACCTTTGATGAATAATCAATCCTTAATTAATTATCATTCCTTAATTACCTTTATTAATTAATTAACCTTTAATTAATTAAATATTTAAGAAATTATCTTTTTAAATAATTATTCTTTACTAAATTATTACACCAAGTAATTATACCCTAATTTCATTAAGTAATAATCCTTCATTAAGTGATTTTTTTCTTAATTTATTTCATTAAGTAATGTACTTAAATTACTTCATCATTATCACTTAACTCGTGATCAATTTATCCTTAATTTAAACTTAATTAACCTTTAATTAATTTATTATTTAATCTTTAGTCATTATTTGATTAACCTTTAATCATTATTTAATTAACCTTAAATCATAGATTAGTTAACCTTAATTATTCTTTAATTACTTAAATGAAGTGTATGCTTGGCGAATTCAGGAATCATTTCTTTCTTGTTGTCTAGCGTTTAGATGTACAATAGATGTTGTTTACTTGTTTTACTATGAACTGACGGTTTCACTATGAAATGAAGTTGTATTATAAACTGAAAGTTGTAAGTTTGTAACCAAGCACTTATAGTAGTTGTATTATAAATTGGGTTTGTCATGTATTACTCATTTTGTATTCACGTTATTTATTCCATGTACTATATATATTTCGAAAATCATGAAACTGCATTTAGGAATGGATTTGAGCTATGGTAAAAATGGTTATAAGCTGTGGCTGTTTTTCATTTAGCCACGGCTTTGAGCCATGGCAAAAGTTAAATTTGCCACGGCTCTTAGCCGTGGCAAAATATAAATTAGTCATAGCCCGGAGCCGTGGCAAAAGTTTAATTTGCCACGGCTCTGGGCCGTGGCAAAATATAAATTAGCCATGGCTCAGGGCCGTGGCAAAATATTTTCCACTGCCAATTTTGCCACGGCTCTCAACCGTGGCAAAATGATTTAGCCACGGCTCAAAGCCGTGGCAAAATCGCTTTTCTGGTGTAGTGCTTTAATTACTTTTATTAATTAATTAATCTTTAATTACTTAAGATCTTAATTAATTAAAAGATAAACCATTTATCTTAATTAATTACTTAATTATCATTAAAAATCTTTGTTTAATAAACCTTGGCATTAATTATCATTAACACATAAATTAACTTAGACCTTTAAGTTAATTAACAATTAAGTCATCTCTTCTTAATTAACTTTTTTAATTACACTATTAAATTTATTTTTAAATAACTTCAAAATTAATTTATAAATAATGGTTACATGATTTAAATAAATCAAACTTAATTACTTAAAAATAATTTACTTTAAAACCTTAAACTAAACCCATACTTAAATAAAAACAATTATTTAAAAGAATGAGTTAAAAATGTTTAAACTTGAATTTTATTTTACAGTTTGCAAACTATTATTATACCTACCCGAGATAATCCCGAGTGTCACCCCGAGTCAAAACACTCCCTATTTCGAGTTCTAGCCAAAATCTACTCTGTGGCATAATTTTCAAAAAAATTTGTTTAAGTATTAAAATTAACCCGATACAACGTTTAAAAGACCCGGCCTCGTCTTCGAGTTTTTTTCCCAAATCCCCCGTGTAATGCTTCGAGTTCTTCTACCCTCTTCCCCAACCATACCCACTGATACAACCCAGGCCTCGTGCACGTGTACCATCAGTCGCCGGAGCTTCAGCCTCCAAAACCACCGCCGACCAGTCAACTTCGATCACCCCAAGCCATCCAAACACCCAGAAACTTGAATTAAACTCGAGAATGAAATCGAGCCATCTCGACCAAATGAACCCAACAGCACAGCACCCGAAAAACGAACCTACACCACCTCTTCTGGCCATCAGAGGCCACAAAAACATGACCCAAGCTTCGTTGACGTGTGACGCCACAACTGGCACCGGAGGCACGAAGCCCGATGGTCTACAGGCGGAGCAGTGATCACATTTCCAGACTTGACTACAAACAACTGCTAAACCCTAAAGTTGCTTCGATTCGACATCTCCTTTAATAGAAAAATTGTTTGACATTTTTCCCAATATCATCGATTACTAGGCTTGCTCCCTGCAAAGTTTCAACATCAAAAAACTTCCGATCGCTGGAAATTGGGTAGAACCCATTTTTCGTTCATCTACAATTTACTGATGATATACTCAATGAAAAATCACAATATTTGTTTAAAAATCCTATTTTCGAATGATAATTCACGTTATATAATTGAATCAATAATATGCTATATTCGAATTCATCATAATTTTTAAGTTTGCCCTACAAAATTAAGTTGACAGAGGCAATTCGTCCCTATCGAACTTACAACAATTTTTAGACCTTACTCTATACTTAAACACACTTGTTTGTTTTAAATCCTAAGTCTTGTAATGATTAAATGAAAAGAAATTGAATTTACATGTTTATTTCCACCCTGAAACCCAGAAACAGAGAAATAAAGGTATGCACAACTCATACATATTGGTATAGATGTACAGAGTTGAAACTGAAGAAGATACTCAAACAAGCATAATATTTTTCATAAATCATGCACACGGATTTTGATTAAACTTAAGTCTGAAAATAGTTTGTTTACTCGCATTAATTCCAGAAAAATGAACAGAGCCTTCCACTTTGAAACAGATTTGAATTTGCTAGCTGAAGTCTTTTGATCTCGGGTTTGAATTGAGTTAGATTGTTGTTCAAGTTTGTAAATATAGTGATGTTCATTTTTTTTTCTGGAATGCTAAGTTTTTGTAAACAAAAATGAAACGAGACAGATTGATATATGTGGAACAAGTATACAAGATATAATTTTACTTATACAATTTGGTCAGAGATTTTCTTTTCCTTGGAGGCTGATAGATACATCATGGAGTACTTAGAGATATTTTCATTAATTAAGCTTGTACCATATACATTTTATTTTTCTTCGGCTGTACAAGTATTTGAGATGGTGGTGGCTGATAATATTTGCATTTATTACTTTTGTTTTGTTTTCTTTGTTTTTTTCAAGATATTTATATTGTCTTCATACTTATCTTATATATTTCTTACTTTGCAATACTTTCATATATATGTTTACTTGTTCCATTCCATACTTATATATATTTTTGTTTCATTCTTTTGCAAGTGTTCATACATGAATACATATTAGTGTTTGTATTTTCTTTGTTTTTATAATATAAGTGAATACATTTCTAATGGTAATGTGTCGTTGGATTTTATTCAACTAATGTGTTATTTTATATCATTACATAGTTTATTAACATGTTGTTTTGAATTTATTTATGTATTCGTTTTATTTTATTTTTTATAATTCATCTTATATATTTATTTTATAAATTCAAATTATTATTAACCGTCAATTTAAAATTTAAAATTACTTATTTATTTATTTTATACTTATGTCAATGTATATACTTTTATATTTATTTTCCAAACCATTTATATAAGATTTGAATTCAAATTCAATGTATATATATATACATATACAAATTTAAATTTACTCATATATGCCCATATACATATATATTCACATATATACATATATACAATATTTTAAATTTAAATGATTTATACATAATTTATTTGAATTCGGGGAAACTCGCATCACTTTATCAATTGATTTTGCAGATTTTATTCAAAAATTCAATTAATTATCAATTTAAATTTAATTAAAATCTGGGGTCGTTACAACACGGTGGGCGATCATGGCTATGATGCGTTACCACCAACAGGGGAGGGTAAATTGGTAGTATCCTACCTTGGGCATTGCCTCACGTGCCTTATCATACTATTATCCCTATACGAGACCCATACGATTTTGGTTTAGTGTTGTCGTATCACGGCGAATCCCTGACTACCGACGTTCCACTGGTGGTGTCAAATGAAAACTGTACGACAATGCTTAAAAACGCATTAAGGGGCATCAATGTAAAGCCTTAACGCTAAGAAAAATATTTATTTTACTGATTAGACATTATATATGTAGTATATTCTACTACATATAAATATTTTGACGGATCCTTAAGAAATGGAAAATCCCGTAACATCTCTTGAGTTATTGCACGCACGTTATACACTGGATAGGAGATGTGAAAATCCGTAAACATCTCTGGTGCCATTAACCTCATGTTATATGCGATATTGATTTGACTCGCATAAGAATATTTTAGTCCTGACTCGAGTGTTTTGTCTTTTCGTTACGCTCGGGTCAGTCCTGAGTTTTTCAGCTCATCAAAGATTATTCTCTGGAGGACGAAGACGAAGTTTTGGTATATTATTACTAGTATTATCCCATCATTGTTTGTTCCGATGCATTATTATATTTGTTCTGTTGTATATGTATAACTCTGATAAATGTTGTATAAATTATAATCAAATGTATAGTAAACAGCTTCCTGAACCGTTTATTTGATTATTATATTTTATCGTTCTGCTGTGAGATTTTGTTTTTGTTTTCTTCTTCTTTTCTTATTATTCTTAATTAACCCCATTTATTATCTATGTTCCGGATTGTTTAAGTCGAACATGTGTGGATTGTTGTCGATTTAAACCTTCTGAAATGTGGGTCGTCACATGTTCGGCCTTGCTTTATATTTTGACTTAATGTATTTCGAAATGAGAATGGATGAGAGGGAGGAAGGGTTTAGGGATGAAATAAGGTTCTATTCCTAATTTACCCCTCTTATTTATTCTCCTATTTTATAAGTTTTAAAACAATCTTATATGTTGATTAATTAAGGCCCGACCTATTTAATTATCAAATCTCATACCCATTATCCCACTACATTATTCTATTTAATTTATCCATTTAAATCTCCTAAGTAATGTTAAACTAAAATTAGGGGTGTTGCAACATGTCATATATATAACAAATACAATTATATATACGAGTACATATGCACGTCCAGGTGGGCCTCTATTTAATCACAACGTGCATGCATTTTTAGTTGTACCTGTGGAAGTAGATTTGATAGTAGCATCCCCATATTTGAACTCCGTCTAGGAAGAAGCCGCTATTTTTTTGTTCAGACTGCAATAACCACTTTATACTAACTCGGAATCAGGCGAGACTTCGACCGATGGACTCCCATCTAAATTAAAGACAATAAGCAACACTCGGATACTTCATCTAGTGAACGTATACCATAGTTATCCATGGTGACTAATAGTTGTACTTAAAAATTAAGAGGCTACATCCCCGTATTTGAACTTCACCTAGTGCAGAAGCCGCTATTTTTTTTGTCCAGACAGCAATAACTTCTTCATACTAATTCGAAATCCGGTGAGATTTCGACCGATTAACTCCCACTTAAATTACGGACAATCTGGAACACTCGGATACTTCATCTTGTGAACGCACACTATAGTTCTCCACGGGGACTGACGGTTGTACTTAGAAAATAACGGGCTACCATATCCCCAATTTGAACTCCGCCTAGTGCAAAAGCCACATTTTTTTTGTTCAGACCGCAGTAACTTGTTCATACTAACTCGGAATCATGCAAAACTTCGACCGATGAACTTCCACCTAAATCACGGACAATATGGTACACTCAGATACTTCATCTTGTGAATGCACACTGTAGTTCTCCAAGGGGACTGACAGTTTATTTAGAAAATAACATGGTACCACATCCCTATATTTGAATTCCACCTAGTGTAGAAGCCGCTATTTTTTTGTTCAGACTGCAATATATTCTCCATAATAACTCAGAATCCGGCGAGACTTTGACTGATTAACTCCCACCTAAATTACAGATAATATGGAACACTCAGATACTTCATCTTGCGAACGCTCATTGTAGTTCTCCATGGGGACTGACAGTTGTACTTAGAAAATAAAAGGCTACCGCATCCCCATATTTGAACTCCGCCTAGTGCAGAAGCCGCTATTTTTTTTGTTTAGACTGCAATAACTTCTTCATACTAACTCGGAATTAGGCGACACTTCGACCGATTAACTCCCACCTTAATTACAGACAATATGGAAAACTAGGATACTTCATCTTGTGAACGCACACTGTAGTTCTCCATGGGGACTGACAGTTGTACTTAGAAAATAACAGCTTGTATTCCCACTTCAACGCTCACTGTAGTTCTCCTTGGTGACTAATAGTTGTACTTAGAAAATAATAGGCTACATCCTCAAATTTGGACTCCACCTAGGCAGAAGCTGCTATTTTTTTTGTTCAGACTATAATAACTTCTTCATACTAACTCGGAATGAGATAAAACTTCGACCGATTAACTCCCACCTAAATTACATAAAATATGGTACACTCGGATACTTCATCTTGTGAACTTACACTGTAGTTCTCCAAGGGAACTAACAGTTTACTTAGAAAATAACATGGTACAACATCCCCATATTTGAACTCCGCCTAGTGTAGAAGCCGCTATTTTTTTGTTCAAACTGCAATATTTTCTTCATACTAACTTGGAATCCGGCGAGACTTCGACAATAAACTCCCACCTAAATTACGGACAATATGGAACACTCGGATACTTCATCTTGTGAACGCACACTGTAGTTCTCCATAGGGACAGACAGTTGTAATTAGAAAATAACAGGCTACCGCATCCCCATATTTGAACTCTGCACTCTACCTAGTGCAGAAGCCGCTATTTTTTTTGTTCAGACTGCAATAACTTTTTCATACTAACTCAGAATTAGGCGATACTTCGACCGATGAACTACCACCTAAATTACATACAATATGGTACAGTCGGACAATTCATCTTGTAAATGCACACTATAGTTCTTCATGATGACTAACAGTTGTACTTAGAAAATAACAGCCTGTATTCCCACTTCAACGCTCACTGTAGTTCTCCATGGTGACTAATAGTTGTACTTAGAAAATAACAGGCTACATCCTCATATTTGGACTCCGCCTAGGCAGAAGCCGCTATTTTTTTTGTTCGGACTGCAATAACTTCTTCATACTAACTCGGAATCAGACAAAACTTCGACCGATTAACTCCCACCTAAATTACGGACAATATGGTACACTCGGATACTTCATCTTGTAAATGTACACTGTAGTTCTCCAAGGGGACTGACAGTTTACTTAGAAAATAACATGGTACAACATCCCCATATTTGACCTCCGCCTAGTGCAGAAGCCGCTATTTTTTTATTCAAACTGCAATATTTTCTTCATACTAACTCGGAATCCGGCGAGACTTCGACCGATTAACTCCCACCTAAATTACGGACAATATGGAACACTCAGATACTTCATCTTGTGAACGCACACTGTAGTTCTCCAAGGTGACTGACAGCCGTACTTAGAAAATAACATGGTACCACATCCCAATATTTGAACTCTGCACTCTGCCTAGTGCAGAAGCCGCTATTTTTTTTGTTCAAACTGCAATAACTTCTTCATACTAACTTGGAATTTGACGAAACTTCGACCGATGAACTCTCATTTAAATTACGGACAATATAGTACACTCGGATACTTCATCTTGTGAACGCACAGTGTAGTTCTCCATGGTGACTAACAGTTGTACTTAGAAATTGACAGGCTATATCCCCATATTTGAATACTATTTCTCTATAAGATGTAAAATGGTATATTTGAAATTTCAAAAAGACACCAAGTAAATCTAGTCAATAAATTCTCTTTATTAGTAGTAAAGATAATTTGAATTTTCGAGCCCTCTAAAATTGAAAGTCCTAGGCGATGACTTGGATGGCTTTAGGCTAGGGCTAGCCCTGAATATACGTACATACATACACGCATATATATATATATAAATATATATATATTTCAAAAGTTCACTTGAATGATTTTCTTCAATTTCAAAAATAAACTTAAAATTTTTTTTACTAAATATCAAACTTTACAAAAATTTCAACAGAGTCTTCTTTGTATGGAGAGCTCCCCGAGAAAAACATTTCATAATAAAACATTGGCATTGATCAAAATATGAGAGGAAATATCATATATATCAAAATTTTCCACACGACATATAATCTAAAATATTTACAACCCATAAGTAAAAAACATAGACTTGACATCCATTTGATGATGCTAATAGATTTTAATAGAAACAGTTTTCTATTTATTTTGGTTAGCAGACATTTGAGTGTTCAAAGAACCCAACCTGTCATTAAGAAAACTATATTTAGACAAATATATTTCTCAATATTTTAAGATGTGGGACAATTCCCAATTTTTCTCCTCTTTCTCTTTTCTTCCTATTTAAAGCAAAGCAACTCAAACAAAACATTTTTATAAAATTTTCACTAATAACCAGTGTGTAAGTCGCCATGGTTACGCCTCTAAACATGTCCTACCCATACCCGCAGACCCAAGCGATTGGATCTTGATGAGTACAAAACTACAGGACCACAGGTCGTTAAACCAAAGATCATTTTCTCATGAAAGAATAAAAGATCCAACTAAGGATAACAAGCCAAATGAGGATAAGGAATTACATATTGGTTTGTGAAAAATGACTTAAATAAAATCTCCAATTGAGAGAATTGAAAGCTTAGCTCTATAGTTGGCAAAATATAAAGGTTCAACTCTTGAACGAGTTAATCTAAAGGTCCGACTCTTAAAGCAGGTTATATCTAAATGCTAAGGTCTTAAGTGCTAAAATCTGAAAGTCCAACTTTTAAGCAGGTATAAAGGCCTTAAGTGGGTAAAGACTAGAGAACAAACCGCTTATTTTGAAAATATATTGACAGAATTAATGGGAGATACGATGCAATTATAATTATGTAGAGTTATAGAGAATGGTTATAAATATTAGATAAAATGTACATCCATCGTTCATTTGAGAGGTTGACTAATATAAACAGAGGTGAAGTCTCACATTTATAAAATTTTAGTTCCTTCCCATAATTTTTTCCCCTTGTAACTCGTTTATCTTAATCTCGTTCTTCCAGAAAAAAATTCTAGCAGTGATATAAGAGCTATTCTATCTAAAAAATTCTTAACAATGATCGACCAAGTGTCGAATGATCGGTAAATTGTTAAGATGCAGAAATGCCAAATGAAAATTAATTTTTTTATTGTTTTTTTAAGAGATCAATTAATTTATTACACTGTGATATGCACTTGTATAACATAACATACCTATGTGGTGGTTATGGGCCCAAAATTTTGGCTAAACACCTACAAGGAATAGAATAATACAGGCCTAAAACACTTCTCTGGCCCAATCCGCATGTGTGTGCCTATATATATATATATATATATATCTTATATATAAAGCAAATACTTCCCCCACTGAAGCCTTTTTTGAATTGCCAAAATTACCCACTCTTTCATTTTGCAGAACTTATTTCCCAAGGTAATATGCACGGGTATAATTGTCTTTGCCCACGTCGTCCTCACGTTTATCACTCCGTGCACCACCACTTACCCACTTCCTCCTCACGTCACCATCCCCAATTTATTTCCTTTACACCGCATCCTCAATCAACCACAGCGGTCAAATAACTGACCAAATCCAATCCTTAAACAAATCTACTTCCCATTCGTTCAACCCTAGATCTATTTCTTTCACCTCCTCAAATTTTCCCTCGCGTATGCATCAGCAATCCAACGAAAAAAGGGCACATCACAAATCTGGGTTGAGTTGATGATGCAGAGACCCAAGCTATAATCTGTCCAATCTTCGTCATCTTGCATCTCCTCTGCGGTCTATTTGCGTGGCAGTTTCAGAAATCGGCGTCTTCGTTCGCGATTTGATGTACTTCTCTGAGGTCGCGACTTCTGGGAGGAGTGGCGCTATCTGGATATTGATTGCCAGGTACGGTTTCATTTTCTTTACTTCACTGTTTCTTTTTCTTTGCTTTTTTATCTTACCAGATCAAAACCCCTTTTCTATTCATGTTCGGTTTCCATCGATTAAAACCCAAGCTCCGTGCTATTACAAAAGAACAAAACTTCTATTTAATTGCAGCCATTGCCTTCTCAGTTTTATATAACTATTTAATTTTGTATTTTCATATATTTATTTGATATTAAGATGTAGAAAGCTTGAAGTTATGTATGCATACAAGAATGGGTTAAAGTATGGATGTAGAGGATTTGGGAAATGTTATGCAACGCTTTAGCCAAAAGACATGAACGTTGATTAGTTCAGATCAATGTAGGTAATTTCTTAAATCTGTTTCTTGCCTACTTTATTTTGGAATTGGCAACTCTTTAATGTTTTGATTGATGTTTTTCATTATATGGAAATTAACTCCTAAATAAGAAGTTAAAAGGGGATTCAAGTGGAAGAATGAATTTTTTTTTTGCATTGCTACATCTCCCTTATATACAACTATAGGTGTTGTTGTTGATTTTATGCCTTCAACTGATTAGCTATTTTCTAAATAATAAGAAAAACCTCTCATATGATCCTAAATTTTTGGTTGCAATGATATTTCATATTAAGTTTTTATAACTAACCACATGTTGTGGGATGATAATATTTCCGTCTGATTTTATTTTATGTCTAAAGTCATTTAATAGGTTAACCTAAAAGATAGTGAAATCACAGTACTTACGCACTGGATAAGACACCCATTTTTTTATAATAGAAAAAATATTGTTTTTTATTTATAATTTCATTGACAAGGTATAACTCACCTTTACACTTCCATTTTATCTTCAAAACATTTGATAGATACTGATTGTTGTTAACATTATACATCATGAAAATAAATTTACATTTTTTTTATTGTTTTCTGTTTATCATATATTACTGTAGTTTTAGTGAGTACATTAACAATATTAGTTATATCAACTTTGATTTAATTTTCTTCCTATTTTTCATTGTGTGATGTTGCATTTTACAGGGATATTTGATTAATCGGAAGTTTGTGGAGGGTGCTGCTGCTGATTAATGAGGTTGTAGCCATAATATTTCATTTTTCCATTATTTCACAATATTAAATTTCAACTTTTCATTAAGAAAACTATATTTAAACAAATATGTTTTTCAATATTTTAAGACGTCGGACTATTCCCAATTTTTCTCTTCTTTCTGTCTTCTTCTTATTTAAAACAAAGCAACTCAAACATGACATTTTTATAAAATTTTCACTAATAAACAGTATGTAAGTCGCCATAGTTACGCATCTAAACATGTCCTACCCATACCCGCAGACCCAAGCGATTGGATCTTGATGAGTACAAAACTACATGACCACAGGTCGTTAAACCAAAGATCATTTTCTCATGAAAGAATAAAAGATCCAACTAAGGCTGACAAGCCAAATGAGGATAAGGAATTACATATTGGTTTGTGAAAAATGACGAAAATAAAATCTCCAATTGTGAGAATTGAATGCTTAGCTCTATAGTTGGCTAAATATAAAGGCTCAACTCTTGAACGAGTTAATCTAAAGGTCCGACTCTTTAAGCAGGTTATATCTAAAGGCTAAGGTCTTAAGCGACTAAAATCTGAAAGTCTAACTTTTAAGCTGGTATAATATGAAGGCCCAGCTCTTAAACGGGTTATGTATAAAGGCCTTAAGCATGTGTGTGCCTATATATATATATATATATATATATATATATATATATATATATATATATATATATATATATATATATATATATATATATATAACTTCAGTCCAACCGCATGGACATCTTCTGCCACCTCAAGCAAGAAATGTTTGAAAAGTTGTACACATTTAGAAGTCATAGCTAAGAGCAACTTCTCTTTCCTAGCAATGTACAATTATTTAGTTTAATATGTTGAGAAGTTATATTAAAAACAAGGAATAATCGATGATTCCAGGGAATTAATCAGATCTCTAAATGCATGTGATTATAGTTAATGACAAACAGCTGGCCTTCCCTAAGTAACACTTGCTAGAGAACCTTCTATTCCATCCCATTTTTTCCACAAATTATTCTGGCTTAAGTATTATATATGTACATACCAGAATATAATGGCATGAATTAGTACTTTTTGTAATGTGCTGTTTGGACTAGTTGAACATAGACCAGAGCAGCAGCAAGCTGCAGTTCTATTTGCATGCATGTATCAATTATTGACAATAAAGAAACTTTAGCTGAATCACTATAGGGAACAGAATAATCATATCTGTAGACTGTAAATTTAAAAAATGTTCAATGAAAATTGAAGTCAAATGCCAGTTGATTTGTATTACATTGTCCACAGAAACAAGAGAGAGCTTTTACATTAAACTAAAACACAAGACATTTAAGGAGACTGATACAGATAATAACCAAACCTGCAAGCCTAGCTATTATCATGAAAATTAGAATCTTTTTACCCAAGGGTCATTTCCCTAGAAAAGACAGGTACAATCATTCCACCATTTATATATAATTAAATTGGAGTGAAGTTGGAATTGTAAACTTAGAATGTGGTTCCGTGTGTTAAGGGCGTTTTCATGTGTGTTCATGTGCCTTAATTAATTCAGACACGTGACTGGTAGGTATGTATATACATGAATATGTGAGATTTCAGTGTATGCAAATGACATTGCTACCATTTATAATGTACTGCAACTTAAATGAAGCTTCCATCAATTATATATCATTTTTGCACTGTTTGTATGATCTTTTGCAAATAATTTAATAAGATTTGATGCTTTTAGTACAGTTAGGAACTTAATAACACTTAATTGAATGAAGTGTTTCTTGCCTATGTTGATCGGTTGTCCATATTCCGTAGATTTTGTTCATTTAAATGTACATTGGTTAATTGCTTAGCATGAAATTTCAGCATGGGTTTAACTTGGAAGAAATTATCGGCTACAAAGTTACATGAGCAAATAATTTTAGAACGAATTTTATAATCAGGAAATTTTCCTCAAGGACAATTTTTATGGCTTTTTTTGGATGTAGGACAGCCCACTAATAATTTTCTCAAAAGGACAAATTATCGTATTTCCTTCCAGCCCACTTTCGCGCGCTTCTTCTTCTTCTTCCTTTCGATCAAATTTTTTCAGTCGCGATCAAATCTCTTTCTCCCAATTATAATATCGATCAACTTCATTCGTTTAATTCAAATTCGTCCTTCTGAAAATAAAATCGATCATCTTCGTTCGTTTATTTCAATTCCGTCGTTCTGAAAATAATATCGATCAACTTCGTTCGTTTTTTTCAATTCCGTCCTTCTGAAAATTGTACTTTATCGATCATTTTTTTTCTTACGTGCGTTTGTTGATCTCGTTCTTTTCATATTTGTACCGTGATCTCGTTCTTTTTAGGTATGCTTATATTATTCTGTTTTTTGTTGTTTTTCTATTTGAGTTAAAAAAGTTTGTCTGTGCTTTCTATTTGTTTTCATTTTTTTTTAATGATATGCAGTGTTGTTCTTCTCATTGTTTGTTCGTTCGTCGATGGAAAATTGTGAAAGTAGCAGTAGGTTTTTTTATTATTATACTCGTTTCTTTATGCAGTGTTGTATTCTAGTTAGCTTTTCATTTAATTTATCTTGCATTTTCTTGCATTAATGTTGGGATGATTGGAAAAGTATCGTTGCTTGGGTTGTATATAAAGTTGTGATATAGTGGAAAACTATTGTACTTTAAGTTCAGTTTCTGGGTATCATTTTTATTTTTTCTTAGTATCATTTTTTATTATTATCAGTAACTAGGTATCAGTTTTGTATATTGTAGGTATCAGTTTTTGTGAAATTGAATGATTAATGTTCTAAATTGAATGTATTTTTACTAACGTTTTTTTTTTAATTTTTTTTTTGATAGTGTGGATAACAGTCTTCTTTGTCTGTTTGTGTTGAATAATAACACTTTTAGCACTCGATTGTCTATTGATTGCTCTTTGTATGATTTGAAGAATGAGATATGTCGATGTTGGTCTCAATTAACTCCTCTTTCTATTCAGATTTCTTATGTACTTGAGAACAAAGTTATTATGGTTGACATTGATTCTGATATTCAGAGTATAATTTGTTTTCAGTTATACAAGAAAAGTTCTTTCTTTGGTTTTACTGTTAAGGTTAAGGGTTCTGAATTGGAATATGTTGATGGTGCTTCTATTTCAAGTTCATCCGTTGTTCGTGCTTCTTCATCTTCTACTGTATCTGTCTGTTCAAATGTTGTTGTTAATGGTAAAAGTTATTTAAAAGATATGTTGAGGAGAGGATCGACATTAAGCATTTCCAATTTTGTTAGTTTTTGTTTTGGGGAGCTGAACAATTTAGAGAGTTTTTGATGGCATATCAAATTCAAAAGGGGTATGAATTAGTATTTTTAAAGAATTGTGCAATAAGAGTTACTATGATTTGCTCTTTATATAAGGATGATTGTCTTTTCAAAGTCCATGGTTCCTGTGATTCTGGAGAATTGAAAAGGTTCTTTATGAGAAATTTGGTTTCTGATCATTCTTGTGGGGCTGGTCTTAGACATGTGAATAATCCACATATATCTAGTTCGTTTGTTAAATCGATGATTATTGATGAGATCCGCGATTGTCCAAGTAAAAAGCCTAAGGATATTATAGTTGATTTTAAAAGAGAATACAATTTTCAATTGTCTTATGGTTATGCTTATCATGGGAAACAACTTGCATTGATGGAGTTGCACGGTAATGATGCTTTGTCTTATAACGATTTGAGTTGGTATTTGGAAGCAGTGAAGAAATCTAATCCAGATAGTTATGTTGATATGGATGTTGATCCTTGTAGTTATGAATTTGAAAGTGTGGTTATTGCTTTTGGCGCTTGTTTACTTGGTTTCAAGTCTTGTCGTCCTATGATATTCTTAGATGCTACTCACTTGAAGGGACGTCCTGGTGTGTTGATGGGTGCTACTGCAAAAAATGGTGATCAAGGTGTAACAACCCGCAAATTCGTAGCAGTTAATTATCGTCATGTAATGATAATATCAATAGCTGATTGTTATTGAGATTTTAATCGATTGAAATTCTTTCGTATATTCATCGTTGTTGTACGGGCTTTAAAATTTGTCTTGGCCCATTTCTTTTGTTGCCGTGATTATCAAACCAAACTCGGTCCCCCTTTGTAATCCATCCATTCGTTCAAAACCTAAACCTAATCAAACGAAGACAATCGAACGAAAATGGCGGCTCCCTCGTCTTCTTCTTCGTTCGCAAATTAGAACTTCGGCGATTTTGCTTGCGAATCTCTGGCGATTACGATCTTCAGCTCGTCCTTGCCTCCAGTCTGGAATTAGGGCTCGTTCAAAATCAACGGCTTCGACTTCCTTCGTCGCTCACGACCGTTCAGACTAAGGTGAGTGGATCCCCCACTCACATCTAGTTCATGAGTAGATTCGTAGAGTTTAATTTTCTGTGATTTTTACTCGTATAAAAATGTGATGGTTTCTTACTTCTGAAATTTCGTGATTTGGTTGCTGAGATTTTCTTACTTCTGAATATGGGTTTTGCCGATGATGAATTTTTGGGGTTTGCATTTATATGAACTCATCACCTTCCTATTTCTTGATTCCCTAATATTATGACAACTTAATACACACGGTTTTGACTTTGTAGCGTTCGATTTTCCTTGAGTCATTGCAGATACGCACTTGAAAACGTTACATCTGCATTGTTGTTCTTCGACTTGTTTGACATCTGCATTAAATTCGAACTTGTCTCCTTATCCTTGTCACATTGTCTTCTCGGCATTGAAATAACTTGATTTACTGTAGGCCTTGACCTTGTTATCATTGTGACATTGTAGTTCACTGTTGGCATCACTATATGGTTCATTTTCGTACCATCGGCTTTGACTTCGAATGGAGACGATGTTAATCGAGTTCGTGTAAAATCCTTGGGATTCGGTTGTTGATTATCTGGGCCACTCCTAGTTATTTGAGATTGATACTTTCTGATTTGGGTATATTCGAATTTACTTGACTTCGGCCTTGTTTTGAATGGCTTCGACTTGAATTTTAACTTCACCTGACTTTGGTCAATTCTGTTTATTTCTGAGTGATTTCCAGATGGGTTTGCATCTTTGTATTTCAGTGTGCTTCAATCTAATTCATGTATATACATGCATACATGTGTGTATATATGTGTATGCCTGTGCAATTGTTGGATAGATTGTAGTCTTCTTCACTTGATATTCGTTATGCATTTGTAATTGCACTCGATTACTTCTGAGATGTTCATTATAAGCTCAAGTTGGCATATTGTAGCCTTGGTCATTGCGGTTCTGACCTGCACACTTGTTTGATATTGGGTCAGGTTCCTTTTATTATCTATTGGTCTCACTTCTGGTCTCACTTCTGGTCTCACTTGATGTCTTATAGATATTGTTAACTTGGGTATGATGTAGGAACTGGTTCATGACTATGTGCAGTTTCACTTTGTTGATGGTTTGATGTTGAAGTCACAGTGACGTACTGTGGTGAGTTCGATGTCCATGCATTGTATTAGTAGTCTTGTTTCGTTTGTAGCATCGAGTCTGGTCTATGTTGCCTTCTTGTTCGATTTTGAGATAAAACGACTTTGAATTCTTTTGGCTTTGAGATGAAAAGTTTACTTGTTCATTCTCGACTTCAACTTGACTTTTGACATGTCTGCATCCATATATGCATTCATCGTTGCACTGTTCTTTTTCCCTGTATATTGATTCTTTGGTTTGCATTAGCTTGTACTTTGAGTCTGTTCCTTTTTCATTGCGGCGTTTGGTTGTGTGATCTGCACTTGCATACCCATTGTAACTATTCTATAAGACTGCCTCTATTTAGCTTGGTTGTCTTGATCATGTGCAGTTTTGAGTTGTGCATACATTGCTGTTAGTTGAATTTGGGGTCTGCACATAAGTACTCGAGTTTTATCAATTATGTGCATACATACATATGTTTGTGGGTATGCATATATAGTCTGATTTGTACTAAGCTTGGGCTATTGGTTCGCTTTGTTTCTTGCTTCCTTTTGTGCAGTTTCGCCTTAGTGATCTTGTGGTGACTGCAGTCTTGTTGCAGATTGCCCTTATAATCATTTATGACTGCAGTTTCGTTCTATATGCAGTTTTGGTCCTTGTCGTTTTGCATTGCATTAATGCAATTGGATCTGTTTTTCTTATACTTGAGTTGAACCCGATTTTTGGGTTTGACCTTTGCAGTTTCTACGCACTGTAGTGGCGAGGCAGTACACGCGTGCGTGCACTGCAGCCACCCAGAATCGACCGTTTTGAATTGATATTTCTTTTGTGTCGTGATGCATTGATCTTTTATGCTGTATTGGCGAGGCCGTACACGCGTGCGTGTACGGCAGCCAATCGAGTTTTGATGATTTTAAAGTGACAATTTCAATTGTTTTTAAATTGATTAGTCGATTTGATAAATTGTTTATTTATCTCTGTTGATGATTTAAATCTGCTGGTTTTTGTTAAACACTGTTAAGTGTTATATTGACTGTTATCCGGTTTCTTTGTTTAAAGAATCGGACAGACGGGAATTATTGTGACTGTCGTCTATTTAAATTATTACTGCCTATATGCACTAATAAACTGGTCTGAATTAGACTGACCTGGGTATTATTTTCTTTTGAATGTAATACTCGGGTCAGACCCGAGTTATTTCAGGTTGTAGATTTTCTTCTTTGAGTTGCTGCTCCGGATATGAAGACTTTTCACATCTTCTGAAGTTGTCAGTGTCATTTTATAGTAGTCGTGTCATTGTATAGAACGATATGTATTCATGTATATTAGCCGATAATGTACTTGTATATATAACTTCTAGAGTCGACAGTTGTAGTTGTATCATATGTATAGTGTCAACTATGTAGTAACTGACATCAGTTATATATATCTGAGACTTTTGTTTTTATCTGTGTTCCGCATTTATATTATCTGTGTTATTGTTATATCTAATGTCCTAAACTATTATGAACCATCGTAGTTCGTTTTATACTAGTATTGGGTGTGTCGATGGGAGTAAATAAATAATAGAAGAAAAATAAAAAGAATGTACCACTCCTATCGAGATAACCAATGTTAGTGTAAGGCCAATTACGGATGGTCGCTCCCATCCAGCCTTATTCTTCGTAATAATAGACAGTATTTCCTTTAATACTCTTTGTTATTATGAGCATAGAGGTGGGGTGTTACAGTTGGTATCAGAGCTTGGGGTTTATGGACATAATATAAAACATAACTTGGATGGAACATATGTTACAACTATTAGTCGACGTTTTATCTGTGATTTGAATCAAAACTAAAGTTTTGAAATTTTGATGAAATTTTAAATATCGTTATTTAAAAATAAAAGTGGAATTGTGTTTTGTTGTTTGGATGAAATTGTGTTCTGATGATTTGATTGATTTGTGTTCTATTTATCAGAGTGCGCAGCGGAAACAGTGAAACTGTCTTCGCTGAGTACAACTGATAATCTTTTTGATTTAAGAATCAAAATACGAAATTGATATGAATTCCAATTGTTGTTTACATAGCTGTAACTATTTTGTTTCTTTGAGAACTTCGAATCCGAACTGAGGATTCGAAGAAATTGCAGATATGTGATTTTTGTTGAAATTTCCGCTGGCTTTCTTTTGTACTAATCATCTATTGATTAGATTTTTGTTGTTTTAAATTATCTTCATTGAAGATACATTTGAATGATTCTTTGTTTATTTTGTAGTACGTGTAAAAAAAAACCAAATTTGAATTGCACGTTACTGCATTTATTTTACGTTGAACCGATGCTAGGTTATGAAACGTATTTTGTTGCCGTTATTTTGTAACGGGGTTTTTACACCAATGCTAAATTCTTGAAGCACGGTGTTTTATGGCATTTTGATGAATGAAAATTCTCTGATATTACATTTTGATGTAAATTGTTTTGATGTGATTTTGACGTTTTAAAATTACTGTCGCTTTGGCTTCAGTAACCGTCAAATTTTAAAAGTGGATTTTCAAGCGGTTATTCCGCAATATTGATTTGTGACCGTTTTTACGGTATTTTGAGAAGTACAATTTCCTTATCGAAATTGTTACTAATATTGCTGCTTTAATCACGTGATTGGAAACTCGTTTTAAAAAATGAAAATTGTTTTATAAATTTTTAACGGTTTGCGTTTTCAAAAGGATGAGAAAGCGACTTAAACGATTCAGCAAAATCGAGGATTATGACCCCTTTCTTTTACTGTTTCGCTTAACTCCGGACTTGTCCAGTTGAGAAGGTGAATTGTTATTTTTATAAAATAAATAAAAATTGTTTTCAGAAATTTAATAGTTTACGCTTTCAAAAGAATGAGGAAGCGATTTAAACGTTTCAGCAAAATCGAGGACTATGACCCCTTTCTTTTACTGATTCGCTTAATTCCGGACTTGTCCGTTTGAGAATGTAAAGTGTATTTTTACAAAATACACAATTTCGCACTTTCAAGGAAACGATGAAGAGATTTAAACGATTTAGCAAAAGTGCGGAGTATGGAACCACACTTTTACTATTTCGGTTAATTCCGGACTCGTTAATTGAATATCTGTTGTTTTGATGAATTTGATGATTTCACACTTTCAAGGAAACGATGAAGAGAATCAAACGATTTAGTAAAACACGTGGTATGGGACATGTGCGTTTGCTATTTCGGTTAATTCCGGACTCGTTAATTGAAACATTTTGATGCTTTCGTGTGCTTTCGAGCCACTATGAGGACCTTCGGGTCATTTGTTGGACCTTCGGGTCATTTGTTGGGCTTCCGGGCCACTCTGATGGACCTTCGGGTCAAATACCAGTACTAGACCTTCGGGTCACTCTGCGGACCTCCGGGTCAATCTGATGGGCGCCAAAATTATGTTGAGTACTTGGTAGGCTTCGGCCATATGTTGTTGCACGTGCGGCGAATTAAAAACTCGCCATCTGATGGGATCGATCCAAGCTTTTATGTTGATTTTCTAGTCTTCTTAATTGATTTCTAGATATTTGTTGCTTCCAATTATCTGCAGGTAATTGGATATTTGTTGCTATGAGTTCTGATTATCGTTTTTGATAATCAGATATTTGTTGTTTCTAATTATCGCTTGTGATAATTAGATATTTGTTGATATGAGTTCTGATTATCGTTTTTGATAATCAGATATTTGTTGTTTCTAATTATCGCTTGTGATAATTAGATATTTGTTGATATGAGTTCTAATTATCGTTTTTGATAATCAGATATTTGTTGTTTCTAATTATCGCTTGTGATAATTAGATATTTGTTGATATGAGTTCTGATTATCGTTTTTGATAATCAGATACTTGTTGTTTCTAATTATCGCTTGTGATAATTAGATATTTGTTGATATGAGTTCTGATTATCGTTTTTGATAATCAGATACTTGTTGTTTCTAATTATCGCTTGTGATAATTAGATATTTGTTGATATGAGTTCTGATTATCGTTTTTGATAATCAGATATTTGTTGTTTCTAATTATCGCTTGTGATAATTAGATATTTTTGCTATGAGTTCTGATTATCGTTTTTGATAATCAGATATTTGTTGTTTCTAATTATCGCTTGTGATAATTAGATACTTGTTGATATGAGTTCTGATTATCGTTTTTGATAATCAGATATTTGTTGTTTCTAATTATCGCTTGTGATAATTAGATACTTGTTGATATGAGTTCTGATTATCGTTTTTGATAATCAGATATTTGTTGTTTCTAATTATCGCTTGTGATAATTAGATATTTGTTGATATGAGTTCTGATTATCGTTTTTGATAATCAGATATTTGTTGTTTCTAATTATCGCTTGAGATAATTAAATATTTGTTGATTGAAATTTAATTATCGCTTCAGATAATTAAATATTTGCTGATTTCGAGTTTAATTATCGCTTGAGATAATTAAATATTTGTTGATTGAAATTTAATTATCGCTTCAGATAATTAAATATTTGTTGATTTTAGATTTAATTATCGCTTGAGATAATTAAATATTTGCTGTTTCGAAATTTGATTATCGATTTTGATAATCGAATATTTGTTGAATTTGAAATTTGATTATCGTTTTTGATAATCGAATATTTGTCTTCTGATTATCGCTTGAGATAAGTGAATATTTGCGATTTTTGAGATTTGAGCTTCGTCTTTCTCTCTAGCGATTCAAGTGAGTAATTTGATTTACTCACATTCAATTCGTGCTCTGTATGGGATTTCTGCTCTGTTTTTCCTTCTCTTTTAGTTGCTGGAACTCGATTGATTCTTGCTTTTGATAGTCGTCTGATTTTGATTTCTTGATCCCCATGATGTTGATTCTTTTGATTTGAATCAGTCGAACCTTTTGATTTCATATCTAATACTTTCCCTGCTGGCATTTGCTTTGCTTATGCATTCGACATTGTTATGCTCTTATGGTTGTTACCTTTTATCCATTTATTCCCTATGATTGCGTGGACGCAATTTCTTTAAGGAGGGGAGTCTGTAACAACCCGCAAATTCGTAGCAGTTAATTATCGTCATGTAATGATAATATCAATAGCTGATTGTTATTGAGATTTTAATCGATTGAAATTCTTTCGTATATTCATCGTTGTTGTACGGGCTTTAAAATTTGTCTTGGCCCATTTCTTTTGTTGCCGTGATTATCAAACCAAACTCGATCCCCCTTTGTAATCCATCCATTCGTTCAAAACCCAAACCTAATCAAACGAAGACAATCGAACGAAAATGGCGGCTCCCTCGTCTTCTTCTTCGTTCGCAAATTAGAACTTCGGCGATTTTGCTTGCGAATCTCTGGCGATTACGATCTTCAGCTCGTCCTTGCCTCCAGTCTGGAATTAGGGCTCGTTCAAAATCAACGGCTTCGACTTCCTTCGTCGCTCGCGACCGTTCAGACTAAGGTGAGTGGATCCCCCACTCACATCTAGTTCATGAGTAGATTCGTAGAGTTTAATTTTCTGTGATTTTTACTCGTATAAAAATGTGATGGTTTCTTACTTCTGAAATTTCGTGATTTGGTTGCTGAGATTTTCTTACTTCTGAATATGGGTTTTGCCGATGATGAATTTTTGGGGTTTGCATTTATATGAACTCATCACCTTCCTATTTCTTGATTCCCTAATATTATGACAACTTAATACACACGGTTTTGACTTTGTAGCATTCGATTTTCCTTGAGTCATTGCAGATACGCACTTGAAAACGTTACATCTGCATTGTTGTTCTTCGACTTGTTTGACATCTGCATTAAATTCGAACTTGTCTCCTTATCCTTGTCACATTGTCTTCTCGGCATTGAAATAACTTGATTTACTGTAGGCCTTGACCTTGTTATCATTGTGCCATTGTAGTTCACTGTTGGCATCACTATATGGTTCATTTTCGTACCATCGGCTTTGACTTCGAATGGAGACGATGTTAATCGAGTTCGTGTAAAATCCTTGGGATTCGGTTGTTGATTATCTGGGCCACTCCTAGTTATTTGAGATTGATACTTTCTGATTTGGGTATATTCGAATTTACTTGACTTCGGCCATGTTTTGAATGGCTTCGACTTGAATTTTAACTTCACCTGACTTCGGTCAATTCTGTTTATTTCTGAGTGATTTCCAGATGGGTTTGCATCTTTGTATTTCAGTGTGCTTCAATCTAATTCATGTATATACATGCATACATGTGTGTATATATGTGTATGCCTGTGCAATTGTTGGATAGATTGTAGTCTTCTTCACTTGATATTCGTTATGCATTTGTAATTGCACTCGGTTACTTCTGAGATGTTCATTATAAGCTCAAGTTGGCATATTGTAGCCTTGGTCATTGCGGTTCTGACCTGCACACTTGTTTGATATTGGGTCAGGTTCCTTTTATTATCTACTGGTCTCACTTCTGGTCTCACTTGATGTCTTATAGATATTGTTAACTTGGGTATGATGTAGGAACTGGTTCATGACTATGTGCAGTTTCACTTTGTTGATGGTTTGATGTTGAAGTCACAGTGACGTACTGTGGTGAGTTCGATGTCCATGCATTGTATTAGTAGTCTTGTTTCGTTTGTAGCATCGAGTCTGGTCTATGTTGCCTTCTTGTTCGATTTTGAGATAAAACGACTTTGAATTCTTTTGGCTTTGAGATGAAAAGTTTACTTGTTCATTCTCGACTTCAACTTGACTTTTGACATGTCTGCATCCATATATGCATTCATCGTTGCACTGTTCTTTTTCCCTGTATATTGATTCTTTGGTTTGCATTAGCTTGTACTTTGAGTCTGTTCCTTTTTCATTGCAGCGTTTGGTTGTGTGATCTGCACTTGCATACCCATTGTAACTATTCTATAAGACTGCCTCTATTTAGCTTGGCTGTCTTGATCATGTGCAGTTTTGAGTTGTGCATACATTGCTGTTAGTTGAATTTGGGGTCTGCACATAAGTACTCGAGTTTTATCAATTATGTGCATACATACATATGTTTGTGGGTATGCATATATAGTCTGATTTGTACTAAGCTTGGGCTATTGGTTCGCTTTGTTTCTTGCTTCCTTTTGTGCAGTTTCGCCTTAGTGATCTTGTGGTGACTGCAGTCTTGTTGCAGATTGCCCTTATAATCATTTATGACTGCAGTTTCGTTCTATATGCAGTTTTGGTCCTTGTCGTTTTGCATTGCATTAATGCAATTGGATCTGTTTTTCTTATACTTGAGTTGAACCCGATTTTTGGGTTTGACCTTTGCAGTTTCTACGCACTGTAGTGGCGAGGAAGTACACGCGTGCGTGCACTGCAGCCACCCAGAATCGACCGTTTTGAATTGATATTTCTTTTGTGTCGTGATGCATTGATCTTTTATGCTGTATTGGCGAGGCCGTACACGCGTGCGTGTACGGCAGCCAATCGAGTTTTGATGATTTTAAAGTGACAATTTCAATTGTTTTTAAATTGATTAGTCGATTTGATAAATTGTTTATTTATCTCTGTTGATGATTTAAATCTGCTGGTTTTTGTTAAACACTGTTAAGTGTTATATTGACTGTTATCCGGTTTCTTTGTTTAAAGAATCGGACAGACGGGAATTATTGTGACTGTCGTCTATTTAAATTATTACTGCCTATATGCACTAATAAACTGGTTTGAATTAGACTGACCTGGGTATTATTTTCTTTTGAATGTAATACTCGGGTCAGACCCGAGTTATTTCAGGTTGTAGATTTTCTTCTTTGAGTTGCTGCTCCGGATATGAAGACTTTTCACATCTTCTGAAGTTGTCAGTGTCATTTTATAGTAGTCGTGTCATTGTATAGAATGATATGTATTCATGTATATTAGCCGATAATGTACTTGTATATATAACTTCTAGAGTCGACAGTTGTAGTTGTATCATATGTATAGTGTCAACTATGTAGTAACTGACATCAGTTATATATATCTGAGACTTTTGTTTTTATCTGTGTTCCGCATTTATATTATCTGTGTTATTGTTATATCTAATGTCCTAAACTATTATGAACCGTCGTAGTTCGTTTTATACTAGTATTGGGTGTGTCGATGGGAGTAAATAAATAATAGAAGAAAAATAAAAAGAATGTACCACTCCTATCGAGATAACCAATGTTAGTGTAAGGCCAATTACGGATGGTCGCTCCCATCCAGCCTTATTCTTCGTAATAATAGACAGTATTTCCTTTAATACTCTTTGTTATTATGAGCATAGAGGTGGGGCGTTACACAAGGTATGTCTTTGTTTTCAGATTTGAGTTATTTGTATTGAGATCATAATACTTGGCATAATCATTAATATACATTTTTTATCATAATTTGTAATCTGTTGGTATCAGTTTTAAGAAATGTAGTTTATAAGTAGCAAGTTTCTAGTATCAGACTTTTCATTGTATTGAATTGTAAGTTTGTATTTGGTATAATAATTTCATACTGCTAAACAGGAGATTAGTATCAGTTTTTGTATAATCTTAGTATCAGTTTCAAGTATGTTCATATATGGTATCATTTATAGTTATGTAGTATTGAAATTTCCTTTGTATCATAATATATGTCAATTTTTGTTTCTTTGTTGTTTTAGAATGAAGATTACTGTGCATAATGTTGTGGTTATTGATATTTTTTATAATGGTCATATCAGGTCTTAGGTATTAGTTTTGTTACTATCAGTATCAGTTTTATGATTTGTTTTATATTTATGGTCGTAATTACTTTTAGTTTTTTTTTACTAATTATTTTTGCATTTGCAGGTTTCTTCCCTTTAGCTAGGAGTGTAGTTTCTGTAGAAAATGTGGATAACTGGACATGGTTTTTGAACCATTTAAAACAAATGCTTCAAGAAGAGCGTACTTTAGGGGTCGTTTGGTTTATTTTGTATTTTATGTTTTGAGTTTTCAACATTAATTACAAAATATGAGAAGAATGAAGGGAGGTCGAAAGGGATGAACAGAAGATTGGAGGGGACCACGAAGTGGATGGAGGAACGACCGAAGGATGAATTGTTGCTCGTGCTTCCGTTTTTCTCAAAACACGAAAAATGGAAAAAAGTTGTTTTCTATTTTGTGTGTTAAATTCATTTTCTAAAATGGCCATTTTTCATAATATACATACGTTGTTCGTATTTTTGTATGGACGAAAACTCAAAACTAAAAACGGTAAACCAAACATAGCCTTAGTTTTTATGTCAGATCGCCACCAAGGTTTGCTTTCAGGTGTTCGTGATGTTTTTCCTTCAGATTATCACAGTTATTGCTATTTGCATATGGAACAAAATCTTCTTTCAGCAGTGAAAGCCAAAAATGCAAATGTGTCTATTGTTGATCTATTCAAAATGTGTTCTAGAGCTTCAAATCTATATGAATTTGAAGGAGCATATTCTAAGTTTTGTCAAATTGGTGGTGTTGCTGGTGTTCATTTTTTAAAGGATAAGCCATTTGATAAGTGGGTGGATTTATTTTTTCCAGGGAAACGTTATGGCGAATACAGTTCCAATGTTGTAGAAAGTTTTAACAGTTGGATTTTAAATGAACGAACATTGCCTATTACTTTGTGTTTAGATGGTATTCGTGTTAAGATTATGGAACAAATGGCTAGAAGAAGAGAAGAATGTCGTTTGTGGAGAACAAGTCTATGTCCTTCTATGGAGTTACGCTTGGATAAGTTGATTGAAGAAGGATTTGGATGGGATGTATATAAATCTTCTGATTTTGCTTATGAAGTGAAATCTCCAAACTCTCATTGTGTTGATTTGAAGGAGCGAGTTTGTAGTTGCAACCAATGGAAAATTACGGGATTTCCTTGTGCTCATGCTATAAAGTGTATGAACAAGTCTAAGTTGTCTGTATATGATTTTGTCGAGAAGTATTTCACTGTTGATGCTTATCGATGTTCTTATGCCAATGCTATAAATCCTATTCTAAATTATGATAGGCCTATTGTTGATGGTAGCATTCAAGATGTTATCAAGCCACCAAAGGAGAAACGTGGTGCTGGTAGACCATCAATCAAGCGCAAAGGAGGATTTTCATATTTTCAGAACAAGCAAAATAGATGTGGAGAGTGCAAGCAGTTTGGTCATAATAAACGGAATTGTCAAGCTTCAAAGAGGATTTGATTTTACATTTTGAATTTGTTTAGATTAATAAGTGGTTGTGTGACTTGTTTTGATTGTTTACTGTAATTGAACCTTGTTATTAATTTGTGTTCAGTATAGCATATTATCAACTTGATTTTAATTTCAGCTATGTAGTATAAATGATAGTATCAGTTTTAGTATTAGTTATATGTTTTTACAGTATCAGTTTTGGTGTTTATTTATTTCAAACATTTGTTTTGATATTTGTTGCATACTGTTAATTTCAGTTGTTTAGTATCATGTTACGCATTCTGTTGGTATAAATTATGGTATCATTTTTTCTTTGTGTGATATCAGTTTTGTTTAATTTTGTATATTTTAGTTATTTATAATAAAGTAGATATTATAGTATATGGGATATGATAATCATTGTGTAATTGATTGAAGAAGATGATTGAATTGATATATGCTTTCTTTTTGGTCAGAGATAATGTTTGTTTGATTGGATATAAGGACTTTAGTATCAGTTTTGGATAGTTTTTAGTATCAGTTTCGTGTATTATAATACATTCTACAACAAACATTAGTACTAATTAATAATTATAACGATATCTTGTGTTAGCAAAAACTGGCACTGGCGTTAATTGTTGTTTAATAAAGTATGTTGAGTGTCAGTTTGAGCAAAACTGATACTATTAGTTATTAAAACCGATACCCAGTTACTGTTTGCTATTGATATATGATATGAAATCTTATAATATTATTATACAACTGGTAGTTGAATCATAAAATTGATAATATTATGTAGGATCAATAGTTGCATGATAGAACATTCACTGTATAATCTTGTTATAATATAAACTTCAGGTTAAGAAATGAAAATCAATTACAGCAATTCATTCCACCAGATCATCATTGTTTTTACAAGTAAGATCAACATTGTTTTAAGAACAGAACATCACCAGAAATATGTTCATAGTTTGTACAACAAATTGTACTAATATAAAGCATTGATTGTACCAACATTAAAACAGAAATTAAATTCAACTACATATAACAAAATATCTAAAATGTACATCAGTTCATGTGAAAATAGTAGCACTTTTTGCAAGTTGTTTGATTTGTTCATTTATCTTTCTTCTTCCAAACTTGACATGAATTTGGCTAAGCTCCAGCAGTGCTCTTTGTCAGTTAATATCTGATGTGCAATTCTTGCTCTTGATTTCAGCATTTGTTCAGGGGCTATTTTGAGTGGTATTTGACTTTTGTTCATTGATATGATGAGTATCATCACGTATATACCACAGTCAAGTCTGTTTAAAAGAATATTAGCAATATCAGTTTTGTCAGTTTAAGTGTCAGTAGGTATCATTTTGAACAACATAAACAACTTACGTGTCTGATCCTTGTTGTGCACATGGTATCTGATGCATTTCATTTGCCTTCACCTCCTTATCCTGTATGTTTTTCTTTTTCCAAAGTTCTTTCAGCATTTCTTCAATTTTATTTCTCTATTGAAGACAAAACAATACAAAGTTAGTTAATGTTCGATTTGTTTAATTAAATTATTTTGTTTCCTAACAAAAATATATCATACCAATATCATTGCTTGCTTTAGACTGGGGTTGTTTCTTTCATTAGAATTCCTTCTTGGACGTCTAGAATCTAGATGACTCCATTGCATTGTTGGGTATGTCAAAGTTACTACTGTCCAATGGTATTCACAATGCAATGGAAAATATATAGCATCTGTGTATTCATCATCCACAATTTGTTCAAGGAAAGGCAGCACTAAAGATTTTATAATTCCATGTATATTGAAAACTATAGCTTGCTGTTAAATAAAAAAATAAGTTAGAATTCAATATATATTTAGCATTTATCATATTATTGTATATTATAGTTTTATTTACCGTCATTATTGTTGTGAATGCATAGTTGTGCTCTTTCAGCCCACATTTAGATAAATACCAGTCAATTATCTACATTAACAACAAGAAAATGTAATTTTTTGTTACTGGTGAAGCAATATTCAATGATAATTAGTATCTTTTGTTTAAATAGTGGTAATATATATTACAAATTACAAGAATAATTAAGCATGAAATATGATGAAACAGCTTCTGGGTATCATTTTTGCACTGACTTAGTATCATTTTTGGACATGCTATTAAATCAATTGCTACTAGAAAACAAAAGTATGAATTTATATCAACTGCCACTAGGAATTAGTTTTGCACTATTTTGGTATTTATTTTGTCATACATGATAATTAATACATAATTCAACTAATAGACCACCACTTTGTAATAAATAGTAATTAGGTATCATTTTTGGCTATAAATAGGTATCAGTTTTGGTACAAATAGCAGTGGACATAGCTATTACACATTATTTTTTGTAATTATTTTTATTGGTAGCAGTATTATTAAACAAAAAAAAAGTGTGTACCGATCCATGTGTGGCATTTTCTTCAAGAAGTTCTTGTAGTACTTTTTTGTTATTGTACATCCTCCTCTGATTGTGTCATTATCTGTCCATGCTATATCTCTGTTTTAAGAAAATAAGGCACATATCAATTATACAATGTTATTTTAACCAGCAAAATTAGTATATATGTTTGTATACTTACTCTTTTGATGATGTCATAGCAAAGAAAGTTTTGATTGTATTTTGTTGTTCTATATTCAAGTATTCCAAAGTTTTACTGTAGTGTCCTAGTCCTAAATTTGAAAGTGTTGACTCTATTACTTGAATTGGCATTGGGATTGACTCTTCTGCACTTTCTTTTTCATCATTTTCTTCCAGTTTTTCATCATTTTCATTTGCTTCAGGTTTTTGTTTTTTTGCTGTTTTTTTCATTCTCTGACCATATTCAAAGCTGGGGCTTTCTTTTCTTTTCCTTGCTCTTGCTTTTATTATTTTCACATAAGAAGAAGGCTTATGAACTATTTGTTTCCTTTTCTGACCAGAAGGTTTTGCTGGTTTGTTTTCTTTGTCCTTTTCTGTTACTCCCTCTTGCACCTGTTGTGTGATATTGAGATTGAAAGATGGAGGTGTTAGGTCTTGTACTACATCACTATATTGTGCAACTTTGCTCTCTTTATTGGTATCTACTTCCAATTTTTGAGCCTCTTTTATATCTTTTTTCATTGTTTTATCTTCATTTGTTTCCAACACTGTTTCATTTGTTTTGTTCAACACTGTTTCAGTTGTTTGATGAACTTGTTCTGTATTAGTGTCAGTAGTTGTGTCTTCAACTTCTTCTACATTTTTTTCAGTTGAGAATCTGTATTAAAAATAAGAAGCTGTCAGTTTTTGTTATTGGTGAATGAATATAATATTATTAGTATCAATAATGTTAATAGTGGCGGTTTATGGGTATCATTTTTGCATAGATATCAGTTTTTCAAACACAAAGTAAGTATCAGTTTTTCATACATATAGGTATCAGTTTTGATTTATTTCATAGTGAAAATTGTTTGTAAATTAACCAACCATCAGTTATAATCAAACAACTGATGCATATAAATTGTGCATTATTTTGGTATTAGTTCTCTACTAAATGATGGTGAGCATAAATAGTTCAATTTACATACCATTAAGTTATAAGCAATGGAACGTAGGTATCATTTTTTAATACATTTAGGTATCAGTTTATTTTAACTTATACTCAGAATTATTTATAATATTTATAATATAAGCAAGCAATAATTTGAATCAAACAGTGTTATTTTCAGTAGTAAAAAATCATGTACATGTCCATTTGTGTTATTTTTGCTTGACACTTTGTAGGTTCTTATTGACACACTGGATTTTCTTCTTCAATAGTTTCAGCTGTGAATGTTTTTTGTTCATTTTGAGCTTCTATATTTAAACATTCATCTTCATTTATTTTATTTGTTGTGTTAACTTTTTCCACATGAGGCTCAGCATTTTTGTCTTCCTTCTCTTCTTCATTGCTTTCAGTTGTGGATTTCTTTTCTCTGTTTTCTATTTGTGTTTCTACATGTGCATGTTCATTTAGAATGTTGTCAGGTTCATCTTCCATGTGCTTACTCTCTAGATCAACTTCTGAAAATTTCTTTTCATTTTCTTCTATTCTTGATTTGAGTTCTTTCAATTGTTCTTTCAATTTCAAATTTTCTTTTTCAACCTTTATCCTCAACTTCTTTTCTTTTTCTAATTGCTTCTTTGTCTTCTTACCTTCTTCTTCCAAATCTTTAATGTGCGTTTGCAAAACATAAAGGATTACAAAATCTTCAAAAGATCGAGCACTCTGTTCTGCTTCTTCAATTTTTCTTTTTTTCCTTTGGTTTTCTTTTCTTTTGTCACTTGATTCTTCTTTTATCGATCCTGTTTGGAGTAGCTTCTGTTCATGTGGAAGAATGTTGCTTATTTCTTTCACCTGTGTAATTGAAATAATAATTTTGTTTTAAAATTTAAATGAAAATGTTTTATGCTAATATGAAGTAACTTATAAGTTATAACTGACATTAATAAGTGATTAGTTTAATAGAATAAAATAGAATAGTAATGAAATTTATACTATGTACACTTACTAATGATTTTGTGCAGTGTTAAAAATGATACCAAGTATTATTGTATATTATAATTGATACTGTGCAAAATGACAAGATGTACTATGCTGAGGAAAAATTGATACTAAACAAAAATTTAAAGCTACAAAATGAAACTGATACTAATCAGAAGCTAAAGTGATACTGCAAAGAGACATATGTGATACTATGCAGAGACAAATAATTATTCTAAGTGTCGAAACTGATACTACAGATAGAGAGAACATAAAATGTACACTGATAAATACTACTGTAAATAAGAATTAACTTTAACTTACATTTCCAACTTTTATATCATTCAACAATTGTTTCACAACAATGTCTTTAAGTTTTCTTACATCCCATCGTGCAAATCTGGGTAAATCTTCAGCAAGTTGCTTTCTTGGTTGAATAAGGTTCATTTTCTCACAGATGCAGTACTATAAAAATTTAAAGATATAATTAGATAAGAATGTTGAATATAACAATTTTTTTAAATTAATAATATTTTGCATAACACATCTTACCAATGGAAGCATTGAACATCCAGACATGTTTCTTGGCTTAGAGATAAACTTCTTGACAAATTTACTAAAATTTTTCTCTATTGTTTGTGGCCATGAGACAGTTTGCATTGTTTCACTATCAATCAAATAGGGTAGAATTCCCCATCTCAGCTTTTGTTGGTTGTTGGGAAAGAAAAATGTCAATAGTATTTGCATTACTATCAACAAAGGGAGATCTTCTTCATTTTCTTTTTTCCTTTTTGATATTTCTTGTTTTATTCTTCTTTCCACAACATTTCTTGTTATGTAAGTATTTGTGCCAAAGTTTCTAGTTGCAAAGTCTTTGCAGTCTGGTGGAATGGTTCTGCTCGTCAATTTTTTTGTCGGTTCTATGTTTATTCCTTTTAATGGCAGACCGAACAGCAAGCTTATATCTCTGGCAGTTACCTTCATTTTGTCTTCTCCTAAGATGAAGGTATCAGTTTCCATACAGTAGCAGTTGTATAAAGCATCCAAGTTTTGTTGATGCTTTTTGCACTCTTTCATTGTTGTTTTTTCTTCATAGATGACTTTGAAGAAGTTGTAAAATAGTGTCTTCTTTAAGATGTCAACTTGCTTTTTGGTCAATCCATTTTTTTCTTTGACCAGTTTTAATATCTTGAAGATAGCTTGTAAGCCACATCTATAAGCAGTTTCTGGCTTAACATGTTCCGATTTTGCTATCTGTTTTGTTGTTTGTTCTGATGTTGCGTGCATGCTTTTACGACATGGATTGACAAAATCATCATCGTCCTATTTCATGAAAATGTGTCATTAAGTTGTTAGTGAAACAAACAGCATTGAAACAAAACAATATATAACATGATATACCGGTTTCAGTTTCTACAAACATGAGATAAAACATGGTATTTTTTATTTAACTAAAATTTGCTATCATTTTTGCTAAATGTAGGTATCAGTTTTTTAATAATTCTGGTTGAAATACTTCTAAAATTGGTACATAATAACTTCAAAAGAAACATACTGCATGTATAATTTTTAGCTTATATTTGTGTTATTTTGGTTCCAAATTACAATGACAGTAATTTGTATAATTAAAAGTACAAAGTTTACAAAAGATAAAGTGAGTATCATGTTTATAAGGTGTATGCATCAGTTTGGTTCTAACAAACAGTATATCAATTTTAAGATATGATGTCCATAAAAACAGATAGTAGGTATTAGTTTTTCATTTCATTGATTTCAATTTTATATTTGTGATAGTGGGTATTGTTTTATGAATATACCTATATCAGTTTTGTTATAAAGTATATAATTTTTTCTAAAATAATTATGAAGTTTTGTCTTCAGTTAAACAAACAATAGGTTCATTTTTTGAAATATAGGTATCAGTTTGTTATACAGTGGGTATCATTTTGTGAATTATAGGTATCAATTTATTGAAAAATTACATCATTGTCAAATGAACTAAAACATTTTATACGGTGGGTACCATTTTGTAAGAATTTAGTTTTAGTTGTACTAGAAAAAAGATGGTGAAATAATTTGTAAACTAAAATGAGACAGCTACACACAATCACTATAACAAAAATACCATTTCGCAACTGTCAAAAACAGTTGTAATAGCTCTATTACAACGGACGGCTACCCGTCGTTATATCCAGAGTTGTAATAGAACCATATTATTTTACAACTGGCGCCAACAGTTGCGGAGTCATTTTTTACAACTACCTATAACAGTTGTAAAAGGTGTTTTACAACTGCTTTTGACACTTGTAAAGTGTTTTTACAACTGCTTTTGACACTTGTAAAAGTGTTTTTTACAACAACTACTGATGGTTGTGGTAACTTTATCGCAACTGCAAAGTTGTTGCAATAACAGTTGTTAATTGTTATAAGTCTATTTTACAACTGCTTATTGCCGTTGCAATAAATTCTTTTACAACTACCTTTGACCGTTGTAAAAGGCTTATTTACAACTGTTTTGCAAACCGCTACAAACCGCTGTAATTCATCTTTCCACAACTGCTATTAACCACAAATGCCATAATATTATAATTAAAACCAATATTCCACTACTAATAACAACAATCATCCACATTACTTAAACAATACGAACCATTCACATTCAAAAAAATTGAAAACAAATCAAGTTTACACTATTTGTGAATTCATACCTCTTTAATAAAACATAACAAAATCCATAACATATATCAATAAGAGTACAAATACGTACTAATCAAAGGAAATAAATTCTTCGTGCCAAGCAATAGTCTTGACTTTTCCATCCCTGTCCCAACATCATAACGAACATATTCTTTTATACTGCATCCAACTTGAATCTTGCCTATACAATATGAATTGTGTCATCAATGATGCTAATAATATTACTTTCAACAAACTGGAAAACTTGAAATAATCTTAAACATGTTATAATATAGATAGTAATTGCATATTTAGGAAATGTTATTGCTCTTCCTATAATCAAATACTACTGAAATTACATCATATTTTATGCAAGTTTAAGGTCATTGTATTCTTAGTAGATGACTAAATTTGTTTCAAAACCATTGCTGGTTTGAGTGCTTTTTCTTAATTTCAATTTTGACTTATGGCTAATTTTTTTAGCCCTGTCAATCGTGCCAATAATATGTTGGCTTCGTAAATTTTAAGCTAAGTCACTTACTAATACAGTTTGCATTTGTAATCTTGAAATATGGCATTAATCATATTAGGAAAGAATTGACAAAAGGCATTTAAGCCTATATGTTATTTCAGTTATGCATGGCTTACATGATAAGTGGAAGCAATTCTCATAAAAGTTAAAACTTTAATACAGTTTAGAGTATTACCAAGTGGAAAACATAAGCTTGTTGCACATGCAAAATCAACAAGCATACTGTAATATTATAATTATATATGCCTCAATCATATCTATAAAATGTCATAATTAAGAGTTGGACACATAACTATACTTAAAACTATCATTAAATATGAACACAAATAAAAATATGACTGCACATATTTTTTATCCCAAACTTACTACACGTGCAAACATAGGGGCAACAAGCGCGAGTAACTTAATACATCCTAAACTCAGCCTCTAATCATGATTTTATAATTGGTGGATATTCATTTTTCAACCATTCAGAGTATGGAGTGGTTAAGTATATTAAAAACCAAACTTTTAGTAGGACACGCATCGACTTACAGGAAAAATGGATTGAACAAAAATTCACTAACTCTACGCTAATTTTTACTGCTCAATAACCAAGTTGCAAGCAAATGGACCAGTAAAAAAATCACAATTCAGATCAATGGGAAAAATAAGACTGATACATATACAAAATAGTTTGTTCATACTTCGAACAAAAAGTGATAGTGAAATTATTAATACACTTACCCACAAGAAATACGAATACAAAAGAAAAACCGTGCAATTTCAGGTTAACTACAATCAATCAGTCAGGTATATTTGTAAAACAACAAACGGTCAACTATATTTTCTTTAATTCACACAAATAATGCAATGAAAAGATTCTATAATCTAGAACACTGTCATAATTTTAAAAATATGAACCCTTAAGATAGTGAAAATACCATAATATACAAAGTTCAAGATGATTACCTCTTCTTGATATTGCTCATTCTTACCCAACGCAACAAGTTCAAACTTCTTTTACTAACTGATCAACCTAGAAAAAAAATCATAATATATAAAGAATTAGTACATAACACAAATCAACACCTATTATATAAACTTACCTTCACTATGAAAACATATACCTCCATATATAAGTAATTAAGTATTATAGTATGTTTGGACTTGTACTAATTTTTGAGCTATAGTTTTGTGTTTAGTTAATATTCTGAACCGATGTACTACTGGCCATTTTATGATTATTTGCCATTACAAAAACTTGACATTGTTGTGACCAATTAGACTGCCAAGGCTTTCCTGGTAATAACTACAGACAAGTCTAGTATATAACTAAAGGAAATACAAGATCAGTAGAAAGTTGATCGCCAAAGTCTGTAAATGATTATTCATAGGCATGCAACACATTACTAACATATGAGCTACTGTGTTACATAATTGAGAAGAGAATATATGTAAATGTTATAGGTTTTTGAAAGTGGGTAGAATAAAGGTACTGCAATTCAACAATGTTATGTGCTGATGAAAAGCATTTAAGTACAAAGATATACAAGTATAATGTAAATGACACAGTGCATATAGAGATAATGCAACATGCTTAGTGGGCCAAAAATTTATGATGGCTATGTCAAAAATAACTACCTCAAAGAATCAATATATTTTTTCGCCACATCTTCTTCATCTTTGACATAAAAAAACCATTTATCTTGCGGAGTGACAGAGTCCCAATTTCCAATGTCTATATGCAACAACAAATTGAAGAAACAAATTAGCTTCATTTGTTTTAGTAAAGGGTAAAAAATAATATAAATTGAACGTAATTAGTACTTTGAAGGATTATATTGGCACCGCTGTTACAGCAGCTTAGTTTCCAGAATATCTTCCCATTACCATCCAATGAGATAGGTTCTGTCCTTACAACATCAGACCGTTGATTCTCTGTTGTTGTAATATATGCAAAAGAATAAAAGCAATCAATATGGTATAAAATTGTATAAGAATTAAAGGATTAATGGAATCATATTTTTGTTAAACTGGTATTGATTGTGGGAAAAAGACTTCAGTATTTGCTACTTTCCTATCCAAATTAAAATAAATCAGTGGGCATCATCATTCGTATATATAAAATAATAATTATAATAATAAACTTGAGCAAATAAGTTTTTTTTATCTAATTGGCAACATACTCGTAGGGACAAGTGCAAGAGAAGCTGTGATTTTAGCCTGCACTTTATCGTCTCTTCTCGAAGTTTCAGTAGAAGTTTATCAAACTCGGGTAAAGAAAGAGGGGTTCTGTTGCGAGCTGAAGTCATAGCTTTTGTAATTTTATCCTTGACATCTTGTTTTAGTTGCTTCTCCTGGAAAAAATATATGTTAGAACATAATCATAATATTCAGCAAGAGAAGTTCTGGCAGTTTCTTTGCTTCAACCACTTTTTCTTTGACTTCTCTTCTTTCCTCATCAAGCTTTGTTTCTGCTTCTTCTATGAATTTTCTCAGCTCACTGAACAAAAATGCAAATAGTGATATCATTATAGATGACAGTCACAAACTACATTCAAGATGTCATTATCATTTTACATCGATATGTCCAATTATATAATTTGATACACATATTAGTCAAACACCAAAATTAACTTATTTTAACTTGAAAATCGAATTATATCTGAACACTTTCATTTTTTTATCATTCAATCAAAATTACTGAAAAATTACTGTACAAAACTCCTTTTTAAGGTGATCTAATAAATAGTTGCCAAACGAGCTCTTAAAGATGGTTTCAACTATTTCTGAAGATATAAGATAAATCGAATAAAATGATTTTTGGTGTATGTACATAAGGTTATGGAGCTAAAGAAACTAGTAGAAGAGGGGAATGTGAAGTACACAGGGCTTTCATGCTAACAAGCTATTTCAATAATTGACGGACATATTAAACACTTGAGGAGAAATATAGTTCAACTCAATAAATGAATTCAATATATCTGCACTTCTATATGTGAAGTATACGCAAGCTATCGGATTATCATTATAAGAGATTACAAACACAACGTTAAGTGAGTTTTCTCTATGTGTGTGTTGCTGAAGCAAGTGAACTAGCCAGCTGCATAGCAACTGCGCAACTCTGAACCTGACTAGCTCTAGAACTGATAATTAAGATGTACATTATATATGTGAAGTGCCTCTGCATACCTTAATTTACAATGCCATAATTATTTAAAACTGGAAGTGCATCTTCAAGTTTCATTTCTAATCATTGTCCATGAAGCAAATTCATATTTTTTTGTCTTCCTGCTTCAAAACCTATATATGTTCCGCTTACATTTAGATGTTCCACTTACATTGCTTCAAAGTATTTACTGCACTACCATAAGAGAGATGCTATGTAGTTCAGCTGAGACACAAGACTATAACTAGTTTGTAAGTGCATGCACTTGTGCACGTGTATACAGATGGACGAAAATTAGAATGGAAACATCTTTGGTAACAACATTGGCTTATTCTTGCCTAGATTTTATGTGCAGTTCTTTTTTTTGGACTGCACTTAAATTCAATAATGAAACGAGGTTATGGACTCTTGACATGGACTTGCCAGTAAGTTCAAAAAAACATAAATATCTTGTCATACAAGCATTCCTTGTCAGTGAGTGTGTAGTATATTGATGCTACTATGCATATATATATATATATACTATGAATTTTCTGTAGTTCTTAACTAAAGTTGTACATAAATAATCTATGTTGAGATTTGTAAACTCCATCGAACTAGTTTTTAGTTGATTATCCAAATAGATATAAGAAACATATTGATTTATGTATCGAATTCAAGATCAGAGGATCAAGGTTTAAAGTTAATTCATGTTTTGGTATATTACTAGTTAAACATGTATTCTGGTAAAATTGGTAATAATAAAAAATCAAAACTACCTAAGTACATAGATACTAGTTAAACATGTATGCAGGTAAGATTGGTGAATTACCAAACTTAAAAGAACTGCAGATGCTCTTTAATATCTTCACTGCTTCCTTTATATTATTGTTCTTTGTTTCTGAATATGAAAGAACCTTACTAATAACAACTTCAATGGACCTGTTCCTTCTTCAATTGCAGATAACAACAATATCAAATTAGTGTAAGTATGAATATAATTTTGTCAAATTCTAAATATATCACTTTTCTACTTATATGGAACATTAATATTTTATAGTCCTTTACCTTTTAACAATTACTCCATCAGGATTATGGCAACTCAAATCTCTATCAGTCATGCTAGTCATGTAAAACATTCAACAGTTATAAACCATCGAATCCTCCAAATGAATCGATTGATTCTCCTACTAGTACAACTGCAAAGAGAAATAAAGACATCAAGAGAAGAAAAAGATCTAGGAGCGAGTATAAGTGGCGAACCTAGATTAAAAAAGAATGAAAAAGATCTCAAATCTTTTGAGCGATAGCACAGCGAGTACAAGCGGCGAGCACGGGCGATCTAGGAGCGATAGTTGCTGCCTGCGATCGGCGACGACGACGATTTAGGGCTACGACTAAATTATTCCAAGGAGGGAAAATAATTTTTTTGCTGGTTTAGGTTTTTTTTGCTGTATAGGAGCGATTTAGGTTTTTATTTCATGTTTGTGCGGCCGAAGAAATGAAAGGAGGGAGATTGAATGTAATACTATGCTAGTCAACCTGACGAAATATAATACTTGTTACAACTGTTGAAAACAGTTGTTATAAATAAATATTACAACTGCTACACAAATATAGTTGTTAAAAGTACCTTTATTACAACTGTTGAAATAAAACAGTTGTTACAAAATACCTAATACAACTGCTGAAATAAAATAGTTGTTAAAAAATAACTATTACAACTGTCAATTTTTGCTGGTTGTAAATGAAAGGTTGTAATATGGTTGTTTTGTTGTAGTGAATTAGACTATAGGTATCACTATTGTAGTATGTTGGTATCAGTTTTTATTTGTGTGCTTAATTTAATTTTCCTAAATACAAAGTATCACATTAATTCTAATAGATGTTTGGTATCATATTTTCAATATGTTAGTATCAATTTTGTAACAAATAACAACGAAATCTATTTTTAAACCAACTAATCTTTGACTTCTACCAAACAAACTATAACTATCACTTTTTGAACATGAAAATCTTTATTAGTGATATGGCTTGTACATTTACCGTGTTCGCTTGTTCGTCTTCAGATTCCTCAACAGCTATTTGCTTTGCCTTATTTGTTTCTGCTTTTTCCCGTTATACATATTAACAATATTAAAATACATCTAAAGATTAAACAGTATCAGTTTTATAACTGAATGGTATTAATTGCCTTTTGAAGTTGCTGCTGAATTATTTTCTCATTTTTTTTCTTCGATCTTAATTCTCTTTTTTGCATTTGTTGTCCAGTTGATTTGTCACCAAGTGTTTTTTCCTGCATGGTTTCTTCATTCTTCTATAAAATAAGTTCAATAGTATCATAATCAATGTACAATGGATTTGTTATGCTACATTTAATAATATCATTTACCTTTTCTTCTGTTCTGTTTTGTTCATGTTTCCTTTTTGTTCTTCTTTCCTTTTGTTGCTGTATATCTTCTTCCATTAGCCTTTTTGATAGTTTTAATTTTGTTGATTTCTACTGCGTCTCAACTGCTAGGTTTTCAATTTCTTCTCGATTCTTAGATTTAGTTTCTTTGTTTCCAGATTTGAGCTGATGATCAAAATGAGGCGATAGGGTATTAGGTTTTTGTCGAATATCATATTGAGGGGATAAGGTATCAGATTCGTTCTCAAACTCTACTTGTTCTTTATTTTCTGACGAATGCGATTGAGATGGAGGTAGCGATCTTGTTGTGGTTTCGTTTGCCATTTTTTCTTAATTTTAATTTTGTACCGTGAGGATGAGTGTGGATTTCAAAATTGCACTGGAAGACGAATGAATGGAATGGAAATATGTTTTGACGCGCGACTAGGCTCTGGGCCTGTCCTTTGGAAGAAATTTTTTTGTGCCGGTCCTTATGAATAATTTTTTTAAATAATTTGTCCTTTAAAAATAATTCCCCTTTTATAATTAGGAAAAAATAAAAGAAAAAAAAATATTTCAGCTAATTCAATTTGAAACTTATGTACAAATAGACGTGGTTTTCACTAGTACAGTGCATAACCACAAGACTTAAAGATGAAAACAACACATATTATTGTAATAAGTTTTAAATGTGATTTACACTTTGGAATAAGATTTTTTTTTTGAAGCCTAATAATAAAATTTGTCCATGATTTTGACGACGTAAATTGTGAGGTATTGTTTCTGATAGTGACTTTTGATTAAAATGGGCATTTTTTATTTGAACTCCACTACATTTAAAATCGTTACGAAAAGTACTCATGCTGTACAAATAATATGTATCTTTTCCTATTTTGTCCATCAATTATTTTTCACCAATCTTCTTCTTTTCACTTACATTTTTCACCAATTTTAATCTAGCTTTTAGTAACAGTGTAAACCAATCTTCTGCTATCAGACCAAAAACACCTTTCTATTTTACCCATCGTTTAATTCGATTTAGAATTGTCAACAACCAAATTAACGTGTAAAATAGTAGAATATAAAAAAAAATTACCTGTTTGTTTTGTTGAATAAAATCTATATTTTCTTGCGTAACAATTAATCGTGTTTTTTCTCCTTTGAAATTTCATATTCAGATAGGTTTAATTTCTCCATTAATTATTGATTTGGATTACAGATTAAAGAAGAAGAATGATGAAGATTAAAAGAAATTAGGGTAAAAAATAAAAAGATAAATTGGTCAATTTACAATATAATCATACGAAAGGCTATTTTTGTCAGTATCTCTCATAATAAAAAAAAGTTCTTTAGAAAAATGACCGTCTATTAATCAAAAGTGGAGTGTCAGTAGCAATACCTTAGTTGTGATATTATACTAATTTACTTTGTTTTAAAACACTAAATACTCGAATATTAATCTGTGTGCATTATCTTCTTGTTGAAAGAGGAAAAAAAGGGTTTCGGATCAAAAGTCCATATTCTCAAAACTCATGCATAAAAAGTCCCTACTCATAAACTCATGTAAATTATGTCTCTGTTTTGTTATTTTTTACTACACTGTCCCCTCTCAGAAAATCAGCCCAGCATTGAAATCAAGGGCAAAAGTTGCATAAATTAGTCAAAAACTAAAAATAGAGACCTAATTTTCACAACTTTTTTGGGAGATAATTTTCTTCGATCATCTTTCAATTCTAGGGAGTTGGCAGCCATTCCTTGAAGAAAAAAATCATATAGTTGAGATTAAACTAATTTGACTTTATTACGTAAAACATATTTAATGGGATACCTGTTTAAAATTGAACAAGTCAAAGGGAATGAATTACCGTTTTTTGTAACAGATTTACACCAGTTTACTGTTTTAGATTGCAACCGCAATTTTCTAAATGTTATAAACAGATTACTTTTACCTTTATCAGTGAAGAATATTTATTATGGCAAGGCAAACCCGCAGCTTTTTTTAAAGTTTAATTTTCCTAAAATCTTTTTGCATCATTTATGCTACTTCAGTAGTATGACAAATTGCTGAAGGACAGTTAGCATGTTGAAACGAGGCAAATCCGTTGTTTTTGCAGTTTAATTTTTCTAAAAGCTTTTTGCATCATTTGTATGACAAAATGCTGAATGGCACAGTTAGCATCGTGGAACCATGCATTTTTTGTGATAAGTTGGAAAAATGATATTACACTTCCGAAGTCTAATTATATAATTTGTCCATGCTTTTAACTATGTAAATAGTGAAAATGGTGAATCATGTTAGTATTTCAGTATATACTTAAAAAACAATTAGTAATTAAACTCTATATCTGGATATTTAACCTATAGTGATGAAGAAATATTGATCCGATTGAGAAAAAACTGGGGAAAAGTAAATAAATTAGCGGATGTTATATCTGATCCATAGTTGCTAATTGAAAAAGAAAAAGAATAAGTTTGGTATTCCAAATTGATACAAACACTAAATCTGATTTTATCTCTTAATAAAAGAGGGTTGAAGAGTTGTAAAGGCTCATGTAATTTGAAAACCATAACTTCTTATCTATAATATTGGCATTTTTCTAATTTACCGTTAAAAAAATTAGAATTATATCCAGTATTTACCGTGACAATTAGATCATTAAGCATTTTAATTTTATATTTATGGCCCATATGTTGAAATATTCTAACAATCTCTCACTGAGCCACATTTGTAATAACCTTATAAATGCGTTTTTCTTTATGAGCTGCAAAATTTATCATTCATAACATAAGGTTTATTCGAAATGAGCTCGTACATCAACTGTATTCACAAAGGATCAAAGCAATACACATTAACTAAACTCATCCAGTGTCGGCCCTACCACAATGGATGCCCTATGCACACTACAAGAAAAAGCATTTTTAGTTGCATTTATTCGTGGCGTTTATTATCAAGTGCAATCAAAATTTTTTTAAGTGCAACCAATATTTTATGGAATAGTGTTTCTCTACTTCTAACCAATGGAGGGAAAAAAAATTTAAGGTAGGACTTAATTTTTTTCGTGGCCGCACAAAAGCTCTTCCCCCCTCTTTTATTTTCATTTACCGCTTAAAATTTATTTTACTTTCTCTCTACAATAATCAACCCTAGATCATAAATCCAAATTCATCGGTTGTTCCTTCGTCCGTCGACTGCCACCCATGAATGCTTCTCCCTTCGTTGGACAGAAGATGGAGTGAAAACTTGTTTTGTACTTTAGCACGATACTTCATGAATCACCCAAATTCATCCTTCTATCTTCAGAAGAGACTCCTTCACCCACCATATTTTCTTCCTCGATCCATTTCATACTAAAAGGTTATAGAAGAAAAATCCTCTTTTAATTCTGTATTGAAAATCCACAATATTGATAAATTAACAGCACGTCTATGTTTTCATTATTTATTTCCTCTTCAATTCAAACAGGTAAGAAGAGAAAAAGGGATCGATGGGGAGATTGATGAGGAATGCCTGCAATCTTTGCTCAAGCTTATGAATTCAATCATCAGATTTGTCGGGATGGGAATGCTATTATATTCTCTGTGGATGATTCGAGTTTGGTATTATTTCCATCTCAAACATCGCAAGCAGCAGATTATAGCCGAGTTGATTTTCCAGAAGAGTTTGTATTTGGTGCAGGGACCTCAGCTTACCAAGTAAACAATTGTGTTATTATATACTAGTCAAATTATTTAATTCATTTGAATGATAAAATATGAGATTTTGGTCACATAATGATGATGATGATGCTAATACTAATAGTCTAATGTACACACACATAACATAACAGTATGAAGGGGCAGTAGCAGAAGATGGAAGAAGTCCAAGTATTAGGGATGACTTCACGCGTTCTGGTATTTCAATTTTTATCTTTTGTTCTATTTCTTACACATGCGAATTCTTGAGTTTAGTATGGATTGCTGGTTGTTAAGAAGTGTTATATGGGAAATATCATTCAGTTCATCACAATATCTACCTCAGACTTAAACCAAGACTAGTTGGAGTAAGGTTTACATTTCAATGATGTAAGACTTTACATCCAACTTAAGTTCCTCAAGTCCGATTTAAAAGCAGTTCATTTTTTAATTTATTTTTTGGTATAAATTAAATTTGATTATGTGTATGTGTATGTATTATTGTGGCTATCCAGCTAAAAGGGCTTGGTAAGCTACAAATGTATAAATTCCAGTTTTGGACGGACTGCATAGCTTTTTATTTGGTACTAATAATTGTTTGAAAGAAAAGATTTCGTTTATCATGTTTAATATGAACTCTATGATAGGGAAAATGGTGGACAAGAGCATGGGTGATGTAGTAGTTGATGGTTATCACAAATATAAGGTTGGGTTTTCAGATTGGAATCTTAGTAGTTCATTTTTATTTTTCCTCCATTTTAGACTTGCCTAACAGAACCGTAACCAAAGTTCCATCCTTATGATTTGTCGGGATGGGAATGATATTATATTCTCCGTGGATGATTCGAGTTTGATCATGTAGTAGAATTATTTTTATGAATGTAGTACAACTATTTTATAAGCATATTTGCCAAGTTATAAAGTCAAGGTTTTTTTCTCTCTACATTTAGCAGTGAAAAATGGAACTGCAACTTAGTAAAAATAATCATGTTTAGTTTTAAATGGTCATCCTTATATACGTAATAAAAAACTGTCTTGTAGCTTTTTGGAAGAGAAAAACAACCGTGATACCATGATATTATTTCTTGAACCATGATATCATGTTTAGTTTTAAATGGTCATCATTCAACTTTAAAATCTTTGGGAAAAAGTAGTTCCCAATTTCTACACAGATACCATAATATTATTTCTATTCATGTTTTAGTCTGAAAATGCATGATATAGAATAATTTTAAGACCACTCGTTAATTGGATATTTATTTTTGAATTTATCTATTTTATTACTTGATAGCTACTTAATTCATAGGGAATATTTCTACATTATGGTGGAGGTAAGGTGGAACTCAATCATGTTTAAAATAGGTTTGTTGTTATATGTCTGGTAGGTGCAAATCAAGTAATAGTTCATAGATGATGCAACAATCTCATTTGGTAAAACACTAAAGTTCAGAATAGGATGTGCTAAGTAAAATTTTGATGGTGGTATAGAGAGAATTACTGAATTGCGAACAGTGCAATACTATGGTAGCTTCAATATATCCAAGTTTAACTTTGTCTTCAAAATAATAAGTTATTGGTGAAGTGGGGCTTTGTTCTAGGTGTAGTTATGTTATCTGATCATGAAATTATTTAGATATTATTCAATTGTTCTTTTTCATATGGTAGATGACTTGATGAAATTTATATATGCTTGGGCTGTAACTTTTATATATGCTTGAGACTTTGAGTTTCAACTTCTAGTTCTAGGTGTGGGTGTATCATTTTAAGTCTATTATTAGGATGATAATTACTTATACATACATGATAAAATGAGATATATGTGATGCATAACCCCATATGATAATATTTTTGATCTTATAAATGCTTGGAATTGGTTACCCCTTGTGGAGCTAGTATATGGTAGAGTGTTGTGTGGGTGGTAGTTGTGTAGGATCATGCTATAGCTCTTCCACTCGGCCCAGCTGCTGTTGAGTCTGCTGGGTACTGTCCAGCATAGTTCCTACCATGCTCTTCCTCGTTTTAGCAGACCCCTTACATGATGGTGTCGATCTTCTCATGTAATATGGTCTACCAATTCAAGCAAGTTAAGGTTGTGGATTTTATGATGCAATATATAGTTGCTTCAGTGGAAGACTGGCGTTTGTTCACTAGAAGTTTCTTAATTGTACCCTTTTTATTTTAGTTACAAATTTTTTCATGGATTCTTCGGAGGCATGCATAGTTAATGCATGATATCTGTGTTCAATTTGTAGGTTCACATTATGTTATCTAATTGGATTTGTACTTGTTTTGTAAATTTTGATAACTATTTTTCTTTTAGGTATCGTGTGTTTTCATGTATTAATTACAACTTAGTTACACTGTTACTAATAGGAGAAGTGTTTGGATAGATAAGCTGAATTTTGAAGCTGGAATAAGTAATGATCATGTATCTGTTACTCATGACTTGTAAACTTCTAAGTGAATTATCCTCGTTATAAGTTGTTGCCTGACTTTCAAACAGAAATAAGTTCACTTATATACTGATACAGCTGACATCCTTTGAATGTTTTCAAATATATTACAGTTAAGTGGAAATCTAGCCAACAAAACACTCCAAAATGCTGGATCTAGCAGCAAACTATGTAGCTCCAGTCCATCACCTAGATCTAAATCACCCAATCCTTACCTTGGTCCTTACCCTTCTCCTATTGAAATCAAGAAAACTATATCAAAATCAAAGTGCATTCCAGCAATTTCATCGATGCCAATATTACCTACCAGCTTTAACTAGCCTCCAACCAAAGAAGAAGAAAAGCTCATCACACATACTCTCTATGGCCCTACAACTGGCCGAAGATTGCCTGTATTCGAACAGTTATGCCCTCAGTGAGGTTACTTTTGCTTCTCTTTTCTACTTTAGTGTCAGTTCACTGGTATGTCTCTTATCTCTGTTAATGCAAAAGTTTGAGGTCGCTACAATTTGAAATTTATTTTGGTATTCTTGAATGGTCAATAATGCATAAGTAGTCGTTATGTGTTACAATCTTAGACCCTAACTTACTGGATCTTTTGTAATAGTAATTGTATGTTACTGTCATGCTTCAAATTGATATAATTATGTAAACAGAATTTAGATAAAAGTAAAATTGTTTTTATGATGTACAATGACTACATTGATCGTTGTTATATTCGATAGGTTCGGCAAGAGTTGGAAAAATCTATCGACTGTTCAAATTATATATCAAGTTTGAGCAGAGGTATGCTTTCAACCTGTTTGATTTATTGCCTGGATTCAAAGGTTGACTCTTCAATTGTTTTACTGTTCATGATTGTAAATGCTAATTTTTATATTCTCGCGTTAGTGGTCATATTTTAGATGGTACTGGTTTGAAGCAGTGTAGGTTTTATTCATACTATTCCTTTATGCTAGGCTCTAGCACATATGGAAATGCAAAAAACTTCACTTATCTCTAATTTCTCTATAAATGATTACGTTGGTCATGGTTCAATTTGGCTGCTCTATCAAGTTCTGCATTAGTTGCACTATGGAATCAATTTATTTCCCTAACAATCAAATAACAAACAGTTCACAGGCATTCCAAGTATATAATCTGTGACATTAATTTATGCACCTAGTTAGCCGAAGAAGCACTTGTACAACATGTAGAAGATTTACCTATTCTATTTTTAGCTTCTACTAGAACAAATGTGTATAAAAGGTCGAATTTTGTAGCATCTAAATGGTACATGGATTGGTGAGCATTTCACCTTCTTTTGTTTACGCGTCTTTTGTCCCTTGCAATGAAGGTGCAAGTACCAACGTTGTATTTCGTCTACCAAAACAATTATGTTGGTATTGGATTCAATGAATACAAAAATAAAGCTACAGTACTGCAAATGAGATTAACTAGCATTGCGATTAGGCTAGATGAAATTGCCACAGTTTTATCCAATCCACTCTTTATCCAATCCCATAATCTTAGTAATCATCGGGAATCGTCCATATACTAATTTCATGTTTAAATTCATGCTTGAAGTCATTGAATTTACCCTTGAATTTGATCGGATTCAAACATTGAACCATAGAAAACACAAAGTATAAAAGGATCAAGGGAAAAATTTTTTGTAGACGGCAGCACTTGAACCCTGGTGTTAACGCTAAAAATTGAACGCTAACACCCTGGTGTGTGTAGTAATGTTGTGAAAGCACCACCCGTGATACGGGAACAAGAAATAAGCAGTAAAACAGCTGAAAACAATAAAAGACAGCGATTTTATAGTGGTTCGGCCTAAGATCAAGCCTACGTCCACTTTGAATTCCTTTATTGCTGATTTTGGTTACAAGTTGTTACAATGCACTTCAAAATACGATACACTTTGATCATAAAAACACTATAGACTAGTAGCTCAAACTTCGATGATGAAACTCGTTGAATCCGTGTCGGATGTGCAAGATTTCTTTCGAAGCTTGTTGTAGTGTCTTGAATGTTTGGAGTTCCTCAAGTGTTGTATGAGTTAAGAATTCTGCAGGGTAATGGCGCTTCAGAGAATGATCGGCCAAAAGTCCTCTCATTGTTGGAGTTAGGGGGGTATTTATAGGGTTGATTCTGGGCAGAATTTGTTTACACAAGTGCTAGGTCGTCAACGACCTAAGGTAAGCCGTAGGTCGTAAGTTGGCGACGACATAAGGGATCACTTGTATTAGTTGTTCTTGAACTTGACTTGAACGAGCTATTAGGTTGTAAGTCGGCAACGACCTAGGGGATGCAACCTGGGTCATCTCGATTGCATTTGGTTTCTTCTGAACGAGTTAATAGGTCGCGTGCGACTCAGCATAAGTTGTAGGTCGGCAGCGACCTAGGAGATGCGGCATGGAACATAACTTCACTTTGCTTTAGCTCGTTAAATCGTTCATCCACTTAGGTCGTTAGCTCCTTAGGTCGGTAGGTCATAAGTCCTTTTAACTCCTTAGGTCGCTAACTCATTTCAGTAGTTAGGCTGTTAGACTTCTTAAGTCGGTCCACATCTTAAGTCGGTAACTGCCTTAAGTCGTATGCTTCTTAAGTCGTTAGGTCGTGGTTCCTTTAGGTCGTTAACCCGCTTAAGTCTCATTCCCTTAAGTCGTAGGTCGTCCAGATCTGAAGTCGTTAACTCGCTGAAGACATTAAGCTGCTTCATTTCTTAAGTCGTTAACTGCCTTAGGTCGTCAAGTCCTTTTTCGTTAGCTTTTTTAAGTCGTTTGACAAAACGGGGTTAACATTTGCCCCTCGAAGTACACGCCTAAGTCATAGGTCGTGTGCTTCGATTTCTCTAACTTGTGCTTTGAAGAGTCGTTAGATCGCGGACGACCTATGAGAAAATAAAATCGTGTGTGCCGATTCGAGTTCCACTGTCCTGGTGTATAAAAGGATTAGGTCGCTTCTTCTTCACCCACTTGCTTCCATGTTTACTTCCCCCATTAACGGATTCTCAAGCTTCCCAAAGACGATTTAAACCAGCCAGTTGCCGATCATCCTCATTTTCTTATCACATAAGTGGATTCGCTTGTTATCCATTCCTCGATTATCATTGATTTATGAACTCCGTTTCCCCATTTCTGACCTACCTCCTTACGCCATGTTTTATCTCGGATCTCGTTACATCGATTGTTGACGGACTTGAGATGGTTGATGTAGCTTTAGGCGATTTGAGAGAAGGCGATGGGTTATAGTGCTTCAGGTCAACTGATTCATGGTTTGTGATGGAATGGCAGTGCATTGGATTTGTGGTGATTTCGGGGTGATTTAATGGCATGGGAAGATGAGGGCTTTTGTTGATGGAGAGGCTAACGGGTTACCGGGTTAGGAGTTAGGCGAACTGATGCATCGGGGAAAAACGAACGACCTAAGGCCTTGGCAATTTGAACAAGAACCACGAGACTTAACTCTCAACGACATAGGTGTTAAGTCGTGAACGACCTAAAGTAGGTCGTAGGTCGGCAGCGACCTAGGACTTGGCCGGTTGTATCATTCTGACTTGAGAAATTTCTCCCTACTACGCCTCACGACTTAAAGAATCAATGACTTAGAGAACCAACGATTTAACTTAACTCGTCCCACATTCTTTAGGTCGTGGATGAGTTAGCACTTCGAGCTGTCATGAAGCATAATCTCGACATGAATTCTTGACTTGAATTGTTGGAATAAACTGCCTAATTTTTGAACTGCTTGAATTTCAAACTGTTTGAACCTCTTTGCAGATTATCTCTAATGCTAATAACCTGTTAAACACAATATTTGCAGAAAACTGGGACGAATATACTGCCATTGACTGCCCACATCGAATGACAGATTAGTCGATAAAGAAAAAAAAACTTAAATGAACTGTGTGAACAAAATGCTGTGAAATATCAAACTCAAGTGAAGCATTAAAGCAAAGTTAAACTAATCAACTATAGCTGATTTGTTCATATTAACACTGCACTTGAGTTTTAAATTAACAAGTCCTGAAATTTAACAATCGACCAATTGTCAACTAGTTTAATTCCAGTTATGTTTGCTTTCTATTTTAATTAGTTCTGCACAACACTTCACACTTTTTAGGAAACGTGCACCTTCACATTTGAATATCCAGTTGCTTGTGTAGAATGACTTCTCAGCAAGAAGATGTAGTGGTTCAAACCGGAAAGGCCGCCGTTATTCCAGCCCCGTTAGTCAATCCTCCAGAAAGAGTCTCAACTACTTTGTCGTACAAAGTTTTCCGGCAATTGTGCACCCAGTTTGGTATCGCTGAAGCAGATGCCATTCTTCCTGAAAAAAGCAGCACCGCTGATGTGGCACCCCCTGGCTTTGTCATAGTTAACCGGCAAATGTGCCTGAATGGGGCTATTCCCCCTTTCAACGACTTTCTCCAGAATCTTCTTCGTCGACTAGCCATCTCCCCTTTCCAGCTACACCCTAATGGCTACGCCATTCTGATGGGATTGTGTGTGCTAGTTAGGAGGACACTTGACCATTTTCCAAGCTTCGATGAGATTTGTTACTTATGCTCTTTCACCAGAAATAAAGATCATCCTTCCATCACTGTCATGCGAAGCACTAGAAACCGCAAACTAATCATCGGCCTTTCAGATAGTGTTCACGGATTTCTATGTCAATTCTTCTTCGTCCGCTGCCCTCCGGGGTTTTACGCCGTATGGAGAGAAGGAAGTAAGATTATTCATCTTTACTTCTTCTATTCTTTGAGTTTTCCGAAATCCGAAATGTCAAGTGCTAACTTCATCTTTACTTTTCAGCGCTTCCTCCCCCTTCCAGGGAACCCAGCCACAAGTCAACTTTTGAAAGGCTTATGGTTGTGCCAGTTGAGGAGAGAAGCATCAAATTTTTGTTAAAAGATGAATTTCTGCACCAGTTTGAACTTCTTCACCCTTCTCGCTCTACTCAGCCTCAAGAAGTTCCTGATTCTCCAAGAAAGGCGTCTGATGCCCCAGCTTCTGCAAAGGAGATTGCTCTGAAGGAACCTACTGTAGAGGCCTCTTTGATAAAATGCTCCACATCTACTGACGTTGCGAGATCGTCAAACAAACTAACACTTTCCCCAGTCATCGAAGAAGATGAGCCTTCTCAGCATTCCGGAAAGGCGGCCGATGTGGGAATTGAAAGGGAAGGTTCCGCCGGGCACACTGGCGATGATATCTTTGAGGGGTTGAGTGATTTGATGATAACCTCACAGGAGCTTTTCAAAGATGACACTTCAAAAGCTATTTCTCCTGTTGTCGAGGCGACTTCCTCTTTTCAACAAATTACAACGCCTGTTACACAAGTCGTCACCATTCCCACACCAAAGAGTGGTTTGTAGTCTGACGCGCGTAGTTTGCACGCCACACACACTTAGGCTGCTTAGCACTTTCATTCACTTAACCTTTCTACTTTGAAGATTTCTAAGACTTGACTTTTCCTCAATTTCAGGTTCTCCAATGGGGCGAAGCGGTTCATACTACGATAAATTCCAGCGCCATGGAAGCCGTGACACTTATGATTTTTGGCGCTATCTCCCTGCCCCGAGGGAAACAGATGAAGAAAGAGCTATTAGGAAGGCTCAAGAAAGGCGGGATTACGAACATCAATACGGGAGGAGGGATGAGCGATACAACTCTTCTCATAGAGGCGATGATTCCCATAAGCGAAAGTCTTATGATGATAAAGGGAAGAGTCACCTTATTGGAGATCCAAGCAAGCGGATCAAGCCTAGTGACGCGTCTGCAATTTCTGAAAAGTTTGATGCTCCTACCTCTACAGAAATTCCATCTGGTTCTCCAGCTCTCAAGAAATCTAACATTCAAACAATTATCAATAGGCCTCAATATCAAGTCGGGGACGGTCCTCCTACACTTCAAAGCCGATTCCCAAATTGGTGCTTAAAAGGAGTTCGCTTTGATTTAGACTTGGTTCCCATCGATAAGCAGACCATGCTTAGGAATCTTGATGCCGTTAAGCTTGATGTCGAGAGGATATCCGGATGGCAGAAACTTGTTGATGAGCTTCAAAGAGTTAACCATATGAATCTTGAAGCCATGCTAACAATGGAGAATGACAAGATGGAATGGGATAAAATCTACAAGCAGCATGATGCAGAGATGGCGAGCATTGCTAACGACAATGCGAGACTTGAGTCCGAGGTTAAAAAACTCAAGGACGATCTCGCCGCTTCTTCCGCTTCGCACTCTCAAAAAGAAGAAGTGTTTCAAAAACAAGTCTGGGATGCGCATGCTGCTCAAAGGGATGCTGAGATGAAACTTGCGGCTGAGCAGCGTATTACTGAAGAATATCACAAAGATACTGCTCGGCTGCGGGAAACAGTTGACTCCCAGAACATGGAGATCGAATTGTTAAAGGCTCGACTTTCTAAAGTTGAGGAAGAGGGTGATGAGGCTGTTGCTGGTCAAGTTGCAGCCGTCGCCGAAAAAGAAGCGGCCGAGCAGTCGCATGAGGCAACGAAGGCCAAAGTCAGCTCTACTCTGTTTGACTTTTATATTCATAGTGTCTTGGGGTGCGGAAGTCTCTCGTTTTTGGGGCCGGAATATGAAGTCCCCTTGGCTGAAGTATGGGAGGCGATATTCGATATGCTTGGTGGTGCTGGTTATGCCGAAGCAGATCTTGAAGCAACTTATTTAGATGAAAATGCCCGTGCTGCACTTGTTAAGGGAAAGGAGCAACTTGCCCAAGCGCGAGCCGAAGCGACAGAAGAGAAGCGTTCAGAAAAAGAAGTACTTCCTACTGCCCCTGTTCGTACTCCGGTTTCAGCTGATGTCGACATTATAGGCTCCAGTTCCCATTCTCCGCCTCCTGCTAAGGTCATAACTGAGATTACAACTGCACAAGGCGGAGATGAAGACGAAGAAAGCACCGAAGCACAAGCTTATGAGATCGTCACTACAAAGCCAACTTCTCCAGGTAACCTCAAAGTTCAACCGGGTCAAGCGGATTACTTGTTTGCTTTGACTTTGATGAATTTCTCGCCTATTACTTAAGTTCTGATGACCCAATATCTTCTCTTTTTTCAGAGAATACTGATTTTAACTTCTTTTCTTATGTAGTGGAGGCACCGAGCGCTGCACACACTTCCCCTCTTCCAGCTATTCCTCCTCCAACCCTTCAAGTCACTCCTGCTTCCCAGCCGGGTTCGCAGGAAGAGAAAATAGAAGCCCTTCAAGGCTTGGAGGATCCACTCGCTTCGCAAGAGCAGAAGGCGGAAGATCTTGAGGACAGTGAGAAGACTCCGGAGCAGTCTCTTGATGATAACACGAAACTTTCTACGCTGCTTACTCCGGTAAGTGAGTCTTCTTCGAAGAGGAAAGGAAAGCGCGCCATAAGGAAGAAGAAGAAAAGCATTTCAGCTGGAGAAGATAAAGTAGAGGAAGATCCAGCAACACCTTCTTCTCCTTCTTCTCCGACCCGTCCATGCCGGATTTCGAAACTAGTCATCAAACCGGGCAAGGGTACTTAAGGTGGCGGGAAGAAGGAGTGATAAGCTGGACTCTACCTTCCTTATTTTGCTTTTTGCTTGTGTCGACCGGAGATTGTGCGGGTACCGGTCCCTGCTTTTTTGAGATATGCACATGTAAAGAATTTTCACAGTATTGAATAAAATAATTCTTCTACTTGTACGAATTCTTGTGTATGTAAGAATGTATTTAATTCTCATTTTAGTGTAGAATAAGCGATTCTTTTTACTGGTACAAACTTTTGGTCTGTGTTTGAGAATGCATTTATTCCACATCTTTTCTGCGTGATATTGTAATGAGCTTGTGGTATGTCGCTAGAATGCTACTTTTATTGATGTAGTTGTATTGTATGATATTGCCCCTATACCACAAGCATATTGCAATAACTTTTAGACAAGACTTGTACTCTTATTTTAGGAAATAATTTTTCCGTTTTTCGAGGAAATATTATTCTGCTTTCAATAAAGTATGCCTTGTATCGGAGGAGTTTTCTCTTCTCATTCATTTTTTTAGAACACTTCATCTTTTGAGGATACATTTATTTGCTTGAGAAGTGGATTCTCCTACGCAGTGAAGCGAGCTTCTGAAGAATGTTTTGACATTTCAACTCTGGTGAAGTGGGTCTCCGAAGAGAGATTTTTGCACTTCAACTTTGGTGAAACGTGCCTCTGAAGAGGTCTTTTTGGCATTTCTGAGGAGTAGCATTTGGACTCCAAAGAGTAGCATTATGCTTTGTGGAGTAGCGTTGTGCCCCCGGAGAGGTCTTTTGCCTCCGAAGAGGTCTTGTGCGCCTTGGGGAAGGTCTTCTGCCTCCGAAGAGGGCAGTATGTGCCTTTGGAGAAGGCTTGTGCCTCGTAAGAGGGCTTGTGGTGCCTCGGGAGAGGTCTTATGCCTCCGAAGAGGTCTTGTGCCTCCGAATAGGTCTTGTGCCTCCAAAGAGGTCTTTATTTGATTGCCTGGAAGTTACTTTCTCACAGTTAAATGGATCCACAGGGCGGACGCAAGTTATTTAATTGGATGTTCGTTCGCACAAACGATCGCAATTAGTTAACAAAGGCCTTGTGCCTCGATGGTTCCACCAACCTTTTTGTTGAGAAGAGCGCTTCCATTTATTGGCGTGCCTCCGAAGAGGGCTTGTGCCTCGGTAGAGGTGTTTATCCTCCGAAGAGTTGCGCCTCCGAACAGGTCTTGTGCCTCCGAACAGGGCTTTTGTTGATTAGCTTTCCCATGTCTCTTCGTTATTTGCTCATTAGCGGTCCCTTATTATCGTCTCCGAGCCTATGTTACTTTCTTTTGCAAACAGTTTGCTCTATCCAATGGAGTTTACTTCACTGTTAAGTGATTTCATGGGACAGGCGCAATTTATCAAATCAGATATCTGTTTATACAGACGATCGTAATTAGTTAACAAGTGTCTGGTTCCTTTTCTTTGGAAAAGTGTCCCTTCGGTGGAATCATCAACTTTTGGTGTAAAGTTCATCTTATGTTGGATTTGAATTTGGAACTTTTTGTGGCTTGAAAGTCGTTTATTGAGTGATTTACGGGGCTCACTTGGCCTTGTGAAGGGTAAGCTTTGTTTTAATGACCTGCAATATTAAATCGATATTTTAGCAATACATTTAGAGTATTTACACATCGAAATGAAACAGGTATGTTCTAATAATAAAGAACACAGGATTTATAGTGGTTCGGCCAAGAATTGGGCCTACATCCACTTTATAGCTCTTTTATTGATCATCACTGATTTTACAATGGTTTACAATACAATTGATACATCCATATTCATTTTACAATTTCAAGCAAAGCTTTTTAAGTAAAATATGGGCGCAAATGATTGCTGTTCCAGGCTCTTGGGATCGGATCTCCTTCGACAGTTGTGAGTTTGAATGTGCCATGAAGAAGTTTATTGCCTATGACATATGGCCTTCCCAATTTGGTCCAAATACTCCGACTGTTGTCATGATCCTCTTCAAAACTAAGTCCCCGACTTCAAAGCTTCGTTGACGGACTTTAGAATTGAAGTGCCTCGCTATCCTTTGCTGATGGGCTGCAACTTTGAGCCTAGCTTCTTCCCTTCTTTCAACAAGAAAATCAAGTGCTTCGAGTTGCAATTTTTCATTTTCAGCCTGGTTGAAATGAACTCTCCTGTGTGAAGGGACTTCTAGCTCTACTGGAATCATCGCTTCTGATCCGTATGCCAATGAGAATGGAGTGTGCCCAGTTGCAGTTTTATGGGTTGTTCTGTATGCCCATAGTGCTAGTGGTAGCTTATCAACCCATCCACCCTTTGCTTTTTCAAGCTGCTTTTTGATGGTTGACTTAATAATTTTGTTTACTGCTTCCACTTGCCCGTTTGCCTGCGGATGAGCCACTGCTGAAAAGTTTTTTTGGATTTTGAATCGCTTGTAAAAGTCTTGGAACTCTTCGCTTTCAAATTGAGTACCGTTGTCTGTGATTATCTTCTGTGGCACACCATATCTGCAAATGATATTTTTAGTTACAAAATTTATCATCTTTTTAGAGGTAATAGTGGCCAAAGGTTCAGCTTCAGCCCATTTAGTGAAATAATCAACATCAACAATAGAATATTTGATTCCCGACTTGGCAATTGGTAAAGGTCCGATTAGATCTATCCCCCAAATGGCGAATGGCCATGGACTAACCATCTGTGTTAGTTCGATGGAAGGTGCTTTTCGGATTTTTGCAAATCTCTGGCATTTGTCGCATTTTCGAGAGTAGATGGCAGCATCTTGGTTAATATATGGCCAAAAATACCCATATCGGAGAACTTTCTTGGCAAGGGTTTGGACGCCTGAATGGTCTCCACATTCTCCTCCGTGTACCTCTGCTAAAATTGTCTTAGCTTTTTCCTTAGTTACACATCGGAGTAATGGCATTGAGAATCCCCGCCTGTATAACCGACCATCTTGAATTACATATCTCGATGCTTTTCTTAACAGCTTTTGGCGTTCTTTAGAATTTTCCGGTAGGGAACTGTTGAGTAGATATTCTCTGATCGGGGTCATCCATGACTCTTGTTCTTGAGATACAGCCATGATCCAGTCGATATCCATTTCATCGGTGCTTGGGGCTGAAAAGACCTCCACAGGAACCAATCCCAATAACTGAGCTTCTCCGGAACATGAATACTTTGCGAGAGAATCCGCCTTCTTATTTTCCTCTCGAGGTATGTGGCTTATCGAATAATGATCGAAATCATCGAGAAGTTCAGAATGCTTGGACAAGTAAGCAGGCAGATTTCCTCCTTTAGCTTGAAACTCCTTCTTGACTTGACATACAATAAGTTGAGAATCACTGAAGATCAGTAATGCTTTGATGTTTAGTTCTTTTGCAATCTTTAATCCAGCAATTAGAGCTTCATATTCTGCTTCATTATTTGTAGAAGGAAATTCCAGTCTTAATGCGTAACATAATGATCGACCTTCGGGAGTTTCAAGCACAACCCCAGCTCCGGAACAGTACTCATTTCTTGAGCCATCAACATATAACTTCCATTTGGTCGGGATGTCAACTGCAATCTCTTCCTCACTATCACCCTTATATGTGTATTCTGTGATGAAATCTGCTAAAGCTTGTCCGTTGATCGCTCTTCGGGGATGATAAGTGATATCATATTGGCTAAGCTCAATATTCCACTTCAGAAGACGGCCCGAAGTTTCAGGGCGAAATAGGACTTGCTTTAGGGGTTGATCAGTGAGAACTTTGATAGGATGAGCTTTAAAATACGGCCTTAACTTTCTGGAAGCAATCAGTAAACAGTAGGTGAGCTTTTCTAGCTTTGAATAATTCATTTCTGCCCTAGTGAGTCTTTTGCTGATATAGTATACCGGACGCTGAACTTTTGCATCCTCCTGCACCAGCGCTGCACTTAGGGCATGAGATGAAATTGCCAAGTATATGAAAAGGTCTTCGCCGTTGTTGGGCTTAGAAAGTATTGGAGGCGCTTCCATGTGACGGATTAATTCATCGAAAGCTTTCTGGCATTCGGGTGTCCATTCGAAGTTTTTCCTTCCTTTCTTTAAAGCGTCAAAGAAAGGGATACATTTATCAGTGGCTTTGGAAATAAACCGACTTAAAGTAGCAACTTTCCCATTTAGACTCTGCAAGTCCTTCTTTGTCCTAGGGGCTTTGACCTCTCTTAGAGCAGTAATTTGAGCAGGATTAGCTTCAATGCCCCTAGCGCTTACGATAAATCCCAAGAATTTTCCGGACTCTACTCCGAATGAACATTTCAGAGGGTTGAGCTTCATTCCATATTTTCGGAGAATTGCGAACATTTCCGCTAGGTGATCCATATGGTCCATTGCCTTCCTTGATTTTACCAACATATCATCGACGTAGACTTCCATAGTTTTCCCAAGCTGCAGTTTGAACATTGCATTAACAAGCCTTTGATATGTTGCCCCTGCATTTTTCAATCCTAAGGGCATGACTTTGTAGCAGTAAAGACCAACATCTGTGACGAAGCTCGTATCCTATTGTTCTAACTCATGCATCATAATCTGGTTATACCCGGAATAAGCATCCATAAAAGACAACAATTCGTGGCCAGCTGTTCCATCTACCAGTTGATCAATCCTTGGCAACGGGAAGCAATCTTTGGGACAAGCTTTGTTTAAGTCTGAAAAATCGATGCATACTCTCCATTTTCCATTTGCTTTTTTAACCAGTACCGGATTTGAAACCCAATTTGGATAAGTGGACTCTTTGATGAAACCATTCTCCATGAGTCGATCTACTTCTTCCTTTAGGGCTGCTGACCTTTCTGGACCTTGGGTTCTCCTCTTCTATTTCGCAGGCATGAATTTCGGATCAATATTCAGAGTATGTACAGCAATCTCTGGAGATATTCCACACATATCGGCGTGACTCCAAGCAAATATGTCTAGATTTTCTTCCAAAAATGATATTAGCATATTTTGGACTGCCGCACTGAGTTGCGAACCCACATTTAGCACTTTGTTTGGGTCTTTAAGATCAACAAGTACTGGTGCCGTTACTTCCATTGGCACCACTCTATTCTCCCCTGCACTGGCCTTTTTGGGGTCCATTTCTATTCTTGCACCACTATGCACGCCAGTGCAGGGACCACCCTGTACTTGCTACAAGGTTGGGTTTTTGATGCGGAGCGGAGCTGCCGCACCTTTTCCCATCTCTCTCTTCCTGGCCTCTCGAAGCTCTATAAGATAACATTCCCGTCCAGCAATTTGATCGCCTTTAATGACACTAACACGATTATCTGCAGGAAACTTCATAGTTAAGCACCACGGGGCGAGAATGGCTTTGAATGCAGCTAAAGTTGGCCGGCCCAGGAAGGCATTGTAGGCAGAAAATCCGTCGACAATTACAAAAGTCTGTTTCCGAACTACCTTTTTCTGTCCTTCTCCAAGTTCCACAAACAAGTCAACAGTTCCAATTGGCTGCTGTGGCTCTCCAGTGAAGCCAACAATCTTCTGCGATGAAGCCTGAACGTCAGTGATTGGGATCTTCATCTGATCAAATGTCTTCTTGAAGAGTATATTGCAAGAGGCGCCGCAATCAATAAGTACTCGTCTTACAATAGCTGGCCCAATTCCTGCAGAAATAACCAAGGGATCTATGGTTGGAGCTTCAATACCCATAGAATCCCTGGCTTTGAACACAACATTATCATTAGAAGTTTTCTGCTGTTTCAGGGGTACAGCGTCTTCTAAAACAAAAACATCTTCTTCTGCTGGGGTATATTTCAAAGCATGAGCATATCTTTCCATCTCACCCCAGCTTATGCCTGCTGGGTGTGGGCCTTATGTAATCACATTGATAACAGGCCTCTCAGATTTATGTGCGGTAGTGCCCTCACCCGAGCCAGATGGAGGAGTAGAGGGTTGGTACCCCTGAGAAGACGAAGTTTGGTCATTTCAGTTCCTCTAAACATACTGTTGCAGCTTGTTTTCCCTTAGCAATTCTTCAACTAAGCTCTTCAAATGACGACATTCGTTGGTATCATGACCGGGTTGGTTATGAAATCGGCAGAATTTTCCATTTCGCATAGCACTCTTTCCAGGCTTTATCTCAGCTGGTTTAGGATACTCCACAGCAACTTTGGTGGCAAAGAAGATATTCTCCGGAGTGTCGGTTAACGGAGTGAAATCTGAGGGTTTGAAGAAGCGAGGTTTCTTTATATCCTTTTGTTTCTTCCCATCATGATTTTCCCTCTTCTGACCTCCGGAATCTTTCTTAACCAAAGCAGCAATGTTATTCTCCACTCTTGCTGCCACCACTTTCATTGGTGCCGGAAGACTTTCCAAGCGTATGAACTCATCAGCTTTCTTATAAAATTTCTCGAGTGAATTTGGCTCCTTCATTTTCAGCCATTTTCCAAATTCGCTTGACTTGTCGATAGCCCGCATTAGATAAGTCAAAATCATTCGTGGCTCCGCATTGTCGACTTCCGCCAGAGCTATGTTGATCGATTCAAAAAAGATTTAATCAACTCTCCCGAATTCTGCTCCAGACTAGACAATAACATTATGACTTTTGCCTTTGAAGCGTACAGTCTGAATTGCTCTTTAAACTTCCGGGTTAAGTCGGAAAATTGGTCTACAGATCGAACGGGAAGCTTGGTAAACCAAAGAAGTGCCACTCCTTCCAAGTATACTGGAAAATACCGGCACTTAATTTCATCAGTCGCTCTAGCGTCGGTCATGTGCCAGTCATATTTGTACAAGAATTGATTCGGGTCACTTGTCCACCGGTAAGCAGGAATGGTAGGGGGAACGAATTTTCTGGGAAACTCAGCTTTTAGAATCCTCTCGGTAAACGGAGTTTTACTGGGAGCAAATCCCCATTCGCTCTCATCTTCAATTCTCTGCATGCTTTCTTTCATTATTTGCCGGATCATGCCGGAGAGATATTCCTCATTGTTTAACGACTTCGCGGAGTAGACTTCGGCCATTTTATCGGGAGTTTGCCCGGGCAAATGTTCGCGGAAAACTGGCGATAGCGTGGATCCTTCAGCTTGGGGAGGTGCCCCTTCAGCGGCACCTGATCCCCCTTGAGGAATATTTCTTCCTTCGGAGTTGTGAAGAGCATCAGCGATGTTTTCTTCATTATTCACTGGCCTTTGACTAGCCCCGAGCAAAGCACTTAACTTCTCCATCAATAGAGTATTCTGAGTTTCAATTTGCTGATACAACCCGGTTACTGCAACATCTAACTCTTCTCGTGTCACTCCAATGCTTGGAGCTGCTTGACTTGGAGAAAGAGAAGTAGCAGTGTTATCGTGAGCATCTTCAGATCTAATAGACTTGCGTTTTCTCCCAGGAGCCATTATATCCAACAAACTTCTGGTCTTGAAAGAAACTTTTTCAACGAACTTTTGTGAAGCAATGGTGAATGTATCGCTGAGTTGGGTTCTTAGTGAAAGTACCAAAATGTTAATACTAAAAATTGAACGCTAACACCCTGGTGTGTGTAGTAATGTTGTGAAAGCACCACCCGTGATATGGGAACAAGAAATAAGCAGTAAAACAGCTGAAAACAGTAAAAGACAGTGATTTTATAGTGGTTCGGCCTAAGATCAAGCCTACGTCCACTTTGAATTCCTTTATTGCTGATTTTGGTTACAAGTTGTTACAATGCACTTCAAAATACGATACAATTTGATCACAAAAACACTCTAGACTAGTAGCTCAAACTTCGATGATGAAACTCGTTGAATCCGTGTCGGATGTGCAAGATTTCTTTCGAAGCTTGTTGTAGTGTCTTGAATGTTTGGAGTTCCTTAAGTGTTGTATGAGTTAAGAATTCTGCAGGGTAATGACACTTCAGAGAATGATCGGCCAAAAGTCCTCTAATTGTTGGAGTTAGGGGGGTATTTATAGGGTTGATTCTGGGCAGAATTTGTTTACACAAGTGCTAGGTCGTCAACGACCTAAGGTAAGCCGTAGGTCGTAAGTTGGCGACGACATAAGGGATCATTTGTATTAGTTTTTCTTGAACTTGACTTAAACGAGCTATTAGGTCGTAAGTCGGCAACGACCTAGGGGATGCAACCTGGGTCATCTCGATTGCATTTGGTTTCTTCTGAACGAGTTAATAGGTCGCGTGCGACTCAGTATAAGTCGTAGGTCGGCAGCGACCTAGGAGATGTGGCATGGAACATAGCTTCACTTTGCTTTAGCTCGTTTAATCGTTCATCCACTTAGGTCGTTAGCTCCTTAGGTCGGTAGGTCATAAGTCCTTTTAACTCCTTAGGTCGCTAACTCATTTTAGTAGTTAGGTCGTTAGACTTCTTAAGTCGGTCCACATCTTAAGTCGGTAACTGCCTTAAGTCGTATGCTTCTTAAGTTGTTAGGTCGTGGTTCCTTTAGGTCGTTAACCCGCTTAAGTCGTCTCATTCCCTTAAGTCGTAGGTCGTCCATATCTGAAGTCGTTAACTTGCTGAAGAGATTAAGCCACTTCATTTCTTAAGTCGTTAACTGCCTTAGGTCGTCAAGTCCTTTTTCGTTAGCTTTTTTAAGTCGTTTGACAAAACGGGGTTAACACCTGGCTGTAAGATTAAAAGTTACAAATTAAACCATTACACTACTAGTCATTTCTTTGAAAGGCTGTCCTGCTATTTTATCAGATCAATATTTTTAAAAGAACATCGGATATTTTTTTGAACCTTTGGCCATGTTCGACGATGTTGCCCTAAGCGAGGGTCTTGCTTGTCTTGCCTCTGGGCCTGGCCTGCATATATCAATACTATTAAATGGCACAGACCAATCATGAATGCGTTGTATGAAAATTACATGAAATGTGATATATACATATTCTTTTCCATTGGGTCCTACATAGGTGAGATAAAAATGCTCAATGGATGAACTCAACAGAGTGCAATAAAAAAATTTTACTTTGTTCCGATCTTAAAAATACAATACCAAAATATGTCCAAAACCAAAGTATAGAGCAATGACATATGACAATACCAAATATAAACTCCTTCTAAACCAAAATATCCTTTCATGAAAGTTACTCTCATTTGACAAACATGCTCATGGAACTTCGTTGGATAACAATGCTTTTATAAGCGAATCCGCTATAATGTAGTTGGTTACAATATGCTCTGTGGATTACAATATGCTTTGAACTATCTCCTCATTAGAAAATAATATTGATGTTTATTGTCACGGTATTATTTTAATGCTCTTTCGATTTCCTTTTCAATATTCCACAACTTTTTGACAAAATTTTGCAATTATTTTTCAGCATTGGATGTCTCATAATAAACAAACATAAGTTACATAGTGGAGTAGGCTATAAGTGTCCGTATTGCAAATTATTTAGTATAGCTCCACCAATAAAAAACACATTGTAGTCTGAAGTGGATCTTTTACTCACTTGGGATCCAACAAATTCGGATCGTAATGCTTTATGATTTCTAACCGATCCGATCTTTTATCTATGGGCGTATAACCTTATTGTTCTTTAAAGATATTTCATAACCATTCTGCTTACTTATCATGATCTGCTTTCAAGGTTAGTGTGATATCTTCCAAACAAAACAACAATACACACGATATCCGAATGTGTATGTCTTAGCTTGCATTAGACTCCCAACTACAAATGTATGTAAAATATTTTGCATTTCCATAGCATTAAGAATGTTCTTATCCCACTAATAAGACAAAATCTATCACTTTTCGAAAAAGAATCAATTGATTCATAGTTTGCATACCAAACTTTTTTATGCACTTATCTACTTAGCTTTTTTGTGATAATCCAAATAACACCGCATAAATAATAATATTGTATGTTTGAATCCCTAATGCAAAAGAGTCATCACCAAGATTTAAAAAAATTATTATTATAAAAACTCAAAAAAAAATTATTGGTTTCGTGCAATATTGCTGAATAATACTAACAAGCAATATATAGCAAACTTGCAAAATCAAGAATAAAAATTATACTCTTAGAACTTGTGATGCTCATATTCTTCGTAATAATTGTTTACCCTCAAAACCGAATGAGGTGATTATATAGTGGAAGTTATAGTAACACTAAAGAGAAGTTTCATAGATCCATTAGTGATTTCTTTAGTCGTTCCATCATTGTCTACATTGACAGACACAACTTTTTATATCCATCTGATATTGCTTAAAATCAGAACTTGAAACAAGCCCCTTATTATTCTAAAGAGTCTTCCAGTAAACCGAAGGAAAAGAATCTTTAAAATCATTGGTTTGTCTTTTGAGAATTGTCTTTTCTACAAGAAAAACCTTATATCTTTCCACATTACCTATTGAATCCCTCTTGTTTTTGAATTATCATTCATAACTGATAGGCTTCTTACCTTGATGTATGGAGAAAGATCTCAAACTTTATTGTCTTATATAGAATTATACTATATATTTATATCTTAAATCCACTTTTAATGTTGATATCTTGAATGGATTGATGTTGTTGGATCTGGGTCAGTAAGCAGCGAATTAAATGGATGAATTTAATATATTTTTTACCATTTTAGATCTTATTGGGTCTATGAAGTATAAACTAATAAAGACCTAATCTAAATAAATTTTAAATAAAATCATTATTTTATCTAATTGATTAATAAAATAATTTTATTTGTTTATATAAATGAAATATATGTGTACATGTGCATCAAATACACATATATGTGTATGAGCAAGTAAAACATGTAATGTGTACCTTCGAAATGTGTAAAATATCTGTATAATTTTTAGTTAACAAAATATACGTCAATAAATATATATTATATATATAATTCAATTATAAAATAATTATAATATGTTAATGATAGTAAGTTATTTGTTCAATTGTATTTATTCGAAATCAAATATAATTTTTTTATATAGCTCGGCTAAATCTAAAGAAATTTATTTTTAACTCGGTCGGAAGGTAAAACAATTTTTTAAATTTTACGTCAATGGCCAATTTCCAAAAAAAACATATTCTTTTATAGCCAAAGCAAGTTTTCAAAATAAAGTTATTTTAAAATTTGGTTGAAGCCAATTTTAAACAAAATGAATTTTTTTAATTTTTGGTCGAAGCCAAAAATTAATTATTTTTTAATTTAAAATTCGTATGGAATTTTAACCAAAGTAACTTTTATGAAAAATATGTATAATTTATACACACACATACATACACATATATATTTTACTAGTTATAAAATTCAAATTTAATTCATATATTACTTAAAATCAATTTTTTTTGTTTTCGAAAATTGCTTATATAAGTATTATTGTTTAAAATAATATTATGCATTTTGTATGGAAAAATTGTTCTTTTACATAAGTGAACGTGTGTATGAGATTAACAATAAATTGATATGCGAATTCGTGATAATATATAGTGTATATACATACAACATTATAGAAATAAGAATCATATGTGAATAGTAATGATATAAAATTTGGATGTTACCAATAATAGTTGCCAATGAAATGCACCTCGAATATTGAATGAAACTCCTATAGACCTGATCTACACGTCTTTGGAAGTTGTAGCAGTCCAAAGATGAACATCGCACCTTTTAAAATGATTTTGGTTTTGATTATTGTTGGAAATTTTTTACTTGGTCTCTTTAATTTTCTGCTGAGGTAGGGGGTCTAAAGTAGAGGCTAAAGAATGAGATAAGAGAGCCTTTAAATAAGTATCTATGCAGAGTAAAAGGTGGAGACCAAATCTTTTATGCTTACTCAATCTCTTATGCCAATTCAAATCACAATTTAACCACATTAAAGCCCTCTCCCATCACCCCTTTGGCCAACCAAAACATGGACCAAAATGGGCCAACAGTATGTCTAAATTTATTTTATAATTAGTTTATTTAAATCCAATTTAAATATTTATCAATATCATATATCGATATGTGCATAAATAATTTTTATATACACACCCAGTTAATTACTAATTACTCCCAAAATAAAAATATAAATTCGATAATTACTATTTCATAAATATTAATTAATGTAATTAACTTATAGCAATTATATATTAATTAAATCGTATGGTATTTTAGAGTATTCAACATTGTCGTTGCGCCACTCAAAGATATAAATTCCGTCAGTGATTAATATTAAAAATTTTTAGATATTAACGTTCAAACTTCATCTTAGCTAGTGCTATGATAGTTTGACCAAACGTATCAACTTACACAATACTGGTAAAGTCCAATTTTACTATTTTTCGTGGTCCCTTGTAGAAACGATTATAAATACAAATTCTATTCGTCAATACTATGTAACAGTAGGATTTATGAAATTTGGCATTGTTCAAACTTCTAGTTTCACCTACATTCAACTTGTATAATCCAAACACAAAATCCTTGGTCCAATATTACCAACTATTATTAACCGAGCTGCTCTAGCTAGAGTCTTTGACTTTGAGTTGACAATAGTGGACCCTAATACTAACCTCATATAACTAAGGAGATGAATTCTCTACTAAATAGTATTTCACTTCCAATGCTTCAACCCAGACCCTACTATAGTCCTTCAATAGACATTGTTCCATGATTTAACAAAAATCAATGTGGAATGTTCCCATTGAAGTTCAACAGTATTCTCAAGTTGAAAGAACCGTGTAATATTGTCACTTCGATATTCTCTGTTTGACCTTAGTTATACTACAAAAGAAAGCTATCGAGTGAGTCATTCCATGGTTATCCAATAATTATCAATATGTAACCCTCTGCTACTTCCAGTAACGATGAGTAATACACTTCCCAACCTTTAGGGAGCATTACGTATCCGTCTCAATGGATATATCGATATCCAGTTTCAATACATCTTGACTAGGAATATTTAAGAATATATTATTATATTATGATAATATGTTCATGATTACAAAAAATTATAACTACTATCGCAAAACAAAGCTTTACGGATTTTCTATTAAATATACTTATGTCAAACAATTAATTATTATAATACATAATAAAAGGTATATAATAGAAAGAAAAATAAATTTTATCTCAAAAGGGATTTTATTATAAAGTTATAATTTACAATATATTACAGAATTGCCCCTAGCAATATCCAACTCCCACTTGCACTTGGGGCCAATTATGGAATCTCAATCCTATCTGTTCGATCAGTTTGACGATCTACTATGTTGTCATTTGTATCTACACTTTGAATCACGACATCTTTCTTCTCAACAAATTCTTCAATTTGATGGAACTTTCGAAGAATATGTCTCAATTTTTTGTGTGCTTTAGGCTCCTTTGTGATCTGCATTACAACATTGTTATCACAAAACAATGTCATTGCATTCTCCATGTCAGGAATCACTCCTAGCTCACTCACAAATTTGCATATTTAGACCGCTTGCTTAGCTGCTACGTTGAATGCATTGTACTCAGCCTCCATCGTTGTATCAACCACCATTTCGTATTTAGAACATTTCCAACTAACAGTCCACCTGTTTATAGTAAAGATGTAACCTGACACTGACTTATTATAGTTGATATCACTCTGAAAGCTAAAGTCTATATACCTCTTCATAAGGAAGTCTCCATTTTCATATATAAGGAATAAGTTCTTAGTATTCTTGAAGTACTTAAGTACACATTTTACGGCAATCTAATGCTTTTCTTTGGAATTGGACTAGTATCGGCTAATGCATCCTAATACATAAGCCGCATTCGGTCTAGTACATGGCATGGTGTACATTATGGAACTGATTGCCGATGCATATGGTGTATCCTCTTTATACACTCTTTCTCCTCATTAGTTTGAGGAGCATCCTTCTTGGAAAGGATGATTTCAGGTTGCATTGGAATATTTCCACACTTGGAATTCTCCATAACAATTTTTTTAATATGGTATCTATGTACAGGGATTGAGACAATCCTATCAGCCTATTAGATATATCTCTATATATCTTTTTACCTAGTTTATATGTTGCTTCTCCCAAATCATTCGTAGAGAAATTCTTGAAAAGTCAAGCTTTCACCGGTTTCAATAACGAAATGTCATTGCTAATCAACAGTAGATCATCGACATATACAACTAAGAACACGATAGCACTTCCTTATTCCTTTGGTCATACACATGCTTCCTCTATGTTCTGATAAAAGCCAAACTATTCGATTAGCACATCAAAGCACTTACTCCAACTCCTTGAAGCTTATTTAAATCCATAAATGGATCTTAACAACTTGCAAACTTTGCCCTTACTCCCATTAGCCTTGAAAACCTCAGGCTATGGCATACAGACGGTCTCTTCTACATCATAATCTTTACATCCATTTGTCATATTTCATAATCATAGAATGCAACAATAGCTAACATTATCCTAATGGACTTAAGCATTGCTACGGGCAAAAAAGTTTCATCATTATCAACAACTTGAATTTGACGAAATCCATAACTAGCCTCGCTTTGTAAGTCTTCACTAGTCCATCTACAGCTAGCTTTTTCTTAAAAATCCATTTGCAGCCAATGGGTTTTATCCCTTTGGGAGTGTCAGCTAAAGCCCATACTTTGTTTTCATACATGGATTCATTTTGGATTTCAGAACTCCAAGCCAAAGTGCAGAGTCTTTTCTCTATAGTGCTTATTGGAATGAAAGAGAAGTGTTGGCCTGTAAACGTAGTCATCTTTCTCGCCGTTCACGAGAAACCCATAGTATCTCTCTGGTGCACGAGATTCCCTATTAGACTTCCAATAAGTTTTGTATTTTTGAATATATACAGGTGAATTTATTTCTCCCACTGGCTCGGCCTTCGTGTTAGTTTCTCAGATCTCAACCAAGTCTACAATTTCAATGTTAATTTCTTTTGGCAAAAAATTACTTTCCTAAAAAGATAGCATGTGTGAAACAATAACCCTTTGTTCCTTAATGTTGTAGAAAATATATTCCCTAGAGTTCTTGGATATCTTATAAACTTACATAAAGCTGACCTTGCCTCAAGTTTGTTTGGGCTTACATTCTTAACGTAGGCTAGAAAACCCCACACCTATGAATAATTGAGTTAGAGTTTCTTCCCATGCCGCATCTTGAATGTCATCTTAACTACAAATTTCATGGGTATCAAATTCGATATATGCACTGCGGTTTCTAGCACATATCTGAAATATGTAGGAGGCAACTCTGCTTTATTCATCATGAAACGAACCATATATAATAGCGTTCGATTCCTTCTCTCCAAAACATTATTGTGTTACGAAGTATATGATGGGGTAACCTGAGAGTTAATCCTATTATTTTTTAAGTATTGCTGGAGCTCTTGTCCAACATACTTATATCCCCGATTGGATCGAAGTATTTTAATCTTACGGTTCGTTCGATTTTTGACCTTTTTTTTATATTCAATAAATTTCTCTTTGTTTTCATAATATACACAAATCTAAGTCTTGGGAAATCATTCATAAAGGATGTAAAATAAGAAGAATCATCTTTAGTAACTATAGGCATTGGGCCACATTCATCAGTATGTACAAGTCTGAAGAGTTCATTGACTTTTTCATTGCTTCCATTAAAGGGATGCTTGGTCATTTTTCCTTTAGAGACACGACACATATGTATCAAATGACTTAGAATCAAATGATGATAGAAAATCTTTGGTTTTCAGTTTGGGTTATTGTTTCTCACTTATATGACCTAGCCTACAATGCCAAAGATAGTTAATATTTATGTCAACTTTAGAAGAATTATTCACATCACGTACATAATTAGTATTAAACACATAAATGTCATTATCTAAAACTTGAAGTCTCATTTCTCTCTTCGTCACATGACATTGGTTCCTAAGTCCATATAACAAATTATAGATGTTAGTTTTAGATCCAGTATAAAATGCAAGATAATTATTGATTTCAAAACAATTTTGAATCATAAATATACATATAGGAACAGCGAAACTATTATGTTTCTTCTCTTTGACTATCTTCATGTACTCCGGACAGTTGCATTTCCAATGATTCTTTTTGTGACAATAATAACACTCTCCCTTGTCACCTAGTGCGGTCATCTTATTCCTTTTATTAACCCTTTTTCATTTCTTTGAACCATTTAAAGACGATGGTTTACCTTTAACCGTGAGGACAGCAGTTTGTTTCTTCGATAAAGACTCGGCTGATATCAGTACATTGAGCAGATCCATGAGGCTTACATGTAGCTGGTTTATATTATATTTTAATATGAATAACTTAAACTGTAACTACCCACATTTTTACGATTGAATATTTAAATATTAAATTAAATATTGGATCGTTAATTGATTGAAGCTCCAAAATCTAATTTTTTTGTATATTATCGAATTAGAACTAGAGACTACTTCTATTGAGTCTGGATTGATGTTGTGAATCATAACAAGTATAAATATCACTATATTTGAAGTCAAGGTATCCTTACGATTTATGTATTGTTTTACGTATTTTATAGAAATACGTTGTTATCGGATCCAATGGGATCTCAACATATGGCTTATGTTTATAGGATGAGGACTTCATTATGAGATATAATACGGTTGAATTTTATTTGGAATTAGGTAATCTAATGGCCAAAACGACGTCGAAATGCATGAGTTATCATCATAGAACACCATATGATAAAATTTATACCTTTGGAACCAAAAAATATGGAGATGTGCACCAACGAGTTTCGTGGAGATCCGATGTGTCGTGTGATCGTACGAGATCTAAACATGTGGCGATTTTTTTTAAAAGTTAAATTACACCTAGACACACACACACATATGTATGTATGTGTGTGTGTGTGTGTCCCCATACATCACAGAGCTCTCTCTCTCTCATTTATAATATCTTCTTCTCCTCGATAGTAAAAGAAAATGGTCACTCCTCCTCCTTGAATTTAATCAAGAATTTTGGGCCACGATAGACGACGGGAATGGATCCTTCGGACTCATGGAGAGGAGGGCTTCACATTTAAGGTAGCGTGGTGGCATTGATTGAGGAGGCCTTCACTTTAAGGCCATTGGCTAAGGTTGAGGCATGGTGGTGTTTGAGGAGTAGTGGAGTGAAAGGAATGGCACATTGGCACTTCTCATGGTAGCATGCTTCTTCTAACGTCATCTGTTTGAACTTTGATCGCCTAAGATGAAAGGCAATAATACATAGTAGTGGGGTTGGAGAAATGTTGCGATTACATAGGTGGAGCCGAGCTTCATGTGATTAGGTGTGTGGCGGAGAGCGTAAGAAGTGGAGCATGGTGGAGTCAATGGTTCGTCATTTTGTCGAGTGTAGGTGGAGAAATTAGGAGGTGATGATGCACGACAATGGCTTGGTCTATATGTTCCGACACTTTGGAATTTACAACTTAGGTGAGTGGAATTAAAACTCTGAATTTATATTGTAGTATAAATCCCTTAATTATATATATTCAAATTTTGTACATAGAAGAGGTAAAATAATATATATAGGTAATTATTCTCCTATTTAATTGGATTAGTTTAAGTAGGTATTCAGAATAATTGATTATGATCTCGTATATATAAATATTATGTTCTATTTTTATTGAATAAAATTAGATAGAGTTGATATTAATTTATAACATGGTTATAAATTAATTAAACCCTAATTTGTAGTTATATTAGTGACAGAAATATTATTATATATTTTATTACAAATTGAAAATGAGGAGTATGTCCTTCAAAATAAGCTGAGGCTAAAATAATGTTTTGGGCATTGAAATTTGCATTAAATTGGTTTTGAAGTTAATCTGGCCTTGATATTGGTTCATTGTAGGGTAAATCATTAATTAACTAACCAGTGAATTTCTATAAAGGCGATTTGGTACAAAGAAGTATTATAATACTTAATAGGGTTTGATTAAGGTTATGAAATCCCAAATATTGTAATAACGTGATTTATTAAGTTTAGACCCTAAGAAACGATTTGAGATATGGTTGATAAATACATACATACATACATCCATATACATACACACACACACACACACACACACACACATATATATATATACACGCACACACATTATACATGAGCTATATAATATTTTAAGGCCTTGTTGATAGCTAAACTTAATTTAAATAAAAGGATTAAGTAAAAATAAGTTGTAGTATGATTGATGGGCAAGGGTGTTATTTTATAAAAATACATGTGACTTTTATAAAATAATTCAAAGAAGATGTGATTGTTAGATTGGTGACTTAAGTAAGATGCATTTTTGTTAAATTTTTTAAATGATTGTATGTGTGAACTGTTGTTGATATTGAAATGATGGATTTGTTACTTTGGTTGTGTATTGCCTTTGTGTAAATGTACATGATATTTGTTTATTAGTTCTATAAAGTTGGACTGGTTGTATATACCTGCCTATAGTTTATATGATTTATATATGTCTATGTGTATATAGTTTCGGTATGTCTGATTTGTGGCTACCGATTAGTGCAAGGAATCTATTATACTATTAAGACGCACGACCTACAGATGTGATTCCGAAGTAAGGGATAGGAGAGATTGAGATGCCAATCTAGAGTAGGTCATATATTGTTGCATTGTACGAACGTGTGCTACGACAAGACTTACATGCCAACTTCTTTTAAGGAGTTTGTTTTTAGGGAGTTCACAAATTAGTTGTGGCTCTCGGTAGGTCTCTTTAGTAACCAATGGCAATTTAGCATGATTTATCAACATGTAATTTAAGCATATGTATAGTTCAGTATGCCCGACTTATGGTTATCAAATAGGGGATGAGCTATATATAATTATAGATGCAAAGTCTGGGTGATTTATTCATATATTGGTTTGGCATGGCTAACCAGGGGCAACCGGGTAGTGGGAGATACTTCAAGAACGAATCATGGTCCACACGGAGATGATAATACATTGGTGTTGTGTATATGTATGGGAACAATATAGGTGGGATAGCATGAATCCAGAATGTCTATCCATAGACAATCAAATGATATCATTTTATGGAAGGAATCCATTGTACCATTGAGACGCACGACCTGTAGATGTGGTTCTAGAGCAGGGATAGAGAGAGATTGTTATGCCAATCTAGAGTAGGGCATATATTATTGCGTTGTACAGACGGATGCCGCGACAAGACCTATATGACAACTTCTTTTGAAGTGTTTGTTTTCAATGGAGTACACAAGTTAGTTGTGGCTCTCGATAGGTCTCTTTGGTAGTTAATGGCAATTTTGCACGGGTATCGATTATAGATATTTGTATGTAGGTTTTGAGTATGGGATTCTTTGTTGGTAGCATAGTTATATCGTTGTACATTTTGCATTTCAAATGCTTTGATAGGGATTAAGAGATGTATGGCACTATTGCTTATGAAGTGCAGTATTACCCCTACACTCATTTTTTTATATTCTTTAGCATGGCATGTTATAGTATATACTGTTTTAATTGGAGATTCGCTATTATGTATCATCATGACTTGTTGGTGTATGTATAAATTAGGGCGGTGTATGATTAGTATTGCCTATGGATCCTTGCTCACATTTATTAGATGTTTATAGGCTACATGTATATATAGTACTTGGAGACCGCTCCCCTCACACCAGGCTTTATGTATGACCCGTGTTTTTTCTTTGTGTGTTTACATCATAACAACTCCCGGGTACTCAATTGAGTAGTAGTTTAGGAGTCGGTTTCTTTCGGGGACAAGCTTACAGGAAAGTTGGAGCATTTTAGAGGCATGAAGTAGATTTATTGGATACATATACTTATTGATGATGTAGTACATGGCAGACACTCTATTTTGTATAAGACTTGTGATATCTGATATTATATTTAGAACTCCATATGAATAGAATTGATGTACTTCGACTTTCTGTATTGATATTTATTTATCAATTGCTTTTGCTAGTACAGTCTCTTGTATTTTGTTTATCCTATTCTATTCATGTATATTCAATATATTATACGTTATCATTATGCTGCGATATTATCTCAATATGCCTTGGTATGGTGTTTAGTTTTAATTTTATCCTAACGGACTACTTTTTATCATATTCAGGAGTCAGACGTTGTCAATCAACATTGATTTTGGGTATTACGAAGGGCGGGGCATCACAGTTAGTATCGGAGCTTAGACTCAACAATCAAGACCAAGTAGACAAGTTTGAGTTAGGCAGCTTGGTAGATAGAGATACGTTAAGTGAGAATACTTGTATTTTTCTACTATATAATATGACATACACCACTTGTCTCCTGAACTTTGATTTATTCAGTCGTTGGTGGCTGAGGTTTCTTCGTTTATGGCTATCTGTATAAGTTGACTGGGTGCACTGGTGATTGCAGATAGGTAATTTGAGATGCCTAATTGGTTTATAGACTATTGGAATACTACAAGGGGTGTATTGTCGTCGGCGAACTTTTCGGTAGCTGTGGTAGATATTGGAGGTGGTGTAGTCCGTATGGCATAGTAATAGAAAAGATTGATGAGCAGGCCATGACTTGTATTAATTATAAATGTCGCTTTGAGTCTCGGTTTATTTTTAAAATCGAAAGGGATGTGCAGCTCGAGCATTTCATCCATTTTCGGTAGGGTAGCTTGTCAATGAAGGTGCATGTTAGCCAATTTAACCTTTTGGCTAAATGTGGACTGGAGATGGTTATTACTCCTTTGAAGTAGGCAAGGAAGCTTGCCTAAGGTCTTTTATGCATGGATTTAGGATTCACTGCTTAATCATATCCTACTCTTGACCCATCGTATTGTAGGTAATTCTTTTGTATTGATTAATCTTACGTGGGAACCTTGGCTGTTAAGCTAAGGTACAATGACTGAGAGTACTGCAATTCGAACTTGATGCATGAGCTTTCAAGTATAGTGGAGTTTTCGATGAATTGTGACTTGAATTATGTATCCAAATAGGATTCTATGGTTGCCCAGAAATAAGCAAAGATCGAGCGGATGACTTCTACATATTACGTTGAGTCATTCATATTAGAAGTTTTTAACCTTGTGTTACCACACCTTAAATGATGAAATTTATCCTATGAACCGCATTGGTGTTTTTTAAGGATCAGTTTGTTCATGTACCCGTTCCTAATACCTAATTCGAGCATGGGGTTTCTAGGTGATTTGCACTAGTTAGGCAAGGGCTTTTTAGTTGATTTTTAAAGGTAAACACTTGAGTCGGATTATTGAGGCGACTTAGATATTTTTGAAGCGTGACTCTAGTCATGTGAGGAAATTTCCATGGTCGAACTATGGAACCGGGTTGGAATTCACATACGAGAGATCAAGTGGCCGAACATAGTTTAACCTATGCAGTTAAAGCCCTGCTATAGCCCTAAAGTTCATCCAAATTAATATCCAGACTTTAATGACCCAGAATTTTATCGCTTTGATTTGAGAATATTTAATTGATTTTAAATATTTAATTAATGGTTTTAATTGTTAACTAACCCTCTTTTAATTAATAACTAATGCTAGGAAATTCAATTTTGAATTTTGTTTACAAAAATAAGCAGTTCGATGAAAAATAAAAAATATGACCCAGATTCATTTTTCGAATTTTCGACATTTTATCGAATGGAAGTGTCACAACGTCGTTGCACACATATGCACACACATTTACACATATATAAACAGGTCAAACATTAAAAGTAAATTAGTAAAAGTAACTATGGTTTAAGAATGTAAAATCAAAATTAATTAAGTTAATAAAGTAGTGATAAGACACTTCTCTCTTATTTAAAGTGCAAAGGACATAAGAAAAAGAAGATGTGATGGTTAAATGACATTAAGGGGGTTGTGACTGAGCACTAGTAGGGTGTTAGAGGAGGTGAAGCAGGGCCAAAGCAAGGAAGGTGGTGGCATCATGTTTGGTTGAGATTAAGAGCGAGAAATGTAACGACCCAGTTTTTTAGTAGTCTGAATTTAGAATATTTAATTGATTTTAAATATTTAAAAGTAAGATTTATAAGCTAAATAGATTAAATAATTGAATCTGGAGTGTAATGAAGATAAAGATGATTTATATAGTTGATTTAAATTCTATTTGAATTAGAGTGGAGTTAGTAAACTTTTAAAATTGATTTAAAAGTGAATGAATAGAAATTGAAAATTTTATAATTTAATTTGACGAGTAAAAATAGTCATTCGGGACACTATCTCAGAATTGGATGAAACTAGTTTCATTGGATCCGTAGTAGTGAGTTATTGTAGGATTCCAAATTTCATGTTGATTGGACTTACGGTTTGGTCGTGCGAAGCTGAAATGCATAGAAATTTATTTAAGTAAATTAATTAAAATAATTTGATTCAAAAACCTATCTTCCAAATACGATGGAATTGGCTCCTGATATATATTCCATTGTGTTCAGAATAGGGGTAAAACATTAGGAATGCTAGGCGACATACTTCGATTGGAGTTCGGAAAATTTAACGATGAACAATGTTTTGAACTTGCCTATATAAGGATCCTAAACTAACCATAAACTCCCAAACCCTAGTCCAAAATTAGGTCAGCCGCCACCAAAGTTTCAAAGGCCAAATTCTGTCGATCTTTCCCCTTTGATTTCTCATCATCCATCAAGAATCACGCTTTGCTCCCTAAAAGGAAATCGAAGAGCTCGAGGAGCTCTACAATATCAACGGTCGAGATCAACTATGTGGCAACATACCAATGGTAATTCAGAGTTCAGGGAGGTTTTTCTAACGATCGGAAAGTAGAGGGGAGGCCGGACTTTGGCTGGAGGCACGTGGGGTTATGGCGCTTCGTTTGGGTTCGTCTGATGGTGCTCCGGCTGATAGAAGAGGCATCAGCGATCAATTCAATGGTGGCGGCTGTAGGGTTCAGTCGGGGAAGAAAAAGAAAAAACATGCGACCGAGATCTCTCTATTAAATTCAACGACCAGATCTAATGGTAAAATAAATAAAAAAGAAGTGGTAATTTATTTAATTTAAATACGTGTAATCTTTAAAAATGCATAACTTTTGCATACGAGGTCTTAATCGAATGAAACAAGAGGCGTTGGATTCATATTGTCGAGCACTTCATTTTAGAGCTCATTTGGATGGATTTGGAGCTAGCAAGAATTTTGGGTAAAATTAAATGCTCGTTTAATTTTTATCCAAACAAATCACTATTGCGATTACTGCAACCAAAGTGAGTAAAACTCACTCTTTCTGACCCACTTATATTTTTTATATAAGTGGGAACATTTTTATTATGTTGTTTTGATGACTGTTGGATGTTATATATATATATTGGAAGTTTTGGATGTTATGCTATAGTAGTTAGTAGTTGGATATATTCCTGCCTAGTGGAGCAGATGAAACCCAATACGTTCCCGTGTATGAGCGGATGACCCTTTGTACGCGCGTCTGCCTCGAAGCAGACATTGTACAAAATTTTCACATATGTGTATTTTTTTCAGGTTACAGGTTGGAGGGATCCAACTAGATTCCTCACCATTGTTAATTTTTATTTACACATAATATTATATATGTTTTATTATGTGATATTTGACGTGATGGATGCCATGATTGCTATTATTGATGTGAATCCCCTTATTTAGCGCTTTTGTAGCATTGGGCCATATTTTTGGAAATTTAAAATATTAAATGATGATTTCAATTTAAAAAGGATTTTGAAAATATACATGTTTTAATAATTTTTGAATTGTTAAAGAAATGGATTTATTTTATATAAATAAAAAGTTATAATTTTTATGTTATAAAAATTATGGTTTTGTGAAATATACTTAAATATGATTTTTGAAATATGAAGTTAACTATTTTGTAGAATAAGTTAAATTGAGAATTTTAAACTTATTATAAATGGTTTATATATATAAGATTTATAAAATTGATATTTTATAAATAAAAGTAATGGAATTATAAACGAGTTTTATAAGTGTTAAAATGATAGTTTATAAAGGAATGCTATTAATAAAGAGATTTAATGAAATGGATTTTTATAAACAGTGTTTTATAAATATTAGAAATGGATTTAAAATCAAATTTGTAAATGGATTTGGAATTGAAATTTAGAAATGAATTTATAATGGACTTTATAAATAATGAGATTACAAAAGAATGAATTTGTAAATAAAGAGATTTATAAGTAAATAAACTTATAATGGGATTTTGTCATATAAATGAGATAAACGGTAAATTGGTTAATAAAGGAATTTTATAAATGGAAGTTTTATAAAATGGAAATGTGAATTATAAACATTGTTTTATAAATGTAAAATCAATTTAATTTGATAAGTTGAATATGAAAGTTTATAAAGGAAATATATTCCCGATTTTAATGTGAAAATCCTTAAAATGAATGTTTTGGAAAGTGATATTTTAAAATGGAGTTTAAATGGTTTGAAAATACAATAAGCTGTGAATTCACTTATTATTAAAATAAGTTAATGAAATTTTTTCCAAATATTGAAATGGTTTTGGAATTATATCTTTTTAAAGATAATCTAAAGTATATGATTTGGAAAGGCAATTTAATTAATGAAAGATTAATAGATCAGGCCTAGTGACTGTTTAAGTGCTAAATTATAATTTTGGCCATTTTAGTTTCTCGACTTGATGTGGAAACTATTTAGTCGTACACTTAGTACGTAGCCATCTGTGTAGGCTTGATTATTGTTTGGTGTAAAGGATGTTGATTCGAGTAGTGCGGAGTGATTACTCCTATCTACCGAGCTTCCTTCTTGGCCGAAGGATAGCAAGTTGAAAGTTGGAAACGTGATAAGTCTACGAGACCTGGTTTATGTATGAGGTTGAGTAACGCTTTTGCGTTGTTGGTGCGAAGAGACCGAGATTGGTTTATCCGAAAACCACTCGGACCAACCTATATGCGACGATTATGCAGGTTTGTTGATGATATTGATATTTATGATTTTCATAATGAAGGACTGCTTGTTGATCATTTGGGGTTAAAATCCCAATATACATATATTAGCAGTAGTCTCTTCGTTATGAGATATCCAATGCAAGGACTATTCGCTACTAATCCTAGGTGTGATTCCCGACAAGATGTGGTAGGAAAGCACCTTCGATTTGTCCTGTTTCTAAACAACTTGTATGGATGGATGTCTAACAATGCATTTCTAGGATTACGTACATTGGTTTTTACAAACATACATTTGTGGTGGCGGGGAAGGCAACTTCTCTTAGCTTAACACCCTCCTTGAGACATATGAGCTCAAGGGTTGTATTTTTGTGGAAGGAAATTAGTAGTCAACAGAAATGGCAATATGGCATTCTAAAATGATGATGATGTGATATATGAAAGGTATTCAATACCTCTTTTGGCCTCACACCCAGGAATTGACTAAAATAGGGTAGAAGCAGCAAGGCTAAGTGGGTCGCTCCCATTAGGAGATGTCATCATCCTTCTAGATTTACTCTACAAATGTCTAAGTATGTGGTGAATGTATGACCCGGGTATCCATTAAAGGTCGGTAACAACCGGGGTAATGACATATTCGGTACTATCCAGAAAGGGGTAGGCCGGTCTTGTGTTGGTTTAGGCGTCGGGTATCTCAACCCTAGGTACATTCCTCTAGAGGTGTACCGAGTTCGGAAAGGTAGTCCCTTAATTTGTCATTTTTATTAATCCAATATCCACTACATGCCTGCCATTTTGTTTATAAACCTATTATGCTAGAATTTAATAATGTAACAATTTCAGCTATGATTGATTATTATTTGTGCAATAGACACTATTATAATATAAGAGAATTTGATATGAAATGTTTTGGTTATCTTAAGGGAAAAACTCGTCCATGTTTATGTGTGGGCGTGTCCTACGAGATACCTTTATTTTGATAAAAGAACGCATTTATAAACTTTAAAATAAATTCAGTTGTGTTTTCTCACGCCGGTTTACCAAACCGATCCGGGTGTTCTTCCCTTTCAATGCTCGGGTCAGACCGAGTATATATACAGATTTAGATTTGGATGCTATGGAGCATCGGTAGGAGAGTTGGAAGCCTTCTAGTCGTATTCAACATATATGTTATTTTTCCACTGCTTTGTTATTTAAATTATCAGCAATTCTGAGGACATGTTGTTATAACTGTCCAAGCTGAAATTATTTATTTTTGTACTCTAATTATACTGAAATTAATGTAGATATATTACAGTTTCTCTTTTGTAAAGATTATTCATCTATATTATATGTTATTCCGCTGCGATGTGAGATTCTGTATTGTTATGGTTCTGTTTCTCTCTTCTTCTTCTCTTCTCTTCTTCTCTCTTCTTTCTTTCTTCTCACCCCCTCTCTTCTTTCTCATGACTTTTCGTCATTCTGTGCTTTTTAGGTCGAACATGTGTGGTTTATTGTCGATTCAAAGGGTACGGATTTGCGGGTCGTCATAAGAAATCTCACCTTTATATAGTTTATAATCCTTAAAATGTTGGAATGTGAGATGCAAGCATTCCAGCTATGTTATATATTTATTTTAAAAACCTAGACATTATTATAATATCACTGAATTTGCTTTATGAAATGGTTTGGTTATCGTAAGATAAAACCCCGTCTGTGTTTATTAGCGGCATGGTCTTACGAGATACCTTTATTTTTGAAAAGGTTTTATAAGATATAACAACCCATAGGATTTGTGTTTCTCACGCTGGTTTACCAATCTGATCCGGATGTTATTTTCTTATAATACTCGGGTTAAATCCGAGTATATTTTTTTCAAAGTCAGCTTTGGATGATTTGAGCTTCAGAAGACAAGCTGGATGTTTCGAAGACGTACTCTCGTACTTTTATTTTTCCGCTGCATTACTTGTTTATATTTATCAACATTTGTAAGGATATTCCAATATGACTCTCCAGGCTGAATATAGGTTAGACTTTGATTTTTTGTATGAATATTCAAGTTTTTTTTTATAAAGAACGTTTGGATATTATATATTACTCGTCACGATGTGAAATTTTGTTCTGCCTTTTCTTTCTTTCATCATAACAATCTATCTTTTTGGCACTTGGATGTTCGGCACGTGAATACCGTAGATGTATTAGTGTCAACTTTTGTGGGTTGAAAAGACGGGTAGTTACATTTGGTATTAGAGCCAGGTTAAGCGAGAACCTTGGCCCAACTGGGGTAAACTCATTGGAGATACGGTAAGTGACACCCTAGAATGAGTTGAGTGTATTATATATAAGAGCGTGAATTTGTTAGTGCTATGAAAATATTTTATATTGTTTTAAAATTGGTAAATGAAATTTTTTTACCTAGGGTTTTGTTTTATATATGAAAGAATAATTTTCAAAAATTATTATACAGTTATTTTTGTCGTGATTGTTTGTGAGGGAATGATGATATTTATTTATCATCGGTTGTTTATTGATTATTGATGCTCGGGCAGTTTATGAGCATTTGTTGTTTTATTGAATTAAATACGAACACCTTGTGAATTTAGTTTCACGATTCGACTATAAGGCATTCGTAAATAATATAATATTAACAAATTTACTTTGTTTAAAGGGTTTCTATAATAAAGGAAGTTATTATGTAAGGATAATTTTATATAAATTCGGATTATAAGACGTGCCTTATAAAATGAAGAGGATCTTTGATAATTTAAATCCCAGTGTGTTTAGAAAAGATTTCAAATGATTTTTGAGGGAAGTAATAATAGTATTACTTGAAAGTATTTTTAAGTACAAATATTTCAAAGAGAATTTTTAAGTAAGTTATATATTCCTTGGATATTTCGAGGAATGAGTCTCGAATAGTTTTGTGATAATCTAATTAATTTTCAAAGTGATAATCGGATGTTTGCTTAGGCGAACGTTGTAGTCCACTTTGAAAATTATTCTCTTTGTCATTGTGTGATCGAAACGAGTTCGAATTCAAACGAACCTGAAGTAAGTTTTAGTGAAAAAGTGCTAAGCTATTTTATATATAGGAGAAATATATATAGTATTGTTTAAAACTAAATTTGAGAAAGAAGAAGTATTTTTATATTAAATAGTTCGAGTAGCTCGAAAATGACTAAAAATGGGTGGAAGATGTGTTCGGCTGGTAAGAACTTCTCTTAAGTATTACCCTTCTTACTAAAAGGGTTGCATAATACTATTTTGTAGAACCCAGTTTCTTGGTATCATTTTGGTGTTACTGGGTCTATACGTATATTTTCTCTGAGTAAAACATATAGTATCATTTAAAAAAGGGTTTGAAATAAAAGCTGGGTATTTAGTTCTTAAGTTTCTTTAAAGAAAATGGTTTCAAAATAAGAAGGTATGTTGGTAATGGATGTGTTGGTAGATGAAGTTTTTAAATGGGTTAAATTTAATAAGAAGGTTTTAATAAATTTTGTTTAATTGAAACTAGTCTTTGTTTTAATATCTAAGTTATATATACTCTCAAGATATAGTAGGGTATGTATTGTACAAGTTTGAAATCTTTAGTTATATTTTATGAAATATTTTCATAAATGATTTTAGAAGTAAAAGGAGATTAGTACAAGTAAGAACCAATAAGAATAAGTACGTTAGTTGTACGTAAATCATTTCTACGCACGGTTCTTAATCCAAGATTCAAGTACATGACTTTAAAGTGATTCACACCGATCTGAGTAAGGATTTTTGTCACTCAATTCTGGATGACAAACACTTGACGAGGTTTCTTAATATAGTACCAATGTTTTCTATCATAATATATGACTATGCAAGGAGAACGAAGATTCCTAATCAAGGAGCCAGATCGGAATTCTCACTAAGGTAGTCGGGTGAGCGATACTAGTTCGGAAGAAAGCTTATGTATTCAAGTAAGTGATCAAATCGAATATTGCGTATGGATGATCTATATACATTATATGGGCTTAAGTACGTTTATCTTTATCATTTTGTGGGTTATAAGGATATTGGTAGACGACTCTTTGATTTGCCCTAAGGTAGTGTGAATAATCGATTGAGTAATAACCTATGCCTATTGAGCATGAAGTATGCTCAATGGATTATTTATCATCCTTATATGATGAAAAGGTTGTAATCTGAGGAAATTTTAAGTTTGTTTGATAGTTAACATTTTGTAAAATGTTAAGGTTTGGTATGACCTGTTTTCTTGATTGTTTGTTTGTGTTAAAATTTCGAGGTCGAAATTCTTTTAAGCAGGGAATAATGTAACGATCTAGAATTTTACCGCTTTGATTTGAGAATATTTAATTAAGGGTTTTTAATGGTTAAGTAACCCTCTTATAATTAATAACTAATGTTAGGAAAGTCATTTTTGAATTTTGTTTATAAAATAAATAGTTCGATGAAATATCGAAAATATGACTGAAATTCATTTTTTGGACTTTCGACTTCTTATCAAATGGAATTTATCGCAGCGTCTTTGCACACACATTTACACATATATAAAAATGTCAAAGATATGAAAGTAAATTAGTAAAAGTAAGTATGGTTTAAGAATGTAAATAGGAAATTAATTAAGTTAATAAGGTAGTGAAAAGAAAGTTCTCACTTATTTAATGTGCAAAGGACTTAAGAAAAAGAAGATGTGGTGGCTAAGTGACAATAAGAGGGTTGTGATCCAGCACCAGTGGGATGCTAGAGGAGGTGAAGCAAGGCCAAAGCAAGAAAGATGATGGCTTCATGTTTGGTTGAGATTAAGAGTGAGAAATCTCACTTTTATATAGTTTATAATTGATAAAATATTGGAACTTGAGATGGGAGCATTCCAGCTATGCTATATATTTATTATAAAACCTTAGACATTATTATAATATCATTGGATTTTTTATATGAAATGGTTTGGTTACCGTAGGGTAAAAACCCGTCTGTATTTGTTTGCAGCGTGGTCTTATGATATACCTTTATTTTTGAAAAGGTTTTATACGATATAACAGTCCATATGATTTGAGTTTCTCCCGTTGGTTTACCAGAATGATCTGAGTGTTATTTTCTTATAATACTCAGGTCAAACACGAGTATTTTGAGTATTTTTCCAATGTAAGCTTTGGATGATTTGGAGCTTCAGAAAACGAGTTGGATGTCTCCATGATGTATTGTCATACTTTTATTTCTCCGCTGCATTACTTATTTATATTTATCAGCATTTGTAAGGACATGGTGTTATCACCTTACTGGCTGAAGATAGGTTAGACTCTGGTTTGTTGTATGAATATTAAAGTTTATTTTATAAAGATCATTTGGATATAATATATTTGTTAACCCTCTTTTGATTCGCGACCTAAAGAGCTGCCGACTTAAGAGCTGGCGACTTAAGAGCTGCCACGACCTAAGAAACTAACGACCTATGGGAACTTATGACCTACCGGGTTAAGAAGTTAACAACTTCAGATCTGGGTGACCTACGACTTAAGGGATCCAACGACCTAACTACAGAGACGACTTAACGACCTAAGGGTTTAACAACCTAGTGGCTTCAGTCCCCACCGACCTAAGAAGATAACGACTCAAGAGGATCAGCGACCTAAAGGCTACAGTGACTACACGACCTAGCAACGTAACGGCCCCCGACCTAACTTAGGTCGTCCACGACCTATGCAGTTGAAGATAAACCCCTATGCCGCTTCACTTATGCCGCTTGCTCTTAGGTCGTTTGCGACCTAGGACTTGCCATTATATTCAAATGAACAAGTGCGCTTCTATTAAGCCGTATGCCATGTCTAATAGGTCGGCCACGACCTACGACCAATCCTAGGTCAGCCACGACCTACGACCCAGGCACAGGACTTCTCTATAAATACCAACCTAACTCCAACGTGAAAAGGACTTTTGGCCGATCATTCTCTGAAGCGCCATTACTCTGCAGAATTCTTAACTCATACAACACTTGAAGAACTCCAAACATTCAAGACACTACAACAAGCTTCGAAAGAAATCTTGCACATCCGACACGGATTCAACGAGTTTCATCATCGAAGTTTGAGCTACTAGTCTAAAGTGTTTTTGTGATCAAAGTGTATCGTATTTTGAAGTGCATTGTAACAACATGTAACCAAAATTAGCAATAAAGGAATTCAAAGTGGACGTAGGCTTGATCTTAGGCCGAACCACTATAAAATCGCTGTCTTTTACTGTTTTCAGCTGTTTTACTGCTTATTTCTTGTTCCCGTATCACGGGTGTTGCTTTCACAACATTACTATTCACACCAGGGTGTTAGCGTTCAATTTTTAGCATTAACATTTTGGTGCTTTCACTGAGAACCCGACTCAGGGATACATTAACCATTGCTTCACAAAAGTTCGTTGAAAAAGTTTCTTTCAAGACCAGAAGTCTGCTGGATATAATGGCTCCTGGGAGAAAACGCAAGTCTACCAGATCTGAAGATGCTCACGATAACACTGCTACTTCTCTTTCTCCAAGTCAAGCAGCTCCAAGCGTTGGAGTGACGTGAGAAGAGTTAGATGCTGCAGTAACCGGGTTGTATCAGCAAATTGAAACTCAGAATACTCTAATGATGGAGAAGTTAAGTGCTTTGCTCGGGGCTAGTCAAAGGCCAGTGAATAATGAAGAAAACATCGCTGATGCTCTTCACAACTCCAAAGGAAGAAATATTCCTCAAGGGGGATCAAGTGCCGTTGAAGGGGCACCTCTCCAAGCTGAAGGATCCAGGCCATCGCCAGTTTTCCGTGAACATTTGCCCGGACAAACTTCCGAGAAAATGGCCGAAGTCTACTCCGCCAAGTCATTAAACAATGAGGAATATCTCTCCAGCATGATTCGGCAAATAATGAAAGAAAGCATGCAAAGAAGTGAAGATGAGAGCGAATGGGGATTTGCTCCGAGATCAACTCCGTTTACGGAGAGGATTCTAAAAGCTGAGTTTCCCAGAAAATTTGTTCCACCTACCATTCCTGCTTATCAGGGAACAAGTGACCCGAATCAATTCTTGTACAAATATGACTGGCACATGACTGGTGCCAGAGCAACTGATGAGATTAAGTGCCGGTATTTCTCGGTGTACTTGGAAGGAGTGGCACTTCTTTGGTTTACTAAGCTTCCCGTTCGATCTGTAGACCAGTTTTCCGATTTAACCCGGAAGTTTAAGGAGCAATTCAGATTGTACGCTTCAAAGGCAAAAGACATAATGTCATTGTCTATTCTTGAGCAGAATCTGGGAGAGTCGATTAAATCTTTTTTGAATCGTTTCAACATAGCTCTGGCGGAAGTCGACAATGCAGAGCCACGAATGATTTTGACTTATCTGATGCGGGCTATCGACAAGTCAAGCGAATTTGGAAAATGGCTGAAAATGAAGGAGCCAAATTCACTCGAGAAATTTTATAAGAAAGCTGATGAGTTCATACACTTGGAAAGTCTTCCGGCACCAATGAAAGTGGTGGCAACAAGGGTGGAGAATAACATTGCTGCTTCGGTTAAGAAAGATTCCGAAGGTCAGAAGAGGGAAAATCATGATGGGAAGAAACAAAAGGATATAAAGAAACCTCGCTTCTTTAAACCCTCAGATTTCACTCCTTTAACCAATACTCCAGAGAATATCTTCTTTGCCACCAAAGATGCTGTGGAGTATCCTAAACCAGCTGAGATAAAACCTGTAAAGGGTGCTATGCGAAATGGAAAATTCTGCCGATTTCATAACCAACCCGGTCATGATACCAACGAATGTCGTCATTTGAAGAGCTTAATTGAAGAACTGCTAAGGGAAAACAAGCTGCAACAGTATGTTAAGAAGAACAGGAATGACCCAACTTCGTCTACTCAGGGGCAGCAACCCCCTACTCATCCATCTGGCTCGGGTAAGGGTACTACTGCACACGAATCTAAAAGGCCTGTTATCAATGTGATTACAGGAGGCCCACACCCAGCGGGAAGAAGCTGGGGTGAGATGGAACGGTATGCTCGTGCTTTGAAATATACCCCAGCAGAAGAAGATGTTTTTGTTTTAGAAGACGATGTACCCCTGAAACAACAGAAAACTTCTAATGATGATGTTGTGTTCAAAGCCAGGGATTCTATGGGTATTGAAGCTCCAACCATAAATCCCTTGGTCATTTCAGCAGGAATTGGGCCAGCTATTATAGGACGAGTACTTATTGATTGCGGCGCCTCTTGCAATATACTCTTCAAGAAGACATTTGATCAGATGAAGATCCCAATGACTGACGTTCAGGCTTCATCGCAGAAGATTGTTGGTTTCACTGGAGAACCACATCAGCCGATTGGAACCGTTGACTTGTTTGTGGAACTTGGAGAAGGACAAAAAAAGGTAGTTTGGAAATAGACTTTTGTAATTGCCGATGGATTTTCTGCCTACAATGCCTTCCTGGGCCGGCCAACTTTAGCTGCATTCAAAGCCATTCTCGCCCCGTGGTGCTTAACTATGAAGTTTCCTACAGATAATGGTGTTAGTGTCATTAAAGGCAATCAAAATGCGGGACGGGAATGTTATCTTATAGAGCTCCGAGAGGCCAGGAAGAGAGAGATGGGAAAAGATGCGGCACCTCCGCATCAAAAACCCAACCATGTAGCAAATACAAGGTGGTCCCTGCACTGGCGAGCATAGAGGTGCAAGGAGAGAAATGGACCCCAGAAAGGCCAGTGCAGAGGAAAATAGGGTGGTGTCGATGGAAGTAACGGTACCAGTACCTGTTGATCTTAAAGACCCAAACAAAGTGCTAAATGTGGGTTCGCAACTCAGTGTGGGAGTTCAAAATATGCTGATATCTTATTTGAAAGCAAATCTGGACGTATTCCCTTGGAGTCACGCCGATATGTGTGGAATATCTCCAGAAATTGCTGTACATACTCTGAATATTGATCTGAAATTCACACCTGTGAAACAAAAGAGGAGAACCAAAGGTCCAGAAAGGTCAGCAGCCCTAAAGGAAGAAGTTGATCGACTCATGGAGAATGGTTTCATCAAAGAGTCCACTTATCCAAATTGGGTTTCAAATCCGGTACTGGTCAAAAAAGCCAATGGAAAATGGAGGGTATGCATCGATTTCTCAGATTTAAACAAAGCTTGTCCCAAAGACGGCTTCCTGTTGCCAAGGATTGATCAGCTGGTAGATGGAACAGCCGGGCACGAATTGTTGTCTTTTATGGATGCTTACTCCGGGTATAACCAGATTATGATGCATGAGTCAGATCAAGAGGATACGAGCTTCGTCACAGATGTTGGTCTTTACTGCTACAAAGTTATGCCCTTCGGATTGAAGAATGCATGGGCAACATATCAAAGACTTGTTAATGCAATGTTCAAGTTACAGCTTGGGAAAACTATGGAAGTCTATGTCGATGATATGTTGGTGAAATCAAAGAAAGCAGTTGGCCATATGGATCACTTAGCAGAAATGTTCGCAATCCTCCGAAAATATGGAATGAAGCTCAACCCTCTGAAATGTTCATTCGGAGTGGAGTCCGGGAAATTCTTGGGATTTATTGTAAGCGCTAGGGGCATTGAAGCTAATCCTACTCAAATTACCGCTTTAAGAGAAGTCAAAGCCCCTAGGACAAAGAAGGACTTGTAGAGCCTCAATGGGAAAGTTGCCGCTCTAAGTCGGTTCATTTCCAAAGCCACTGACAAGTGTATCCCCTTCTTTGACGCTTTAAAGAAAGGAAAGAAAAACTTCGAATGGTCACCTGAATGCTAGAAAGCTTTCGATGAACTAATCCATCACATGGAAGCTCCTCCAATACTTTCCAAGCCCAACAACGGGGAAGACCTTTTCATATACTTGGCAGTTTCATCTCATGCCCTAAGTGCAGCATTGGTACGGGGGGATGCAAAAGTTTGGCGCCCGGTCTACTATATAAGCAAAAGACTTAGTATGGCAGAAATGAATTATTCAAAGTTAGAAAAGCTCGCTTACTGTTTACTGACTGCTTCCAGAAAATTAAGGCCGTATTTTCAAGCTCATCCTATCAAAGTTCTCACTGATCAACCCCTAAAGCAAGTCCTATTTCGCCCTGAAACTTCGGGACGTCTTGTGAAGTGGAATATTGAACTTAGCCAATATGATTTCACTTATCATCCCCGAAGAGCGATCAACGGACAAGACTTAGCAGATTTCATCGCAGAATACACAGATAAGGGTGACAGTAAGGAAGAAATTATAGTTGACATCCCAACCAAATGGAAATTATATGTTGATGGCTCAAAAAATGATTACTATTCCGGAGCTGGGGTTGTGCTTGAAACCCCCGAAGGGTGATCATTGTGTTACGCATTAAGAATGGAATTTCCTTCTATAAATAATGAAGCAGAATATGAAGCTCTAATTGCTGGATTAAAGATTGCAAAAGAACTAAACATCAAAGCATTACTGATCTTCAGTGATTCTCAACTTATTGTATGTCAAGTCAAGAAGGAGTTTCAAGCTAAAGGAGGAAATTTGCCTGCTTACTTGTCCAAGGCTTCTGAACTTCTCGATGATTTCGATCATTATTCGATAAGCCACATACCTCGAGAGGAAAATATGAAGGCGGATTCTCTCGCAAAATATTCAAGTTCCGGAGAAGCTCAGTTATTGGGATTGGTTCTTGTGGAGGTCTAGACAGCACCAAGCACTGATGAAATGGATATTGACTGGATCATGGCTGTATCTCAAGAACAAGAATCATGGATGACCCCGATCAAAGAATATCTACTCAACGGTTCTCTACCGAAAAATACTAAAGAACGCCGAAAGCTGTTAAGAAAAACGTCGAGATATGTAATTCAAGACAGTCGGTTATACAGGCGGGGATTCTCAATGCCATTACTCCGATGTGTAACCAAGGAAGAAGCTAAGACAATTTTAGCAGAGGTACATGGAGGAGAATGTGGAGACCATTCAGGCGGCCAAACTCTTGCCAAGAAAGTTCTCCGATATGGGTATTTTTGGCAAGATATTAATCGAGATGCTGCTATCTACTCTCGAAAATGCGACAAATGCCAAAGATTTGCAAAAATCCCAAGAGCACCTTCCACCGAACTAACACAGATGGTCAGTCCATGGCCATTCGCCATTTGGGGGATAGATCTAATCGGACCCTTACCAATCGCTAAGTCGGGAATCAAATATGCTTTTGTTGCTGTTGATTATTTCACTAAGTGGGCTGAAGCAGAACCTTTGGATACTATTACCTCTAAAAAGATGATAAATTTTGTGACTAAAAATATCATTTGCAGGTATGGTGTGCCGCAAAAGATAATCACAGACAATGGTACTCAATTTGAAAGTGAAGAGTTCCAGGACTTCTGCAAGCGATTCAAAATCCGAAAAAGTTTCTCAGCAGTGGCTCATCCGCAAGCAAACGGACAAGTGGAAGCAGTAAACAAAATTATCAAGTCAACCATCAAAAAGCAGCTTGAGAAAGCAAAAGGTGGATGGGTTGATAAACTACCACTAGCACTATGGGCATACAGAACAACCCATAAAACTACGACTGGGCACACTCCATTCTCATTGGCATACGGATCAGAAGCAATGATTCCAGTAGAACTAGAAGTCCCTTCACATAGGAGAATTCATTTCAACCAATCTGAAAACAAAAAGTTGCAACTCGAAGCACTTGACTTTCTTGATGAAAGAAGGGAAGAAGCTAGACTCAGAGTTGCGGCCCATCAGCAAAGGATTGCAAGGCACTTCAATTATAAAGTCCGTCAACGAAGCCATGAAATCGGGGACTTAGTCTTGAAAAGGATAATGACAGCAACTGGAGTATTTGGACCAAATTGGGAAGGACCATATGTCATAGGCAATAAACTTCTTGATGGCACCTTCAAACTCACAACTGTCGAAGGAGATCCAATCCTGAGAGCCTGGAACAGCAATCATTTGCGCCCATATTTTACTTAAAAAGCTTTGCTTGAAATTGTAAAATGATTATGGATGTATCAATTGTATTGTAAACCATTGTAAAATCAGTGATGATCAATAAAAGAGCTATAAAGTGGATGTAGGCCCAATTCTTGGCCGAACCACTATAAATTATGTGTTCTTTATTATTATAAAATGCCTGTTTCATTTCGATAAGTAAATACTCTAAAAGTATTGCTGAAATGTCAATTTAATATTGCAGGTCATTAAAACAAAGCTTACCCTTCACAAGGCCAAGTGAGCCCCGTAAATCACTCAATAAACGACTTTCAAGCCACAAAAAGTTCCAAATTCAAATCCAACATAAGATGAACTTTACACCAAAAGTTTATGATTCCACCGAAGGGACACTTTTCCAAAGAAAAGGAACCAGACACTTGTTAACTAATTACGATCGTCTGTATAAACAGATATCTGATTAGATAACTTGCGCCTGTCCCATGAAATCACTTAACAGTGAATTACACTCCATTGGATAGAGCAAACTATTTGCAAAAGAAAGGAACATGGGCTCGGAGACGATAACAGGGGACCGCTAATGAGCAAGCAACAAAGAGACATGGGCAAGCTAATCAACAAAAGACCTCTTCGGAGGCACAACTCTTCGGAGGATAAAGACCTCTTCGGAGGCATGCCAAAAAATGGAAATTCTCTTCTCAACAAAGAGGTTGGTGGAACCAGAAGGCGCAAGACCTTTGTTAACTAGTTGTGATCGTTTGTGCGAACGAACATCCAATTAATTAACTTGCGTCTGCCCCATGGATCCATTTAACTGTGAGAAAGTAACTTCCAGGCAATCAAATAAAGACCTCTTCGGAGGCACAAGACCTCTTCGGAGGCATAAGACCTCTCCCGAGGCACCACAAGCCCTCTTACGAGGCACAAGCCTTTTCCAAAGGCACATACTGCCCTCTTCGGAGGCAGAAGACCTTCCACAAGGCGCACAAGACCTCTTCAGAGTCACAAGACCTCTGCGGAGGCACAAGACTTCTCCGGAAGCACAAAAACAAGACTTCTCCGGAAGCGCAAGACCTCTTCGGGGGCACAACGCTACTCCACAAAGCATAATGCTACTCTTCGGAGTCCAAATGCTACTCCTCAGAAATGCCAGAAAGACCTCTTCGGAGGCACATTTCACCAAAAGCACAAGACTTGAAGAGTTGAAATGTCAAAACATTCTTCAAAGGCCCGCTTTACCACGTAGGAGAATGCATTTCTCAACAATATAAAGTGAACATCTCCAAAGGTTGAAGCGTAAGAACTTCTTCAAAAAACGAGACACGCTCCATTTAAGTAGAATAATTGTTTCCTCAAAAAATGGAATAGTTATTCTCCAAAAATAAGAGTACAAGTCTCGTCAAAGTTAAAAGATATTGCAATGCACTTGTGGTATAGGGGCAATATAATATAATACAATTACATCAATAAAAGTAGTATTCAAGCGACATACCACAAGCTCATTACAATATCACGCAGAAAAGATATGGAATAAATGCATTCTCAAACACAGACAAAAAGTTTGTACAAGTAAAAAGAATCGCTTATTCTACACTAAAATGAGAAATAGATACATTCTTACATACACAAGAATTCATACAAGTAAAAGAATTATTTTATTCAATACTGTGAAAATTCTTTACATGTGCAGATCTCAAAAAAGCAGGGACCGGTACCCGCACAATCTCCGGTCGACACAAGCAAAAAGCAAAATAAGGAAGGAAGAGTCCAGCTTATCACTTCTTCTTCCCGCCACCTTTAGTACCCTTGCCCGGTTTGATGACTAGTTTCGGAATCCGGCGTAGACGGGTCGGAGAAGAAGGAGAAGAAGGTGTGGCTGGATCTTCCTCTACTTTATCTTCTCCAGTTGAAATGCTTTTCTTCTTCTTCCTTATGGCGCGCTTCCCTTTCCTCTTCGAAGAAGACTCACTTCCCGGAGTAAGCAGCGTAGAAAGTTTTGTGTTATCATCAAGAGACTGCTCCGGAGTCTTCTCACTATCCTCAAGATCTTCCGCCTTCTGTTCTTGAGAAGCAAGTGGATCCTCCAAACCTTGAAGGGCTTCTATTTGCTCTTCCTGCGAACCCGGCTGGGAAGCAAGAGTGACTTGAAGGATTGGAGGAGGAACATCGGGAAGAGGGGAAGCGTGTGTAGCGCTCGGTGCCTCCACTACAGAAGAAAAGAAGTTAAAATCAGTATTCTCTGAAAAAAGAGAAGATATTGGATCATCAGGACTTAAGTAATAGGCGAGAAATTCGTCAAAGTTAGTTGAAGCGAACAAGTAATCCGCTTGACCCGGTTGAGCTTTGAAGTTACCTGGGGAAGTTGGCTTTGTAGTGATGATCTCATAAACTTGTGCTTTGGTGCTTTCTTCGTCATCATCTCCGCCTTGTGCAGTTGTAATCTCAGTCATGATCTTAGCAGGAGGCGGAGAATGGGAACTGGAGCCTATAATGTTTGCGTCGGCCGAAATCGAAGCATGGACGGGGGTAGTTAAAAGCGCTTCTTCCTTTGGATGTTCTTCTCCCATTGATTCGGCTCGTGCTTTAGCAAGTTGCTCCTTTCCTCTAGTAAGAGCGGCACGAGTTTCATCGTCAAAATAACGTGCCTCAAGCTCTGCCTCGTCATAGCCAGCACCACCAAGCATATCGATTATCGCCTCCCATACTTCAGGCAAAGTGATTTCATAATCCGGCCCCAAAAACGAGAGACTTCCGCACCCCAAAACGCTATGAATATAAAAGTCAAATAAGGTAGAGCTGACTTTGGCCTTCGTTGCCTCATGCGACTGCTCAGCTGCTTTATTTTCGGCGACGGCTGCAATTTGACCAGCAACAGCCTCATCACGCTCTTTCTCAACTTTAGAAAGTCGAGCCTTTAACAATTCGATCTCCATGTTCTGGGAATTAACTGTTTCCCGCAGCTGAGCAGTATTTTTGCGATATTCTTCAGTAACATGTTGCTCAGCCACAAGTTTCATCTCAGCATCCCTTTGAGAAGCATGCGCATCCCGCACTTGTTTTTGAAACACTTCTTCTTTTTGAGAGTGCGAAGCGGAAGAAGTGGCGAGATCTTCTTTAAGTTTTTTAACTTCGGACTCAAGTCTCGCATTGTCGTCAGCAATGCTCGCCATCCCTGCATCATGCTGCTTACAGATTTTATCCCATTCCGTCTTGTCATTCTCTATTGTCAGCATGGCTTCAAGATTCATATGGTTAACTCTTTGAAGCTCATCAACAAGTTTCTGCCATCCAGATATCCTCTCGATATCAAGCTTAACAGCATCAAGATTCCTAAGCATGGTCTGCTTATCAATGGGAACCAAGTCTAAGTCAAAGCGAACTCCTTTTAAGCACCAATTTAGGAATCGACTTTGAAGTGTAGGAGGACCGTCCCCGACTTGATATTGAGGCCTGTTGATAATTGTTTGGATGTCAGACTTCTTGAGAGCTGGAGAACCAGATGGAATTTCTGCAGAGGTAGGAGCATCAGACTTTTCAGAAATTGAAGACGCGTCACTAGGCTTGACCCGCTTGCTTGGATCTTCAGTAAGGTGACTCTTCCCTTTATCGTCATAAGACTTTTGCTTATGGGAATCATCGCCTCTATGAGAAGAGTCGTATCGCTCATCCCTCCTCCCATATTGATGTTCATAATCCCGCCTTTCTTGAGCGTTCCTAATAGCTCTTTCTTCATCTGTTCCCTCGGGGCAGAGAGATAGCGCCTAAAATCATAAGTGTTGCAGCTTCCATGGCGCTGGAATTTATCATAGTATGAACCGCTTCGCCCCATCGGAGAACCTGAAATTGAAGAAAAGTCAAGTCTTAGAAATCTTCAAAGTAAAGAAGCCGAGTGCATTTAATTGTAAAAAATCCTAAGTGTGTGGCGTGCAAGCTACGCGCGTCGAACTACAAACCACTCTTTGGTGTGGGAATGGCGACGGCTTGTATAGAAGGCGTCGAAACTTGTTGTAAAGAAGAAGTCGCCTCGACAGCAGGAGAAATAGCTTTTGATGCGTCATTTTTAAATAGCTCCTGTGAGTTCACCATTAAGTCACTAAGATCCCCAAAAATGTCTTCGCCGTCATGCTGGGCGGAACTCTCTTTCTCAACCCCTTCATTGGATGCCTTCTCGGGGCATTGAGGAGGCTCCTCCTCTTCGATAACCGGAGAGAGCGTACTTTTGCCGGACGAACCCGCAATGTCAATAAAGGCAGAACACTTCACCAGTGAAGCCTCAGTGGTAGGTTCTTGCGATGTAGGTTCTCCGACAAAAGCTGGGGCGTCAGACGCCTTTCCTGGAGAATCAGTAACTTCGTGAGGCTGAGTAGAGCGAGAAGGGTGAAGAAGTTCAAACTGGTGCAGAAATTCATCTTTTAACAAGAATTTAATGCTTCTCTCCTCAATCGGCACAACCATAAGCCTTTCAAAAGTTGACTTATGGCTGGGTTCCCTGGAAGGGGGAGGAAGCGCTGAAAAGTAAAGATGAAGTTAGCACTTGACATTTCGGATTTCGGAAAACTCAAAGAATAGAAGAAGTAAAGATGAATAATCTTACTTCCTTCTCTCCAAACGGCGTAAAACCCCGGAGGGCAGCGGACGAAGAAGAATTGACTTAGAAACCCGTGAACACTACCCGAAAGGCCAATGATTAGTTTGCGGTTTCTAGCGCTTCGCACGACAGTGATGGAAGGATGATCTTTATTTCTGGTGAAAGAGCATAAGTACCAAATCTCATCGAAGCTTGGAAAACGGTCAAGTGTCCTCCTAAATAGCACACACAATCCCATCAGAATGGCGTAGCCATTAGGGTGTAGCTGGAAATGGGAGATGGCTAGTCGATGAAGAAGATTCTGGATAAAGTCATTGAAAGGGGGAATAGCCCCATTCAGGCACATTTGCCGATTAACTATGACGAAGCCAGGGGGTGCCACATCAGCGGTGCTGCTTTTTTCAGGAAGAATGGCATATGCTTCAGTGATACCAAACTGGGTGCACAATTGCCGGAAAACTTTGTACGACAAAGTAGTTGAGACTCTTTCTGGAGGATTGACTAACGGGGCTGGAATAAGGGCGGCCTCTCCGCTTTGAACTACTACATCTTCTTGCTGAGAAGTCATTCTACACAAGCAACTGGTTATTTAGATGCGAAGGTGCACGTTTCCTAAAAAGTGTGAAGTGTTGTGCAGAACTAATGAAAATAACAAGTAAACATAACTGGAATTAAACTAGTCGACGATCGGTCGATTACGAGATTTCAGGACTTGTTAATTTAAAACTCGAGTGCAGTGTTAATGCAAACAAATCAGCTTTAGTTAACTATTTCAGTTTTTCTTTAATACTTCACTTGAATTGGTTAAGTTACAGCATTTTATCTGTGCAGTTCATTTAAATTGATTATTCTGTATCGGCTAATCTGTCATTTGATGTGGGCAGTCAATGGCAGTATATTCGTCCCAGTTTTCTGCAAATGTTTTGTTTAACAGGCAATTAGCATTAGAGATAATCTGTAAAGAAGTTCAGACAATTCAAAGTTCAAGGCAATACAAATATGTCAAGTTCTAACTCGACTGCGACCGAGAGCCTATGTTGTTGAAATTAGGTCGATTAAATTGTTCAAAGTCCTAGGTCGGAAATTCCTCAGGACACAATGTGCAAGTTAAGTCGTCCACGACTTAAAGGATATGCAACGAGTTAAAGTTAAGTCATTGACCCTATGTCATAATGCATATAAAGGTCTCAAGACAGAATGGCCTAAATTTTCCTAAGTCCTAGCTCGGCCACGAGCTAAGGCTTATGCCGCAAACTAATTAGGTCGCAGAGAAAGTTGGGTCGTTCAAATCAGTTAAGTCACAAGAACTCCTGAACTGGACAAGCTGTTAGATCGTGAATGTTTTAGGTCGTCTCCGAAGGAATCTCAAGTTATTTCCTGTTCGAACCAAAGCCTCACTTCCCTTCACCAATCTCCTCCCTCTCCATTGAGGAGTTCAGTAACTCTCCAACTCGAGATCCATAAACCCAATAAACTCAAACTATCCCCCATAAAAAAAAACCTAGGCCAAATTCTCTAATCACATCCCACAACATCACTAAATCATCCCAAATCCATCATGAAATCAGTATGCTGCAGTATTTTCGAGAAATCACAATGGCATAGCAACTAGAGGAAGTTAAGGATCGGTTGCGACACAACTCATGGTGGAGCATAGTATACAAACTTGGATTTGGGATGACAAATAAGGGACTCGTGATTCGATGATGGTCGTGATTGAATATTGGATGGATTCACTTACGAAATATGATGATGGAGATGATTAACGGTCGAGTAATCTGGAATTCGTCATCGAAAGCTCGGAAACTTGTTAATGGCAGACGGAATGATAGAGCAGGTAAAGGAAAAGAGGGAACGACCTAAGCTATTTATACGCTGTGGTAGTGAAAGGTGAATCGACACATACGACCTACGACTTAACTTAAGTCGCTCACGACCTAACAAACTCATCAAAGAGCGAACTAAGGAAATCGAAGCACACGACCTACAACCTAGGCGTATACTTCGAGGGGCAAATGTTAACCCTCTTTGGATTTGCGACCTAAAGAGCTGCCGACTTAAGAGCTGCCACGACCTAAGAAACTAACGACCTATGGGAACTTATGACCTACTGGGTTAAGAAGTTAACGACTTCAGATCTGGGTGACCTACGACTTAAGGGATCCAACGACCTAACTACAGAGACGACTTAACGACCTAAGGGTTTAACGACCTAGTGGCTGCAGTCCCCACCGACCTAAGAAGATAACGACTCAAGAGGATCAGCGACCTAAAGGCTACGGTGACTACACGACCTAGCAACGTAACAGTCCATGACCTAACTTAGGTCGTCCATGACCTATGCAGTTGAAGATAAACCCATATGCCGCCTCACTTATGCCGCTTGCTCTTAGGTCGTTTGTGACCTAGGACTTGCCATTATATTCAAATGAACAAGTGCGCTTCTATTAAGCCGTATGCCATGTCTAATAGGTCGGCCACGACCTACGACCTATCCTAGGTCAGCCACGACCTACGACCCAGGCACAAGACTTCTCTATAAATACCAACCTAACTCCAACGTGAAAAGGACTTTTGGCTGATCATTCTCTGAAGCGCCATTACTCTGCAGAATTCTTAACTCATACAACACTTGAAGAACTCCAAACATTCAAGACACTACAACAAGCTTCGAAAGAAATCTTGCACATCCGACACGGATTCAACGAGTTTCATCATCGAAGTTTGAGCTACTAGTCTAGAGTGTTTTTGTGATCAAAGTGTATCGTATTTTGATGTGCATTGTAACAACTTGTAACCAAAATCAGCAATAAAGGAATTCAAAGTGGACGTAGGCTTGATCTTAGGCCGAACCACTATAAAATCGCTGTCTTTTACTGTTTTCAGCTGTTTTACTGCTTATTTCTTGTTCCCGTATCACGGGTGGTGCTTTCACAACATTACTATTCACACCAGGGAGTTAGCGTTCAATTTTTAGCGTTAACAATATTACTCGTCACGATGTTAGATTCTGATCTATCTTTTCTTTCTTCACTCCAATAATATGCCTTTCCAGCACTCGAATGTTCGGCACGTGAATACCGTGAATGTATTAGCATCAACTTTTGAGGATAAAAAAAATAGATTGTTACACACAGAAAAAGTATTCAAACACTTGTAAAAATAATGATAATAAATGAATAACGAGTAACAAAGAGGAGTACTATTGTTTCAAAACTACCAAGTTTGTAACATAGGTTCCAAAATATAATTCAACTAACTTAGTCATAGATTATGCCTTGAAGAATACACGTCTTTCATAAATTGTAAACATCATAATTAGAAGTTATCGATCACACCACATTATTTTGAAGTGTATAGCGCTAATGATGTATCAAATCATTACTAATGACAATTCAACAAACACTTCATATCCCTACTAACGAGTCAAATAACACCAGTTTAATTCAACTTATGTAATGAATGATATGGCTCATAAAATTTGAAACTAACACATCATATTTCTAAATAAAATGAAACATTTCTAAACTAAACACATAGTGACAATTCAACAAACAGGTAAATTGCATTTACAATAAAAAAACAGGAAAAAATTTCCGATGCACCTAGAAATAGAAATCGAAGGAATTGGAGTGTCAATTTTCGGATCTCTATCAACCACAAATAAAAGAATACCAATAAATCTATCGAAAATATAATTTAGCAGCTAGAGATCGTAAGCAGTAAAATTACAACAATGTTTAGGAAGAAATAACTACCCAAACTATTAGCAAAACTAATGCTCAATCAATCGGATATAAAATTGTGCGGATTAGATTCGGATCACACAAATCAAAATAACTTTCAACTTCTTTTGTTTAGTTAGGATAAGAATTCTTGGGACTAAAACCTGAAAACTTACAAAAAAAATACAATCAACATTATAAATTACTTTAGGTAAGGTATCTCATAACAAAAAAAAATGTTCACCAATCGATTATAACTTTAGAAAAAAAGTATAAAATGAACGTTTCCATTACAAGTGATATGAGAAGGGGAAAAAGCGTGGTTTATTTGCTTTGGAATCTTGAAGAAGAGGGGATGGAGTAGACAACACTTTGAATGATAGGGTGTCATAATAATTGGTAGTTTGAATATGAAGTTTTATGTAGGCATTAAAAGAGATAATAGTATCTTTATGCATTGTCTTTTCGTTAAAAAAAGAAAAGAATGACCAATTATTTGAATTTATTATGCATTGTTTCTGCATTGTTTTATTGTTATAAACAGAAGGAAAAAATCATGTAGTCCAGATTAAACTAATTTGGTTTTATTATGTAAAATATTTTAGTAAGTGTTTTCTAAACATTGAACAATAACTCAAAGGGAATGAATTCTTTTTTGAAAGACAATAGAATGACATATTGATACAACATTACACATATATAATGCTATATTCATATAGTATTCACAACCAATGATGCAATGACAAAGATAATCCCAATTAGGTAACTCTGTGTGTGAACTGAGAGAATAAGAGGGAAATTACATTATAAAACTAAGGTACATTATTCTCAATTTGGTAGAAGAATAAAGCATGAAGACATAATTTAAAAGTACAGATTGAATATAGGGTAAGTTTGGCTCACATCCCTAATAAGTTTCAAAATAGAGAAAACATTCTTCCCAAACTAAACTTACATTTCCGGTCCCTATATTCAAATTCGCGCACGCAAAAAGACCCAAATACCCTTTTATGTTTTTAACATTTCAAACGCGTAAAACTTTATGTAGAAAAATCAGACCAACATACCGTTTTCACCAAAAAATCACAAATTTTATGATCTTTAAAATGAGATCCATTGTTGATACCAAAAATTCAAATTTGTAGTAAAGGTGCAATTATTTCATATATTTGCAAACAATTCAGCAAATTTTGAAAACTTTCGGTTTTTTTCAAATTTACAACATTTGCAAATAATTGCAGACATTTCTGCAACTATATGCTATAGTTGCAGAAATGCCTGCAACTATTGCATATAGTTGCAGACATTTCTACAACTATTGCGTATTTGCAGAAATGCAACTATATGCTATAGTTGCAGAATTGTCTGCAACTATTGCATATAGTTGTAGAAATTTCTGCAACAATAAGGTATAGTTGTAGAAATGTCTACAACTATTGCATATAGTTGCAGACATTTCTGCAACTATTGCATATTTGCAGAAATGCAACTATTGCATATAGTTGTAGAAATGTCTGCAACTATTGCATATAGTTGCAGAAATTTCTGCAACTATATGGTATAGTTGTAGAAATGTCTGCAACTATTGCATATAATTGCAGACATTTCTTCAACTATTGTGTATAATTGCAGTTTTCCATTGAAATCGAGAAAGCTGAGCTCTCCATTAAAGAAGAAGATGAAATCAAGAAACATAAGTTCGCCAATGAAGAAGAATATGAAATCAAGAAAGGTAAACTCGTTATTAAAATCAATGGTGCAAGAAGCGGAGGGGTATTTTAGGGAAAAAATAGCCGAACTGAAAAATAGGGACCTGCAAAGTATGTTTTCTTGCGGGAGGAGTTTTAGTGAATTAAGTATGCTTTTAGGGATCGTGCCTAATATTCACTTGAATATATGCACGTGCATTGTTAGCGAGTTTGTGGTTTCACTAACCATATATCTTTACTTTCAATATCGTCATAAACATTTGCACAAATAATCTAAAAAAAAACCATACTCTAAACCTTGGTGTTCATCGATCAGTATAAAGAAATCTACAGTAAAAATTATCCTCATTAAAACTCTAAACCAAAGAAAGTTCCCTAACATTCCTACATCATAATCCCAAGATGGCAAATGTAATGACCCAAGGTTTGGTCGCTTTAACTAGGTAAATTTATATATATAATTTATATAGTCAATAAATGGATTTTTATGAAAAATGAACTCATTTTAAATAATTAATAATGATGGAAAAATCGTTTTCAAAATTTGTTTACCAAATTAAATCGTTCGTAGAAAAATGGAAAATGTGACCGTAGAACGTTTTTCGAAATTTTGACATTTCGACACCGAAAAGTTGTCGGGAATGTTGTCCGTCTTTGTGCACTATATATAAACATATATAAGAGTTAATTAACCAAATGAAAATAATACATGAATAGTATGTTATCTTAGGTTAATTATGTTTAAAAATAATAACTTATATATGTTAATCCTCTTTTGTCCACGACTTAACAAGCTACGACTTAAGAGTTGCCGACCTAAAAGGTATACCGACCAAATAGTTGCCGACCTAACAATTAACCGACCTAACTGCTGAAGGGAGCATACCGACTTAAAGGTCTGGACGACCTAACTACTTAAGGGATGTTACGTCCTAAGAGGCTACCGACTTAAGAAGATAGCAGCTCAACGACCTAAGAAGTAACGGGTTAACTTTGCACCGACCTAAAAGCTCACCGACTTAAGAGAAGTCTCCGACTTAAGGGTCTGGACGACCTAACGAGTTATAGAAGCCACGGTCTAAAGGGGGTAACGACCTAAGTACATAACGATCTAAAGAAAGTTGCGACCTAGCAACTTAAGAGATATAATGGCTTAAAGCAGTCAACAACCTATGATAGATCGCACACGACTTAAGGAAACGAAGGCAGTGCTGCATCTTTTAGGTCATTTCCGACTTACGACTTATACTAAGTAGCGCATGACTTACTAACTTGTTCAGAAGAATCAACTGCAACCAAAGTAAGCCAGACTCCTTATGTCGTCGCCGACTTACGATCTACGACCTACCTTGGGTCGTAGCCGACCTATCACTTGGTGATAAAACTTCTGTCCAGAATTCGACTCCTATAAATAAACCACCACTTTCAACATGAGGAGGACTTTTGGCCGATCATTTCTCAAAGCATCGTTACTCTGCCGAACTCTCAACTCATTCGACAATTGAAGATCTTCAAACATTCGAGACACTACAACAAGCTTCGAGAGGAATTTCTTACATCCAACACGGATTCATCAAGTTTCATCATCAAAGTTTGAGCTAGTAGTCGAGATTGTCTTTGCAATCAAATTGTATTGTTTTGATAAGTGTATTGTATCGTCTTGTAACTGGATTCAGTAATAAAGAGATTCAAAGTGGACGTAGGCTCGATCTCAAGCCGAACCACTATAAACTGCTGTCTTTTACTACTTTTTCGCTATTTTACTGCTTACTTCTTGTTCCCGTCACACGGGTGGTGCTTTCACAATTCTACTACACACACCGGGTGTTTGCGTTCACTTTTCAGCGTTAACATTTTGGTGCTTTCACTGAGAATTGAACTCAGGAAGATTTTCACCGTTGCTTCGCAAAGACTCATAAAAAGAACCTCTCTTAAAAACCAGAAGTTGATCTGAAATAATGGCTCCTGGAAGAAGAGGTAGACCTATCAGATCCAGAAATGCTCATGAAGGGAGTTCCGCTTCCCCAACAGCAGACCAAGCAACTCCTACCGTTGGAGTCACCAGGGCTGAATTGGATGACGCAGTTTCTGGATTATACCAACAAATTGAAGCTCAAAACGCTTTGATGATGGATAGATTAACTGCTCTGCTCGGGGCAAATCGTCAACCAGAAAACCATCAAACAACCTTTCCTGAAATGCCACCTTTCCAAGCTGAGGGTTCTATGCCGCAGCCAAATTATCGTGAACATGTGCCCAGGCAAGCTTCCGAGAGAAGGACTGATGCCCGCCTGGAGATGTCTTTGAACAATAAATAGTACCTGTCCGAAATGGTTGGCCGCATCATGAAAGAGAGCATGCAGAGGGAAGAGAATGAGAGTGACTGGGGATTTGCACCAAGCAGAACTCCGTTTACTGAAAGGATCCTGAAAGCGGAATTTCCAAGGAAATTTGCACCTCCTACTATCCAAGCCTATAGGGGAACGAGTGACCCTAATCATTTCCTATACAAGTACGATTGGCATATGGCCGATGCAAGAGCGTCAGACGAGATTAAGTGTCGATACTTTCCAGTGTACTTGGAAGGTGTGGCCTTACTTTGGTTCACAAAGCTTCCAATTCGGTCAATAGATAAATTCTCCGACTTGACGCAAAAGTTTAAAGAACAGTTTAGATTGTATGCTTCAAAAGCTAAGGATATAATGTCACTATCTAGTCTTGAACAAGCTCCCGGAGAATCAATCAAATCTTTCTTAAGCCGTTTCAATATAGCTGTAGCCGAAGTGGATAATGTAGAACCGCGTATGATCCTGACCTACTTGGTGCGAGCCATCAATAAATCGAGTGAATTTGGAAAATGGCTAAAAATGAAGGAACCAAATTCCCTTGAGAAGTTTTATAAAAAGGCCGATGAATTCATGCGCCTGGAAAACCTTTCCGCCTCAGCAAAAGTATTAGTTGCTAAGGACAACAATAATGATCTTGCTTCTAACAGAAGAAATTCTGAGAATCAGAAAAGGGAAAACGATGGAGGAAAGAATCAGGGGAATGAGAAGAAACTCCGCCGCTTCGATCATTCAGATTTTACTCCTTTAACTGATACACCAAGAAATATCTTTTTCGCAACAAAGGATGTTGTCAGGTATCCTAAGCCACCTGAGATGAAGAGAGGTGCAGTGCGTAATGGAAAATTCTGCCAATTTCACAATCAACCTGGCCATGACACTGACCAATGTCGCCAGTTAAAAAATGTGATTGAAGAATTGCTGGAGCAGGGTAAACTCCAACAATACGTTAAGAGAAGCAGAGTCGATCCAACCTCGTCCACTCGGGGTCAACAACGTCCTACCCATCAATCCGATTCTCGCAACAACACTGCAATGCAAGATTCAAAAAATCTTGTCATTAATGTTGTCACAGGAGGTCCACACCCAGCAGACAGAAGTTGGGACGACTGCTAATTGTCCACAAAACTGCGACTGTGGCATCTTTCACTTTCTTTGGCATATAAATCCGAAGCTATGAATCTAGTGCAAATGGAAAGTCAGCCCGGAGATTCTGAAACAACAATCACTAGCATCCATTTTTTACTTAACAGCATTGCTTAAATTTGTAAAATGATAATGGATGTGTAACTTTTGCATTGTAAACTGCTGAGAAATCAGTATGATTGAATAATGAAAAACTATGAATTCTGTGTTTTCTGTTACAAAATGCCTGTTATATGTCGATGTGTAAATACTCTAAATGTATTGCTAAAATGTCGATCTAATATTGCAGGTCATTAAAGCGGAGCTCACCCATCGCAAAGCCAAGCGAGCCCTACAAATCACTTATTAAGCAAATACCAAGCAACAAAAATTCCAGACTCAAATCCCATACAAGAGGAACTTCACATAAAAAGTTGGCGACGCCATTGTGTCAAGCACTCGTTAACTGGTTGCGGTCGTCAATATAAAAAGACATCCAACCAAGTAACTTGCGTTTATCCTGTGGAGTCACTTAACAGTGAAGCCTACTTCTTCGGATAAAGCAATTTACTTGCAAAAGAAAGGAAGATGCGCTTGGAAACAATAATAAAGGATCGCTGATTTGCAGATGATGAGGAAACATGGGCCGGCAAACATAGAAGCAGCCAAAAGGAGGTATGCCTCTCAATAAGAAGGCCGGTAGATCCACAAAAGGGACACCTTCCCAAGCAGAAGGAACAGGACCCTTGCTAACAGGTCGTGATGCATCCGATCAGACAGCTTGCGTGCGTCCCGTGGATCCAATCGCCTATGAGACGCAACCCTCCTGGCACACCAATCCACCAAGGCTCCTCTCCGGAAGCCGATAAAGCCCTCTAACGAGGCACGCCAAAAATGAAAGTGCTTTCCTCAATCAGAAAAGATTGGTGGAACCATCGGAGGGGCACCTTCCCAAGCTGAAGGAACAGGGCCCTTGTTAGTTAATTGCGATCGTTTGTGCAAACGAACATCCAATCAAGCAACTTGCATCCGCCCCGTGGATCCATTCAACCATGAGAAAGTAACTTCCAGGCAATCACAAGACCTCTTCGGAGGCAAAAGCCCTCTTCGGAGGCACATTTCACCAGTGTAGAAGTGCAAAATGCTCCTCTTCGGAGGCCCACTTCACCAGAGCTGAGATGCTAAAAAGCCCTCTTCGGAGGCACATTTCACCAGTGTAGAAGTGCAAAATGCTCCTCTTCGGAGGCCCACTTCACCAGAGCTGAAATGCCAAAATCGCTTCTCTTTGGAGGCCAAAAAAACCTCTTCGGAGGCCCACTTCACCATGCTTGAAGTACCAGACATAAGCCCTCTTCAGAGGCACAAAAACAAAGCCTTCTTCGGAAGCACTAAACAAATCAAAAAATTCTTTAGAAAGTTCACTTCACTGCATAGGAAAATCCACTTTTTAACAAATGAAAGTGATCTTCCCCGAAAGTTGAAGTGTTCTTCAGAAAGAAAGAGAAAGTAAAAATTTCTCCAATACGAAACGTATTCTATTAAAAGCAGAATAGTATTTCCTCCAATCGAAAGAATTATTCTCTAAAATAAGAATACAAGTTTCTATAGAATATCGCAGTGAGCCGTGATACGGGGGCATATAACTATATTAATAGAAACAACACTCAACCATCATACCACGAGCTTACTGCAATATCAATTAAAGTAAATAAAGAATCATTTATCCTACATTACAATGGGAAATAAATGTATTCTCACATACACAAAAAGTTTGTACAAGTAAAATAACTATTTTATTCAATACTATGAAATTTTTTTACATTGTGCAGATTACAAAAAGAAGCGGGGACCGGTACCCGCACAATATCCGATCGATACATGCAAAAAGCAAAAAAAGAAGCATAGAGCCTAGCGTATCATTCCTTCTTCCGACCACCCTTGGAACTCTTTCCCGGCCTGATAACCAGTTTTGAAAGCCGTTGTGGATGAGTCGGGGACGGAGGAGAAGGTGGAGCAGCTGGATCTTCTTCAACATTCTTCTCATCAGCCGAAGCGCTCTTTTTCTTCTTCTTCATTGCGCGCTTCCATTTCCTCTTAGAAGAAGACTCGCTTCCCGGACTAAGAAACTCAGAAATTTTTGTATCATCATCATGAGTTTGCTCCGGGGTCTTTTCGCCTTCTTCAAGCCCTCCAATCTTTTGCTCTTGCGAAACAACCGGATCATCCAAGTCTTTGAGGGCTTCTATTTTCTCTTCTTGTGATCCTGGTTGATAAACAGAAAGAGGAGTAACTTGGGAAGGAGGAGGAACAGCAATTGGAGAAGGAGAAGTTGGTATAGCTTTCAGAACTTCTGCTGCAGAAGAAAAGAAGTTAAAATCGGTATTCTCCGAGAAAAGAGAAGTTATTAGTTCATCAAACTTGGTTAAATCGAATAAGTGATTCACTGGATCCGGGTCGATGCCAAAGTTACCTGAAGAAGTCGGTTTTGTAAAATTAATCTCGAATTTCTCAGCCTCAATATCTTCCTGGGCTTCGTCCTCAATAGGAGTAGTCACAATTTCAGCAGGAAGCGAAGAATGGGCACTGGAATCTATGATATTGACGTCAGCTGAAGTTGAAGTATGAACAGGGGCAGTTGAAGGAGCTTCCTCTTTCGGGTGTTCATCTCCTGTAGACTCAGCTCGCGCTCTGGCAAGTTGCTCTTTTCCTCTAGCAAGAGCGGCACGAGCTTCATCGTCAAGGTAACGCGCCTCAAGTCCTGCTTCATCATAGCCGGCACCGCCCAACATATCAACTGCGGCTTCCCACACCTCAGCCAGAGTAATCTCATATTCAGGGCCCAGAAAAGAGAGACTTCCATGACCCAGAACGCTGTGTAGATAAATGTCAAATAAGGTAGAGCTGACATTAGCTTTTGCTGCCTAGTGCGATTGCTCGGCCGCTTCTTTTTCGGCAACGGCTGCAACTCGACCAGCAACAGCCTCATCACGCTCTTTCTCAGCTTTAGCAAGTCGAGACTTTAGCAATTCGATCTCCACGTTCTGGGAGTTAACTGTTTCCCACAACTGAGTGTTATTTTTGCGGTATTCTTCAACAACGAACTGCTCAGCCGCAAATTTCATCTCAGCATCTCTTTGAGCAGCGTGCGCATCCCGCACTTGTTTTTGAAACACTTCTTCTTTCTGAGATTGCAAAGCAGAAGAAGCGGCGAGATCTTCCTTAAGTTTTTTAACCTCGGACTCAAGTCTCGCATTATCATCAGCAATACTTGTCATTTCCGCGTCATGCTGCTTGCAAATTTTAGCCCATTCAATCTTATCATTCTCCATGGTCAGCATGTTTTCAAGATTCATATGGTTGACTCTTTAAAGTTCATCAACGAGTTTCTGCCATTGCGACATCCTCTCAATGTTAAGCCTAACTGTATCAAGACTTTTAACCATGTCTTGCTTATCGATCGGGACCAAATCTAGGTCAAAGCACACTCCTTTTAAGCACTAATTCGGAAATCGGCTTTGAAGCGTTGGAGGGCCATCTTTAACCTGATACTGGGGTCTGTTGATGATCGCTTGGATATCAGACTTCTTTAAAGGAGGAGAGCCAGACGGGATATTAGGAGAGATGGGAGCATCGATCTTTTCTGAAATTGCAGACGTGTCCTTTTCGCTAAGCTTGGTCCGCTTGCTAGAACCATCAGCAATGTGACTCTTCCCCTTGTCGTCGTAAGATTTCCTTTTTTGAGAATCGTCACTTCTGTAGGAAGAGTCGTACCGCTCACCGCTACTCCCATAGTGCTTTTCATCTTCTCTTTTGCGGCGCTCTTCATAGTCCCGCCTCTCTCTCGCTTTCCTAATAGCTCTTTCTACGTCCGTTTCCCTCGGGGCATCGAGGTATTGCCTAAAATCATAAGCTCCGCGGCCTCCATAGCGCTGAAATTTGTTGTAATATGAACCAGTGCGCCCCATCGGAGAATCTGAAAATGGAAAAGAAATGAAGTTTAGAAATTTCCAGAAAAAAGAGGATAAGTGCGTATAAGTGCTGAGAAAATCCTAAGTGTGTGCGGCGTGCAAACTACGTGCGTCAAACTACAAACCACGCTTTAATGTGGAAACGGAGACGACTGGTGTAGAAGGTGTCAAAGCTTATTTCAAAGAGGAAGTCGCTTCAACAACGGGAGAGATCACTTTTGAGATATTATCTTTAAAAAGCTCCTGAGAAGTTATCATTATATCACTCAAATTATCAAAAACATCATCGCCGTGATGCCCAGCAGAACTCTCTTTTTCGACTTCCATGTCGGCCGTCTTCTCAGAAATGTGAGGATTTTCCTCCTCTTCGATAACTGGGGAAAGCATTGACTTGTTGGAGGACCCCGCAACATCGATAGGAGTAGAACACTTTACTAATGCAGTGTCTGCAGTTGGCTCCTTTAGAGCCATCTCTTCCGTTGAAGCTGGGGCATCTGATGTCTGTGCTGGAAAATTAGAAACTTCACGAGGCTGAGTAAAGCGGGAAGAGTGTAAAAGCCCGAATTGATGCAAAAATTCGTCTGTCAACAGGAATTGGATACTCCTCTCTTCAACTGGCACCGCCATAAGCCTCTCAAAAGTCGCTTTGTGACCGGGATCTCTAGAAGGAGGAGGAAGTGCTGAAAAGAAAAGGGCAAAGTTAACACTTGACAACTCGGACTTCGGCAAGTTCGAAAAAGCATAAGAAAACAGAGACAAGCGATCTTACTTCCTACTCTCCAGATAGTGTAAAATCCCGGAGGACAGCGAACGTAGAAAAACTGGCTTAGAAAACTGTGAACACTGTCAGGGAGACCGATGATCAACTTACGGTTTCTAGCACTTCTCACAACTGTGATGGAAGGATGGTCTTTGTTTTTAGCGAAAGTGCACAAATAACAAATTTCGTCGAAGCTTGGAAGACGATCGAGTGTCCTCCTAAAGAGCACACATAACCCCGTTAAGATAGCATATCCATTGGGATGCAGCTGGAAAGGGGAGATTGTTAATCGTAGAAGAAGTGTTCGCAAGAAGTCATTAAAAGGAGGGATAGCTCCATTCTGGCACATTTGTCGATTTACCGCAACAAAACCACGAGGAGTTCTATCAGCATTATCAGGCTTCCCGGGTAGTTGTGCGTCTGCTTCAGCAATTCCGAATTGAGTACACAACTGGTTAAAGGTTCTGTAGTTCAAAGTGGTCGAGACCCTTTCTGGAGGATCATTCAACGGAACAGCAACTGGAAAAGTCTCTTCAACTTGCTCTATTTCTTCTTGTTGAGAAGACATTCTACACAATCAACTGGATGTTCAAATGTGAAGGTGCATGTTTCCTAAAAAGTGTGAAGTGTTGTGCAAAACTAATGAAATAAAAAAGAAAACATAACTGGAATTAAACTAGCTAACAATCAGTCGATTACAAGATTTCAGAACTTGTTAATGCTCAAGTGCAGTGTTAATGCAAACAAATCAGTTTCAGTTGACTATTACGATTTTGCTTTAATACTTCACTTGAATTGGTTATTGTATAGCATTTCATTCATACAGTTCATTTAATTTGATTTTTTTCTTTATCAACTAATCTGTCATTCGATGTGGGCAGTCAGTGGCAGTATATTCGTCCCAGTTTTCTGTAAATGTTATAACAGGTAAATAGAATTATAGATAATCTGTAAAAGAGTGCAACAAAGTTCAACAGTCCAGAGTTCAAAGTTCAGGCAATTCAGGTCTTGAAGTTCAAGACAGTGAAAAATATGTTTGAGTTCTAACTCGTTCACGACTTAGCATGGGTCGAAAATTCTTCAAGTTCTAGCCCGTCCCAGGTCTAAAGGATATGCTACGAGTCAGGTTGAGTCGTAACTCTTAAGTCGTAATACATATGAAGGCTTCAAGTCTGAACAACACTATTTTCTCTAAGTCCAAGCTCTGCCGTGACTTATGATCTATGCCGCAAACTAATTAGGTCGTAGGAAAGTTAGGTCACAAGGGTTCTTGAACCGGACGAAGTGCTGAATCGTGGATATTTTAGGTCGTGAATTTTTTGGGTCGTCTCCGATGGGATTTCAAGTTATCTCCTACTCGAGTCAAACCCTTATCTCCTTCTGCCGATTACCTTCCTCTCCATTGGGAAATTCAGTAATTCATCAGCCGACTTGAGATCCATAAACCCAGTAACTTCGGACTATCCCTATCAAAAACCCTAAGTCACATCTCCTAATCGCATCTCACAACATCATCAAATCATCCCAAATCCATCGTGAAACCGGTACACGGCAATGAATTCGAGGATCGCACTGACATCGCGGCTAAAGGAAGTCGAGAATCGGATGTGACACAACTTGTGATAAAACATAATGTACAAACTCGAATTAAGGGCATCGAACACGGGATCCTCGATTCAATGATGATCACGTTTGGATATTAGTTGAATTCACTTACGTAGTGTAATACTGATGATCGAGTAGTGGGTTTCGTCTTCGAGAGCTCAAGTATTCGTTAATGGCTAAGCAGAATAATAAAACAGGTGAAGTGAAAGAGGAGCCGACCTAAGCTATTTATACACTGAGGTATTGAAATGCGAATCGACCCACGGTCCACGGCTTACAACTTGTCTTATGTCGCTCACGACCAAACAAAAGAGCAGGTTAAGACGAATCGAAGCACACGACCTACGCTTTAGGCGTATACTTCGAGGGGAAAATGTTAATCCTCTTTTGTCCACGACTTAACAAGCTACGACTTAAGAGTTGCCGACCTAAAAGGTATACCGACCCAATAGTTGCCGACCTAACAATTAACCGACCTAACTGCTGAAGGGAGCATACCGACTTAAAGGTCTGGACGACCTAACGACTTAAGGGATGTTACGACCTAAGTGGCTACCGACTTAAGAAGATAGCAGCTCAACGACCTAAGGAGTAACGTGTTAACTTTGCACCGACCTAAAATCTCACCGACTTAAGAGAAGTCTTCGAATTAAGGGTCTGGACGACCTAACGAGTTATAGAAGCCACGGTCTAAAGGGGGTAACGACCTAAGTACATAACGATCTAAAGAAAGTTGCGACCTAGCAACTTAAGAGATATAACGGCTTAAAGCAGTCAACAACCTATGATAGATCGCACACGACTTAAGGAAACGAAGGCAGTGCTACATCTTTTAGGTTGTTGCCGACTTACGACTTATACTAAGTCGCGCACGACTTACTAACTCGTTCATAAGAATCAGCTGCAACCAAAGTAAGCCAGACTCCTTATGTCGTCGCCGACTTACGATCTATGACCTACCTTGGGTCGTAGCCGACCTATCACTTGGTGATAAAACTTCTGTCCAGAATTCGACTCCTATAAATAGACCACCACTTTCAACATGAGGAGGACTTTTGGCCGATCATTTCTCAAAGCATCGTTACTCTGCCGAACTCTCAACTCATTTGACAATTGTAGATCTTCAAACATTCGAGACACTACAACAAGCTTCGAGAGGAATTTCTTACATCCAACACGGATTGATCAAGTTTCATCATCAAAGTTTGAGCTAGTAGTCGAGATTGTCTTTGTGATCAAATTGTATTGTTTTGATAAGTGTATTGTATCGTCTTGTAACCGGATTCAATAATAAAGAGATTCAAAGTGGACGTAGGCTCGATCTCAAGCCGAACCACTATAAACTGCTGTCTTTTACTGCTTTTTCGCTATTTTACTGCTTACTTCTTGTTCCCGTCACACGGGTGGTGCTTTCAGAATTCTACTACACACACCGGGTGTTTGCGTTCACTTTTCAACGTTAACAATATATATACTAGATCATCTCATTATCTCTTGTCAATTCCTTAAGTACCATCATCATTTTTCATCATGGCCTAGGAGATGCGACTAGAGAGGAGGAAGATCTGACATATGAAGGGGAGGAAGGTGATGATGTGACATGTCAAAATAATGATATGTTATGATATTTTAAACTAATGATAAAATGGTAATTTCCCACTTTCCTTCATCTATAAATACACAATCATACACAAACATTTTTATTTACATTCTCTCCTTCATTTTCTAAAACTTCATTTCTAAAAATTTCCATGGCTTCCAAAACCTTTCTAAATATTGAAAAATCCTAACTTTTCACTTTAAATCTCTTCTGAATCTAGTTTAAACTTTCCTATATTCATTTCTTCATTTTATTCTTCAAGAAACCAAGCCCATACTGTAAAGGCCCGTATCTCCGTTAAATAAACTCCATTTACAAATCTCGAGAGAATTTACAAATAAATTTCAATCATTTTAAAACTTAATATATATAATAAGTATTTTAAATAATTAACTATTGTTAAAACAATGTTTAAGTAAACAATGTTTAAGTAATTATTTAAAATATTAAAACACTTTAAATAAACATCAATAACCCATTTCCAAATCATTTTAATTAAACTAATCGATTTACAAAGCTTATTATAAAAGTTAGAATTTATTTCAGTTAATATTAAATATTTTAAAATTTCACTTTCTGAAGTATTTTATTACTAAAGCAGCTTTAAATTACATAGTTTGAATAAATAAAATTTCACTTTAAAGCAACTTAACTTCTCGATAAATTTTTTTAAAATCCCAATAACCAATTTCAAATTATAAATCTCTCTCGATTCATATCACATCGATTTTTTGACGATTTCTTAACCATTCTCACATTTCAAAAATATAATCCACCATTTCTTCCAAAATCGATTTTCATTTCTCATTATACATTCACTCTTGTGAATTTATATTTTCAATTTATCAAATGAAAATCGTTTTACTTATTCATAAACATCATTTATAAATTGGAAACTCCTTCGGATTTCACTTATTTATAAACATTCTCACTTATAACTTCATTTTTAAATCTATTAATTTATAAATCCCATTTACTTCCAAATCTATTTTAAATATTGATTTAAAACTCCTTATCCATATTTCTAAAAGTATCATTTTAAAATCCCTGGTTAAAAATCCCTTATATAAATTATTTAAAAATCTCTATTAAAAATATTTTACAAATAGTTAAGTAAAATCCCAAAATCAAATTATTAAATTATCTAACTCAACTTCCTTTAAAATAATCCAAATTCTAATATAAATATTTTTATATCTAAATTCTTCTTTTAATTCCTTCAAATTCAAAAATAATATTTTTGATATTTAAAATACCAAAATTAAGGCCAGTACAGTTATAACATCCAATATATCAAACCACACAACAATCCATAACAGGCAATTCAATTACATCATATATCACTATATATGAAAAACAATCAATAGATATTTGAGGAATCAAGTTGGATCCCTCTAACTGTTTCCTTGCATCCACAGATGTTAGATAACATAAAATACCAATCCCGCTTCGAGGCGGTATATTGTGGTAATATAGGGGCATCCGCTATAATGCGGGGCGCATAGTGCCTCATCCGATCCAATAGGCGGGAAATATATCCAACTACTAATATAAATACCAATATATATAATATAGCATCCAACTGATAAAAATTTATAAATTCAACCAAACATCCAATAATGAATTTTTATTATTATAAATTAAATCCAGCAATCCAAAAAGAGTGAGATTTACTCACCTTGATTTTCCGAATTCGTTAATCGTTCCAATCCCAAATTTTTGTCCCATTTCATAGTGTTTGTAATTTTTTTTAACCTCGCATGGATAAGATATAAAACTTATAAGTTTTGATTATTAAATAAGATCTTAAATTTACTAGTTACAAAAATTAAAATCTTAATTACCCAAATTAAATCGAGCAGCAATCCTCACTATGCACGCGTGCACGCATGCCTCTACCTTCCCAGATCATCGAATAAACCCGAACCATGAATTGCTGCCACCATGTCTCCCTTTGCCTCACCCCAATGCCGTTGCCTATCGCCTATCATCGCACGAATGAAACCCTAGCTCAAGACGCACCTCATCCAAAAACTGTCGCCCCCTCAAATCGCACTCGCCATCACTATCAGTTCGCACGCTACAACCAAGCTTCGGCCTCCCATCTGACATCGCGATCCCCTACCTACGCCTGCCACGGCCCCACGTCCCCTAGCACTACCACACGCACGCTCAAATACCCCTTTACTAGATCACCTACAGCCACCATGTCATACCGCCTCATGTCACGAACGCAACCTCCTTCCAGCGAACTCGCGACTCCCTCCAACGTTGCGACCACCATTGACTAGCCGCGAACCACCATACCTCGCTGAGCTCTCCCATCGTGCCTCTTCTCCTCTCTTCCCTCGCTCGCGCAGGGCTCTCCATCGCGATTCCATTTTTTTTGAATTGATTTCGTGATTCGATCTTGACAAAAATAAAGAGAAATGAAAGAAGGTCGCATATTTGAACAGGGAAGGGCGGCTCGTATCAGAGAGTAGGGTGGCTCGAGTACAGGTTAGGGTGGCTGTGATTTAACATTTATATTTTATATTCAAAAATATCTCGTATTGGGTAACTAAAAATCTACAATCCCTATCGAGGCATACTGCCTGGCGTTCATAAAGTTATACATCTATTTTGATTGCAAGGGAACAAGTTTTGAAGCTTAATTCGATCGTATGCGGAAGATAGCTTTTTAAATCAACTATTTAAATTAAATTCGATTAATTATTTTTAGGCATTTCCAGATCGTACGACCAAACGGTAACTCCAAACGCTACGAAATTTGAAACCCAATAATAATACCCTATTTCGGATCCAATGGAACTAGTTTCGTCGAATTCTGAAAAAGTGCCCCGAAAGGCTATTTTAACGCGTCGATTAAATCGACGATTTCAAAAACCGACGAAATTACTTGAAATTCCAGTTTTAAAAACTTATTAACTCAATTATAAATCAAATAGAATTTATATCCATATTAGAAATCGTTTGGATTCATATTCAACTCAATTTCAATTATTTAAACGATTTTCAATTATTAATTCAACAATTAAATTTATTCAATAAATCGCTATATTTGGAACTTAAGTATTATTCCACTTATTTGATCAATAAATTTCATATTAAAATTCCATTTACATTTCAAATTCAACATTTATAATAAATTAAATGTTCAAAATCAAACGGCTGAAAATCCGGGTTGTTACATTCCTCCCCCCTTAAAAGAATTTCGTCCCCGAAATTGCCAAGTTAGGAAGAATGCTCCAAACCCCTTAACTTATAAAAATCCACTTAGTTAAAACTTGATATTTTAATTTTCTAAACCTTTTAATTTCAACCAAAACAATTAGTTTTCCATTTCTAAACCAAAACCCTTTATTTCAATTATAATTCGAAGTCAAATTTTCGTCAACAAATTTTTTTCTAACATCCTAAATTTCCAAAAAATTTTGGTAGAGTTTCCCTTGTACGGAGAGCCTTTTGCAATATGGCAAAAATGATAAAAATATATACATCGACCCACACGGTCGGAAACACGATATATATTAATATTTATATCATTGCTGTATTTAATCCGAAAACGTACCTTTATTTAGAGCGAGCTTACTTATATGCAAATATCGCAACCCAAATCTAGCCCAATAGCCTCCTTGTACATGTACTTACTTAATTTAAACACGTAAGTGCCAAACTTGAAATTTAATAACTTCACATTCATTTTACTAATGCAAATACATAGATTTCATCATCAAACGTCTTATAACATGTATTTATAACAATTACAAGGTTCCAATATACGATTATCATCTTCAAACCGATTTAAACATCATTTATTCAACTGCAATGATCCACAGCAATTTATTTGCATTCAATTCATATTTATACCCAACAAATTTATGTTTATTTCAAACTAATTCAAAATCAATTTATTCACTTTCCACTGATTCACAAAATTTTGTTTACTTCCGTTTACGTCAAATGACAAATTTTTCCATGCTATTTGGTGATATTCATTAATAAAATAACCACTTCAGCTTATAAACCATTTAAATTGATTCTAAATCAATTTATCAATTTCTTATTGACTCACCTTCAATTTATTCACAAATCTTGTTCACTCAATTTTTATATTCAACAACAATTCAATTCATGACAATTTATTTATGAACCGTTTCATAAATTTATTTGAGCCAAGCTTCCATTCAAAAATATTAACTTAAGTTAATTCCTTTACTTTCAATCATTTCAACTATAACTTAAGTTCATTTCCATTACAATCAAATTCCATTTCATTTTAAATTGATTGTTATTCAGTTTATTTACCTTCGATTGATTCACATTTCCATTTACTTGGTATATCTCAGTTTACACTGCATTATTTGAGAATCATTTCATAAAATAAATATTAAGGTTTATTATAACCTTTTATACAACCCATATATTCATTTCCACTTAAAAACTTAATTTCAAACTTGAATTCATTTAAATAATATTCCAAAGCTATATTCAATTTATTTACACTTAAATTGAATTTATTTATAACTTAAGTCATCACCACTTCAATCCATTTCTATTTTATTTGACAACGTTTCAAAATTTATTTAATTCGCTTATATTCAAGTCGAATTTTCATTTATAACTCAAGCCCCTCGTTTAATTTCAATTTCAATCCACAATCCAATTTACTTAACCAAGTTAAGTCCCATTTCAATATTCAATTAACTAGTTAACTTATCTAATTAGTTCACTTTCAACTTATAATTTAATATATGATTTTTATTTCAAAAATCACTTCATTTAATTTACTTCAATTCAATTCCAATTTATAATTCAAATTCTAATTTGCATGAATTAACCTTTTTAATCGGGTCTTTTCCATTTCCTTAGATTTATAAGTTATTTAAACTTATTTATTCACACTTCCATATTTTTTCACTTAAATTTCATTCCATTCAAAATGTATAACTTATAGTTATATAGTTACTTTACAACTCAAATTTTATATTCAATACAATTCGATATGGTTTCAAATCCAATCAAAATTTATTTAACTTAGCTTAAGTTAAATTTTAATTCATTCCATCCATTTACTAGTTCAATCCATTTAATTAGCTTAAGTTAAATTTTTAATTTCATATCAACATTCACATTTCCAGGTTATAAGTTCAAAAATTTATTTTTCACAGGTTTCATAAAACATTCCAATGGATATTCCAGAATTCAAACACCCAGTTTCATTTCAAATCATTTTAAATCATATATATATATATATATCATTTGTATACTAAATCCAAAATCTTGAATTATTAAAATCGAGCTTTTTTTAAAAACAAGACTCCAATAAATCTATCACTTAGAAACTCAAAAATGAACACCGATGATGTCGCGATCATCATCGGAATTATTTTCCAGCGACTGAATTGAGCTTAGTACTTTATCACCTCAAAAATCCATTTTAAACATTTTCTACTCAAATATATCTCAAATTTAATATCCATTATTCTTTCAACCACTTTGGAAAGTATTTTCAAAACTTTCGAGATTTCAAAATTCCCAAATACTTAGTTCGAATCCACTTAAAACATTTCTCAAAATTTCGAGATTTAAATTTCCAAATTCTTGTTTGAATCCATTTTTATTTATAATTAATTTGCAGAAATTATTCTTATACAATCCCTATTTGGGTATATATGACAATTTCAAATTTTATAATCTGGTTTTGATTATAATAATCACAGCCAAACACACCAATATACTATAATAATCTCAGAAAATTATTTCTTTTATATCAAAATATAATTTGGGTAAAATTATTTCTTTTACCTGCTTCAAAACCATATTGTGTCAGTTTACCCAATTCAAGTGTAACGACCCGTATTTTTACGGATCGAAAAGATTGTAAAACATTTGTTATTAGATTGTTAGTGTTGTTAAGTCGTCCAGAGTTTAGGTCGACTAGAGCTTAAGTCGTGTAGAAGTTAGGTCGTCTAGAAGTTAAGCCGTGTTGTAGCTTAGGTCGTCTGGGAGTTGGGTCGTGTGGTAGCTTAGGTCATGGGGTAGGTTAGGTCGGGTGAACGACCTAAAAGATTGGAGCAACCTACAGGATTTGACCGACTTAAGGAGTAGACGACTTAAGGATTGGAGCGACCTAAGGAAAGACAGCGACCTAAGTTAGTGAGCGACCTATGGAAGTTAGTAGTAGAAGTGAACGACTTAGGAGTTAACGGCTTAAGTTAGTAAGCGACTTAAGGAGGGTAGCGACTTAAGAATTAGCGACAACGACCTAGTTGTTAGCGACATAGGGACTGGACGAGGTAAGGCTTAAGTCGTTATAGTTAGGTCGTGAGACCTTGTGTTGAAGTTAGGTCGAAAGCGACCTAAGGAGGAGTGTTGTGTATAATTAGGTTGTAAGTCGCGCATTAGTGATAAGGCTTAAGTCGCAGGGTCGTTAAGTCGTTGAGTTGTTGAGTCGTTGAGTTGTTGAGTCGTTGAGTTGTTGAGTCGTTGAGTTGTTGAGTCGTTGAGTTGTTGAGTCATTAAGTCGTATCTTAGTTAAGTCGCAAGGACGTTAAGTCGTTGAGTGCTGAGTCGTTGAGTCTTAGGTCGTGCCTAAGTGTTAGGTCGCGCGTATATGTTAAGTCGCGCAAGTGTTAAGTCGTAGGATCTGCTAAGTCGTAGGTCTAAGGGGATGGTTAAGTCGTAAGTCGTGGGGTTTGTTAAGTCGTGGACGACTTAAGGGGGCTGACGACTTAAGGAACTGCCTATAAATACGCAGTCCTTGCTTCACTTTTTGGGATCCGGATTTTGAAGCGACGAAGTACTGCCATTTTGAGAGCTCGAGTGCTGCACTTTTTCACTTCTTTTCTCCACTTTAATCTTGTGACTCCTGCCATCCAAATCGAAGATCAAATCGAAGATCCAAGAGCTTAGATTGAAGATCTACATTCTTCGAAGAGAGATTTCATCGTTTGAAGCGGAATTTTGGAGAATCGAGTTAGATCCTTCGCTGTCCAGATCTGAAGTGTGTTGCTTTTAAGGTGTTTATGTGATTCCGTGAGTGGTGGTTATCTCTCACCCGGATCCAAAGGAGTATATCGGATTGGTGGCTTGATTATGTGTTTAAAATAGTGATTTCATTCATCTTCGTAAACTTAAGTATAGATCCATTGTTCATGATGATTTGACATCCATTTTATTACATGTTAATCTATGCAAGTTCATTCATCAAGTTGTAGAGATATTGCTCATGTTTCATACTTGTTAGATTTGGACTTTATTTACAAGATTGCCATTATTGTTATAATTGTTTGTTAGATCATGTTTGAATGCTTGATTACTTGGATTAATGATTGACTTGATTGATTGTTACAAATTAGTTGATTGATGATTTGATTTGGACAAGTTGGTCGAAGATAATTCAAAAGCTAAGGGAAAGGCTCTTGAATAAGAAAAGCTGCTTGTGGCATATGACGCGGATGATAAAGCTCATATGGATAGATTTGATGATGATGTTGAGATGAGGCTTTGCTATGTTGAGATGAAGCGAGGCATGATGTGAGATAGCCTTGGTTAAATCCAGACGGGATCATTCCAATCATGTTGATGACTCGGTGAAATGGTTCGAGTTTGAGGATAATGGTTGGCTCGAGAGGCGCTTGAGCTAGTATGAGAATAGTCGTCGAGGAGGATGACTAGAAGGCTAAGATTTCATCGTTGTTGAAGGTTCTAGGAGGCTCAAATCAAGAGTACGCTGGGCAGATTCGATAGTCCCAAAAGACTACAGTTGGTAGTCGAGTACTCTGGGCAGATTCGATAGTCCTAGGCACGGGCTGCGACGACGTGCGGAGTTCTATCTAGAACCGGGGTTACCGTTAACCCTTGACGGACGGCTGAAAGAATGTGCCGGTCATTCAATTAACGGTGGTATCGAAGCAATGATAACAATGATAGCCAGAGTCATGGATATTTGGTTGTATCATCATTCGGTCTCAAGAGCAATATTTTTCAGGTGCTTATCTGATCTTGGTTTAGGCCCTGGGGGTTTGTACTTGGAAAACATTGACCTTGACTCGAGTGATAATTGCTTTACTTTAAATGTTTGCTTTGCTATGTTTACTTCTGCTTAGTGTGTCTGGGGGTTATCACTGTAGAAAGAGGTGGAGTGGGAGGGTTGAATTCCTATTCCTTTTACCTTTATGCTCTTTTGGTATGTTGTTAGTTAATTTAGCGCTCACTAAGACTGTTGTCTGACTCAAGGTTTTATGTTCAACTCTTATTACCTTGGGCTGTTCATCCAATTTGGGATGGGCAGACTAGGTAGCAGGTGACAGGTGCTGTTCTTAGTTTCCAACGATGCTGATGACGAAGACGAGCTGGAGGCTTGTATATTATTTTCTTACTATATGTACTGGGTGTTCCGCTGCTTGTATAATTCTCTGAGTGATATGTAGTGAGGCTTGATGTATTGACTATTCAGATGTTTGTATTCAACTATTATGAAGCTTAATTGATGAGATTCTATTTTGTGAAGCTTCACTATATATATTCTCTATTGTATTTTATCCATGCGCTGTGAGTAATACGATAGATTCTGCTGCTTTAACTTACCCCTGACGATCATCCATGGCTGCCTGGCACACTTTACAGCGCATTATTTCCATGTTTAGTGCAGGAGTCATGGGCGGTCGTCACATTTGGTATTGGAGCTTTGGTTAATCGATTTTAGCCAACGCTCGCTGACGTAACTACGTATGAGAGATGTAATTGTAATTTGATGGATGATTACTATATATGTATAGTAGCTTAGAAGGATTTGAATTCCTTATGCAGTTGTTTCTCAAGGTGTGTTGATCATTTCTTTTATAGATATTGAGAATGATTTGAAGAGGGAGACCAGCTGCTAGGGAAGGCTGTGCTACTGAGGGGGCTGCTGATTATACTGCTATGTTCGAGGCTATGATGACTTCGATCATGAGAAGGATGCCAGCTCCGGGGCCATCAGTAGACGTTGGAGTTCAAGTTCAAACTCCAAAACCGGTGGATTTTGCTAAGCTGTGTAAAGATTATACTGCTCTTGGAGGGAAGATTTTCTTGGGAACAGAATCAACCATTGAAGTCCAGAGATGGATAGATGCTTGTAGAAGGATCTTTGGTGACTTGGGAATCGAGGATGCAACCAAAAGGAAGCTCGCATCAAGACAGCTTCAAGGAAGAGCTTCTGATTGGTGGAACTATATCACCATTGATACTCCGGAGGAAGAAATTACTTGGGAGCAATTCCAAGCCAGATTTGAAGCTAAGTTCATTTCTACAGCTCAGAAATCTGTTCTTTTCAGGAAGTTTGTGGAGCTCAAGCAAGGTGGAAGACCAGTTCTTGAGTATGTTTCTGAGTTTGAAGCTTTGTCCAAGTATGCCCGGTCGTATATTGAATCTTCATATCAGAAGAACGAGAAGTTTGTGACAGGCTTGGACAGTTATCTAGGGAGGCAATTGGTGGATCATTTAGACGATCCATTTGAGAAGCTTGTGGAGAAAGCTCTTAGGTACGAGAATCGGTTTCCTAAAGAGGGATCTGTTGTTGCTGTAACCAAGGAAGAGTCTAAACCACAGCAGGGTGGAAACAAGAAGAGGAAGCAACAGCAGCAGAAGGGTCCGGATGGCCAGAAGAAGCCGAAAGGCGAAGCGACCTACTACAATTGTCAGCAGAAGGGCCATTTTTCCAGAGATTGCAAGAATCCAAAGGTGCCGGTGAAGTGCCACAACTGTGACAAGCCGGGGCATATTAAGAAGAATTGTCTAGAACCGCGAAAGGACAAGCAGATTGTGCAAGCTTATGCTTTGGGGGTTGTTCCATCATCTTCAAAAGCTCCTACCACTGAAGAGAAAGGAAAGAGTGTGGTGGTTCAAGGTACTCTTTACATATGTGGTGTTCCAGTTAGAGTGTTATTTGATACTGGGGCATCGCATTCTTTTGTTTGTAATGAACTTGTAGGCCGGTTGGGTTTAAAACCGGATATCGTTGATAGACCATTGGTTGTGACTAATCCAGTTGGGGGTTCGTCCTGTCTGTGTATGCTATGCCGTGGTTTGGTTGTATCGAGTCATGATTGCTCTTTTGTTTGTGATTGTTTTGTTCTGAACTTTGCGGGGTTTGGAATTATTTTGGGTATGGACTTGCTTAGGAAGTATGCAGCAAAGGTTGATTGTGAAAGGTTGGAGGTGACAGTCGAGAATGTGGAAGGGCGAAAGGTTGTGATACGATGTAAGCATGAGGAAGGCATCTTCATGAGCCTCATGTATTCGCTGGTTGTTCCACGGGATGGACTGTCATCGGTGCCAATCGCTAACGGATTTGAGGATGTCTTTGATGAGGTCAAAGGGTTACCGCCGCATAGAGAGATTGAGTTTCGTATCGATCTAGTTGAAGGAGCCAGACCTGTTGTGATGCCTCTTAGGCGGATGGCGCCTAGGGAACATCAAGAGTTGAAGGTGCAAGTTGATGATCTTTTACAGAAAGGATTCATTTGGTGTAGTGTGTCCGAATGGGGTGCACCAGTTGTGTTTGTAACCAAAGCGGATGGATCGTTAAGGTTGTGTGTGGATTATCGTGAGCTGAATAAAGTGACTAAGAAGAACAAGTATCCATTGCTGAGAATAGATGACTTGTTTGATCAGCTTCAGGAAGCTAAGGTGTTTTCTCAGATGGATTTGGCAACGGGATTTCACCAGTTAAGAGTGGCTAAGGATAGTGTGCCAAAGACTGCTTTCAGGACATCATCCGGTTTCTTTGAGTGGCTGGTAATGCCGTTTGGATTGACCAATGCGCCAGCATATTTTGTGGCCCTTATGAATAGAGTGTTCAGAGATCAGTTGAACAAGTTCGTACTAGTGTTCGTGGATGATATTTTGATTTATTCCAGAACTGAAGAAGAGCACATGACGCACTTGCGTATTGTTTTGGAGATCTTACGGAAACATCAGCTGAAGGCTAAGTTTTCGAAGTGTCACTTCTGGAAGAGCGAAGTGAGGTTCTTAGGCCATATTATCTCTGGAAGCGGAATAGCGGTTGATCCCTCCAAGATAGCAGCAATCCAGGATTGGGGTAAACCTAAGAATGCATCTGATGTGAGAAGTTTTCTTGGATTAGCAGGATACTATCGCCGATTTATCAAAGACTTTTCCAAGATAGCTGCACCATTAACAGGATTGACGAAAAAGAACCAAGTATTCAGATGGGATGCTAAGTGTGAGCAAGCTTTCAGAATCCTGAAAGAGCGATTGACAAGTGTTCCTGTTTTGACTATTCCAAGTGGAAATGATGAGATGGTGGTTTATACTGACGCATGTGGTACTGGACTTGGAGCAGTGCTGATGTAGAAGGGTAAAGTTGTTTCGTATGCAAGTCGACAACTAAAGCCGCATGAAAGGAATTATTCGACTCATGATTTGGAGTTAGCGGCGATTGTATTTGCTTTGAAGATGTGGAGACATTACCTATTGGGAGTTCGATTCGAGTTGTTTACAGATCATAAGTCGTTGAAGTATCTTTTCTCCCAAAAGGATTTGAATCTTAGGCAGCATCGATGGCTAGAGTTTTTGGCATCATATGATTTTGGTATAGCCTATACTCCGGGAAAGGGTAACGCAGTGGCAGATGCGTTAAGTCGACGACATGCAGGATTGGGAGCCATGTTTTCAGAATGGAAGAGTCTCGAGTATTTAGCTGGACTTGACTTCAGGCCCAGAGGTGAATTGGAACCTGAGATGTTGGCAAACTTATCGATAAGACCTACTCTTGTGGAAAGGATTGGCGAGAGCCAAAAGCGAGACGATAAGCTTGTCAAGATTATCCGTGATTTGGAATCTGGATTGGACCTAGAAAAGGATAAAGGATTCGAGGTCGATCGAGAGGGTTGGCTTCGGAAGCAAGGACGACTAGTTGTTCCCGACATAGATGAATTGAGAAATGAAGTTCTGAAGGAAAGTCATCACTCGAAGCTGACAATTCATCCAAGTGGAAATAAGATGTATCGGGATATGAAGAGAACCTATTACTGGGAAGGTATGAAGAAGGATGTTGGAAATTTTATTTCCAAGTGCATGAACTGCCAGTTGGTAAAAGCCGAACAGAAGAAGCCAAGTGGATTGCTTCAGCCATTAGAAGTTTCTACATGGAAGTGGGAGCAAATATCGATGGATTTTATTGATGGACTACCTAGAACAAGAGCGGGAAATGAAGGGATTTGGGTCATCGTAGATCGTTTGACTAAGAGTGCAAGATTCATTCCGGTTCGATCGACCAGGACTGCATCAAAGTTGGCTGAGCTATATGTTTAGTGGATAGTTCGATTCCATGGTATTCCGAAGAGTATGGGTAGCGATCGAGACCCATTGTTCACTAGTAGATTTTAGAAAAGCTTCCAGGAAGTTTTGGGAACCGAGTTGTGTTTGAGTACAGCTTATCACCCTCAAACAGATGGTCAGACCGAGAGAGTCAACCGAGTTTTGGAAGATCTCCTCAGGGTATGTGTTTTGGATTTCGGAGGATCATGGGAAGATCACCTTCATTTGGTAGAATTTTGATATAATAACAGTTACCAGTCAAGCATCGGTATGGCACCGTATGAAGCATTGCATGGAAGACCGTGTAACTCTCCGACATGTTGGTTAGAAACAGGAGAAAAGTTGATACTTGGGCCAGAAATGATTTGATAGACTTCAGATTGCATAGAGATCATTCGGCAACGAATGAAGGCAGCCCAAGACCGTCAAAAAAGTTATGCCGATAAGCGTCGTAAGGATTTGGAATTCGACGTAGGTGATATGGTTTTTGTGAAGATTTCTCTACTGAAGAATGTTATTCGATTCGGGAAAAAAGGAAAATTGACTCCGAGATTTGTTGGACCATTCCCGATCATCGAGCGAACTGGAAAGCTCGCCTATAAATTGGAGTTACCAGAAAAAATGTCGGGTGTGCACAATGTTTTTCATGTATCGTATCTACGGAAGTATGTGCACGACTCGAATACAGTGGTTTCTGCAGATAGCTATGATGATTTTGAGATTTATCCAGTCGATAAGATACCTCGTAAGCCGCTTCGTGTTGTGGAAACTGACACGAAACAGCTTAGGAGGAAGGTAGTTAGGTTGCTCAAGGTACAATGGAGTGATGATGTTAACGACTGTACATGGGAGGTGGAAGAGAGGATGAAGGCAGCTCATCCTGAACTCTTCAAAGTATGGCCATAAGGTGTCGTGTCATCTCAAGGCATTGTAACTTGTTCTAGTTTTAGAATTCTGCATGCTAGGCTAGAATTGGACGCATGGTTTGTTGATTGTTATGGATGGTAGGCATGCGGAATAGTTTTTGATTGCTCTTGTTTGTTTGGAATTTCGGGGGCGAAATTCCTAAGGGGGAGAGAATGTAACGACCCGTAGTTTTACGGATCGAAAAGATTGTAAAACAGTATTTACTAGATTGTTAGTGTTGTTAAGTCGTCCAGAGTTTAGGTCGACTAGAGCTTAAGTCATGTAGAAATTAGGTCGTCTAGAAGTTAAGTCATGTTGTAGCTTAGGTCGTCTGGGAGTTGGGTCGTGTGGTAGCTTAGGTCGTCTGGGAGTTGGGTCGTGTGGTAGCTTAGGTCGTGGGGTAGGTTAGGTCGGGTGAACGACCTAAGAGATTGGAGCAACCTACAAGATTTGACCGACTTAAGGAGTAGACGACTTAAGGATTGGAGCGACCTAAGGAAAGACAGCGACCTAAGTTAGTGAGCGACCTATGGAAGTTAGTAGTAGAAGTGAACGACTTAGGAGTTAATGGCTTAAGTTAGTAAGCAACTTAAGGAGGGTAACGACTTAAGAATTAGCGGCAACGACCTAGTAGTTAGCGACTTAGGGACTGGACGAGGTAAGGCTTAAGTCGTTATAGTTAGGTCGTGAGACCTTGTGTTGAAGTTAGGTCGAAAGCGACCTAAGGAGGAGTGTTGTGTATAATTAGGTCGTAAGTCGCGCATTAGTGATAAGGCTTAAGTCGCAGGGTCGTTAAGTCGTTGAGTTGTTGAGTCGTTGAGTTGTTGAGTCGTTGATTTGTTGAGTCGTTAAGTCGTATCTTAGTTAAGTCGCAAGGACGTTAAGTCGTGAGTGCTGAGTCGTTGTGTCTTAGGTCGTGCCTAAGTGTTAGGTCGCACGGATATGTTAAGTCGCGCAAGTGTTAAGTCGTAGGATCTGCTAAGTCGTAGGTCGAAGGGGATGGTTAAGTCGTAAGTCGTGGGGTTTGTTAAGTCGTGGACGACTTAAGGGGGCGGACGACTTAAGGAACTGCCTATAAATACGCGGTCCTTGCTTCACTTTTTGGGATCCGGATTTTGAAGCGACGAAGTCCTGCCATTTTGAGAGCTCGAGTGCTGCACTTCTTCACTTCTTTTCTCCACTTTAATCTTGTGATTCCTTCCATCCAAATCGAAGATCAAATTGAAGATCCAAGAGCTTAGATTGAAGATCTACATTCTTCGAAGAGAGATTTCATCGTTTGAAGCGGAATTTTGGAGAATCGAGTTAGATCCTTCGCTGTCCAGATCTGAAGTGTGTTGCTTTTAAGGTGTTTAGGTGATTCGGTGAGTGGTGGTTATCTCTCACACGGATCCAAAGGACTATATCAGATTGGTGGCTTGATTATGTGTTTAAAATAGTGATTTCATGCATCTTCATAAACTTAAGTATAGATCCATTGTTCATGATGATTTGACATCCATTTTATTACATGTTAATCTATGCAAGTTCATTCATCAAGTTGTAGAGATATTGCTCATGATTCATACTTGTTAGATTTGGACTCTTTATTTACAAGATTGCCATTATTATTATAATTGTTTATTAGATCATGTTTGAATGCTTGATTACTTGGATTAATGATTGACTTGATTGATTGTTATAAATTAGTTGATAGATGATTTGATTTGGACAAGTTGGTCGAAGATGATTCAAAAGCTAAGGGAAAGGCTCTTGAATAAGAAAAGCTGCTCGTGGCATATGATGCGGATGATAAAGCTCATATGGATAGATTTGATGATGATGTTGAGATGAGGCTTTGCTATGATGAGATGAAGCAAGGCATGATGTGAGATAGCCTTGGTTAAATCCAGATGGGATCATTACAAGCATGTTGATGACTCGGTGAAATGGTTCGAGTTTGAGGATAATGGTTGGCTCGAGAGGCGCTTGAGCTAGTATGAGAATAGTCGTCGAGGAGGATGACTAGAAGGCTGAGATTTCATCGTTGTTGAAGGTTCTAGCAGGCTCAAAGCAAGAGTACGCTGGGCAGATTCGATAGTCCCAAAAGACTACAGTTGGTAGTCGAGTACTCTGGGCAGATTCGATAGTCCTAGGCACGGGCTGCGACGACGTGCGGAGTTTTGTCTAGAACCGGGGTTACCATTAACCCTTGACGGACGGCTGAAAGAATGTGCCAGTCATTCAATTAATGATGGTATCAAAGCAATGATAACAGTGATAGCCAGAGTCATGGATGTTTGGCTGTATCGTCATTCGGTCTCAAGAGCAATATTTTTTGGGTGCTTATCTGATCTTGGTTTAGGCCTTGGGGGTTTGTACTTGGAAAACATTGACCTTGACTCGAGTGATAATTGCTTTACTTTAAATGTTTGCTTTGCTATGTTTATTTCTGCTTAGTGTGTCTGGGGGTTATCACTATAGAAAGAGGTGGAGTGGGAGGGTTGGATTCCTATTCCTTTTACCTTTATGCTCTTTTGGTATGTTGTTAGTTAATTTACCGCTCACTAAGACTGTTGTCTGACTCAAGGTTTTATGCTCAACTCTTATTACCTTGGGCTGTTCATCCAATTTGGGATGGGCAGACAAGGTAGCAGGTGACAGGTGCTATTCTTAGTTTCCAACGATGCTGATGACGAAGACGAGCTGGAGGCTTGCATATTATTTTCTTACTATATGTACTGGGTGTTCTGCTGCTTGTATAATTCTCTGAGTGATATGTAGTGAGGCTTGATGTATTGACTATTCAGATGTTTGTATTCAACTATTACGAAGCTTAATTGATGAGATTCTATTTTGTGAAGCTTCACTATATATATTCTCTATTGTATTTTATCCACGCGCTGTGAGTAATACGATAGATTCTGCTGTTTTAATTTTACCTTGGTGATCGTCCATGGCTGCCTGGCACACTTTTCAGTGCACTATTTCTATGTTTAGTGCAGGGGTCATGGGCGTTCGTCACATCAAGTGTTTAAAAATTCCTATCGACAAGCACGCTCAAATGCCACTTCACCAAATCACCTACAGCCACCATGTCATATTGCCCCATGTCATGAATGCAACCTCCTTCCAGCAAACTCGCTACTCCCTGCAACGTCGTGACCACCATTGACTAGCCGCGGACCACCATACCTCGCCGAGCTCCCCCATGTGCCTCTTCTCCTCTCTTCCCTCGTGCGCGCGCGGCCCTCCATCGCAATTTCGATCGCGGTTCCATATTTTTTTTGAATTGATTTTGTGATTCGATCTAGACAAAAATAAGGAGAAATGAAAGAAGGTTGTGTATTTGAACAGGGAAGGGCGGCTCGTATCAGAGAGTAGGGTGGCTCGAGTACAGGTTTGGGTGGCTATGATTTAACATTTATATTTTATATTCAAAAATATCTCGTGTTGGGTAACTAAAAATCTACAATCCTTATCGAGGCACACCGCCTGGCGTCCATAATGTTATACCCCTATTTCGAATGCAAAGGAACAAGTTTTGAAGCTTAATTCGATCGTATGCGGAAGATAGCTTTCTGAATCGACTATTTAAATTAAATTTGATTAAATTATTTTTAGGCGTTTCCAGATCGTACGACCAAACGGTAACTCCAAACGTTATGAAATTTGAAACCCGATAATAATACACTATTACAGATCGAACGGAACTGGTTTCGTCGAATTCGAAGATTATGCCCCAAAAGGCTATTTTAAGGCGTTGATTAAATCGATGATATCAAAAATCGACGAAATTACTTGAAATTTTAGTTTTAAGAACTTATTAACTCAACTATAATTCAAATAGAATTTATATCCACATTAGAAATCATTTCGATTCATACTCAACTCAATTTCAATTATTTAAACGCTTTTCAATTATTAATTTAACAATTAAACTTATTCAATAAATCGCTATATTTGGAACTTAAGTTTTATTCCACTTATTTGATCGATAAACTTCATATTAAAATTCCATTTACATTTCAAATTCAACATTTAAAATAAAATAAATGTTCAAAATCAAACGGTTGAAAATCCATGTCGTTACACACACCCACCCCATACCATTAGGCAGAGCCCCACACCATTAGGCCGAGCCATTTGTAGCTCAAAATTCCAGAAAAATATCCACTCTTTGAAGCTCATGTGTTGTTTCCAAAGTCTAGTCAAAGTTCGCTTTGTATTTGCGAAGTTTCGGTGAGTAAACTACTTTATTTTGGAAAAGTTTTTTTGACTTTACTATATGGTGTTATTGTGATGATAATATGATGTGTAAATTGAATGATTATTATGTTAGTCGATGTTGATTTGATGGATGTTGGTGTTTGGTGTTGAATTTGAGATTTGAATGCGGTATTATCAAGTTAGTAAGCATGTAAACATATATTTATATATGTGTTTCATTGTGATGTTAAAAGTATGGTAATATAGATGTATGGTTGTGATCCAAGAACCAAAGTATGTTGTGTTGAGCCAAAGTTAACAATTTTGGGGGTTGCAACGAATGTGAGATCCGATTCGAAATCAAAAACTATGTTTTTCTTGTTTAAAAGCTTGGAAATTGTTTCAAAGTTTCTATCTTTGTTTCTATGTTTCAAAAACTTTAAAAGTTATGTTTCCAAATATGAAATAGAAAATAATTCAAGCAAGTTTTTCACTTAAAGTATGTTTAAATGAACTTTGCTCATAGCGATAGTTGCTATGGACGTAGTTCGACAAAATTTCCGATTTTTCGTTTAAAAACGTTTCTTTTAAAACGGTTTTGCGAAAGTTTTTTTAAAACTTAATTAGTAATATAAAAAGAGATTGAGTTTAGTTAAATTAATATTTTATTATTTAATAAATTAATTAAAAATAATTAGCACTTAATTGATAGTTAAGTAAGTTATTAAGGGTTCAGTGACACTTAAGAAGATTAATGACTAATTTGTGATTAATAAAGTTTTAATTAGTGATTAATGAAGTTAAGAAGTAATTTAATGATTAATTATTATTTAATTAAGTTAATTAGTTAATTAATTATTATTTAATAAGTGATTATTAAATTGACTTTTAATTAATTAAGGTTTAACTAATAATGAATTATTTTAACCTTAACTAAAATGCATTAAGAAGTTAATTAGGACTTAAGTAAGTTCATTAAGTTAATTAAAGTTTAATTATGAATTAATCTTGATTTAATTCAGATATAATTAGGGTTTAAGCTAATTAAATGTACTTTAATCTTTTCAAAACTATTTGTAAACTTAATTGGTTATGTTTTAAATCAATCTTCTTTGAAGTTAAATGATTTTAAATCAAAGGATCTCATCGTCTGGACCATTAAGTAGCCAAATGAATTAAAGTAGTGATTATAAAACATTGATACGTTTTATGGAAAGTAAGTTGACTTGTGTTTAGAACAAATGCTGAATATCAGTAACGCGATAAACATAAGCAGGTTAATTTGGATAAGTGGGTCATGGTAATTTAAGTATATAGAGTGTATGTCCATATGTAAATCTTGCACCCGATAGTGAAGTTGTTCACTATCAAATAACTTGACCATTTAAAATTATCGAATGTTGGTTTGAAGAGACCGGGATTGGACGACAAATGATTATCCGAAAACCACTTCGAACCAACGTAAAGCGTTCGAATTGGATCTATCGAAGTCATGATCAAGATTCAAGACTTGAAGTGCAAGGGCTATCTTGCCATTAACCCCGAGGGTGGTTCCAAAATGGGTATAGTTGAAGTAGTGCCTTCTGATCGTTCATCTCCTGAACAACTTGTATGGATGAATGTTGACATTGTGTCAATATCGGGAAGGCAGTGTTAGCATTCCAAGAAAGAAGTGTTATATCTGATAGGTAATGACGTAGCCTCAGGCCTCTTCAACCGGGAATGACTAAAACATGGGATATACAGCAGGACCATATGAGTCGCACCCATTATGGTACGATCATTACCATCTAGAATGAGTCCCTACTCATATATACTACAGTCCCAAATGGTTGCTGATCCCAACCAAATGGGTGATCATATTCGGTACTATCTAACAAGGGATAGGCCAGTCCTGTGTTGGCAGGGATCGTTCGGTACGATCTCGATATGCTAATTTGGAGGTGTACTGTGGTACACGATACCCCAGTAGCTTTATCATTGTATGGAATCCTGTCTCCAATACGTGCCTTTACGGTTTTAGTTGTATACCTAAATATGTTGGAATGTGAAATGCAAGCATTTCAGCTATGTTCCATATTATTTTAAACTCTTAGGCATTATCATAATATCATTAGTTTTAAAATAGAAAGTGTTTTTAGTTATCGTTAGGTAAAAACCCGTCCATACTTATGTGCAACGTGATCTTACGAGATACCTTTTGTCTTTCTAAGGAGTTTTTATATAAAAATATTGTTGTTTGAGTTTACTCACACCCGACCAATGTCTAACCCAGAGTTTATTTTCTTTTCCTAAACTCTTGGGTACTCAATTTTTATGAGTAGTCAAGTGATCCAGGTTTCTTTCGAAAGCATGTTGGAGGGGCTGAAGCTGGTGGTTTCATGGATAGCTATTATTAGTATAAATTATTTCACTGTGTATGTATGTATGGTCTATGTATTTTGTGGACAAGTAGTTGTAAATTGCCCTAGTTTGAAACTTGTATTATTGAACTCTTATGCAATATTTTGGCTATGACTATGTAATATACTACATTATCTATTATATGTCGTCCCCTGTGTGGTAAGATTCTGTGTTTGATTAGTTTTGTTCTTATCTTTCTTATTTCTTCAACCCGTAATGACTCATCTTTTGGAATGCAAGAAAGGCGATTCGTTACAGCAAATGAGAGGAGAGTGATCTATATTCTTAGCGAGTATGTAGTATATAATAAGATAAGATGAAAAACTCATATGATGGGTAGAACTTAAAAGAAAAATGTCGACTAAAAGAGTAAATATAGGTATACTTATATAGTCTATATAGAATTCCTTGATGGCCAACCTAACAGTCTGCATTGATCAGGAAGCATAGAACACATAATTTGAAAGTTGTGTTTGAGAAGCACTTCATCAATGCCACAACCATTTTGACTACTTCTTCTGCTCAATGGGTTTCTTTGTGTAGGGTAATAAAACGTTTCTAACAAATTAGTTTTAAGGACAATTTACAGGAAAAATATAATTGTAGTTATTATTTTCAGTTATACAGAAATAATGAAAAATTAATTTATCATTTTTTTATATAACTTTAAAAGATAAATGAATTTATCACTTTCCTATAAATTGTCCTTAAAACTAATTATTTAAAAATGTCGTCCTTAAAACTTAACTTATTATCCTAAAACGAGAAGCCCTCGACCTAATTTACACAATTTAAAACTTGTTTCTTTCAACCTAAAATTGGTCCCAGTTTGTTAACCCTCTTTTATTCAGCGACCTAGCGACCTACTCGATTCAACGACTTAAGGGAATAAGCGACTTAAACTAAACAAGGCATATGCGACTTAACGATCTACAATAAGGCATCGACCTAGAGACCTATAACACAAAGCGACTCAATGCGGCATGACCTAACGAGATAAGGAAGCAGCGACTTAGTAACCTAAAGACTCCTACGACCTAACAGGTTAACGACCTAATGACCTAGCTATTCAATGAACACAGCGACCTAGCGAGCTAAAGAAAAAGCGACTTAACGACCTAAGAAACTCTAGAGTTAAGTTGCATGCCCTGCCTCTTCTGTTAGGTCGCTTTCGACCTAATCTTGCCGAGATAACTTCTGCACTACTCATACTAGGTCGCTCTCAGCCTTTATCTCACCAAGAATGGTTCCATTAAGTCGCCAATGACTTAAGCTACCTCGCAACCTCTTAGGTCACTCACAACCTAAAACCTAACGACCTAAGCCCAGTTTTCTCCTATAAATACCCCACCTACTCCGCACTTGAAGGGGGACGATTTTTCTGAAACGCCAAGACTCTACTGTTTTCTCTACTGACTCCAACACTTGAAAGGCAAAGGACACTCCAAAGAACCTTCGGAAAAGATCAAGTTCATTCAACATGAATTCAAAGAGCTTTTCTGCATCAAAGTTCTGATTACTTGTCTTGATTGTGTTGTAATCGAAGAATTGTTGTAAAATCTATAATCAAGTCAGTGATAAAAGAGATTAAGTGGACGTAGGTTTGACTTTGAGCCGAACCACTATAAAACTGTTGTCTTTTTACTGTTTTCTGCTATTTTCTGCTTACTTTTAGTTCCCGTACCAACGGGTGGTGCTTTCGCTATATCACAACTCACACCGGGGTGTTAGCGTTCATTTTTAGCGTTAACATTTTTGGTTCTTTCACTGAGAACCCAACTCAGGTGTGCTTTCATCATTGCTTCACAAAGATTTATGGAAAGATTCTCCCTATGAACCATAAGTCTATTTGAAATTATGGCTCTTGGAAGGAAAAGTAAATCTACTAGATCTGGAATTGCTCACGACAATACCGCCACTTCTCCCACGTCAAATCAAGCGGCTCCTAGTGTTGGAGTCACAAGGGCAGAATTGGATGCTGTAGTGTCTGGGTTGTATCAACAAATGGAAGTCCAGAACACTTTGATGTTGGACAAGCTGAATGCTTTGCTTAGGGTTAACCAGCCACCAGAAAACAATGAAGAAACCTTCACTGAAGATGTTCATGATTCCCAAGGGAAAAGTATTCCTCAGAGGACAGCTAGCACCGCCGAAGGGGGCACCTCCCCAAGCTGGAGGTTCAAGGCCGCAGTCAACTCTTCGTGAACGTTTGTCCAGGCAGACTTCCGAAAAAGTAGCTGACGTCTGTCCCGCGGGGCCTCTAAACGATGAGGAGTACCTCTCGGGAATGATTCGACAAACTATGAAAGATAGCATGCGAAGGGAGGAAGATGAAAGTGACTAGGGGTTTGCTCCAAGCAAAACTCCTTTTACTGAGAGAATTCTAAAGGCTGAATTTCCGAAGAAGTTTGCTTCCCCCACTATTCCAGCTTATCGGGGGACAAGCGATCCTAACCAGTTCTTGTACAAGTACGACTGGCATATGACAGGTGCCAGAGCAACAGATGAGATCAAGTGCAGATACTTTCCTGTGTACTTGGAGGGAGTGGCCCTGCTTTGGTTCACGAAGCTGCCAGTTCGATCCGTGGACCAGTTCTCCGACCTAACTCGGAAATTCAAAGATCAGTTCAGGTTATATGCTTCGAAGGCCAAGGACATAATGTCACTATCCAGCCTCGAACAAAGCCTAGGAGAGCCCATCAAATATATCTTAAACCGCTTCAATATTGCCTTGGCCGAAGTTGACAATGTAGAGCCTCGAATGATTCTGACTTACTTGATGCGAGCTATTGACAAATCAAGTGAATTCGGAAAATGGCTAAAGATGAAAGAACCAAATTCACTTGAGAAGTTTTACAAGAAGGCCGATGAATTCATGCACTTACAAAGCCGTCCTGTGCCAGCAAAAGTAGACGTGGCTGAGGTTAAGAATAACAATGTTGCTACTAACAGAAAGGAATCTGGTGGTCAAAAGAGGGAGAATGATGGTGGGAAAAAGCAGAAAGATGTGAAGAAACTTCGCTACTTTAAACCTTCAGATTTTACTCCCTTAACTGATACTCCAGAAAATATCTTTTTCGCAACCAAGGATGCGGTCGAATACCCCAAATCACCTGAGATAAAGCGTGGGTAAAACGCTATGCATAATGGGAGATTCTGTCGATTCCACAATCAACCTGGCCACGACACTAATGAATGTCGCCATTTAAAGAATTTGATTGAAGAGCTGTTGAAACAGAATAAACTACAACAATATGTGAAAAGAAACAAAGCTGACCCGACCTCATCTACTCAGGGGCAACAAGTTCCTACTCATCAACCTAACTCAGGTGAGAGGACTACAGCGTAGGATTCTAAGAGGCCCATCATTAATGTTATCACAGGGGGTCCTCACCCAGCGGGCATGAGTTGGGGTGAGATGGAGAGATATGCTCACGCTTTGGGATATGCCCCGGCAGAAGAAAATGTTTTTGTCTTGGAAAATGCTGCACCTTTAAAACAACAAAGAACTTTTAACGATGACATCATATTCCGGGCTAGAGACTATGTTGGCATTGAGGCTCCCACCATGGATCCCTTGGTAATATCTGCTGGCATTGGATCAGCCATTATGAGAAGGGTGCTTGTTGACTGCGGCGCCTCTTGCAATATCCTCTTCAGAAAGACATTTGATCAGATGAAAATTCCCATAGCAGATGTCCAAGCTTCCTCGTAGAAGATTGTTGGGTTCACTGGAGAACCAAAACAACCAATTGGGACTATTGACTTGTTTGTAGAGCTCGGAGAAGGGGAAAAGAAAGTGGTCCGAAAACAAACTTTTGTGATTGTTGATGAGTTCTCCGCTTACAATGCCTTCTTGGGTCAACCAACTCTTGCTGCATTCAAGGCCATTCTCGCCCCATGGTGCCTGACTATGAAGTTCCCCACTGATAATGGCGTCGGTGTTGTGAAGGGGGACCAAAATGCCGGGCAAGAATACTATTTCACAGAGTTGCGGGAAAGAAGGAAAAGAGAAATGGGTAAAGGTGGGGCAGCTCCGCTCCGCATCAAAGAACCCACCTTGTAGAAATTACGGGGTGGACCCTGCACTGGTGAGCACAGTGGTGCACGAAAAGAGATTGATCCCAGAAAAACCAGTGCAGGGGAAAGTAGAGTGGTGCCAGTGAAAGTAACGGTGCCAATATCTGTTGACCTGAATGACCCAAACAAGGTGCTGAATGTGGGTTCATAACTTGGTATGACGATTCAGAACATGCTGATATCATTCTTGAAAGCAAATCTTGATGTATTCACTTCGAGTCATGCCGACATGTGTAGAATATCTCCAGAAATCGAAGTGCATGCTTTGAATATTGATCCAAAATTCACACCCGTAAAATAGAAAAGAAGAACCCAAGGTCCTGAAAGGTCGACAGCATTAAAAGAAGAAGTAGATCGGCTCATGGAAAATGGCTTCATTAGAGAATCCACTTATCCAAATTGGGTCTCTAATCCGGTGTTGGTTAAAAAAGCTAATGGGAAGTGGAGAGTATGCATCGACTTTTCAGACTTGAACATAGCATGTCCCAAAGACTGTTTCCCGTTGCCCAGAATCGATCAGTTGGTGGATGGAACAGTCGGGCATGTATTAATGTCTTTTATGGATGCTTACTCAAGATATAATCAAATCATGCTGCATGAGCCAGATCAGAAGGACACGAGCTTCATCACTGATGTTGGTCTTTACTGCTATAAAGTCATGCCCTTCGGACTAAAGAACGCAGGGGCAACTTATCAAAGACTTGTTAATGCCATGTTCAAACCCCAGATTGGCAAGACTATGGAAGTGTATGTCGATGATATGTTAGTGAAATCGAAGAAAGCAGTGGATCACATGGATCATTTGGCAGAAATGTTCGCGATTCCCCAAAAGTATGGGATGAAGCTAAATCCTTTGAAATGTTCGTTCGGGGTAGAGTCCAAAAAATTCTTAGGTTTCATTGTGAGTGCTAGGGGCATCGAAGCTAATCCTGCTCAGATTACTGCTTTAAGAGAAGTCAAAGCCCCTAGAACAAAGAAGGAATTGCAAAGCCTCAACGGGAAAGTCGCTGCTTTAAGTCAGTTTATTTCCAGGGTCACTGATAAATGCATTCCCTTCTTTGACGCTCTGAAGAAAGGAAAGAAAAACTTTGAATGGACTCCTGAATGTCAAAAAGCTTTTGATGAACTGATTCGTCACATGGAAATGCCTCCAGTACTTTCTCAGCCCAGCAATGGTGAAGATCTTTTCATATACTTAGCGGTTTCATCTCATGCTCTCAGTTCAGCATTGGTACGGGAAGACGCAAAAGTTTAGCACCCGGTTTATTACATCAACAAAAGATTCACTGGGGCAGAGATGAACTATTCAAAGCTGGAAAAGCTCGCCTATTGTTTGTTAATTGCGTCCAGAAAGTTGAGGCCATATTTCCAGGCTCATCCTATCAAAGTCCTCAGTGATCAACCTCTAAAGCAAGTCCTATTTCGCCCTGAAACTTCGGGTCATCTTTTGAAGTGGACTATTGAACTCAGTCAATACGATATCACCTACCATCCCCAAAGAGCAATCAATGGACAAGCTTTATCAGATTTCATTGCAGAATACATAGATAAAGGTGGCAGTGATGAAGAAGTGACTAATGACATCCCGGTCCGATGGAAATTATATGTTGATGGTGCAAGAAATGACTATTGCTCTGGAGCTGGGGTTGTGCTTGAAACCCCCGAGGGGCGATCATTATGTTATGCATTGAGATTAGAATTTCCTTCAACAAATAATGAAGCAGAATACGAAGCTCTTATTGCCGGCCTGAAGATTGCTAAAGAACTGAACATCAAAGTATTGCAGATCTTAAGTGATTCCCAGCTTATTGTATGCCAAGTCAAGAAAGAGTTTCAAACTAAAGGAGGAAATCTGCCTGCTTACTTGTCAAAGGCCTGGAAGCTTCTCGATGATTTTGATCATTATACAATTAGCCACATACCCCGGGAAAAGAACATGAAGGCAGATTCTCTCGCAAAATATTCAAGCTCTAGTGAAGCTCAATTATTAGGATTGGTCCATGTGGAAGTCTTGTCAGCTCCAAGTACTGATGAGATGGATATTGACTAGATCATGGCTGTATCTCAAGAGCAGGAGTTGTGGATGACCCCTGTCAAGGAATATCTACTCAACGGCTCCTTGCCAGAAAACTCAAAAGAGCGCCAGAAGCTGTTAAGAAAAGCCCCGAGATATGTAATTCAAGACGGCCATTTATACAGACAAGGATTCTCGATGCCATTACTCCGATGTGTAACCAAGGAAGAGGCTAAGACAATTTTAGCTGAAGTGCACGGAGGAGAATGTGGGGACCATTCGGGTGGCCAAACTCTTGCAAAGAAAATTCTCTGCTATGGGTATTTTTGGCCGGATATTAATCGAGATGCTGCTAGCTATTCCCGAAAGTGTGACAGGTGACAGAGGTTTGCAAAAATCCCAAGAGCGCCTTCCACCGTGCTAACATAGATGGTCAGCCCATGGCCATTCGCCATCTGGGGGATAGATCTCATTGGGCTATTGCCAATTGCCAAGTCCGGAATCAAATACGCTATTGTTGTTGTTTATTATTTCACTAAATGGGCTGAAGTTGAACCATTGGCTACTATTACCTCTAAAAAGATGATAAACTTTGTGACTAAAAATATCATTTGCAGGTATGGTGTGCCTCAGAAGATAATCACAGACAATGGTACCCAATTCGAAAGCGAAGAATTCCAGGACTTTTGCAGGCAATTCAAGATCCGAAAAAGCTTCTCAGCAGTGGCTCATCCGCAGGCAAAGGGCAAGTGGAAGTAGTGAACAAAATTATCAAATCGACCATCAAAAAACAACTGGAAAAAGCAAAAGGTGGTTGGGTCGATAAGCTGCCACTAGCACTATGGGCATATAGAACCACCCACAAAACTGCGACTGGGCACACTCCATTCTCATTAGCATATGGATCAGAAGCAATGATTCCCGTGGAAATAGAGGTCCCCTCACACAGGAGAATTCATTTCAACCAAGATGAAAATGAAAAGCTGCAACTTGAAGCACTTGACTTACTTGATGAAAGAAGGAAAGAGGCTGAGCTCATAGTTGCAGCTCATCAGCAGAGAATAACTAGGCACTTCAATTCTAAAGTTCACCAACGAAGCTTTGAAATTGGGGATCTAGTCTTGAAAAGGATCATGACAGCAACAGGAGTGTTTGGGCCAAACTGGAAAGGGCCATATGTCATAGGCAAAAAACTTCTAAATGGCACTTTCAAGCTCACAATTGTCGAAGGAGATCAAATTCCGAGAGCCTGGAACAGCAATCACTTGCGTCTATATTTTACTTAGAAGCTATGCTCAAATTTGTAAAATGATTATGGATGTATCATTCTTGTATTGTAAGCCATTGTAAAATCAGTGCGACTCAGCAATAAGAACTATAAAGTGGATGTAGGCCCAATTCTTGGCCGAACCACTATAAATCTTGTGTCTTCTACTACTAAAAAATGCCTGTCTCATTTCGATGTGCAAATATCTTAAATATGTTGCTAAAATGTCGATTTAATATTGCAGGCTATCGAAGCAAAGCTTACCTATTCAATACATCGCAAGGCCATGCGATTCCTACAAATCACTCGACAAACAAATGTCAAGCCACAAAAATTCCAGGTTCAATTCCAACATAAGAAGTGCTTCTCATAAACAGTTGGTGATTCCACCGAAGGGGCACCTTCCCAAAGTGAAGGTTCCGGGCCCTTGCTAACTGATTGCGATCGTTTGTGCAAACAGACATCCGGTTAAGTAGCTTGCGTCTGCCCCGTGGATTCACTTAACAATGAAGTACACTTCTCTGGAAGAATCAAACAACCTGCAAAAGAAAGGAACATGTACTTAGGAATGATAACGAGGAATCGCTAAGAAACAGATGGTGAAAAGACATGGGCAAGCAGTCAAAAACAGCCAAAATGGGATCTTGTCTCTCAACAAAAAAGGTTTATGGAACCACCGAAGGGGCACCTTCCCAAAGTGAAGGTTCCAGGCCCTTACTAGTTAATTGCGATCGTTTGTGCAAACAAACATCCAGTTAGGTAGTTTGCGTCTGCTCCGTGGATCCACTTAACTGTGAGATACAACCTTCTTGGCAAACAAAACAAGTAAAGCCCTCTCCGGGGGCACAATTCAAAGCCCTCTCCGGAGGCACAATTCAAAGCCCTCTCCGGAGGCACAATTCAAAGCCCTCCAATGAGGCACGCTGTAAAATGAAATGTTTTTCTCAAACAACAAGGTTGGTGGTACCACCGAAGGGGCACCTTCCCAAAGTGAAGGCACCGGGCCCTTGCTAGTTAATTGCGATCGTTTGTGCAAACGAACATCCAATTAGGTTGCTTGCGTCCGCCCCGTGGATCCATTTAACTGTGAGAAATAACTTTCAGGCAAACAAATAATGCCCTCTTCGGAGGCACACTTCTACTCTCATGGGAAAATTCATCCCCAAAAAAGTTGAAGTGCCAAATAAAGCCCTCTAACGAGGCACGCCGTAAAATGAAATGTTTTTCTCAACCAAAAAGGGTTGGTGGTACCACCGAAGGGGCACCTTCCCAAAGTGAAGGCACCGGGCCCTTGCTAGTTAATTGCGATCGTTTGTGCAAACGAACATCCAATTAGGTTGCTTGCGTCCGCCTCGTGGATCCATTTGACTGTGAGAAATGACTTTTAGGCAAACAAATGAAGCCCTCTTCGAAGGCACACTTCTACTCTCATGGGAACATTCTTCCCCAAAAAAGTTGAAGTGCCAAATAAAGCCCTCTCCGGAGGCACACTTCCACAAGTTAAAATGCCAAATCAAGCCCTCTGACGAGGCACGCTCATAAAAAGAAATGTTATCTCTTGAAAAAAAAAATCGCTGATGGAACCACCGAAGGGACACCTTCTCAAAAAGAAGGTTTTAGGCCGCAGTTAACTGCTCGCGATCGTTTGTGCAAACCAAATGTCCGATAAAGCAGCTGACGCCTGTCCCGTGGGCCCATTTAGCAATAAAATATAACTTTCTAAGCAACAAATCAAAGCCCTCTATGGAGGCCCACTTCACCGCGTAGGGGAATCCACTTTTCAAAAATAAAAGTGACCATCTCCGAAAGTTGAAGTGTTAAAAAAAAAGAGAGAAAACTTCTCCGATACAAAGCACACTCTACTAAAGCAGAATGATATTTCCTCAAAACGGAAGAATTATTCTCTAGAATAAGAGTAGAAGTCTTTTCAAAATGGAGAATATTGCAATAAGCCATGGTATGGGGGAAATATAGCTACATTAACAAAAACAACGCTCAAACAGCATACCACGAGCTCACTGCAATATCATGCAAAGAAAATAAAGAAACTTGTGCTAAAATAGGGAATAAATGCATTCACAAATACAGACAAAAGATTGTACAAGTAAAAAGAATCATTTTATTCCATACTATAAAAAGTTTTTATACATGTGCAGATTTCAAAAAGCGGGGGCCGGTACCCGCACAATCTCCGGTCGATACAAATCTTTAGATACAACTAAAAAAGGAGAGCAAGAAGGATGAAGCCAGACTCATTTCTTCTTCTTCCCGTCGCCTTTTGAGCCCTCACCTGGCCTAATGGTTAACTTCTTAGGTCAGTTTGAACTCTTCGGGGATGAAGGATAAAGAGTTGCAATTGGGTCCTCTTCTGCTTTCTCATTACCAACAGGAGCGTCCTTCTTTTTCCTTGAAATTCCGCGCTTTCCCCTGTTCTTTAAAGAAGATTCGGTGCCTAGAAAGATAAGATCAGAAAACTTTGTATCATCGGCAGTAAATTTCTCCGGGGTTCTCTCACCGTCCTAAAGTTCTTCAGCTTTCTGCTCTTGTGAAGCCGCCGGGTCATCTAAACCTTGAAGAGCTTCTATTTGTTCTTTTTGTGATCCCGGTTTAGAAGCAGAAGGAGGAGTAACTTGAAGAGGTGGAGGGGCAACAGCGGGAGAAGGCGAAGCCTGTACAGCTCTTATTGATTTCACTACAGAAGAATAAAAATTAAACATCAGTATTCCTCACAAAAGAGAGGAGATAGTGGCGCGTCGAGACTTAAGTAATAGGCAAGAAATTCATCGAGCTCATGTGAAGCAAACGAGTAGTCCACGTGAGCTAGATCAATGTTGAAGTTACCTAGAGAGGTTTGCTTTATCACTTCAATTTCATAGTCTTGGGCTTCGGTGCTTTCTTGGGCCTCATCTTCGGCGTGAGCAGTTTTAGCTTCGACTTCGGATTTAGCAGGAGGCGGAGAGTGGGAACTGGATCCAATAATATCAACGTTGACCGAAGACGAAGGACGAGTTGGGTCGGTAAAAGGTGCCTTCCCTAGATGCTCTCCATCCGCTGCTTCGGCTCGCTCTTTGGCAAGTTGCTCTTTCCCTCTCGCAAGGGCGGCACGACCATCATCGTCCAACTAATTAGCCTCAAAATCCTCCTCGGTGTAGCCGGCGTCTTTTAGCACTTCAACCGTTGCCTCACACACTTCAGCCAATGTAACTTCATACTTTGGGCCCAAGAAAGAAAGACTGCCACGCCCCAAGACGCTGAGAATGTAAAACTCGAAAAGAGTGGAGCTAATGTTGGCCTTGGTTGCCTCATGTGAGTGTTCAGCTGCTGCTTTCCCAGCGATAGCCTCATCATGCTCTCTTTCAGCCTTAGCAAGCTAGGCCTTTAACTTTGTAATCTCCATATCTTGAGAGCTAGTTTTTTCCCGCAGCTGAGCAGCATCTTTGCGGTAAATTTCTACAATTTTCCGCTCCGCTTCAAGTTTAGCCTGAACGTCTCATTGAGTGGTGTGGGCATCTCTTACTTGGTTTTGGAGAACCTCTTCCTTTTGTGTATAAGAAGTGGAAGAGGTGGCAAGATCATCTTTAAGTTTCTTAACTTCAGCCTCAAGCTCCTCGTTGTAAGCGGTGATGCTCTTCATCTCTGCATCATGCTGATCAAGAACTTTCTACCACTCAGACTTATCGCTCTTCATGGTCAGCATAGCCTCGAGATTTAGGCGATTTACTCTCTGAAGCTCATCGACTAGTTTTTGCCAGCCTGACATTCTTTCAATATCGAGCTTGACGGCATCAAGATTTCTCAGCATGGCTTGTTTATCAATTGGAACTAAGTCCATATCGAAGCGCACTCCTTTCAAGCACCAATGCGGAAATCGGCTTTGGAGTGCAGTCGGAGGCTTCTCAACTTGATAAGGGGGCCTATTAATGATTGATTAGATGTCAGCTTTTTTCAGGGCAGGAGAGCTGGAAGGGATGTCTAAAGAGATAGAAGCAGCGTGCACTTTAGAAATTTCAAATGAAGACTTGTCGTCGAGTTTGGCCCGCTTGCTTGGATCTTCAGCTATATGACTCTTCCCTTTATAATCGTGAGACATCCTCTTATGGGAGTCATCATCCCTTTGGTAAGAATCGTGACGGTCGTACCTTCTTCCATACCGCTCCTCATAAGCCTGCCTCTCACGAGCTTTCCTAGCCGCTCTTTTCTCATCAGTCTCCCGAGGGACAGGAAGAAAGCACCGGAGGTCATAAGAATCACGCCTTGCATAGCGTTGAAAGTCATCGTAATAAGAGCCGCTGCGTCCCATGGGAGAACCTGAAAGTGAAGAAGAAGAAAAAATTAGAAATCTTCGAAAGAAAGAAGCTAAGTGCGCATAATTGCCAAAAATCCTATGTGTGTGTGGCGTGCGAACTACGTGCGTCAAGCTACAAACCACTCTTTGGCTTAGGAGTGATGTCAACTTTTGCAGCAGGAGTCAATTCTTGGGCCGGTGGAATTGACCGCAAGGCGTATGTCGCTTCAATTGCTGGAGAAGCAAGTTTAGGAGTGGTGGTGTCATCTTTAAAGAGCTCCTGAGAAGTCACCATGAGATCACTCAGTCCTCCAAAAGTATCAGACTTCCCAGAATGTTGAGGAAGTTCCTCTTCTTCAATAACTGGGGGAAGTTTGGATTTGCTAGATAACCCCACACCGTCAGCAGAACTAGAGCATTTTACTAATGAGGTCTCTACAATAAGTTCCTTCGGTGTAGGTTCCTCTGCGGAGACTGGGGCATTTGACGCCTCTACTTGAGAGCTGGGGGCATCACGGGATTGGATGGATCGAGAAGAGTGCAGGAGTCCGAATTGGTGCAAGAATTCGTTCCTCTGTAAAAACTTAATACTTCTCTCATTGACATCTACGACACTCAATCTCTCGAAAGTTGATTTGTGAGCGGAATCTTTAGAAGGAGGAGGAATTGCTGCAAAAGTAAAGAATGAAGTTAGCACTTGACGACTCAAATTTTGAAAGGCTCAGAAATGAAGTAAACGGAGATAGGTAGTCTTACTTCCTACTCTTCAGATGCCGTAGAATCCCGGAAGGCAACGGACATAGAAGAATTGGTTTAAAAACCCGTGAGCACTCTCGGGCAGATCCATGATTAGCTTGCGATTCCTTGCGCTTCTAACAAGAGTAATGGAGGGGTGATCTTTGTTCCTCCCAAATGTACACAGATAACAGATCTCCTCAAAGCTTGGGAGGCGGTCAAGCGTCCTCCTGAATAGTACGCACAACTCCATCAAAATGGCATAGCCATTGGGGTGCAACTGGAACGGAGAAATGGTTAATCGAAGGAGAAGTGTTTTGAGGAAATCATTGAAGGGGGGAATAGCTCCGTTCAAACACATGTGACGATTAACTGCAATGAAGACATGTGGCGGCCTGTCGGCAGTGTCATTTACACAAGTGAATAAAGTAAAACTTGAAATAATACTGGTTGGCGCATGTCAATTCAGGAAGATTCAAGGCTTGTTATTGGATCAAAATTAAGTGTAGTATCAATGCAGATAATATTTAGTGATAAGCAGTTAGAACTGTATGAATTTTGCGTTGATGCTTCATTTAAATCAGTTGATTCACAAATTTTCACTTTTAATTAGATTCATGTTATTTTCGCTTTGACCTAATCCATCACTCGATGTGGGCAGTCGATGATGAGTATATTCGTCCTAGTTTTCTGCAAATGTTGTATTTAACAGGTTGTTAGCTTAAAAGTCAATATAATCTGTGAAAGAGTGCAACAAATTCTGGCAGTTCAAATTCGAAGTTCAATCAAGTTCTGCTTAAATATGCAAGTGTTCAAATGTTGTCCATCCCTTAAGTAGCAGGAATGACTTAAATTAGCTCGAGACTCTTTTATGTCGTCCAGTTCATGTCCAAATGACCTAACATAGGTCGGGCTTTCCTATGTCGCTCTGCTCAAGTCATGAAGTTCATCAGTTATGTTCCTATAAGTTAAAGCTATGCTGCGAGTTAAGTTAGGTCGTTGATTCTTTAAGTCGTTCAGCTTTAAGTCATATGCTATTCTGGCAACTTAAGTTGCAGTCCCTTATGTCGTTTGGAGTTGATGATTAAGTCGCTAAGTCATACACAGAGTTAAGTCGCGCGATTCATGTCCAAACTGCTAAAGCCCTAGGTCGTTCAAGGCTCCTAAGTCGAGCAAGACCTAACTTTCCTTAACTCGCTAACTCCTCTTCTTTCAACAAATCGCCTAACCCACTAACCCGTTAACCCAATAACCCGTTAGCCTCTCTACAATAAAATCCACCATCTCTCCACACCACCAGATCATCCAAAACCAATTCAAATCGCCTCGGATCCATCATAAACCCGATGCACTTCTGTGCTCTCGTGAATTACAGCGACAACATGTCCAATAACGATCGAAAATCAATCATAACATGATTCGTGGCGAAATGCGGCATGTGAAATCGGGTTAGGGTCGAAAAATGGGGGATTCACAATTCGGTGGTGGTCGTGGTTGGATAATGGTCGGAATTCACTTACGTAGTGTGATTGTAGAGATGATCGGCGACTGGTTGATTTGAATTCTTCTTCGAGAGCTTGAGAATCCTACGAAGGCGGGTTAGAGTGTTAGAGCAGGTAAAGAGAAGAAGGAGTGATCTCAGCGACTTATATACAGGGGCAGAGGAACACGAATTGGCACGAACGACCTAACTCTCTCATAAGTCGCTCACGACTTAACGATTCAGGATGGCGCGAGTAAAGAGATATCGTAGCACACGACCTAACTCCTAGGCGTATACTTCGAGGGGCAAGTGTTAACCCTCTTTTATTCATTGACCTAGCGACCTACTCGACTCAACGACTTAAGGGAATAAGCGACTTAAACTAAACAAGGAATATGCGACTTAACGATCTACAACAAGGCAGCGACCTAGCGACCTATAACACAAAGCGACTCAATGCGGCGCGACCTAACAAGATAAGGAAGCAGCGACTTAGTAACCTAAAGACTCCTACGACCTAATAGGTTAACGACCTAACGACCTAGCTATTCAATGAAGACAACGACCTAGCGAGCTAAAGAAAAAGCGACTTAACGACCTAAGAAACTCCAGAGTTAAGCCGCATGCCCTGCCTCTTCTGTTAGGTCGCTTATGACATAATCTTGCCGAGATAACTTCTGCACTACTCATACTAGGTCGCTCTCAGCCTTTATCTCACCCAGAATGGTTCCATTAAGTCGCCAAGGACTTAAGCTACCTCGCAACCTCTTAGGTCGCTCACGACCTAAAACCTAACGACCTAAGCCAAGTTTTCTCCTATAAATACCCCGCCTACTCCGCATTTGAAGGGGGACGATTTTTCTGAAACGCCAAGACTCTGCTGTTTTCTCTACTGACTCCAACACTTGAAAGGCAAAAGACACTCCAAAGAACCTTCAGAAAAGATCAAGTTCATTCAACATGAATTCAAAGAGCTTTTCTGCATCAAAGTTCTGATTACTTATCTTGATTGTGTTGTAATCGGAGAATTGTTGTAAAATCTGTAATCAAGTCAGTGATAGAAGAGATTAAGTGGACGTAGGCTTGACTTTGAACCGAACCACTATAAAACTGTTGTTTTTTTACTGTTTTCTGCTATTTTCTGCTTACTTTTAGTTCCGTACCAACGGGTGGTGCTTTTGCTATATCACAACTCATACCGGGGTGTTAGCTTTTTTTTTTTGCGTTAACACAGTTTTTTTTATTTTAGGCTAATTCCCTCTTGCTATTTTTGTTTTAATAGATTTTACACTAGTTTACTTTTTAGATTGCAACCACGGATTTTATGCAATTTTCTAAATGTTAAACTGATTATTTTTACTCTTATTAGTAAGGAAATTTTGTTAATATTAGCGAAACCAATAATTTTTACAGTTTATTTTCCAGAAAGCTTTGTGCATCGTTGCTGCCAGTTTCATACTATGACAAATTGCTGAAGGAAAGAACTATGAATTCTAATCGACAAGTATAACCGTATACTAATTGTTGTCAAATTGACATCAACATAACTTCGTTATAACTATTACAAATGCATCTGAAACACATTACATTGAATAAGTCAAATAGAAAGGATATGTTCTTTCTGCGTTGATGCATCTCACTATTTATGAAACATGTAGTTAATTCATGAGATGACGCAGACTAAACATACTATATGGTTACATCAATTTTAACTGATACTTAATCTTGAGAAGTGCTGCTAGATTTCCTCTCTCTTGAAGAAGATAAAATTGCATCAATCGCATCCTTCACTTGAGATAGCTCCGGTGCCTTTCCTCCCTGTGCTGGCCAAAATTCATCCGCGGCCAAAACCTAAATAAACAAAACAAAATGTGCATACAAGAGAATGACAATGAATGACAGTGTACAAATTACCATTTATATATTTTACACTATTCTTTAGTTTTGGTTGACAAATTACCTTCACTTGCAATTGAAGGAACTTCACATAGCTAATCGCTTTTTCTAACATAGTCACTAGATCAACCTGAAATACACTTTACATACATAAGAGGATGTAATGAAAGATATGAAATGCACATGGAAGCTAATTATTTTCTTATTAATGAAGATGGGAAAAAAAAAAAAAAAATTAACCTTTGTGCCATTGGGTACAAGATCTTGAAGAATTTTAAGTCTTTCGCTGATCCTTTCTCTTCGGTTCTGCAAGGAAAATAAAAAAAATTAAAATTAAAATTAATGTATGCACGGAACAATGTATGGATAAATTACCAATTCCGTAAATTTTGTGTGGACTTTTTTTTATTTTTTAAATTCTTTTTAAAGAAATAGTGTAAGATCTGCATGGTTTAAGTTACGTAGAGTTAAAAACCTTTGCAGCAATGCTTTGAGGATCCTTCGATGCAGCAGAAGGCTTGGCCTTTGTTTTCCTGTTATTTCCACATTGCTTCTTAGCAGCTACCAAATCTCCACCCTACAAACACACATATGGGAGTATGGCCAACATAAATTCCTTTTTCCTTCCAAAATAAGTCTGATTTTGTGACTAAATTATGCATTGGTCTCATAACTCAAACATCATGTAATTAGTAGAATATTCAGATAATCCTTTTTTTTTTCTAAACATGATTAATGATGTCAATGTTTATATCAGTATTTTGACTTGATGATTTACCTTGGAGCAACTTTTATTTTTTATTTTTGAAAACAAAGATCCAAATTTGTCTAAAAGTTTAGTAAAATTATCCAGTTTATTAATTTGGTTTTTAAAAAAAATTCAAAATTCAAAATTACCATGTAAGGTCGTTTTTGGGAATCTTTAACTTCATGATCTCCACCATCTTGAAAGCCATCTAGCCAAAGACCACATTCAACTTCTTGTTCATCATCATCATCATCCTTGGAATTCGCTTTCGAGTAATGATCCCCTTGACTAAATTTGAGTAATGAAGAAGAACTCGAGTTATATGCCCACTGAACCGCATCGCTCGACTGTTGACCGTATTCATAAGTCATGTATGCACGGTTAGATGAATTGGTCGCATCGAAAAAAGTGGGAAAATGGTTTTCTGAACCCATAAAATGGAGAGAATCAGCATCCACCCCTTGAACGAAAGGTTGCTGTGAAGTAGTACTCTGTTGCGTTCTTTCTTTTGCTAGTGCCATTATAAGTAGTATAGAAGATTACAGTACTGCTATACTCTTGCGCGCACACATATATACATATACATATAATAATGATTAGTACTTAATTAATACCATTGTGTTTTACATCAAGAGACAGTAATTAACTAATTATACTTGCATGCACATTCATAGCTGTCATTCTCAGCAATAAGAAAAAGCAGAGAAATCGCCGATACTATCGCGTTTTCCCATGTATAAGATTCTCATCTGCATTGGTTTTTCAAATAGTTTATTTTAAATGAAGTTGTTTTGCAATTAACTAAAATAATATAGCTAAGTTGTAGTTGAGATGTATAGGACAGTTGAGGCATATTTACTACTGGGTTTTGTTTAAGATAACTTATATTTATATCCACTAGCTTTGTTAGTTAATACCCATTTCGACTTAAGTAAGTTAGTTCACTAATATTTTTGTAAACTAATCAAAGTTGGTTAACTGATTAACACTGATAAGTATGTTATACAAATCTCCTTTAGTTTATCACGTCCTTTGACCTACCTTAATTACTGATTAATCCAAGCTATATTTACTTTCTTTGTGTATTATATAAACCTGTATATTTTCTGCATCCATATGTTTACTTTAGGTAAACAAACACACTGCAAGGAAACAACCTATTTCCGACTGCTATAAACCGTTGGAGGCCGTCGGAAGCCGATGGCGGCGGTCGAAAATAGTCGTTGGAAAGAAAGTCGTCACTAAACAGTGTTTCCAATCGCTGCCGACGGTTAGCACCAATGGCTTTCAACGAACGCTTTGTACACGTGGAAAGTCACGCTTTAACCAAATTTGCGTCGGCAGCCGTTGGTTATTGTTTATCAATTAGCCATCAACAGCCGTCGGCAACTCAATTTCACGCATATAGATCATATATATATAAGCCCAAATCAAATATAAAACATCAATAATAATAAAAACATCAATATTTACAATAAATTAAACTCAAACAATCCACCATACAACAAAACATTCCAATGTCATACACAAAATCAACCTCCAACATTTCAAAATGTATCAATCATGTCAAAACAACCCAACGCATATCTAAACAACCCAAATCAAACTCAAACATCCAACTTATTCTCAAAATGTAAAAAAACATAGCAAAACACATCATCCTCATCATCTTCAAGTGCATATATGTACAGTATCCCAACATAAACTAAAAAAATCATAGCTACCAGAAGCAACTAAGAAGAGGCATGCTGCTGCATATACGCGGCAATGCGCTTGTCCAACCGCGTCATATCCACGGTGCGACGGCGGTCTCGTTCCTCCAACTCAGCAACCCTAGTTCTCAAGTCCTAAATCTCTGTTAGATCCAGAGCTTTTTGTTGATACTCTACTTGTGTCTGGCCTGCAATACTTGTATGATTTAATAAGACAATTTTATCTAATGGCTAGCAAAAAATATGTGATTTTATAATCTACATTCAATATTTGTTTGCTTACTCCTAAACTAGCACACTTTTTATGTAATATGTGTGACTATGAAACACTGATTGAAACATAGTTAACTAAGTTGCAAGAGCACTTTTAATAGCTTGTAATGATATAAGACAGGCGAGACTATATTCTTTGAATCTATTCGATTAAAAGAATGTTTCTTTTAACATCAAGTATTTTATATGTTAAAACACAAGTTGATCTAAATTAAGTGGTTAGTTATTATAAAGAAAAAACATTTATTAAAGAAATATATTTGTTTATTGCCTTATTATTAAACTAACAACTAATATACAAGTCTAAGAACCCAAATAAGGAAGACTAAAAGCAAGTAAGCAACACATATGACTTTAAGTTTTCAACCCAAAAGCAATGTGGCCAGAATAATCTAAACAATTTCACGTTTGGTGTAGTCGAGAGATTAGTAAATAGTCAAATCAAAACATATTATTCATTACATCTTGGTTGCCAAAGCCATAATACCTATCCGCATTGCCGGATCCATGACAGCTTCAAACATCGCGTCCTCCTCGTCAGTAGTCAACTGATCTTGTCACGTTTCCTCAACTAGCTTCTTTCGTTGTTGCATTAATTTTTCCTACAATTCCAAATAAAAATACAATTGAAATTGACACTACATTGGGGAACCTGATGAATGTGAAGAACTCCGACGTTAAAATGACATAATACCTATCACAGACATATAATTTTATTATGGCAGAACATATCATTTAATTATGAGAAAACATATCATTTTTATGAGAAAAATGTAACTTTAATAATCACATAAATTACATTCTGTCAAAATGTACATTATTAATTAGTCTTCGTCATTGATTCAGACTCGATCTCATACTTTATATTGTTTTCCTCTGTAGTCTCAAATGCTTCTCCTAAAACATTTAATTTATCATTTAGAGGACTAAAATCAGTATGATCGTTGGTTATTATTATTATTCTTAAGATTTGTTCGTATGGAATATTCTTTCCATCAAACGTAAATCTTGCCTTTATTTTAAAAACCGCCGACCAATCCGCTTTATTTCTTTTTAGAGATGAATACGGAGCATAATAAACTTGTAGTGCTTGTTTGGCTAGTACAGTGGTAAATGTGCATGTTGACTTGTAGTGCTTGTTTGGCTAGTACAAAAGGATCGTACTTATGATAATGCGAGGTATGCTTTATTTCAATAAGATAATAATCTTTGTGCAGCTTGATTCCAAAACCTAGAACATTGCTGAACCAATTGCATCTAAACAAAAAAAAACTTTCTCCACAGGTCGTGTGAAATATGTCAATTGCAAAACCTAGGTTAACACGCCGTAGAAATCATTTATATGATTATCTAGATCATCACTACCTTTAACAAGTACACCGGTATTATTAGATAATTTTTCAGCACCATATTCTTTGGTGTTGAATTTATACCCATTGACGAAGAATATATGATATGTCTTGACATTTCTTTTTGGTCCCAATGCGAAATGTTTCGACCTTTGTCGACCACATAATTTCTCGGATCATAAACGTAGTATAAAAATCAACCAGCGAATTCTTTACTGAGATTGCTACGGGGATGTTGTGAATCGTAAACAGTGCATATATAGTGTAGCGACCCAGGATTTTCGGCCCTCGAAAATCGACATCAATACGTTCACTGTATAGCATGCCGAGCAATCGAATGCCGGAAATACTAGATCATTAGGGGTGAAGAAGAAAATAGAAACAACAACACAGAATCTTACAATCGCAGCGGAACAATATATATAATATATAATAATTGATCTTTATACAAAAAGAATCTGTAACATTTCATATACATAGCATTATCAGAGTACAACAATCAACAAATCAATCTGGACAGTTATAATAACTTGTCCTCACAAGTGCTGAATATACAACATACACACACAGCGGAATATAATCAAGTACGTGGAATACGCCTGAGATTCCTCCAGCATGTCTCTTGTGCTCCATAGCATCCTAACCTGAATCTGTAATACTCTGTCTGACCTGAGCATTATAATAAAATAACACTAGAGTCAGTCTGGAAAACCAGCATGGGAAACACACTCAATTTTGAATTATTACTGTTATTAAAATCCTTTGAAAACAAAGGTATCTCGTAAGACCAAGTCACACATAAACAAGACGGGTTTTTACTTTACGATAACCAAAACAATTTTGTATCAAATCATCTTATATTATAATAGTGTCTATAGAATATAAACTATAAAATAGTTGAAATGCTTGCATCTCACGTTTCAGCATATTTAGTATACAACTAAAACCATACAGGCTCGTAGTGGATATTTGATTTCATACAATGACAGGGCTACTGGGGTGCCTGCCACAGTACAGCTCTAGAAAAATGTACTGAGATCGAACCTATCGATCCCTGCCAACACAAGACCGACCTACCCCTTACTGGATAGTACTGAATATGATCACCACTAATGGGCCCCGAAATGCAACAAATGATAGATGTTGATTCATGAGTTTTGATTCATGACACAAGCTTCAGAGATCATACGACGAGAATACTATATGAAAGCGACAAAAAGAGAATAAGTGCATACCGTGCACTACAAAGGAGATAATCTTACAATCCAGAGATTAGTATGGATATTTTATTTTATTTGAGTCTTAGAACAATGTTAAAATCATTCCTCAAATAGTCACACACGCACACAAAACATTTTATAGCAAAAACTATGTTCACTGTGCATATAACACCAGGTCGGCCGACCGACCAGGATCCTCGATCGACCGACCCTGTATCATGTGCACAGTGACTTTCTGTTTTGTATACGTTTTAAACTCAGCTGACCGGCCAGGTTTTCCGGTCGACCGACCAGAGAAAAACGGCTAGTTTTCTGAAGAGACGCGATCATTTCATGAAGAGGAATGTCCTATATTTCAAGAGATATGGACACAACTGTTAACTAAAACTCTTCATGAAAGATTACAACTCTTCTACAACTATATAAACATATTCAATTCACTTCTACAATCACCGATTCTTGTTTATATTTCTGAAATCTAATCTCTATTCATTTTTGCAAATAAAAGCATTTATTCTTATTTAATATCACTAGAATCCTTGAATTTATTCATATACTTCGATTCTACATGATTATCTTTCTTCTAAATCTTCACACACATATATACTCTTGAGGATTTGATTATAGGAAAGTTGTACTATCAAAAGACAATCAGTGTTATTCAGAACACATTCGTCAACAAACTATTTGTATTAAGTTGAAGTCCTCTTCGGCTGTTGAGGTGGAAAAATTCCTGTTCGGCTGCTCAGGTGTCGTATACCTATTCCTCCGGGTTAAGTGAGGGGTTTAGTTTAAATCCAGAGGGTATTCTGGGACTGGACGTAGAACGGGAAGTTTGAACCAGTATAAAAATTCCTGGTGTGCTTACTTTAATTTGTACTTTACTGTTATTACCAGTTTTCGCATTAACATACCATATTACACGATCCTTAGTACTACACATGTACTTTCATTTGGTATCAGAGCAAGGTCATCCTATAACCATCACAAAGTTATTTGATATTTACTTTTAGTAATATGGCAACCACACAAATTAACGATGTTAACACTCACACTAATTCTAGTTTCACAGAAGGTCAATCGACTTCACGACCTCCACTTTTCAATGGTATAAATTACAATTATTGGTCAACTAGAATGAGAATCTATATGCAATCAAGTGGATTTGATATCTGGAATATTATACAAAGAGAGTATACAACTCCTACTAGAGAATACTCAACTTGGAGTAACACACAAAAACTAGATGCTACTTCAAATGCAAAAGCAATGAATATTTTATTTTGTGCATTAGATAGAAATGAATTCAATAGAGTTAGTATGTGCACTTCCGGTTATGATATTTGGAGAACTCTTAAAGTTTCACATGAAGGAACGAACAAAGTTAAATTGAGCAAAATTTCTATGTTGAAACATCAATTTGAAAATTTTAAAATGAGGCCAAATGAATCTATAAATGACATGTACTCTAGATTTCAGGATATTTATCATGCTTTATTATCACTAGAACAAAAGTTTACTGATTTTGATGTTGTCACAAAAATCTTGAATTCTTTAACGGATGAATGGGAACGAAAAGTCCTAGCTATTAAAGAAGCAACTGATTTGTCAACATTAAAACCAGAAGAGTTGATAGGTAATTTAATGTCCTACGAAGTAAATTTGCAGGCAAAACGAAATGGAGCACAAGAAAAGAAAAATGTAGCATTCCAAGCAGAAAAAGATGATTCCGACTCAGATAATGAAGATATGGCCATGATCGCTAAAAATTTCAAAAAGTTTTTGAAATTCAACAGAAACAAATTCAAGGGAAACAAAAATAATTCCAACAACAATTCCAATAGCAGTAAACCATCATCTTCAACAATGGAATGTTATGAATGTCATAAGAAAGGACACATGAAGAAAGATTGTCCAGATCGTAAAAAGAATAATTTCAAGAAGGACAAAACCAAACGAAAAGCTTTTTCAGTCACATGGGACGACACTGACTCATCATCCTCATCAGAGAGCGAAAGTGATAATGAACAAGCAAATGTATGCTTCATGGCTTCATCAGACGATGTAAGTGATTTTACTTTTGAAGATTTAATTGAAATAAATTCTGAATTAGTAAATTTAACAAAACAACTTAAAAAGAAAAATAAGGAGTTGCAAAGAAAGTTAGATAGAACAGCTTTAGAAGTAGATATGTTAAAAGATGAGAAGGTAATATTGGAAGAAGAACTTGAAATCTCTCAACAATCGAATTCTAACTTATCTTCTCAAATACGTCAATATCTGAGGAACTAGAAATTCAGAAAAATAAAAATGATGTTTTACTTTTTGAAAATAATAGTTTAATATCTAAGATTAAGGATTTAGAGTTAGAAAAATCTAGTCTTAAAATAAAATTTGATGATATTTCTAAAAATGTTTCTAATTTCAATAAAGGAAGAGAAAATCTTTCTAGTATACTAGAAAACTCTCAAACTTCTAACAATAAATCTGGACTAGGATTTAAGCAACAAAATAATTTTGCTAAAAGTAAAACTAATAATAAAATTAAGAAAGATATTAGGAAAACAGTTTATTCAAATACTAAAACTATTAAGATATGGATTCCAAAAACAAATAATACATTGATAAGGAATAAACATATCAAAAGTTTTATGGAAACTGTTCATAATAACAAAAATTATGTCTATAAAGGGAATTCTGAACCCGTATGGGTTTGGCTTCCTAAGATCTAACTCTTAGGACCCTAAAAAGATTGGGTACCAACTTTTTATAAATTTTTGCAGGTACCACATAAGAAGAGAGGAAAATGGATTTTAGATAGCGGTTGCTCAAAACACATGACTGGAAACAAAGAAATGTTATCAAACATTATATACTCAAATGGAGGAGCAGTCACCTTTGGAGATAACTCAAAAGGATATATCATCGGCAAAGGCAATGTTAATAGCAACGGTACATCTAATTTACCTTTCATTACTGATGTTTTATTAGTTAAAAATTTAAAACATAATTTATTAAGTATTAGTCAACTATGCGATAAAGGTTTTAATATAACTTTTTCAGAAAATAAATGTAACATTTTTGATAAAAATCACAACATCATTTTCGAAGGAAATAGAGATAAAAATATTTATATCCTAAATATGAATGTTAATAATGATTCAAATTTGTGTCTAGTAGCTAAAGAAAACGATTCTTGTCTTTGGCACAAAAGATTTTGTCACATAAATTTTAATACCATCAACAAACTTGCGAAAAATAAATTAGTTAAAGGATTACCCAATATAAAATTCGAAACTAACATATTTTGTGATGCATGTAAATTAGGAAAATTAACAAAATCTTCTTTTAAATCAAAGAAAGTAATATCTACAGAACAACCACTTGAACTTTTACACATGGATCTTTTTGGTCCAACTCAAGTACAATCTATTAACCATAATAGATATGTTTTTGTTATTGTAGACGATTTCTCTAGATATACTTGGATTTTCTTTTTGAAAAATAAAAGTGATACTTTTGATAATTTTAAAGTTTTTGTTAAAAGAATTCAAAATATTAAAACATTGAAGATAAAAAATATAAGAAGTGATCATGGAGGCGAATTTGAAAATGAAGTTTTTGAACAATTTTGTAACAAGAAAGGTATTAACCATAATTTCTCTTTTCCTAGAACACCACAACAAAATGGAGTTGTAGAAAGGAAAAATAGAACGTTACAAGAATGTGCAAGAACTTTACTAAATGGAACAACTTTATCGAATCATTTTTGGGCAGAAGCTGTAGCCACTGTTTGTTACGTACTAAATCGCGTTTCTATTCGTCCATTAACTAAAAATACACCATATGAACTTCTAAATGGAAGAAAACCAAATATTTCATATCTAAAATTTTTTGGTTTGAAATGTTTTATTTTAAATACTAAAGATCAACTAGGTAAATTCGATCCAAAATCCGATGAAGGTATATTCGTTGGATATTCGGAACGAAGCAAGGCTTATCGAATTTATAATAAACGAACTCAAATTATTAAAGAAAGTTTACATGTTTCTTTCAACGAAAATTTTAAAAATATAAATCCAAGTGTTACTATTGATTCTGATGATGAATCTACTCAGAATGAAAATAATAATGCAAATGAAAATTTTGATATTCATGAAACCAATACAAACGTGACGTCTAATATAATAAAATCTCCACCTAGAATTTTAAGAGATCATCCTGTGCAAAATATAATTGGAGAAGTTAATACGAATGTTAAAACCAGACATCAATTAAATCAAGTTGGTCATGTAGCTTTTCTTTCTAACATAGAACCTAAGAATATAAAAGAAGCTTCAACTGATGACTACTGGATACTTGCCATGCAAGAAGAATTAAATCAATTCGAACGAAACGAAGTTTGGGAACTCGTTCCTAGACCCAGTGACCAATCAGTCATCGGTACTAAATGGGTTTTCAAAAATAAAGCAGATGAACTAGGAAATATAACAAGGAATAAAGCTAGATTAGTTGCACAAGGATATAATCAAGAAGAAGGTATTGATTACGAAGAGACGTTTGCTCCAGTCGCCCGACTTGAAGCAATACGAATATTATTAGCTTATGCTTGTTTTCATAATTTTAAACTATATCAAATGGATGTTAAAAGTGCATTTTTAAATGGATTGATAAAAGAAAATGTTTTTGTTGAACAACCACCTTTGTTCAATCATGAAAAATTTCCAGATCATGTATATAAACTTAAAAAGGCGTTATACGGTTTAAAACAAGCACCACGTGCTTGGTATGATCGTCTTAAAGGTTATTTATTAGAATCTGGTTTTGAAATCGGTAAAGTAGATCAAACACTTTTTATTAAGAAAACTAATAAAGATATTTTAATAATTCAAATATATGTTGACGATATTATTTTCGGCTCGACAAATGAAAAATTATGTCAAGAATTTTCAACTATAATGACAAATGAATTTGAAATGTCTCATATGGGAGAATTGTCATATTTTCTTGGATTACAAATTAAACAAATTGAAAATGGAATTTTTATTAATCAAGAAAAATATTGTTATAATTTAATCAAACGTTTTGGTCTTGAAAACACTGCTGCCAAACCAACTCCTATGAGTACAACGATTCATCTTGATAGAGATGAAGATGGCAAAAGTGTTGATCAAAAGTTATATCGTAGTATGATAGGTTCTTTACTTTATTTAACAGCGAGTCGCCCCGATATTATGATGAGTGTCTGTTTGTGTGCTCGATTTCAAGCAAATCCCAAAGAATCACATATGAGAGCAGTTAAACGCATTATTCGCTATCTAACTAAAACCAAAGATTTTGGACTATTTTATCCGAAAGAATGTCCTTTCGAATTAGTTTCCTATAGTGATGCTGATTTTGGAGGAAGTCGGACGGATCGAAAAAGTACGAGCGGAACGTGTCACTTCATTGGACGTTCCTTAGTTTCTTGGTTTAGTAAGAAACAAAACTGTGTTTCTTTATCAACATGTGAAGCAGAATATATATCTGCTGCTTTGGCATGTGCACAAGTCGTATATATGCAACAGACATTACAAGATTTTAATTGTCATCTTGAAAAATCAATAATTTATTGTGATAATACCAGTGCAATAAATCTTTCTAAAAATCCGGTCAATCACTCACGAACAAAACACATTGATATTCGATATCATTTTCTTCGTGATTGTTTGGAAAAAGGATTAATTAATCTAGAATTTATCAACACTGAAAATCAAATAGCTGACATTTTTACTAAACCACTAAATGAGAATACTTTTATAAAACTAAGACGTGATTTAGGTATAATGTCGTTTAAAGACTTATGAATAAAAATATGCAAAAATATGGAAAAACAAAAATTATTTTATTTCTGACCAAAGCGGCACTCGAACTCATGACTTCTGACTTATATGTTAGATGTTGTAGTATAGCCACTTGAGCTATGGATGTTTCTTGTTCCAACTCTGTTTCTAATTTGTACCATTAAAACTTAATTTCAAAATATACTATTTTTGACTCTAAAGCATTGTATGTCATTCATTTACAAACAGTTTTTGTTTAAAAAGTTTTGTGATTAAAACTAAAATTTGATTTTAAACCACTATTTTTTTAGAAATAAATGGTTATATATACATACATATGTTTATTGAATAGAACATAAGATACAAAAAATCTACTTACAAAACAAAACTTGAAACAAAAAATGTCTTCTAACAATGACGTCCACAATTCTGAAAATTCTCATCTTTCTTATACATCCCCGGACGACGACTATTCTGATCGCATCACTGAAAATGGTCCCCAACCTACTTTTCCAATGCCTAATCGTGTTTTAGAATTCCCCTCTCCAGATAATGACCCCCGACACAGGTGGAAACCATGGGAAGACTCCCATACAGGTTATACACCTGATAAAAAGAAAGGGAAAAAGGAAATGGTAGTATCTCCATCAACCAAACAAAAGATTTATGAAATTCATCACTACCAACAACAACAGATGAATATGCAAAGGGAACTTTATTACGAACAGAAAGTCATGGCAAGACGTTTAAGCTTCCTTGAAAAGATTGCCATGAAATTTTGTTCATCTTAGAAGGATGATGTTGCTGAACCTTCTTACAGAACTCCATCTCCTTCTAACCATGTTCAATCTCCAATAGCTCCAATATGGTCATCGGTAGAAAACGTTCCATCTCCAAATTCATGGGAACGTCGATGCTGATGCACCATGGCTATAATTTACTATATATATGTTATTATTTTGAATAAGATGTATAGATATATATAATGTAATAATATAATTATACTTCTATAATTCTTGTTTGAAAGACAGCATAAACTAGTCTGTTCACATGCCTCGGTCGACCGAAAAATCTGAATCGGTCAACCGAAGCTGTCCCGAGAGGTTTAAAAAAATAGATTTCTTACAAGTCGGTCGACCGAACAACCTGTCTCGGTCAGCCGAACTTGTTTCCAGAATGACATTAGAACAATCTTTAACTCGGTCAACCGAATATCCTGCACCAGTCGACCGAAGTTCTTCCCGAAAGTTTCAGCACTATTCTAAACCTCAACTCGGTCGACCGACCCAGGGATTTCAGCCGACCGAACGAACTTTTTCTGCTGAAATTGCCTACATATTTTAACCCAACCATTCACCTTTTTATCTCACCTCTTCACTTTACTCTCCCACAACAGATTTTAACCCTAGCCCCCATTACAACCTTCCTAAATTTCTTCAAATTCTTCAAAGAAAAATGGCTCCCAAGAAGAGATCTAAGACTACTGCTGGCCAATCTTCCTCAACTCCTGTAGACTCTCAAATTGCTTCTTGGCTAGTAAGTGAAAAAGCTTTAGAAAGATGGATAAGGCTTCAAGATGCAAAAATCTTTGAGGAGTCTTTTGTAAGTTATCCTGATTTTACCGCCTACGGTGTTGAAAATGCCGCACTTGAAAGTGGTCTTGATGCTTTTCTTGACCATAGGAAAAACAACTTGAAAATTAATCATATAATGGTAAAGTTATTCCTAGCAAATCTCAATCTTGTAAATCCACCGAGAAACACTGAAAATTGTGTTTGGACATCGGTTTGTGGCACTTTGATTTTTCTCTCCATTGATCGAATGAATCATATTTTAAATGCTCGACCGGGTGGAATATCATTACATGATGTAGACTGTAATACATCAACTCGTGATCGCCTAAGTCATCTATTCTTTGAAGATGATGCTACCGATTTAAGGCAAACTTCATCTCTCCGACCTAAGCACGACTTTTTCATCGATTCATGATGAAGTCTATTGTTCCAAGAGGAGGGTCATACCACTTAGTATATCCCGAAAACTTCAAGGCGTTATATGCTATGTGTGGAAATATTCGGGTAAATTGGACACAACTTCTCATGGATGAATTCCTTACGTTCAACCAAGGGAAAATGCTCCATATTTATTATGGAGAATACATAATGCAGTTGATTAATAACTTTGTCACCCATGCTCCGGAATCCGAAACATCCAAAGTTCGTACCTTTGACTCACGAACAATAAAATTAATGAAGTTACCCGATGCACCATCCCAAATCACCACCTTTCAGCAATGGCATACCATTCCACGAGAACAACTACGTCGCAGCTATTCTACACCTCAACCATCCACTCATTCTACAGAACGTATAACTCATCAGACCTCTATCCAAAGACCACCTCCCGGTACTAGCATAGCGGCTGCCATTGATATTTTGGCCCAAAATCAACTAGCTTTGGATTCTCGCCTTCGAAAAATTGATGGACGTTTCAAGAAGATCAAAGGCTTCTTCGTAAATTTATGGGATGCCTTATCATGCTCTTCTGAAGCCGGTGCTTCATTTGTTGCTCCTGGAAAAAGACCAGCACCAAATTTCTCTTGGTCTACATCCGAGAACACAAGTTCCAGCACATCAGTAACTCCCGCACCTACCACTCAAAGACGGGGTAAGGAACCGGCTCCTCTCGATGAAAATCTTCATCCAGAACAGTGGGATACCGACGATGATGAGGAGTAATTGTAGTATTTTTTTACTTTCAAGAATTTCTTGTACTTTATTTGTTTCTTAATTAATTGTTATGTTATGTTCTAAGCAAACATCTTTAAATTATTTCTAATTAAGCTCAAGAATGTACCATGTATATTTAAATGTTTTGCATTACTTTAATCTGTTATAAGTATTCCTTTTTGTCGATGACAAAGGGGGAGAAATGTATGCAAACTAACAAATTTTTGCAGAAAAGTCGTCAATATATTCAGGGGGAGAACTATAATATATATGTCAATATTACTTCGTCACATAAGTATTGTCATTAATCAAAAAGGGGGAGAATGTTGATTCATGAGTTTTGATTCATGACACAAGCTTCAGAGATCATACGACGAGAATACTATATGAAAGCGACAAAAAGAGAATAAGTGCATACCGTGCACTACAAAGGAGATAATCTTACAATCCAGAGATTAGTATGGATATTTTATTTTATTTGAGTCTTAGAACAATGTTAAAATCATTCCTCAAATAGTCACACACGCACACAAAACATTTTATAGCAAAAACTATGTTCACTGTGCATATAACACCAGGTCGGCCGACCGACCAGGATCCTCGGTCGACCGACCCTATATCATGTGCACAGTGACTTTCTGTTTTGTATACGTTTTAAACTCAGCTGACCGGCCAGGTTTTCCGGTCGACCGACCAGAGAAAAACGGCTAGTTTTCTGAAGAGACGCGATCATTTCATGAAGAGGAATGTCCTCTATTTCAAGAGATATGGACACAACTGTTAACTAAAACTCTTCATGAAAGATTACAACTCTTCTACAACTATATAAACATATTCAATTCACTTCTACAATCACCGATTCTTGTTTATATTTCTGAAATCTAATCTCTATTCATTTTTGCAAATAAAAGCATTTATTCTTATTTAATATCACTAGAATCCTTGAATTTATTCATATACTTCGATTCTACCTGATTATCTTCCTTCTAAATCTTCACACACATATATACTCTTGAGGATTTGATTATAGGAAAGTTGTACTGTAACGCCCCACCTTTATACCCACGCTAACCAAGAACACTACGGTGTAGTGCTGTCAATTAGCACGGAGGATAAGGCTGTTGAGGAGCGACCATCTATGTAACTTCTTTGCGCGAGCACCGATATGTCAGATAGAATAGAAATCCGACATACCGAAACAAACACAAAGCTATCACACGGTGGCTATATATGATCTTCGGAAACAAATATAGAAATAAACGTAGAACAAATCAGTCACAGACAATTCATATCACAAAGGCGGAATAAGATATGAATATTACACCTAAAAGTGTACATCAGAGTAGTGGTCAAATAAGATCCACAATAACACAAAAGAATAGATACAAGTGCAAGACAATAGAATACGTATACATCAAGGAGTCTCATCCCAAATTCATACAACAAAAACCTACTAAACTAGAGTAGTTAGCCAAAAGTCAGAAGATGGCTCCAGATAAGAAGTCATGATGAAGCACCTGTAAAAACTCAGTCTGACCCGAGTATTATTTAAGAAGAAAATAATAAACGGATCAGTCTAGCTATAATTATCAGATAAAATGAGATAGAATATGAGATATGATAATAGAACGTATGATAACAAAAAGGTGTCATACTATGAAAAGTATACATTAGAAATCCCATAAAAGTCATACAATATCTCAATAATCTCAAAACAGAGAAAAGAATGTCATATTCTTAATTTAATTCACCAAGCCACAATAAAATGACATACTCATCAATGTCAATGGTAAAAGCTGGTGAAACATAAAATTCCAGAAATCAATCATTAGAAATCCAGAAATCACAAGAAAAGGATGGCCAATCCCAAACAGGAGCATGAAAGCCGGTACATTGACGCAGTGCAAACGGTACGTCCAATGAACCAGAAAGCCAAGACATCGATGTAGTACAAACGGTACATCAGATGAATCAAACATTGACGCAGTGCAAACGGTACGTCCAATGAATCGGAAAGACAGAGACATCGATGTAGTACAAACGGTACATCAGATGAATCGAACATTGACGCAGTGCAAACGGTACGTCCAATGAATCAGAAAGCTAAGGCATCGATGTAGTACAAACGGTACATCAGATGAATCAAACATTGACGCAGTGCAAACGGTACGTCCAATGAATCGGAAAGACAGAGACATCGATGTAGTACAAACGGTACATCAGATGAATCGAACATTGACGCAGTGCAAACGGTACGTCCAATGAATCAGAAAGACAGAGACATCGATGTAGTACAAACGGTACATCAGATGAATCGAAACACATTAAAAGTACTTGGGTTGCCAGCCCACAAAGAAATGAGACGAAGCTCAATAAAATGAAGTACAGTCCTTCATATGGACAAAGAGACATCGCACAATTGCTAGTCTAAATCATAAAATGATCATCATGATCAGCGAGAAGTGTCAATCACACCAAGCTAGTAAATATATGAGTTTAGCTTCATGTCCCATAACCACTTGCTTAACTTAAATATTTACGAACAAGCTGTAAATCTTCACTAGGGAATTGTCACAAAAAGGGTTCAATCGAACAAGTCCAAGAGCTAACCGACGAAGTGAACGCAAGCGTTTCATACCACCCGTTTTACTAAGTCGTTTAAGTCGATTTCTCATTCGAGTGAAGTAAAGGCTTGTATATACTAGTAGATTAAAAATCGGTTTGAGAAAACGAACTTTTGATATTTAAAATAGGGTTGAAATCGCTTTGATGAAAGAGTTTTGATATTTACTATTAGTATTGAAACCTTCATATATCTTTAAAGTGACAAGTCATAAAACGATGGTAGAAACAAATCAATTCACGTTCGAAGACGTGAGTAAAGTCCAAAGAAGTCAGTTCTCAAAACCATCAAAGTAAGAAGTTCGGTTAAATGGCTTTCGGATAAGATTGCCTACGCAGAGTAATACGGGGTTCGACCTGCCCGGTCAGGTCGCGGGGGTCCAGGGGGCAGCGCCCACGGCGGGGTGCGGGGCAGCGCCCCGTCACGGTACGAATTAGTGAAGGCAAGCTGGTCCAGCGACCTAAGGAAAAGTAGGTCATACGACCTAAGAGTTCACGCGACCTAACAAGGCTAAGGATAAGGTCGGAGACGACCTACGACTTAACAAAGTCCTGCGACCAAAGGAAAATCGCGACCTAAAAAGACCAAGTGTAAGGTCGGCGACGACCTACGACCTACGACTTAAGGGGGCAAGCGACTTACGACTTAAGGGATAAGGTCATACGACCTAAGTGGAGAATGCCACGCGACTTAGCAGAAGAACAGGTCGAACGACCAAGTACTAACTCGCGAACGACTTACGACTCAAGCCCTTGAACGACTTAGTGGAACGAACGACTTAACGACTTAAGCTTCAATTCGAGCTACGAGCTAAGGCTGGAACGACCTAGTGGAGTTAGGTCGGGGACGACCTACGACTTAAGGTCATACGACTTAACAGTTGCGAGCTAGCGGAGTTGGCGAGGCCTAGCGACTTAGTAGAAGCAGCGACCTACGACTTAACGATTTAAAGCCAACGACCTAGGACTTAAGAGAGGCAAGAGACTTACGACTTAAGGGATAAGGTCATACGACCTAAGTCTTGAACGACTTAACGACTTAAGCCTTTAACGACTTAACGACTTAAGCCAGGGCGAGCGAGCTAACTGCAAAACGACCTACGACTTAAGGCCTTTAACTCCTGAACGACTTATGCCTTTAGCTCCTGAACGACTCAAGCCTTTAGCTCCTGAACGACTCAAGCCAGTAACTCGCGAACGACTCAGCCTTTAACTCCTGAACGACTTATGCCTTTAGCTCCTGAACGACTCAACGCCTGGAACGACTTAACACTTTAACTCGAGAACGACTCAGGCCAGACGAACAGAAATACGCGCGCGCGACCTAAGCCCTTAACTCGTGAACGACTCACGACTTAGGCTTAACTCGTGGACGACTCAGCGAAGGCAGAAACGACTTAAGGCCAGAAAAATCACCAAAACGCTGAAAATCGAAGTTTTTCGCCAATCCAATCCAAACCAAATGCAAATGTTGATGCAAATACAATAGGGGATCATTCCCAACAGTCCAAGATAGATATAGGCAAGATGTGAGATCAAAAATCTCACCTTTTCACGGAATTTGATGAAGATGAAGCTCGGGGCAAAGCAAAGATCAACCACAAGCTTGAATCAATGTCTTCACTTTGAATTTGGAGTTAGATGTTGAATTTGCTAAAGAATTTGAGCTTGGAATTTTAATTTCCTACTCCCCCCACCATTGTTGCTAAAGCTTCAAAGTTGATGAAGTGATGAAGAGAAGGAAGGGGTTGGGCTGAGGTAGAAGAGGTGCAGCCCAAACCAAAAGCTCAACACAAAAAGTGACGAAAATTTCACTATCTCCAAACATATCGAAGTTTACACTCAAAAAGATCGCAAACGTCATTTTGAACTCAATGGGGGTGGTCTCGAGTCCCAATTTGACCGTATGCAAAAAGTAGCTTTTCGGTTTAACATCCGACTAACAATAAAATATTTAAATATAAAATCGATAAATATGCGGGTTGTTACATGTACTATCAAAAGACAATCAGTGTTATTCAGAACACATTCGTCAACAAACTATTTGTATTAAGTTGAAGTCCTCTTCGGTTGTTGAGGCGGAAAAATTCCTGTTCGGCTGCTCAGGTGTCGTATACTTATTCCTTCGGGTTAAGTGAGGGGTTTAGTTTAAATCCAGAGGGTATTCTGGGACTGGACGTAGAACGGGAAGTTCGAACCAGTATAAAAATTCCTGGTGTGCTTACTTTAATTTGTACTTTACTGTTATTACCAGTTCCACATTAACATACCATATTACACGATCCTTAGTACTACACGTGTACTTTCAATAGATAGTGATGATGATAAATGTTCACTCTAGATGAGTGATGATCATACCCTAATAGGAGCGACCTACATAGCCTTACTGCATCTCCACTATTTTAGTCATTCCCGGTTAATGAGGCTTAAGGCTACGTATTACCTTAAGAATAGCATTCATTCTTGGAATGCTAACACTGCCTTCCAGACAATGATGCAATGATAACATTCATCCATACAAGTTGTTCTGGGTCTGAACAAACCGAATCTCCAAAACCACCATTTTCATTATCTTCACGATATAACAATTCGCAACGATCAAATCGGATCGAAGTGTTTTTTGGATAATTAGATCCGATCCCAGTCTCTTCGAAAGGATTAACTAATTTGGCCAGATTTGATAGTCGGTTACTTAACTATCAAATTACACACATAAATAGTCACTAGGCCAACATTATAAATCTTTCAAAATATTCATTTCAAACCATCTTTACAAAGATATATATATATATATATATATATATATATATATTCAAATTTCTTTCAATATTTCAATATTTGAAAACAATTTCAAATACTTAAATCCATAACAGGATATTTCCAGCCAAGTCTTATACCAACTCTTAGAAATATTTCCAAATTCAATTCATAATCCATTACTTAGAAAAAAAATACTCCCATATAAATAATTTCGTCATTACAACGTTTCCGAAACCTTCATTCCCATACTTAGAAAATATTATAAGTCTATTTTTCCAAATCATTTCTAATATCATACTTCAAAACATTTTCATCACTTATCTCATAAATCTTCGAAATTTTATTAATTCCATTTACAATTTCCAAAAATCGATTATACTTATTTATAATCTCAACTAACAATTTATAACTTCTTTTATGAATTCAAATTCATTTTCGAAGTTCCCGTATCTAACATTTTGGAAATTTTCTTAAGTCTCCAGAATTCCATTATAAGATTTTCCTCATAAAATCCCATTCATTAAATAAAACCCGATTTACAAGTCTCGTGGGTATTTACAAATAACTTCAATCAATTTCAAAACTCTATATAATAAAATAAGTATTTTAAAAGAGTAGTAATAAATTTCCAAACCATTTAAGTAATTATTAAAATATCAAACCCCTTTTAACTAACAACAATAAGTAATTTCCAATTCATTTGTAAATAATACCAATCGATTTACAAGGCTTATTATAAAAATTAAAATTCACTTCAACTAATATTAAATACTTGAATAATCACTTTTCGAAAATATTTTAATATTAATAATAGTTTTTAAACTCCATAGCTTAGTAAATAAAATCTCTTTTTAATGGACTTTTAACAGATTATATTGACTTTTAAGCTAACAACCTGTTAAATACAACATTTGCAGAAAACTAGGACGAATATACTCATCATCGACTGCCCACATCGTGTGATGGATTAGGTCAAAGAGAAAATAACATGAATCTAATTAAAAGTGAAAATTTGTGAATCAACTGACTTAAATGAAGCATCAACGCAAAATTCATTACTACTCTTAAATAAAATCTCTTTTTAAGACAAACCTTAACCTCTCGATAAAAATTCATTTTTTAAAAATACAACATAACCATTTTTATATCTATAAATTCTCTTTCAATTTATAACAAATCGATTTTCATTTCCAATTTCATAACCATTTCCAAATTCCAAAATAGAATCCACTACTTCTTTCTAAACCGATTTCCATATCTCGTTAAAAATGCTCACTGTGAATTTATATTTCCAATTTATCAAGTGATAATCATTTCGCTTTATTCATAAACATCGTTTATAAATGTTGGAACTGGACTGGCCCACAGCGGAAGTTATGGGTGAATTTCAAAAATTTTACCCTATTGGATCTTTTTTGGGCCTATGAAGTCTAATTGAATTAGAACATTTCTAAATTTCATTTAAATAAAATCATTTATTTTATTTAAATTCAAATATATTAAGATATGAAATTAATTTTATTTGATTTAGTTTATACATAAATGTATCATATACATATATGTGTGAGTGCATGTGTAACATAATAATCCGTGAATGGTATAATATGCCCATATGTAGATGTTGGGATTTACATCGCAACAGACATATTAGCTCATTTTGTATGTCTCGTAAGTTGTCCAAATATGTGCATGTATATGTGTTACAATACACACACACACACATACATACACACATGCATGTATAAATATATTATATATAATATATGAACATAAACATTTATATATAGATAAATATATATATATAAACAGAGAGAACAATTATTAAAAATTATTTATAATTCAAAATTAACTTAGTTTTGCAATCATAATAATTTTAGTATTTCAATTTGTATATATTATGAATAATATAATGTTTTCATCCATAAATAATTAACATAAAATAATATATTGATGAAAATTCAAATTTTACAATTTTTGAAAATCTAGGATCATAAAAAAGAGCTTAAGAAAAATCTGGAGATTTTTCAAAGTGGAAATATTATTTTTAAAAACAAATACATTGATTTCGGCAGTAATTATTTAATATAAAATAATATATTATTGAAAATTCAAATTTTACAATTTTAGAAATTCTAGGATCATGAATGAAAGGTTACGAAAATTTTAAAGAGATTTTCAATTAAATTAATAGTTTTTCCGAAATAATATTAATTATTAAAAATAATAAAATTTATTGAAAAATTCCTAAATTATATATATATGTTTTTGAAATGAAATAATATTTCTAAAAAATATAATTTGAATTTTTAATGTAATAATTATTTTATATATAATAAACAATTCAAAAATTCAATAAATGTTAATTTAAAAATATGAATACATGTATGATAATTAATTTTCGAATTTGTAAATTCATGTTATATATAAATAAGTGTACTAAAAGTGTTAAATCATATATATGTCTTATATATGCATATATGCTATTATGAGGGAGAAATATACACTAATATATATATATATATATATATATATATATATATATACACATGAATTTATTAATAAATCTCTACTAATAATACAAATTCTTTACTTTGGTGAAGCTTTTATGAACTTCCCAACCAACCCATCCACCGACTACCTATTGAACTAAATTACCAACAAAGGGAAGAGGGTATATGTGTCCTTTCTCCTACCCATGTCCTAATCCCCACTACTTTCAGCCATTTTTCAACATTACTCACCGTTTTCGCTCTCCCCATTTTCTCCGCCCTTTGTTTTCTCCCAACCGCCTTTCCTTCCCCTCCTTCAACTCAACCGCGTGTCACAACCTTCCCGTTCTTCCCTCTCTTCTAAAAATTAAATCGATCTGCCCTTCTATAAACTACAATTTATGCTCCCCCCTCTTCTCTTCCCCATGCTGATTTGCTTTTCAATTTTACGGTTTCAGGTGTAAATCGACCAGCTAACAACCTGTGATTTTGGTTCGGTGCTGTTACGGGCTCTACGATTTTCTTCTTTGGGCATATAGGCACTTCGCTTTGGTTTGGTTTCGGATCGGCCGTGCTGAGGTTTGGATCTGCTGTTTAGCGACTTTACTTGCATGCTTAGGCGATGGCTTTGGTTGTTTGTGGTGCAGTGGAGATAGAAGTATGGGCACTGAACTGCGTTGGTTTTTCTTTGTGCTACCGAAGGTTTTTGGTTGCGACTCAGTTATAATTGGTGATGATGTGGCAGGTCCGCCGATCTGGAAGTTTGCGGGTAGGCATGGCGAATCTGTTGTAATTGGTGATGATGTGCCACGTCTGCCGATCTGGATGTTTGCGGGTATACATGGGGAGGCGAGAGGTTGGGTTGTACAGAATAGGAATTGGATTGTGATTAAACTTATGGCAGAAGATGGTTGTTCGATTATGCTGGAGGTGATCTTGGGTTTCAACTGTTGGGTTTAGGTGAATTTCGTCGCATATCATATTTGGTTTGTTTTGCTTGGAAGATGGTGCGGCCACGGTATGTGAGCTGATGATGGGATGATCGGTCATGATGTTGTTCTGGGTTGAGTTGTGGAAGGAGTACAAGAACAGAGAACAAAAATGTTTTTTTCGCAGGTATGTGCCAACATTCATAATGACATCACACATTCAATTAACTTTCCACTTTCACTGTGCACTTTCACAATTCATTTACAACTGTGTTTTTTCCCTCAAACATGGTGGCGGCAGTAGTATAACTTGATCTATGATTCAATGTGTTTATCTCTTTTGCATCACCGCATTGTTTTCAAGGATATCTAATCTAACCCAATTATGTTACCGTTACATCACTCCACGGTTCGTTAAACCAATTGTTCAAAGAGTTCTGTAACTAAAATATTTCTTTTTTTGTTAGAATACTCAGGCTAAGATCATGCTCTACTATTCAGCTTTTGATTTGATAAACCAAATCTATTAAACAATTATGTTATGTTACTAAAATATTTTATTTTTTGGTTATTATAATCTGATTAAGTTGAAGTTTGGTTTTATTTGCAGAGCAAATTGGTCAAGCAAGACTTGGACAAGGGGTTAACAATTTGATTGGTCTGGATTCAGTTAGAGGTGATTCCATGCTATCTTCATTTTAATATCATTTCATATTTCTTTTCTTTGGCCACACATTTATTTTAAGAGTTTCATACACATTAAATATATATTGGATGGAAATTTGTTGCTAAACTTTTGTTTTTCTAATAAAAAAAGCAGTAATAGTAAAATCTTTTGGCATACCTGTCTCAAAACAATTGTTTTTAAACCAAAGACAGAATAAATTCATGGATGTTTGATCTTTTGTATAACATTGGAAAAACAATATCATCATTTTTCAACTTTCTCTTAAGTGCAACTGTCTTCATTTCAGCAAAAGCATCTTCCAATTTGCTGTTTTTGCCTACTCTAAAAGCTTGCATATCCAGTGTATGATTTCCCATAGAGAGTGTAAACTGAGTACGGATCCGAACTCTGCAGATACTTAACATAGAGATATTGTGATATGTTCAGGCATTACCGGACGCTTTAACAGAATAACTCTTTCTACTATTCTACCAATTATTACATCACATATTCAATTAACTTTCCACTTTCACTGTGCACTTTCACAATTCATTTACAATTGTGTTTTTTCCCTCAAACATGGTGGCGGCAGTAGTATAACTTGATCTATGATTCAATGTGTTTATCTCTTTTACATCACCGCATTGTTTTCAAGGATATCTAACCCAATTATGTTACCGTTACATCACTCCACAGTTCGTTAAACCAATTGTTAAAAGAGTTCTGTAACTAAAATATTTCTTTTTTTGTTAGAATACTCAGGTTAAGATCATGCTCTACTATTCAGCTTTTGATTTGATAAACCAAATCTATTAAACAATTATGTTATGTTACTAAAATATTTTATTTTTTGGTTATTATAATCTGATTAAGTTGAAGTTTGGTTTTATTTGCAGAGCAAATTGGTCAAGCAAGACTTGGACAAGGGTTAACAGTTTGATTGGTCTGGATTCAGTTAGAGGTGATTCCATGCTATCTTCATTTTAATATCATTTCATATTTCTTTTCTTTGGCCACACATTTATTTTAAGAGTTTCATACACATTAAATATATATTGGATGGAAATTTGTTGCTAAACATTTGTTTTTCTTTGGGGCTACTGTTTATGATCAGAATCATTTCAAATACTTGGTATGATTGTGTTGATGAAAATCTTCATTATCCATGCATTTACATGAAAACTAATAAGAAGATATAGATATTGCAGTTACGCACCTTCTATAGTACGTGGGAGGAGTTGTTTAACACATAAGAAAATAGTAAAAACAAGTTATCTAACATATAAGTATATAATAGTTTCAATTTTGCAAAAACTACAATGCCAAATGGGCAAATCTATTGAAAATTATGGGGCTTTGATTAGATATTATGAAGTTTTTGTTTGTTGCATATTATGTTATTCCAATGCATGTAAAAATGTACTACAATGCATAGTTACAAATATGTTGACTTTCAAATCGATTACGGATCTGTTTATTTTCATGATTAATTCTCTGCTCGATTTTTTCCTCCAAGAGGTGAGTATTGAGAGATAACTTATACAACCAAGGGTATGAAGTCAAAAAACAACACTAAGCAGTAATGTTTTTAATATAGTGATCACCTTGAGAGAAACTACATGGATGATCCTTGATGGTGTCATGCTAATAACTCCTTGATTTTCGTAATGGAGAGCAACTTCTTCATTCGTAATTTTATGGAACAATCGAATAGTTGAGCATGTTATAATCCGTTGTGGCCACATATGAATCCAAGGCTGGGATTTTATTGGTTTCTTGCGGGAGGTACTTCTGTTTAAGCATCAGCGTTTCATTTTATTTTAATATTAAATATGTTTTTCTCCAAAGGTTTTTTATTTACAGTTTTAAAATTTACAATGTATACTTAGTTACATAATTTTTTAAGTAAACAAACAAGCGTTAAAGCTATTGTAATGTTGTCCGTTTGTAAGAATATTGATACTATTTGTCCTTTGATATTTGTAGCTGGAACTTTAATGTAACTATTTACATATAAATTGTTATATTAAGAGTGAGGTTGTAAGACTTTATTCACTTATTTATGCTTGAGTTTCTTAGCTGTAAAGCAAAATATATAGCAAGGCTTTTTTGTCTGTTGATATATGACCATGTATGAAATGGTATTATGGTCAGATTTTCTTGCATAGATTTGCTGCAAGTATGTAAATACTAAATCGATGTTATATAAAATTCTGCTTTTTCTACTAAATTTGTAGATAAAAAGATAACTGAAATGTTATTAAGTTCACATAAGTGTTTGAAATCGCAAAGCTTAATTATAAGATAACTGAAATGTTAGTCTATATTTATAGTGGAAATTTAATGAATGTTTATTGACTGTACTTTAGTGTACTACGTGTTACTATTGAGGTGTACTATTTAAACAAAGCAATCTTCCAACTCAAATGATTTAAGCTTTGTCGGGACCATTGGTCTTACTATCTCAAGCTATAGAATTAGTCACTTATCTACTATAGCTTATATACACATACAGTGCCACAACTACTGTTCCAATTTCTATGCACTTGAACAAGTTTTTTGTTCTATAAACAATGAATCTTAACTTTGAAACTTGATATTTATTTAACATATAGGGAGATGTTAATAAAAGCTATATTTTTTTTAGGAAAAAACACCATATATGTGAGCAGTTTACATCATGGATAGCTTACAATATAGGATGTATTTATGTAGTACATGCTTTGAAAATGCATACAAATTAGTGCTTCTATGGTTCCATATTGTCTATTGTAGTGAAAACTGGTAAAGATAATGGAACAATCCATATATGGATCCCTTTAAAATGCAATCTGATATTTCCAACTGAGGCTATAAGGGTTCAGAAGTAAACAATAAAAATAAGATCAAGTTAGTTAGCATATTTGATGTTTACTAATCTAACCCACTTTGTTATTCTATCATAGACAATTGAGGACAATTTGGTTACTTCACTGTGGTTTCATTTCATATGTGTAGCCATTTACACCTTCATGTTAGTTCATTAACATTGTCTTTCTAATGATCATATAAGAGACACTTCAAATAATAAACTTTATGCATATTTCATTTCTTCCCCTTCAATATTTACACAATAAATAAAATTATGCATAAAATAAGTACATTGAGTTTAGTGCGTGTTTGAACATACTATTTTGCACTAAAAAGAATATAAGTCATGCTTTCCTTTGCACACGTCCAACGGACATGCCTTACATACTTGTATATATAAAACAATTATTAATGACAAAAATTGATTTCGTAAAGTAAACAACATTTGTCTATACATAAATCAAATAGTATAATAAACAAATTATGCACATAACCAAACCGATTTGTGACAACCACATCTACTTACAAAAATCTCACATAACTAAACATATAGTAGCAATATATTTAAACAAATATGAAGTTGCTCATTATAGGATCATAGAATATAATTTAATTACTGTAATATGAATTAAAATTACCAATTTAATGATGCCTTTGAATCCACACTGGTGTGAGTAACAAAAACATTTTATCTTTAAATAAACACAAAAGAATTTTAACATTGAAACCCGCAATGCTTTTGGAAAATGAAACTACCATAAGACCTCCCACCACACACACAATGCAAACGCAGACTTGGAGGAGATTGCTTCTTATGATAGTCAAACAAGCTTACTACGCAAAAGAAAAACTCTTTTTGATATTATTACTAGTGCATAGTGTGAAACATTTCTAAAATACAATATTAATCTTAGCCAGCATAGGTACCATTATATTATGCCTGCTATAGCTGCCGCCTGAGAAGACAGGTTATATAACTGCAATCGTAAAGGGCTCGTATTGTTTCTTTGGATTTTCCAAAAAATGGTCAGCCTAAGGAACTTCCTATGCCACATGGGAATGCCTTTGGCAGGACGCCCTGAGAACCACCTGGCTCTCTGCCAACACAAGGCCGGTTACCCCCTTCTCGGGTAGTAAACCTGAGATATTCCACCCCCGGTCCTTTGGGACCTTTATCCGAGAGCTCTCTACACCAACATCACACAGTAGTAAATATACTATAGTGTCCACATGAGTAAGTATCAGGGATCCATACCATAATACCACCCTTTTCCAGAAGGAATGGACATACCCTAGGGGAGCTACCCCTGAAACCTTGCCGCATCTTTCCTGTTTCGACCATTATCGGTGTGTGAGGCTCGATGAGGTCTCGTCTATATAGCTACGCTTTTTCACAAAGCCATGCTTTGATCAACAAATGATCAACAACACACATCAGCACTTAGCATGCCACACTACCAAATTTGGGAGTATATCACTGATAACCTTCAACTACATAACCTCTGAGCTCGTACGTCTTAGAGAAGGGTGTTAAGCTAAGAGAATAAATCTCCGCCACCAAACAGAAATGTATTTGAAAGAAATCAGCTTTATATCTCAAAGTGTAGTGTCAGACATACAACCATACAAGTCTGTTCCAGGTTCGAACAGAACCGAAGGCACTTCCGAAGAAGCCCTTGCAAATCTGGATAATTTTCTAATCACGTCCGGACTTCTCATCACAAAGGGTGATCAAATCTCTATATCGGGGACCAGTAGATGCAGAGACATTCGACGAGTTGTCCTTTCGTTTTTGAAAATATCCGGTCTTCACCACCAATCTTCAAATGCTATCCATATATGACGTATCATTATTCGGAATGGGTGATATGACACAAAGGTCCTCTCCCGGCTAAACTGAATAATGAGCGCAATACTTAAAAATATATGGATATTGGGATTTCAATTAAGTCACAACTTATTACCCAAAACTTTTCTTTCAAATGGTTTAAACACATTACCATTTTACCATTTTAATCTTTTAAACAAAAAGATTCAATTCACAAAGTTCACCCAGTTTCACAAAGATTCATTCACAGATTTTCCAAATCAATTTCCATTTCAATTGGATTAACTCGTTTCATCTTTAAAACAAAGATTTAACTGATAGCTTTAAAACAATTCCATTTCGATCTTTTATACAAAAGATACACCTTTCCAATTTCAAAACAAAGTTCAACAATCTTTCACAAAGGTTTATTCATAATTCGAAAAACCATTTCCAATTCAAACTTGAAATTCCTTTAATTAAATTGGAATTTCTTTTCTTATATGAAAGCTTTTATCATTTGAAAACAAATAGTTTTCAGTTAAGAAAATCTGATTCATTCATACGAGTTAAAATCTTTGGGTTAAATTCAAATTCTCAAAACCATACTTTTAAAATGGTTTTAAATTCATATAAACACATTTATAACATCTTTAACCATAATTTCCAATCATTGAGTTCAAATCAAAATTTTGAATTCAAATTCAAATTAAATTATTTAAATTGAAAAACTTTATCTTAAAAACTCCTTTTCAAAAGCTTTAACATTTAACCCAAATTCATTTCCAAAATCAACTGAAATTAAAATTTCAATTTCAAAATATTACATTTAAATCATCTGTGACTTAACTGATTTCCTCGTGAAATCCATATTTGTGTGTGTAAAGGTGTGGTCCAGTGGTTTTACACAGTAGTGCAACATCATTCAATCATCACAGATCAGAATACAGAAATATAGTTGGTAAGCGGTATAAACTATAACGCTTATCTTTTGTACACAGACCACAATTATATAAATTACAGATAATAAATTACATCACAGGGAATTAATTACATTCATCCTAGAGAAACAGATCACAACATAAATCAGGATATATCACAAAGCATTAATTAACCATTAATAATAAATTAATTAAACTTTACTTATAATTCATCAACCTTTAATTATTAAATAATTAACCTTTAATTATTTAATTCACCATTTAATTAATTATTTTTAAATAAATAAATTACCCCTTAATTAATTACCATTTAATTAATTATCCTTAATTAATTAAAATAAGTGATTATTCTTAATCACTTAATCAACTTTAACCATTAATTAATTACTTTTAATTAATTAATTATCTTTAAGTAATTACCCTTAATTACATCACTAAATAATTATGCTTTATTAATTAAATTGAGTAATATTACTTATCACAATTACTTTCCAATTTCACTTTCAATTTAAAACTTAAAAATGAATACAAATTTAACTTTAACAAAGTTTAAAACACATTTTAAAAACAATTCACCTTTAATTAATTATTTTTAAATTCCTTAAAGTATACTTTCAATTAGTTAACCGTTTTAAATTTAAAACTTGATTTATTTACAACTAAGTTTCAATACTGAACTTGAATTTGTATTTAGACTTTAAATTTAAACTCAGTTTAACTTGGATCTATAAATTCAAATTTAATTTTAAATTTTCAAAAAAAAACAAAGACAGGTTTCTGTCTAAACCTGGGAAACAACTCATACCCGAGCCTCCCCCATGTTTCCTTCGAGTCCAACCCTCGTTTACTTTGAGTCCCCACCATCTTCATTCACTTCGAGACATTCCCTGGTTTGCGCAAGAATCACCCGAGTGACACACGAACCCAATTCTTCCCAGTTCAACGTGCACACGGTGCACATGAACCATCGTCGCCGACCTCTGGCGATTGTCGCGACCATTCTCAAAGTCCACTCGAGCCTACTCAAACCCAAATGCGAACCTAAATTGCACTAACATCCACAAAATCAAAATCGAGCAATTATCCCGACATCAGAAATACAACACTCGCCGGAAACCCCTTCATTCCCTTCGCCTCCGTCCACAAGAACACCAGCAACTTCGGCCAACTCCTCGTCTACGACCAAGCTTCCATCACTCAAGACCCCTTTACACTCGATCAACTGTAGAAGGTGAGATGATCGAATTTCCCGTCCTTGTTAAAACTAGGGTTCCAAACCAAGAATCCACCACCACTGCCTCCTCGATGAAATGCATCATCATCAGCCATTTTTCCTCTCAACTACAATCACTCCTCCATCATTCCCCAAGATCCCGACCTCTCCAGATACAAGGATCATCAGAAAAATCCCAGTTTCCCATTTTCAGAGGAATCCAGAACTGCACTCTACCTCTTTACTAAAAATCATAATTTTTGTTTTAAAAATCCTGTTTTGATTTTGTATTCAATTTCTATTCATGAATCCAGAAAACAGGATGATTAAATTTTCATTTAAATTTGAGCTTGTACAATTGCTTTGATTATCCAGAGCGAATTCAAGTTTATATTAACTTAATTCAATTTTAAAACTTACTTTATAACTAAACAAACAATTTTGTTTGTAAACTAAATCCTAACAGAAATTGAGTCAAAAAGAATATGAATTTTCAAACAACAAGAAAACTAGAAACTATAAACAGAGGACATTCTTATAAACATGCATACAACAGATTACATTTACATATATAAACACTACAATATTTATCACAAAAATAGTATGCAAACAGATAAAATTTTAGATTTTTAAAAGTTACTCACATTGATTTTCCAGAAGAAAGAACAGAGTCTCCTTTTTGAACCAGGCTTTGAACATTTGCAAGCTGACATCTTTTTCTTCAACCTTTGGTTTCTGGTTTGATTTGTTTTAGTTTTAGATGATGCTTGCTTCAGTTTTGATGGAAGTTTGTTTTAAGTTGAGATTTTGTTTTTGAATGATGATGACATTACTTTAGTTTTCTTTTACTCAGTTTTAAAGGGGTGAACGAAACTGAATTTGATATTGATATATAGGAAAGAAGTGTACAGGTATTATTATTGTTTGTTTGTACAATGCACATCAGAGATATATATTTTTTTCCTTTTCTTTGTTGACTAAAGATTTTTTTTCTCAGTGATGATGCTCGAACTGAAATGAGGAAAAGTTGATATCTATGAAAAGTTACAGGTGATGTTATATTTTTGTACTAGAAATTGTTTATTAATCTTTGATTAGAGATTTTCTAAGTTTTGTAGGCTATGGTACTCTTACTTTTGTATGCTAGAGGTACTAGCATTTATTATCATTTGTCTTGTTTATAGATATGAATGTATTTGTATTGTTTTCTTTTGCAAGCTAACGTGTTTATATATATATATATATATATATATATATATATATATTTTGTTTGTTCATACTTATCATGTTTGAAAAATATATGTTGTCTTTATTTACATACTTGAGTATATATTTCTTTTCTTTTGGTCTTTATGTTTAGAAAATAAAAATGAACTTCTATTTAACATGTTATTTGAATTTTAACTATGTGTATTTATTTTATTCATTTTGTTTTATTATTTTATAGTATACTTTGTTTGTATTTTTATTACGTTATAACTTAGCTAATTTATTTACTTTCTATTTCCAGCTTAAGTATTTATTTCATCTTCATACAAATTGTCTTGTATTTTTCTATATTTTTATTTCAATAGTTTATATTTTATATTTATTTTTCTTTTATTTTAACTTTGTCTTTTACTTTATAATATAAATGAATTTCTATTTTAATATGTTGTTATAATTTATCTATTGTTTACCATATATTTTTATAGTTTATCTACATATTTATATTTTATTTCTAACTTAAATTATTATTATAAATTTTACTTTAATATTTATTGTCTTGTATTTCTCTCTCTCTATATATATTTATTTTATAAATTCAAATTATTATTAACCATCAATTCTAAATTTTAAAATTACTTATTTATTTATTTTATACCTGTGTCAATGAATATACTTTTATATTTATTTTCAAACCATTTAAATTTAAGATTTAAATTCAAATTCAATGTATATATATAAAAATTCAAATTTACTCATATATACCCATATATATACACACACATATATATACAATTTCTAAATTCAAAATGATTAATTATATTTTTATTTGGATTCGAGGAAACTTGCTTTAATTTACCATTAATTTTAGAATTTTAATTCAAAAATTCAATAAATTATCAATTTAAATATATATAAAATCCGGGGTCGTTACAACCTTCCCCCCTTAAAAAAATTTCGTCCTCAAAATTGCAGGTAGGGAAACAATAAAGATAGATACGCAAAGATAGAGAAACAGTTTTCCGGGTCTAACTGGATATCTATTCTGCATTTGGCTTACCAAATCAGAATATCAATAATAGATACAAGAACAAAACTTTTGAATTTTTCACAGGATACTCGTGTTATCCAGATCTACGAAATATGGAGTGATATCGGTTAGTTTGAAGGGATAACTAACCATTCGTAGATTATATCGGGACCCAAAGAATAGATAGATATTTGGATACAATTTCAAAACTTTTAGTTTAGAACTAAAATATACCTATCAACCATAGCAACCAAAACAACCAATTCATCCAAACAACAATTTCGGACCTATTTGGAGTTTATGTCCCATATTAATATATCAAATCTCTTCCTGGATCTACCAAGAACCATCGAAGAATTGAGAAAAGAAATGCTGAACAAAAGGAATTGATAGAGAAAAGATTGTTTCCAAATGCGAACCATTTAGCACTGACATCCACAAAATCAAAATCGAGCAATTATCTTGACATCAGAAAAACAGCACTCGCTGGAAACCCCTTCATTCCCTTTGCCTCCGTCCACAAGAACACCAGCAGCTCCGGCTAACTCCTCGTCTACAACCAAGCTTCCATCACTCAAGACCCCTTTACACTCAATCAACTGTAGAAGGTGAGATGATCGAATTTCCCAGCCTTGTTAAAACTAGGGTTCCAAACCAAGAATCCACCACCGCTGCCTCCTCGATGAAATGCATCATCATCAGCCATTTTTCCTCTCAACTACAATCACTCCTCCATCATTTCCCAAGATCTCGACCTCTCCAGATACAAGGATCATCAGAAAAATCCCAGTTTCCCATTTTCAGAGGAACCCAGAACTGCACTCTACCTCTTTACTAAAAATCATAATTTTTGTTTTAAAAATCATGTTTTGATTTTTGTATTCAATTTATATTCATGAATCCAGAAAACAGGATGATTAAATTTTCATTTAAATTTGAGCTTGTACAATTGCTTTGATTTTCCAGAGCCAATTCAAGTTTATATTAACTTAATTCAATTTTAAAACTTACTTTATAACTAAACAAACAATTTTGTTTGTAAACTAAATCCTAACAGAAATTGAGTCAAAAAGAATATGAATTTTCAAACAACAGGAAAAATGGAAACTATAAACAGAGGACAATCTTATAAACATTCATACAGCAGATTACATTTACATATATACACACTACAATATTTATCACAGAAATAGTATGCAAACAGATAAAATTTTAGATTTTTAAAAGTTACTCACCTTGATTTTCCAGAAGAAAGAACAGAGTCTACTTTTTGAACCAGGCTTTGAACATTTGCAAGCTGACATCTTTTTCTTAAATCTTTGGTTTCTGGTTTGATTTGTTTTAGTTTTAGATGATGCTTGCTTCAGTTTTGATGGAAGTTTGTTTTAAGTTGAGATTTTGTTTTTGAATGATGATGACATTACTTTAGTTTTCTTTTACTCAGTTTTAAAGGGGGTGAACGAAACTGAAGTTGATATTGATATATAGGAAAGAAGTGTACATGTATTATTATTGTTTCTTTGTACAATGCACATCAGAGATATATATTATTTTTCCTTTTCTTTGTTGTCTAAAGATTTTTTTTCTCACTGATGATGCTCGAACTGAAATGAGGAAAAGTTGATATCTATGAAAAGTTACAGGTGATGTTATATTTTTGTACTAGAAATTGTTTATTAATCTTTGATCAGAGATTTTCTAAGTTTTGTAGGCTATTGTACTCTTACTTTTGTATGCTAGAGGTACTAGCATTTATTATCATTTGTCTTGTTTATAGATATGAATGTATTTGTACTGTTTTCTTTTGCAAGCTAACGTATATATATAAAAAAAAATTTGTTCATACTTATCATGTTTGAAAAATATATGTTGTCTTTATTTACATACTTGAGTATATATTTCTTTTCTTTTGGTCTTTATGTTTAGAAAATAAAAATGAACTTCTATTTAACATGTTATTTGAATTTTAACTATGTGTATTTATTTTATTCATTTTGTTTTATTATTTTATAGTATACTTTGTTTGTATTTTTATTATGTTATAACTTAGCTAATTTATTTACTTTCTATTTCCAGCTTAAGTATTTGTTTCATCTTAATACAAATTGTCTTGTATTTTTCTATATTTTTATTTCAATAGTTTATATTTTATATTTATTTTTCTTTTATTTTAACTTTGTCTTTTACTTTATAATATAAATGAATTTCTATTTTAATATGTTGTTATATTTATCTAATGTTTACCTTATATTTTTATAGTTTATCTACATATTTATATTTTATTTCTAGCTTAAATTATTATTATAAGTTTTAATTTAATATTTATTGTCTTGTATTTCTCTCTCTATATATATATATATATTTATTTTATAAATTCAAATTATTATTAAGCATCAATTCTAAATTTTAAAATTACTTATTTATTTATTTTATACCCGTGTCAATGAATATACATTTATATTTATTTTCAAACCATTTTTATTTAAGATTTATATTCAAATTCAATGTATATATATAAAAATTCAAATTTACTCATATATACCCATATATACACACACACATATATATACAATTTCTAAATTCAAAATGATTAATTATATTTTTATTTGGATTCGGGGAAACTCGCTTTAATTTACCATTAATTTTAAAATTTTAATTCAAAAATTCAATAAATTATCAATCTAAATATATATAAAATCCGGGGTCGTTACAACGTTGAAGCAATGACTTCTCTTCCTTTTACTGTTCTTGATTCATTAGATTGCAAGTCCGGAATCACCGACCACTACCTATCGAATAGTATTATTTTACTTTGAAATATATTTGAGAATTTTGAAGTGGATTGAGAGCTATGTTTTAATCAGCAATGTAGAAGGTAATGGCGGCCAAAAAAGAGTTCATCATTATTTTTAGAGATACATACATACATACATACATTTTTTTTTTGAATTTGTTCAGGGGGGAAACCGACCGGAGTCGTAAAACCCCCCTAGTGCACCTAGCCTGGTCCGCGAGCACCACATAAGCGGCTGATCTGAGCGTATGCACATGGTAAGCTCTGGTAGTAGGGCAGTCCGGGAATCGAAACTACGACCTCATTAACAGGAGGCAGGAGTCTCAACCATTGGGCCGCTACTGCGGACACATACATACATATATATATATATATAAATATACATGTGTGTATATATATATATAAGGTTGTATTAGAGAGAAACGAGGAAAACCTTTTTACCTATTCTCACTTGATCTCAACCCACTATCTCTAAGCTAATTCCCTATGTTTTAGCCACCCATAGACCTTCCAAAAACCGAAATTTTGCAGCCCTAATGATGGGCCTTAAACCCATCTAAGGCCAAGCCAAAATAATATGCAATTAAATCTAATTTAATCGCTTGTCGATATTGTATATCGTTCGATATATTTATAACTATTATAAATATATATAACATTATTTATTTATCAAATCTTATTCAAATTTTATAATTAATATTTCATAAATATTAATTAATATAATTAATTTATAATAATTTTAAACTAATTAAATCTTCGGTCTTAAGGGAATTCATCATTTTGGCTGTGTAACACTTGGGCGTAAATTTGGTCAGCGATTAACATCGAACTATCTAATGTTAACGTTCACACGTCACTTAGCAGGTTGTGTGACATTTGGCCAAATTTATCGCTTACTCATTTTCGGTAAAAATCCAATTTTAGTTTAATAAGAGTTACTGGTTGTGACATTTGTTTACACCAATTCTCTTCGTCAAAACTATATCACTTTGGACTTATGAAATTTGGTAATGGTCAAAATTCCAACCTCATCCACATTCAACTTTATAATCCAAATACAACGTACTTGGTTCAATAATAACAATTATTATTAACCGAAATGCTCTGGCCAGAGACTTTGACTTTGAGTTGACTTGAGTTAACTTTGATACTAACCGCATATAACTGAGGAGACGAATCCTCTCTTGAATAGTGCTTCACTTCCAATACTTCCACTCGACCCAACTATAGTCACTCGATAGACGCCATGTCATGATTTGGCTATAATCAATGAGGAGTTTCCATATTGAAGGTCCACAGTATTCTCAAGTCGAGAGAACTATGTAAATCAGTCACATCAATATTTTCTGTTTGACCTTAGTTATACTTACCAACAGAAAGCTATCTAGTGAGTCGTTCCATAGTTATCCAATAACTATTAGTACGTAACCCCTAGGTGCCCCCAGTAGTCATGAGTAATACACTGCCCAACATTTGGAGAGCGTTACGTACTCCAGTCTCAACGGATACATCGATATCCAGTCTCGATGCATCTTGACTAGGAACATTTAAAATGGTATATTTGTTTCGCTGTGATAAAATACTCACGGTTACAGCACTTTGTAACTACTATAACAAAATATACCATTTATGGATTTTTCTATTAAATATACTTTTAATTAAGTTAATTAATTAATGTAATCACATTATATCAAGTATATAATAGAAAGAAAATACCTTTTATTTCGAACAAGATTGGTCAACGAGCTAGATATATGTAACAATTTCATGACATTGTTATCTTATAATAATATAATGGGATTCTCAACATTTGGAATCACCTTTGGCTCAATTATAAATTTGTGCATTTATATTTATATACATTGGTTTTTTGTAGCGCTATTCAAGTTAATGTTCTCAACATTTCGTTGAATCGACCATTATCACTTTTATTTTGAAACATTTTCAAATTAAATATTTTAACTTGAATTTTATCATTGACATGTTATACTCAATATCACTTATAAAAGTTTGTGTCAAAATGTTCTATCATAACGAGTTCGTTGTTTCTATAAACAATTCTCTAGTATTTCATAAATATGCGAGAACACCTCAAACAACCATTTACTGATATCAATTTGGATTTTATATTTGCTCCATGTATCAAATACATAAATAAAACACATTATCATACACAACATTATCTGTATGATAATTCCTATTGCTAATGCATAAGGAATCCAACTTACATGTTTTATTTTTAATAGGGTGCTCTTGTATATCATTTTGGGACACTCCCCATATATTTTATACTCACCATAAAAGACATCATTTACAATCCAAAATTGAGTATTAAAACAACTAAAGTTGATTTTAATACAAGCATATTGTTAAAATCAACAACGTGTTGTTTACTTATAGTTTAGAAATATCGATGTACCTTTAACGTTCTTCCTTATGAACACATGCTTCCTCTGCACTTTGATTGAAAATCAAACTATTTGATATTTCTATCAAAATACTTATTCAATCTTGATGCTTATAAAATGATGCATTCATATCATTTCTTGGATCATATCCAAAGACTCACAAACCCAATATCGCTCCCACTGACTTCGAGGCATTTTTTGTTAATATGTGTAAACGGCTTACTCTAAATCATTATTTAGAATTTTCTGTTTCAATACATAAGTACCAAACACTAAGTCTTATCGAGCGATAATTTTATGAGTAAGTCTGAATTAACTTGAGCATGTTGAATACCGAACCTGTTATGCTAATTTCAACAATTGAAATTTGCGATATTATTCTTATCAACATTGCTCATTTAATTGCAACCATATTAGTCTTTCCAATAAAGACACAATCTCGGTCGATGGATCACATCTCTTTGGTTACGACCACCAAAATCATATTTTGGTAGCATACTTGGAATTCTTTAAGACGTGCACATCATACCATATAGTTAACAATCTTAATGGTTTAATTGAACAACCGAGGGTAATGTATATTTTCGACATTAATAAGAAACTCATAGTTTCTCTTCGATGTACGAGAATACTTATTAGACATTCTAATGCTATGTGTTCATTTAGGTTAGTTAATTTCACTTCATCTCATATAATCAGTCCTATCTTTGGATCGGATCTAATTCCATTTAACTACCAAAAATTTCTCAAAGAAATTCCTTCACAATGAAGTTTATATATCTTGAAACAACAATTGTTTCTTAGTGCAAATAGAATAGGGATTCAGAAATGCTTTATGAACCTTTTTATTTATAAAACCGATTTTAGTTTACAAAAATTATGTTTAAAACATAAATATGTCATTTAATGACAGACATTTCCAAAAAAAATTAGAGATTCATACAAGATCCCTCATGAATAATTATTACATGCAATCTTTCGACTCACACAACCTGCCAACTCCTTGGCCTAGGATATGTTGGGATTTCTTATGATGCTCCCACTTAATGGGTGAATAGCCATTAATTGTTTGAGATATAATTAACCTGTATCATATGATTCATAATCATATATTAAAATTATTTCTCAAAACTACGGCTTAGTCTATAATTCCAAAAACAACTGTAAATAATATTAGACAGATATGTATTTTTGTTGCATCACGTTTACTATGAAAACAAATTCCGTAATATAGTTCTATCTGATAATGAATATTCATAATACTCATATTGAAATATGATTATATCTATTTTTCAGTCAATACCAAAAATAAACATTATTTCACAAATAATGTTCGGTACATTTTACCAAAACAATTTTCGTAATTTGATGCAATCATTAGGTGCTATATGGCATGCTCCCACTATTTCCTCCATTACTATAATAGCGTACTAAATTTAGAGGTCCAACATTCACTTAATATTGTTATTATTGTTTACTTATTTCATATGCTACAACTACTTTACAGTGGAGAGTTCTTTGATCAAATAGCTTGAACTCAGAGAAATAAATGTTATAGAAAACAATTTTCTATATGAAAATACATTTCAGAATAAAAATCTTATTTCATATTCCAATATTAAGTATCAATTATTATTACAATTCTTGTTTCCAATGTTTCTCTATGAAGTAGAAGTGACTATTCATTTTCTTCATTCCAACTTTACCTTAAATTACATCTATTCTTATACATTCATTTTTCTTTCAAATGGTCAAACTATTCAAAAGAAAACCTTACTACAATATCATAACAAACCTTTTACAAAAGCATATTCGATTATTACATTTAAGACATCAAATATGTTGCACTTTATGTAAACCGATCAAGATTACATTTCAATGATCGAGTTCTTAGATGTATCTCATAGTTTATGGTCTTGTGTTATATTAACACAATATGATCCATTTGAAATCATTCAAGTTGAATACATGATCTTAAAATACTATTTATTGGCTTACTTCAAATGAAATAACTTCATCGAAATATTGTACCACCCAAACTATGACTGTTCACCATATAACATTTATATGTGAAAGTACATGGATCAAATATCTATAGTCTTGAATTGCATTTAGAGTTCAAAAACTCATAAAATGCAATACACGATCTAAACCAAATAAACATATAAGTGACCAACTTACGAATGTATTAAGTAGTTGAAATTAGGCACATGCATGGGTATAGAAACATTACATAACATGCAATTAGAATTATTAGTAAGTATATATTATATTTCCGTTTGTCAACTTTCAATTCAGTTTGTTTATATATGTTAATTGACAAATGTTTAATCAATTATATTAAATGCACAAATTTATCATTGTAGATAATTATAACATTATATAACATATGTTCTTTCAATATTAGAAAGGTTAAATGTTACCATTTCACTTTTCTAATAAAGCTCCCACTAGTCTTTTATGTTTCTCCAAACCCTAAGATGAAACATAAAAGTCTTACAACTTCACTAGTGGGTGTTAGGACTCGTTTTTTGGCATTCTGACCTTGAGTTTTCTCAACAAATCATAGCCCCACAAACGATGGATAACCCTTTATCGGTTAATCCATTTTTCCTTGTTCTAATCTCATTTCGACCTTGAGTTTGCTCAAAAAATCGAAAGAGATTATCACCAATACCTACCATATCGTGATGGCCTAAGTATAGTATATATACCTTGAGTTTGCTCAACAGTTACATATAGTTATCTTACCTCATTTGTTAAATATATTAATAATACTACGCGTAACATCCCCAACTTGAGTTTGCTCAACAACTAAGGAATATGTAAGTAATTTATTAATATATATGGTAGAGGACAACATTATATTGAAGATTCATAATCTTTAATATATATATTGAGTGATATCAACTTATAGAATAATATATTTCTTATGAAATACCCCAGCGTGTTAACGTAAAAATCGACGCTAACACCCCGGTGTGAGTATTAGTAATGTGAAAGCACCACCCGTTGGTACGGGAACTAGAAATAAGCAGAAAATAGCGGAAAAGTAAAGAGACAATAGTTTTATAGTGGTTCGGCTCGAAATTAAGCCTACGTCCACTTTATCTTCTTTATTGATGATTCGGTTATAACTCTTTACAATACACTTTGATTACAACACACTTTAGACGAGTAGCTAGAACTTTGATGTAAGAGAGCTCTTTGAATCCATGTCGGATGTGTTTGATCTCCTCTTGAAGTTCGTTGAAGCGTCTTTGGTTTTTGAAGTGTCGGATGAGTCGAGAAAACAGCAGAGTATAGGCGTTCCAGAAATGATCCAAAAGTCCTCTTTCAGTTGGAGTAGGTGGGGTATTTATAGGAGAATTCTGGAATTAGGTCATAGGTCGTGAGTGACCTTGGATAGGTCATAGGTCGTAAGCGACCTAAGGAGCACGGGCAACGACTTAATAGTTTTGCACTTGATCATTTGAACATATTGACAAGTCATAGGTCGGGAACGACCTAAGGTAGGTCGTAGGTCGCTGGATGCGGGTTATTTTCGAAGCTTGCTGAGTTGTTAGATCGCTGTGTTCCTAGGTCGCTGGATCGCTCCATCCTTTAGGTCGCTAAGTCGCCCCATCCTTTAGGTCGCTAGGAGTTTTAGGTCGTTAGGTCGCTCCATCCTTTAGGTCGCTAGGAGTATTCAACCCCTTAGCTCGATTATATTTTTAGGTCGTTAGGTCGCTCCATCCTTTAGGTCGCTATGAGTATTCAACCCCTTAGCTCGTTTATACTTTTAGTTCGTTAGGTCGCTCCATCCGTTAGGTCGCTAAGTCGCTCCATCCTTTAGGTTGCTAGGAGTATTCAACCCCTTAGCTCGTTTATACTTTTAGGTCGTTAGGTCGCTGGAGTTTTAGGTCGTTAGGTCGCTTCAAAAAGAGGAGTTAAGACTTGCCCCTCAAAGTACATGCCTATGTCATAGGTCGTGTGCTTCGATTTGATTCTGCTAGGTCGTGAGCGACCTAAAACATGTGCTAGCTCGCGTGCCCATTCGCCTTCTTCTCTTTGCCCCATATAAACTGTTAGCTCGCTTCTTCCTCTTTACCTGCTCTAACTCTCAAGACCGCCATTGAAGATCCTCTAAGCTTTCAAAGTCGAGTTCAAACTATCCAATCGTCAATTCATCTTTATCATCATATTGCGTAAGTGAATTCGATCTCCGTCCCACCGTAATCACCGCTGAATTGTGAATCTCCATTTTCTGACCCTAGTCCAATTCCGTGTGTCGCGCTACACTTTGAGTGATGTTGCGATCGACTTTCAATCATCATCAGTTACGTTGTCGTTGTGATGCACAAGAACACATCAGGGTGTTGGACGAATTACAGATCTAAGACGATTTGAATTGGTTTTGGGTGATCTAGTGGTATGGAAAGATAACAGATTTTACTGAGAGAGTGGTGGATTTCATTGAGAGGATGATAACGGGTTATCGGGCTTGCTTGCGAGTTAGGCGATCTGCTGAGTGGAGGGGATTGAACGGGTTAAAGAGAGTTAGGACGACCTTAGGCTTATCGATTTGAACGTGAATCACACGACCTAACTTTCTTGCGACCTAACTTGCTCGCGACCTAACATAAAGCTTAAAGTAGAACGACTTAACAAATTAACGCCCTAACTTCTTGCGGCATAGGTTTTAGGTCGTGGCCGAGCTAGGACTTGGATGAATTTGCATTACTGTGACCTGAAGCCTTAAACTCTTCGACTTGCACAGTGCGACTTAAGGAAAACCTGACCTATGCTAGGTCGCTGATCGACCTAAGAGATGAACAAAATTGAAGCACTTGTACAATTTTGAAAGAACTTGCTTGAACTTTGAACTGTTTGAACTTTGTTGCACTTCCTTACAGATTATACTAACTTTTAAGCTAACAACCTGTTAAATACAACATTTGCAGAAAACTAGGGCGAATATACTACCATTGACTGCCCACATCGAATGACAGATTAGTCGATAAAGAATAATCAACTTAAATGAACTGTGTGAAGGAAATGCTGTGAATCAACAACTTCAAATGAAGTATTAAAGCAAAGCTAAAATAGTCAACTAAAGCTGATTTGTTTGCATCAACACTGCACTTGGACTTAATATAACAAGCCCTGAAACTCTATAATTGACACATGTCAACTAATTTGATTCCAGTTATATTTGCTTGTCATTTTACTAGTTTTGCACAACACTTCACACTTTTAGGAAACGTGCACCTTCATATTTGAATATCCAGTTCCTTGTGTAGAATGACTTCTCAACAAGAAGAGACAGTTGGAAAAGCTGAAGAAATCTTCCCCATAGCTAATCTCTTGGATAATCCCCCAAAAAGAATTTCAACCACTCTGAATCAACGGGCGTTCAGTCAATTATGTATTCAGTTTGGTATTGCCGAAACGGACGCTTTGCTTCCTAGAGTAAACGATATTGCTGACAGGCCACCTCTTGGTTTTGTCGTAGTTAATCGTCAGATGTGGTTAAGTGGAGCTATTCCTCCCTTTAATGATTTTCTTCGACAGCTTCTTCTTCGCTTAACTATCTCTCCCTTCCAGCTACACCCCAATGGTTATGCCATTTTGATGGGGTTGTGTGTGTTGTTCAGGAGGTCGCTCGACCGTCTTCCAAGTTTTGAAGAGATTTTCTATTTGTGCACTTTTGCGAAGAACAAAGATCACCCTTCAATTATACTTGTGAGAGGCGCAAGAAACCGTAAATTGATTCTAGACTTGCCCAAGAGTGCACACCGGTTTTTAAATCAATTCTTCTATGTTCGTTGCCCCCCGGGGTTCTATGCTATCTAGAGAATAGGAAGTAAGATTGCCTATTTCCGCTCACTTCATTTTTCTGAATTTCTTGAAATTTGAATTGTCAAGTACTGAACTTCATTCTTTACTTTTGTAGCACTTCCTCCTCCGCTTAGAGATCCCAGCCGCAAGCCAACCTTCGAAACATTAAGTGCTGTGGCTGCTGAAGAGAGAAGCATTAAATTTTTGCTGAAAGACGAGTTTTTGCACCAATTCGGACTTTTACACCCCTCTCGAACTACTTAGATTCACGAAGTTTCTAGTTCCGAGACTGAAACATTAGTTGCCCCGGTTTCTACCGAGGAGGTCGTATCGAAGGAAACCGCTGCAGGAGCTTCGTTGGTGAAGTGTTCTATCCCTGCCGATGTCGCGGGGTCATCTGGCAAGCTTACACTTTCCCCGATAATTGAAGAAGGAGTTGAAAAAGAAAGCTCCGCCGGGCATTATGGTGACGATACTTTTGATGGGCTAAGCGACTTAATGGTGACCTCACGCGAGCTTTTTAAAGATGACACCACCAACACTAAAGTTGTCTCTCCAGTGATTGAAGCGACATCTGCTTTACGACCGATTTCGTTAACTCAAGAGTTGACGCCTGCCGCAAAAACCGATGTCACTCTTAAGCCGAAGAGTGGTTTGTAGCTCGACGCGTGTAGTCTACACATCACACACACTTAGGATTTTTAGCAGTTACTCGCACTTAATTTCCTTTTCCTGGATATTTCTAAATTCTATCTCTTTTTCATTTTCAGATTCTCCAATGGGGCGAAGCAGTTCGTACTATGACGACTTCCGGCGCTATGGAGGGTGTGACACTTATGATCACAGGCGATATCTCCCTGCCCATAGGGAAACTGACGAAGAAAGAGCTATTAGGAAGGCTCAAGAAAGGGGGGACTATGAGGAGCGATACAAGAGAAGGGATGAACGACATGACTCTTCTCAAAGAGATGATGACTCCCATAAACGAAAATCACATGATGATAAAGGGAAGGGTCACATCGTTGAAGATCCAAACAAGCGGGCCAAGCTTAGCGACGCGTCTGCAATTTCTTGAAAGACCGCTGCTCCTATCCCTCTTGACATCCCCGCCGGTTCTCCTGCTCTTCAGAAAACTGATATTCATATGATTATTAACAGTTCTCAGTATCAAGTCAGGGATGCTCCGCCTACACTTCAAAGTCGATTTCCAAATTGGTGCTTAAGAGGAGTGCGCTTTGACTTGGATTTGGTTCCCATTGATAAGCAGGCTATGCTTAGGAATCTTGACGCTGTTAAGCTTGACATCGAGAGAATGTCTGGATGGCAAAAGCTGGTTGACGAGATTCAAAGGGTTAATCGTGCAAATCTCGAAGTCATGTTAACTATGGAAAATGATCATTCTGAATGGAAGAAAGTCCTTAACTAGCATGATATAGAGATGAAAAACATTGCCGACTATAATGAGGAGCTCGAGACTAAAGTCAAGACACTTGAAGATGATCTTGCCGCCTCTTCCACCTCTTTTACTCAAAAGGAAGAGGTACTTCAAAAGCAAGTACGAGATACTCATGCTGGTCAACGAGACGCTGAGGCCAGATATGAGGCACAAGAGAAAATTGTAGAGAGTTACCGCACTGATGTTGCTCAGTTGCGAGAAAAAACTAGCTCCCAAGACATGGAGTTTGAAAGGTTAAAAGCTCGACTTTCAAGAGTAGAAAAAGAGCGTGATGAGGTAGTTGCCGGCAAAGTTGTTGCTGAAGAATCTCATGAGGCGACTAAAGCCAATATCAGCTCTACTTTATTCGATTTTTATCTTCATTGTGTTTTGGGGCGCGGAAGCCTTTCATTCTTGGGCCCGAAATATGAAATCACTTTAGCTGAAGTTTGGGAGGCCGCAATTGATATGCTCGGAGGTGCTGGCTATGACGAAGCAGACCTTGAGGCACACTATTTTGATGATGAAACTCGTGCCGCTCTTGCCAAAGGAAAGGAGCAACTCGCTAAAGTGCGAGCCGGATCGACGTGAGAGGAACATCCAGAGGAGGAAGCACCTTTAACTGCCCCTGTCCATACTTCGATTTCGACCGATGTTGACATCATAGGCTCCAGTTCCCATTCTCCGCCTCCTGCTAAAGACAAAACCGAGATTACAACTGCACAGGGCGGAGACGAAGGCGAAGAAAGCGCCGAAGCACAAGCCTATGAGATTGATATTACAAAGCCAACTTCTCCAGGTAACTTCTACATTGAACCAGGTCAAGCGGATTACTTGTTTGCTTCAACTGAGCTTGATGAATTTTTCGCTTATTACTTAAGTCTCGATGAGCCACCATCTCCTCTTTTTACGAGGAATACTGATTTTGACTTTTCTTCTTCTATAGCGGAAATACCAAGTGCTGCACAAACTTCTCCTCCTCCAGCTGTTGTTCCTCCATCTTCTCAAGTTACTCCTCCTTCTGCTTCTCAACCGGGGTCGCAGGAAGAAAAAATAGAAGCTCTTCAAGACTTAGACGATCCGGCTGCTTCGCAAGAACAGAAGGCGGAAGATCTTGAGGAAGGCGAGAAGACCCCGGAGCAACCTTATGACAATGACACAAAGCTTTCTGCATTGATTTCTCCGATAAGTGAGTCTTCTTCAAAGAAGAGAGGAAAACGCACAGTTTCGAAGAAGAAGAAGAAAAGCGCTTCTGCTAGTGAAGAAAAAGTGGAAGCAGATCCGACTACACCTCCTTCTCCTTCTTCCACGTCCCGTCCACGCCGGATTCAGAAATTAATCATCAAGCCGGGCAAGAGCTCTAAAGATGGCGGGAAGAAGGAGTAATGAGCTGGACTTTACGCTTCTTGTTTTGCTTTTTTTCTTTCTGCTTGTATTGACCGAAGACTGTGCGGGTACCGGCCCCCGCTTGTTGAAACCTGCACATGTACAAAAATTTCATAGTATGGAATAAAATGATTCTTTTTACTTGTACAATTTCTTGTCAGTATATGTGTGAATGCATTTATTCCTTGTTTTTGCACAAGTTTCTTTATTTACTTTATATGATACTGCAGTGAGCTCGTGGTATGGTGTTTGAGCGTTGTTTTTATTAATATAGCTATATGCCCCCATATCACGGCTCATTGCAATATTCTGAAAAGACTTGTATTCTTATTTCAGAGAATAATTCTTCCGTTTTGAGGAAATATTATTCTGCTTTTAGTAGAGTATGCCTTGTATCGGAGAAGTTTTTCTTTCTCTCTCTTTTTTTTAAAGAACACTTCAACTTTCGGGGATGATCACTTTTATTTGTTGAAAAGTGGATTCCCCTACGCAGTGAAGTGGGCTTCTGAAGAATGCTTTGATCTATTTGCCAGAAAATTATGTTTCATCGTTGAATGGGCCCACAGGACAGACGTCAGCTGTTTTATCGGATATTTGTTTGTACAAATAATCATAAGTATTCAGCTGCGGCCTGGAACCTTCTTTTTGAGAAGGTGCCCCTTTAGTGGTTCCATCGACGAAGTTTTTAGATGTGCCTCGTTAGAGAGCTTTACTTGTTTAGTGCTTCCGAAAAAGGCTTTGTGCCTCCGAAGAGGGCTTTTTGGCTTATGCCTCGGGAGAGGGCTTGTTTGATATGCCTTTGAGAAGGGATTTCTTTTTTGATTTGGGCCTCGGGAGAGGGCTTTGTGTGGTTTTGCCAGAAAGTTACATCCCACGGAGTAGACGCAAGCTACTCGACTGGATGTTCGTTTGCATAAACGATCACAATCAAGCAACAAGGGCATGGAACCTTCTATCTTGGGAAGGTGCCCCCTTGGGTGGTCCCACCAGCATTCTTGAGCGAGAGAAGCATTTCGATTTGGGCATGCCTCGTTGGAGGACTTTTTCCTCCGAAGAGGACTCCTCCGAAGAGTTGTGCCTCCGAAGAGGGCTTATGCCTCCGAAGAGGTCTTTTGCCTCCGAAGAGGTCTTTGTTTGTGTGCCTCCGAAGAGGTCTTTTGCCTCCGAAGAGGTCTTTTGCCTCCGAAGTAGTTTTTTGCCTACGAAGAGGTCTTTTGTTTAGTTTGCTAGGAAGTTTGCATCTCACAGTTAAGTAGGTCCATGAGGCAGACGCAAGCTACCTGACTGGATGTTCGTTTGCACAAACGATCGCAATCAAGTAATCAAGGGCTAGGAACCTTCTATCTTGGGAAGGTGCCCCCTTGGGTGGTCCCACCAACATTCTTTGGTGAGAGACAAGATTCCATTTCGGCTGTTTTTGTCTGCTTATCCGTGTCTTTGCATCAAATGTCGCAGAGCGATCCCTCGTTATCATTCTCAAGTTTATATTCTTTTCTTTGACATGCTGTTTGATTTTTCCAGAAAAGTGTATTTCGTGGTCGAGTGAATCCACGGACAGACGCAAGCCACTTAACCGGATGTCTGGTTGTACAAACAATCACAGTCACTTAGCAAGGGCCTGATGCCTTTGTTTTGGGAGGGTGCCCCTTTAGTGGAATCACCAACCACTTGTGGGGATTGAGTCTGGAATTTTTTTGGCTTGACATTGGTTTGTTGAGTGATTTATGGGAATCGCTTGGGTTTGTGATTGCCTGCAATATTAAATCGATATTTTAGCAACATATTTAAGATATTTGCACATCGAAATGAGATAGGCAATTTAAAATAGTAAAAGACACAAGATTTATAGTGGTTCGGCCAAAAATTGGGCCTACATTCACTTTATAGCTTTTATTATCACTTTGCACTGCTTTTACAATGGCTTACAATACAAGTATTGTTTGCACAAAAAATGGACAAACACCTCAAAGTTGTATGATTTAGTAGATCTTATGTTGTTCTTAGAGATTTTGGAGGTTTATGCAAATATATGAAAAACAGGGGCTAAACTGTAAAAAGACACGCAGATTTATAGTGGTTCAGCCAGAATGTGCCTACGTCCACTTTATATGTTATTTCTCTTCTTTTTGTTGTGATTACAAGTACAAAGCTTTGGTACAAGTAAAAGAAAGTTGTTTGAAAGTTCCTTCCGTGCTTGAGCTCTCAAACTTGTCCCCATTGTTGTACCCCTGCCCCTCTATTTATAGAGTGAGGTTGGGAGCAGGGGTCTTGGATGTATATGGTTGCTGATGGGCCTGGGCTAATCTAACCTGGCCTGGTGGAGTTGGTTCGGTTTGCTTTGGTCCGGTGGTAGGAGCATGGTGGTCCGGTGGCAGCTTGGTCCGGTGGTAGGAGCTTGGTGGTCCGGTGGCAGCTTGGTCCGGTGGTAGGAGCTTGGTGGTCCGGTGGCAGCTTGGTCCGGTGGTAGGAGCTTGGTGGTCCGGTGGAAGCTTGGTTCGGTGGTAGTTTGGATCGGTGGATGAGATTTGGTCCGGTTGATTTGGTGCGGTGGTAGTTTGGATCGGCAGTCTCGAGTGGAGCTTTGATTCGGCAGTCTGGAATGGAGCTTTGATTCGGCAGTCTGGAATGGAGCTTTGGTTCGGCAGTCTGGAATAGGGTCGAAACGTACCCAACATTTGCCCCCCAAAGCGGGGCGTATGATGGCATACGTTGTGCTTTGTTTTGTCTTGAGTGACCGTATTCGGTACCTGAGTCGATCCGGCTGGTCCGGTCATTCAGCCTTCCCTTATAACTAAGGGGCTTAGGCCATCGCTCTTCTCATCAAGTGATTTAGCCGAACCAAGTTATTAAGCATTCTAGCCGGACCAAGTGATTTAGCCGAACCAGGTACTACTTTTTCTGCCGAGTGAACTGTTGTCTTGAAAGACCGAATGAACCATTGGCTCGTGCCACCGAATGAAATTCTTGAGTGATACGACCGAATGGACTATTGAGTTATACGACCGAATGAACCATTAAGTTATATGACCGAATGAACATGTGTTTTATACTTCGGATTTTTAAGCGAAATTCCAGATTACGCTGCTTGTATATTCTAACGATATACCTTTCCCATGTTTGCAGATAAAATGTCTCAAAAAGTTGAAACTCGATCAGATAAGAGGAGATCCGGGGGTGAAGGAGAGTCCTCGGCCGTGCCCCCAGCTCAATCAGGATCGGAGCGTCATGGGCCCGCCCCGAGGTCATTAGTGGATGGATATGGTCCCCAGGAGCTGTTGGATTCCCCGCCTGACTGCTTTCCTAGCTCTCTCAAAGAGGAGAAACTCGATGTTATATCTCGTTCCTTTGGGATCGATAGAGCCCTTATGCTGCTGCCGGGCCCAGGAGTCATGCCATACAGTCCTCCCGAAGGATACTTTGCTTATAGTAGGTACCATTGCATGTGTGGTGCTATCCCGCCTCTCAATGCTTGGATAGTCAGCTTCCTCACGTACCTGAAGGTGGCCCCATTCCAGCTTCAGCCCAACTCTTATGCCATATTGGTGAGCCTTTTTGTTATTTTTCGGAGGAAGTATGGTCGCGCCCCCTCCAACCGGGAGATCCAGTACTTGTACAATTTAAGGGGCTATAAGAAGGGGTCCCCATATGTTAGCTTGGAGTCTGCTGTGACCTTCAAGCCGGTCCTGGACCTTTACTCCAAATTCAGCATGTTCAAGAAAGAGTGGTTCTTTGTTAGGGACGACTCCGTCTCCATCCGGCGCTTTACCTCTGGATGTAAGTTGATGCTTTTACTTATAATTTCTATCCTGATTGCGATGCTTCTTCTCATACTTTCTCATTTTTGCTAGCGACAGGTGGCTTTCCGGTTGTGGAGACTGACCGCCTGGTTCAGACGGCGGCGGAGATAGAAGACATTCTTGGGAAATACAGATCATCTGCCTACTTGATTAGAAATGCGATCCTTCTGGAATATAACTTGATCCTTCCGCAGCAGTCTGTAGTTAAGTTGAGGGAAACGGCGGAAGAGAGGGCGGCTGCTCAGGCCAAGGGAGGCGTTGCGGCAGAGGGTGGAAAGAGAAAACCATTCACGAAACCTCCAGCCGTTGGAGGTAAGAAACTTAAGAGGTCAGACGGTCCTTCTCCCAGCAATTGTCCACTTACTAAGGGGGAGATAGACGCGGAGGAGGAAAGAGGTGAGGCTGAGGGCGGAAGTGACGTTGAGCGTCTTGGTGACGAGGGTGGCGATGGACAGGGTGGTGATGGTTCCAGGGCTCTGTCTTCTGGGCAAGTAGGCGAGATGCAAGAGTGGACGGATGATGCTCTCCGCCAAGCTTTTGAGGGGTTGGGTGATGATCCGGCTTTGGTAGAGAAGACCGGGAAGGCGGACAAAACCGGGACTGGTGCAAGTGAGTCTTCTCCGACTATTCCGGCCAAGGTGGCTCTGACGACTCAAGGTGAACTCTTGACCCCTGCATGCTTCACTAATGATAGGGACTTAGGAATATTTTATGACCCGCTCCCGTCCTGGAATGAAATCCAGGACTTATTGCAGTATCCCACTCCTCCCCAGGGTTTGTACAACCACAGCTGTGTTTCTTTTCCTTTTCTAACTTGTAATCTACCGCGTTTCTTGAATCATATAGTAATGTAAGATTATGACACTTGTTCTTTATATCAGGAGCAGGCAAGACGCCCAAAGCTTCAGACCTTCGACACAGGCTCGAGCAATATAAACTTTCCAAAATTTCTGCTAAGCCGAAGCCCTCAGCCCAACGTTCCGGGGATGTAGTCGGGTACCGTCCTCTTCTTGGGGTCATCGAAGAGGGTATTCAGCAGAGGAAGAGGAGTCATCCTTTATCCGAAACTTCGCTCGGTCCTCAGCCTCCGGCTCAGCCTATTCATGATATTACTGAGGAGGGTAGCGAGTTTGTACCCTCTCCACACCCGTCCGGAAACCCTTCTGTTATTCATATCGACCGTCCCGACTTGGCCCGTAATCCATTCGCGGGTCATCCTGATCTGGATCTAGGTTCTCAGGATATTACTTTTGACGAAGTTACTGGTGAACACCTTCTCCCCCGTAACCCCATGGTACGAGTACTTGACGAAGCCAAGTCCTTAGACCTCGATCTACTCACCACTCGTATAGTCACTATGGGAGACGAGGCCAAAGCTAATATTGATCGGGTGGCAGAGGAGGCCAAGAAGCTGATGGGGCATCACGCTTGGCTGGTTAAGGCCGGAGAGGAGATAGGGAGTGCCAATATCCGACTTCGTTTGGTGGTTTCGGATCAGGCCAAGCAGCTTGCGGATCAGGCTATCCAGATTTCTCAGCATGAGGCTGCTACTGGGCGATTAAGGAGAACCATAGAAGAGGCCAGTCGGGCCGAATTGCGGAAAATGGAAGCTGCTTGCAAAGAGCGGATTGACATGGCTATTGCCACGGTGGATGAGGTTCGGAGAGCGGATCTCGAGCAGGTGGAGGAATTGTCCGAGAAGCTTGAGGCTGCAGAGCTTGCTCAAGTTAAGTTGAGGGAAGAGATGGAGGTGATGCGGAGGTCCCTTCAAGCTGATTGCTCGAGATACAGACTGGAGAGAGATGCTGCCGTGGAAAGGTTGTCGGCCTCCGATGCCCGGATGAGGGAGTTTGAGGAGAACGAAGGAATGATGGATGACATGCTCCAGGACATGTATTTCCGGACTTGGAAGCAGGGTAACCTCTCTTGGATGGATGATTATCCCAGAGTCATGGCCAAGACATATCTTCGGGCTTTGGAGGAGGCTAAGGCTGATGCAGATAAAGAGGGTGGAACGGTCTTCAGTATGGATGTGGTCACTGCCCAGTTCACCAAGGAGGAGAAAGTGGCGGTAAAGGAGGGTATGCGGCTGCTTGCTGCTGAAGAGGCGGGTGTGCAGGTAGAGGATGACGACCAGGATGGTCAAGAAGCTAGTACTGGTAAGTCTTCCTTTCTAGTCTTTCTGTTAACTTGGTTACTCATCACTAATGAATCCTTTTTATGACCGGACAGGCGGGCAAAAGAACAAGGACAAGACTTCGACGCAACCAGCTCCATGACTGAACCTGAAAAATTCTTTTTGTAGGCTTGGCATTGTTGTATACGTTAGTCTCAAGACAGTAGAGTAACCTCTAAGTTGTAATTCCTGCTACTTGTAATAATATTATTCTTGACGTGTAATTTTTTAGCTTAAGCTGATTCTGTCGTTTCTTGAATGTTTGTTGCTGTTTTGACATGTCGTATGAGAAATGTAGCTGTGTATGTTCTTGTAATTAAATTGTGTTTGATGTCAGATTCTGGTTTTAAATCATAGTCTCATGACTTGCAATGTTAGCGTGTGGTGTGAGAAAATTAAATTATAGTTATGCATTTGTACATAAAGGGAGAAAATACCGCCTTCTATGTTCTGTTTGTAAATGGCAGTTTTCGAGTATCTTGTATGACCGAGCATGGAAAGCAGTTGAATGTCCTGCCATCCGATTGTGAATCTCTGCATCCATCGGCGGGTATCTCCTACCCTGCATCCTGTACTTTATGGTTTGTTATAGAGGATAGGAGGAAAGTTTTTTTTTTAAGTAAAATTGAAATACGTGAAATAGTAAAACTTCCAGTCACGGAAGGCCTTCGATGTGCTTAAGTTCATGGCAAACGGGTTTTGTAGTCACTTTCCCTAGCTGTGGGTCTTGGAGACATTTGTCACCCATCTTACGCCTCCGCGGGGAGTTAATTCTTTTTTACCACAGCCGCACTTAAGACACACCGGAGCCGAGATCGCGCACAGTAACTACCCTGGCCATTATGGCCCGTACTCACGGGTATTATTCGACTTACTGTGGCCGGCTAGCGTGGGTGCCGATCGTCAACTGTGAACTGCCCCTGGCTGGCCACACCTTATGTTGGGGCTTATAATCGGTTCACAGTTGCCGGCGAGCCTAACGCCGTAATGAGCTGCCTCGGCTATAGTCGGCCTTCTCGGTGGCTTATAATCGGCTCATTACAGTTGGCTTTAAGGGCCGTCGCGAGCAATGAGTTAACCCGCAGCAGAGGGATGCTGGAGTAAAAGTGACTCATTGACGAGGGCATAGATTCGCATAGTACCTGTTGTGTCTTGTCCACGTGAAGTTGCATTGTGGAGTGCTTTGAATAGAAATGCTATATGCTCAGGATTTCGTTCAACAGGAAAGGATAAAGTTAACAAGCAGCCAAGATACAAAGGAACAAGTTAAAAAAGAGACAAGGCTTTTTTAAAGTGGTTCGGCACGAAAAAATGCCTACGTCCACTGATTCTCTTTGTTAATTCACTTCATATGGGCAATACAAGTTAAGAAAAGTATCGACGGAGGTGTTGGATGTTCCATGCCCTCTGGAACACCTCTCCGTCCACTGTTGACAAAATATAGGCTCCGTTGTGGAGATCTTTATGAATTACATATGGTCCATCCCAGATTGGGTCTAGTGCTCCGGGGCGAGGGAAGATTCGCTTGAGGACAAGATCCCCTTCTTGTAAGGTACGATGCTTGACTTTGGAGTTGTATTGTGCTGCCACCTTTTGCTTGTGGGCTGCTGTTTTTAGGACTGCATCATTCCTTCTCTCCTCGACTAGATCCAAAGACATGTTGAGAAGCTCTTCGTTCTCTTCTGGGTTATAGTGGATCCTACGGTGGGAAGGCACAATGGTTTCAACTGGGAGCATAGCCTCCGATCCGTATGCCAAAGAGAAAGGAGTGTGCCCCGTTGATGTTCTGAAAGATGTGCGGTAGGCCCAAACTGCCGTAGGGAGTTCATCCACCCAAGCGCCCTTTGACTTTTCGAGCTTCTTTTTGATCAGAGTTTTCAGAATTTTGTTGACTGCTTCGACTTGTCCGTTTGCTTGGGGATATGCTACGGATGAGAAGCTTTTGTGAATTCCGTGTTCTTGGCACCAGTTGGCGAATTCCTCGCTGTCAAACTGAAGTCCATTGTCTGATATGATTTTTAGTGGGACTCCGTACCTGCACAGAACATTTTTGATTAAGAAGTTGATAACTTTCGCTGAAGATACTTTATTTAGCGGTTCTGCTTCCACCCATTTGGTGAAATAGTCGACTGCCACTATAGCATATTTGGCGCCGCCTCGACCCATTGGCAGTTCACCGATTAAGTCAATTCCCCATACTGCAAAGGGCCAAGGGCTGGTCATCTGAGCAATATTGGTTGTTGGTAGCCGAGGGATCTTAGCAAATTTTTGGCATCTATCACACTTCTTGACGAAATCTAAGGCGTCCTTGTTTAAGGTGGGCCAGAAATATCCGTATCGGAGTATCTTTTTTGCTAACGTTTGCCCTCCGGTGTGATCTCCGCAGCTTCCTTGATGAATGTTGGATAAGATTTCCTTGGCTTCCCTTCCGGCGACACATCTTAACAATGGGTTAGAGAACCCGTGCCGATAGAGAATGTCTCCTTGTATCGTGTAGCGGGATGCTTTCTTCAAGATTTTCTTGACTTCGTTACGCCTGTCGGGTAGTGTGCCATTTTGTAGGTAGTCTCGGATGGGAGTCATCCAAGTTGCTTCTTCGGTTGCAGCTATCAGATTTACTTGCTCAAAACTTGGGATCATTTGCTTCGAGACAGTTACTGCCCCGAAGATGGCGACGTCTCTCATACTTGCCTGCTTTGCCAATTCGTCGGCCTCTTGGTTCTCTTCCCGAGGGATGTGTTTGACTAAGTAGTGGTCCAATCGGTTGAGAAGCGACTTGGTCTTCTTTAGATATGCTATGAGTCATTCTTCTCGAGCTTGGAATTCCCCTAGTATTTGATTAACAATAAGCTGAGAATCGCTGTGAAGGCACAAAGACTTGGCTCCGATCTCGATAGCAATTTCTAATCCGGCTATTACGGCTTCATATTCTGCATCGTTGTTGGTGGCAGCGAACTCCAACCTTATAGCATAGTGCAGTTTATTTCCCCTGGGAGTGATTATTACCACACCTGCCCCCGAGCCTTGTTCGTTAGATGCACCGTCCACAAAGAGATTCCACTTGATATCTTCTGTTATTTCCAGTTGCTCCTTATCCTCGTTGGTAGTGAATTCCGCAATGAAATCAGCCATGGCTTGCCCCTTGATGGCGGTGCGAGGGTGATAGGTGATATCATACTGACTCAGCTCAATACACCATTTAAGTAGTCGCTCGGAAGTGTCGGGACGATGGAGTACCTGCCTCAGTGGTTGATCGGTCAGAACCTTAATGGAATGGGATTGGAAGTAGTGACGTAGCTTTCGTGAAGTGATTAGTAAACAGTATGCTAACTTTTCAAGCTTAGGATATCTGACTTCTGCCCCAGTAAACCTTTTACTGACGAAGTAAACTGGTCGTTGCGTGCGGTTATCTTCCCTTACCAAGGCAGCGCTTAGAGCGTGAGATGACACAGCAAGGTATAGGTATAATTCTTCGCCTTCGCTTGGGGTCGAGAGTACCGGTGGTTTCTGGAGGTGTTCGATTAGGTTAAGGAAAGCGGTCAAGCATTCGTCCGTCCATTCGAACTTTCCTTTATCTTTCTTTAGAGCTTCGAAAAAGGGGAAGCACTTGTCCGTTGCTTTGGAGATGAATCGTCTTAGGGCAGCCACTTTTCCATTTAGGCTTTGCATTTCCTTTCGGGTGGAAGGTATCTTGATGTCCCTTAATGCTCGGACTTGTTCAGGGTTTGCTTCTATCCCTCGGGCATGGATGATGAATCCTAAGAATTTTCCCGATGACACACCGAAGGAGCACTTTAGTGGATTCAACTTCATTCCATACTGTCGAAGTACCTGGAACATTTCGCCTAGGTGGTTTACGTGATCTTTGGCTTTCCGTGATTTTACCAGCATGTCATCTACATATACTTCCATTGTTCGTCCTATTAGCCCTGCGAACATCTTGTTGACGAGGCGCTGGTAGGTGGCTCCTGCATTTTTAAGTCCGAAGGGCATCACTTTGTAGCAGTACAAACCCCGGTCGGTGATGAAACTAGTGTGGTCTTGGTCGGGAGCATGCATAGGAATTTGGTTATATCCTGAGTATGCATCCATAAAAGACAGGAGTTCGTGTCCGGCTGTGCTGTCTACAAGTTGATCGATTCTGGGAAGCGGGAAGCAATCCTTTGGGCAGGCGTCGTTTAAGTTGGAGAAGTCAATGCAGGTCCGCCACTTCCCATTAGCCTTCTTTACTAATACCGGGTTGGCGATCCATTCTGGGTAAATAGCTTCTCGTATGAAGTCATTGGCGAGTAGATTCTTTACTTCTTCATCGAGGGCTGCTGATCGCTCTGCCCCCATACTTCTCTTTTTTTGTTTTACAGGTGCCTTGGTAGGATCAATTTTTAATACGTGGCACGCTATGTTGGGGGAGATTCCGGTCATGTCAGCGTGTGACCAAGCGAATACATCCAAGTTGTGGCGGAGAAAATCAATGAGTTGTTCCTTCAATTCAGTTTTCAGCTGCGACCCAATTTTTAGTAGCCTACTTGAGTCGTGCTTGTCTACAGATATAAACTCCATAGCCTCTGCAGGCTCGGCGGTGGCCTCCTCCTCTTTGTCCCTAGGGTCTAATTCATTGAAAGGGTCGCTGGTGTATCGAAGAGGAGGGGCTTTCTTTAGTTGCTATGCTTCAAGGCTTTTTGTGCAGAGGGCAATCTCTACACCTTTCCCTTTATCTCTCCTGTGGTTGTTGCGAAGTTCGGTTACATAGCAGTCTCGTGCAATATCTTGGTCTCCTTCCACTTCCCCTACTCCATTGTCCGTTGGAAATTTCATTTTCAGGCACCACGGGGCTAGGACAATCTGGAAGTCAGATAGGGCTGGTCTTCCTAGGAAGGCGTTGTAGGCCGAATGGTTTTCTATCAGCACAAACGTCTGTTTCCTTACAACGGAGCGGGGATGGCTTCCAATTTCAACGAAGAGGTCCAGCTGCCCGATGGGCATTTTCGCATCTCCAGTGAAACCGTGTAGCGGTTTATCGCAGGGAGATACATCCTTCATTGATAGCCTCATTTTGTCGAATGCGTGTTTGAACAGGATATTTACAGAGCTTCCGGTATCTACCAGGATTCGGTAAACTTCGGCGGGACCGAGTCGGGCAGAGATGACCATGGGATCCATGTGAGGGTACTGTCTTCCTTCTAGGTCGCGTTTACTGAATGTGATGTCTTCACTTTCTTTCCGCTTTGGGTGGCCCTCTTCTATAACCGTATTGACACAGTCTCTATTGTCTCTGAGCGACTTCCCATATCTTTCCATCTCTTTCCAACTTCTGTCTGCGATGTGTGGACCTCATGAGATGGTATGGACCACTATCTTCTCTTGACTAGAGCTGCTAGCGTTGCGGTCGCCTCTGCCGGTCCCTGGTGAGGGTAGCCTTGGGTTTTCATTGGCAGGAGCTGGAGTCCTGTCTTGACTTTTTACATAGCGCTCCAGTTTCTTTCTTCTGATGTGTTCCTCAATCAGATCTCGGAGATGATGGCATTCGTTGGTATCATGTCCGTGGGATTCGTGGAAGCGGCAGAATTTTCCAGATTTCTGTGCGCTATCTGATTCCTTCTTGTATGGTGGGCGTTTGTATCTAACTTCGCCTTGGGTGGCAAGGAAGATGTTTTCGACGGTCTCGTTCAAAGGGGTGTAAGAGTCGAATCTTGGTCCTGGCCGATACAGGCGTTTTTCTACTTTCTTGCCCCCAGCATTGTCTCTAGAATCATTCCTTCGAACGTCCCTTGCCACAGCAGGGGCGTTGCCAGGGGTCGTCTTACTTTGCTGCCCTGACTGCTCCTCAATGGCAGCATCCTCAAGCCTCATGTATTTCCCGGCTTCATGGAAGAAATCGGGTAAAGTAGCTGGTTTTTCTTTTGTCAATCTCCTAGCAAATTTAGTGTCCTGATGCACCCCACTGCAGAGGGCCATTAGGATAAGCTTCTCATCGGCATCTTGAACTGCGGCTGCTGCGGCGTTGAATCTGGTCAGGTATTGCTGCAGCTTTTCTCCAGGTTTCTGTTTGACGCTGGATAAGGAATAAGCGTCCTTAGGTTGCTCCACATGAATGCGGAACTGACTGATGAATTTTTCTTTCAACATTTCCCATGAGCTGATGGATCCTTGGGGTAGATGACAGAACCAGGAGGTAGCAAGATCTGCTAAGAAGAGCGGGAAGCATTTGCACAGCACTCCCTCTGTTGCTCCACTCATGAGCATATGCTGCGTGTACCTCTGTAAGTGTACAACGGGATCGGAGGTTCCTTTGTAGGGTTCCATTGTTGGCATCTTCCATTCTCGGGGGGTGATAGCAACTTCGATATTGCGGGCGAAAGGGCTGGTTACCCTAGCGCCTATCCCTCGATCTCTTTGCTCCCGTTGGACACACTCTCTGAATAAGCGCGCCATCCTTTCATCAGAATTTGGAGCAGACATAAATGAGTTTGGCTCTGTTCTGTGGGGTTGATTCCGTCCAGACAACCTGTAGGGATGGTATCGTCTATCATTCCTCATATTTTCCAGTGGCTGCCTTTGATCTTCTGGGAGCATGCTTGGGTCAGCTACAGTTGGCCCTTGCCTTGATCTTCCCCGGTTGGGTTCTGATCTTAGCACTTCCTCGGGTCCAACTTCGGGCTGAACTCTAGCTCGGCCCCGTTCACCGGTGTTTCTGTGGTTAGGCAGCATGGCAGGCTCAGCTGCAGTTGACCTTCGCCCGGTACCTTCCCCGTTGGGTTCGGTACCAAACGTTTCCTCAGGCCTAACTTCGGGCTGGGCTCGGTCTCGGCTCCTACCACGGCTACTTCTTCCGTTAGCTCCTTCGAAGAAGGAAGATCTTTGCTGTCTCTGAGATCCTCCAGACTGGGACTCGCCCCATGATTCAGTGTTGCGGTTGGATTCTTCAGCGTCCCTCAAGCGTGACATGAGATGGTCCACCAAGGCTTCCTGCTGGGACGTGAAGCGGTTAGTTACTTCAACAACAACTCTGTCCAAATCTGCCCTAGTAATTGCTGCAGGCTGTTCTGTGGCAGGAGTGGTTGGGTTAGCCTGTCCTCCATTTGTTACCGTTGCTGGAGGAGGAGGATTTACTTGATTTGCGATAGCTGGATCAGGAAGGCTACTGGATGCGATGTTTTTTCCTTTGTTAACATCTTTTCGCTGTTTGGGAGGCATGTTTTCCAAGTGGCGGATGATGCTGTTAGGAAAACTTGTTAAGCGGATGAAGCTGAAGCTTCGAGCTTCAATCTCTCAGTGAAAGCACCAAAAATGTTTGCACAAAAAATGGACAAACACCTCAAAGTTGTATGATTTAGTAGATCTTATGTTGTTCTTAGAGATTTTGGAGGTTTATGCAAATATATGAAAAACAGGGGCTAAACTGTAAACAGACACGCAGATTTATAGTGGTTCAGCCAGAATGTGCCTACGTCCACTTTATATGTTATTTCTCTTCTTTTTGTTGTGATTACAAGTACAAAGCTTTGGTACAAGTAAAAGAAAGTTGTTTGAAAGTTCCTTCCGTGCTTGAGCTCTCAAACTTGTCCCCATTGTTGTACCCCTGCCCCTCTATTTATAGAGTGAGGTTGGGAGCAGGGGTCTTGGATGTATATGGTTGCTGATGGGCCTGGGCTAATCTAACCTGGCCTGGTGGAGTTGGTTCGGTTTGCTTTGGTCCGGTGGTAGGAGCATGGTGGTCCGGTGGCAGCTTGGTCCGGTGGTAGGAGCTTGGTGGTCCGGTGGCAGCTTGGGCCGGTGGTAGGAGCTTGGTGGTCCGGTGGCAGCTTGGTCCGGTGGTAGGAGCTTGGTGGTCCGGTGGAAGCTTGGTTCGGTGGTAGTTTGGATCGGTGGATGAGATTTGGTCCGGTTGATTTGGTGCGGTGGTAGTTTGGATCGGCAGTCTCGAGTGGAGCTTTGATTCGGCAGTCTGGAATGGAGCTTTGATTCGGCAGTCTGGAATGGAGCTTTGGTTCGGCAGTCTGGAATAGGGTCGAAACGTACCCAACAAGTATGATACATTCATAATCATTTTACAAATTTAAGCATTGCTTCTAAGTAAAATATGGACGCAAGTGATTGCTGTTCCAGGCTCTCGGGATAGAATCTCCTTCGACAGTTGTGAGTTTGAAAGTGCCATCGAGAAGTTTTTTGCCTATGACATACGGCCCTTCCCAGTTTGGCCCAAACACCCCTGTTGCTGTCATGATCCTTTTCAAGACTAGATCCCCAATTTCAAAGCTGCGTTGGTGAACTCTAGAATTGAAGTGCCTGGCTATTCTTTGCTGTTGAGCTATAACTCTGAGATCAGCTTCTTTTCTTCTTTCATCAAGCAAGTCAAGTGCTTCAAGTTGCAGCTTTTCATTTTCAGCTTGGTTGAAATGAACTCTCCTGTGTGAGGGGACTTCTATTTCCACTGGAATCATTGCTTCTGATCCGTATGCTAATGAGAATGGAGTGTGCCCAGTCGCAGTTTTGTGGGTAGTCCTATATGCCCATAGTGCTATTGGCAGCTTATCACCCAACCCCCTTTTGCTTTTTCCAATTGCTTTTTGATGGTTGATTTGATGATTTTGTTCACTGCTTCCACTTGCCCGTTTGCCTGCGGATGAGCCACTGCTGAGAAGCTTTTTCGGATTTTGAATCGTCTGCAAAATTCCTGGAATTCTTCGCTTTCGAATTGAGTACCATTGTCTGTTATTATCTTCTGAGGCACACCATACCTGCAAATGATATTTTTAGTCACAAAATTTATCATCTTTTTAGAGGTAATAGTAGCCAATGGTTCAGCTTCAGCCCATTTAGTGAAATAATCGACAGCAACAATGGCATATTTGATTCCGGATCTGGCAATCGGCATAGGCCCAATAAGATCTATTCCCCAAATGGCGAATGGCCATGGACTGACCATCTGTGTTAGCACGGTGGAAGGTGCTCTTGGGATTTTTGCAAACCTCTGGCATCTATCACACTTTCGGGAATAGCTAGCAGCATCTCGATTAATATCCGGCCAAAAATAACCATAGCGAAGAATCTTCTTTGCAAGAGTTTGACCACCTGAATAATCTCCACACTCTCCTCCATGCACCTCAGCCAAGATTGTCTTAGCCTCTTCTTTAGTTACACATCAGAGTAATGGCATCGAGAATCCACGTCTATACAGATGGTCGCCTTGAATTACGTATCTTGGAGCTTTTCTTAAGAGCTTTTGACGTTCTTTTGAGTTTTCTGGCAAGGAGCCGTTGAGCAGATATTCCTTGATTGGAGTCATCCATGATTCTTGCTCTTGAGATACAGCCATGATCCAATCAATATCCATCTCATAAATACTCGGAGCTGTCAAGACTTCTACAGGGACCAATCCCAATAATTGTGCTTCGCCAGAGCTTGAGTATTTCGTGAGAAAATTTGCCTTCATGTTTTCTTCCCGGGAGATATGATTTATTGTATAGTGATCAAAATCATCGAGAAGTTCACAGGCCTTTGACAGGTAAGCAGGCAGATTTCCTCCTTTAGTCTGAAACTCTTTCTTGACTTGGCATACAATTAGTTAGGAATCACTGAAGATCTGCAACACTTTGATGCTCAGTTCTTTAGCAATCCTCAGACCGGCAATAAGAGCTTCGTATTCGGCTTCGTTATTTGTCGAAGGAAACTCTAATCTTAATGCATAACATAATGATCGTCCTTCAGGGGTTTCAAGTACAACCCCAGCTCCTGAACAGTAATCATTTCTTGCACCATCAACATATAATTTCCATCGAATCGGAATGTCTTCAGTTAACTCTTCCTCACTGCCACCTTTATCTGTGCAATCTGCAATGAAATCTGCTAAAGCTTGTCCACTGATTGCTCTTCGGGGATGGTAAGTGATATCGTATTAACTGAGTTCAATATTCCACTTTAGAAGATGACCCAAAGTTTCATGGCGAAATAGGACTTGCTTTAGAGGTTGATCAGCGAGGACTTTAATAGGATGAGCCTGGAAGTATGGCCTCAACTTTCTGGACGCGATCAATAGACAATAGGCAAGCTTTTCTAACTTTGAATAATTAATCTCTGCCCCAGTGAATCTTTTGCTGATGTAGTAAACTGGACGCTGAACTTTTGCATCTTTTTGTACCAACGCTGCACTGAAGCGTGAGATGAAACTGCTAAGTATATGAATAGATCTTCACCATTGTCGGGCTTAGAAAGTATTGGAGGCGTTTCCATATGATGAATCAGCTCTTCAAAAGCTTTTTGATATTCAAGAGTCCATTCGAAATTCTTCTTTCCTTTCTTCAGAGCATCAAAGAAGGGAATGCATTTATTTGTGGCCTTGGAAATGAATCGACTCAGAGTAGCGACTTTTCCGTTGAGGCTCTGCAATTCTTTCTTTGTTCTAGGGGGTTTGACTTCTCTTAATGCAGTGATCTGAGCAGGATTAGCTTCGATGCCCCTAGCACTCACAATGAAACCTAAGAATTTTCCGGACTCAACCTCGAATGAACATTTCAGAGGATTCAATTTCATTCCATACTTTCGGAGGATCGCGAACATTTCTGCCAGATGGTCCATGTGGTCTACTACCTTCTTTGATTTTACCAACATATCATCAACGTATACTTCCATAGTCCTGCCAATTTGAGGTTTGAACATGGCATTCACGAGTCTTTGATAAGTTGCCCCTGCATTCTTTAATCCGAAAGGCATAACTTTGTAGCAGTAAAGACCAACATCGGTGATGACGCTCGTGTCCTCCTGATCTGGCTCATGCATCATGATTTGATTGTATCCTGAGTAAGCATCCATAAAAGACAATAACTCGTGCCCGGCTGTTCCATCCACCAACTGATCGATTCTGGGCAATGGAAAACAACCTTTGGGACATGCTTTATTCAAGTCTGAAAAATCGATGCATACTCTCCACTTTCCATTTGCTTTTTTAACCAACACCGGATTAGAAACCCAATTTGGATAAGTGGATTCTCTGATGAAGCCATTCTCCATGAGCCGATCTACTTCTTCTTTTAAGGCTGTTGACCTTTTAGGACCATGCGTTCTTCTTTTCTGCTTCACGGGTGTGAACTTCGGATCAATATTTAAGGCATGCACTGCAATTTCTGGAGATATTCCACACATGTCAGCATGACTCCAAGCGAATACATCCAGGTTTGCCTTCAAGAATGATATCAGCATATTTTGAATGGTCGCACCTAGTTGTGAACCCACATTTAGTACCTTGTTTGGATCTTTTTGGTCAACAGGAATTGGTACCGTTACCGCTACTAGCACCACTCTATTCTCCCCTGCACTGGTTTTTCTGGGATCAATTTACTTTCGCGCACCACTATGCTCACCAGTGCAGGGTCCACCCCGTACTTGCTACAAGGTGGGTTCTTTGATGCGGAGCGGAGCTGCCGCACCCTTTCCCATTTCTCTCTTCTTCGCCTCCCGCAAGTCTGTGAGATAACATTCCCGCCCAGCACCCTGGTCTCCCTTTAGAACACCAACACCATTATCAGTAGGGAATTTCATAGTTAGGCACCATGGGGTGAGAATAGCTTTGAATGCAGCAAGAGTTGGTCGTCCCAAGAAGGCGTTATAAGCAGAAAATTCATCAACAATAACAAAAGTTTGCTTGCGAACCACTTTTCTTTCCCCTTCGCCAAGTTCTACAAATAAGTCGACGGTTCCGATAGGCTGTTTCGGTTCACTAGTGAACCCAACAATCTTTTGCGAAGAAGCCTGAACATCAGCCATCGGAATTTTCATTTGATCAAAGGTCTTTTTGAAGAGGATATTACAAGAAGCTCCGCAATCGACGAGCACTCTTCTCACAGTGGCTGGTCCGATACCGACGGTTATTACCAACGGAACCATGGTGGGCGCCTCAACTCCCATAGAATCTCTAGCTCTGAACACGATATCATCGTGACAAGTTCTTTGCTGTTTTGGAGGAACAACATCTTCCAAAATAAAAACAGTTTCTTCTTTTGGGGCATGTCTCAGAGCATGAGCATATCTTTCCATTTCTCCCCAACTTCTGCCTACTGGGTGTGGACCTCATGTGATTACATTAATTACAGGCCTTTCAGATTCCTGCACCGCAACCTTTTCTCCCGAGCCAGATTGACGAGTAGGAAGTTGCTGCCCCTGAGTGGATGAGGCCGGATCACTTCTGTTCCTCTTAACATACTGTTGCAGTTTATTCTCTCTCAATAGTTCTTCAATCAAGTTCTTTAGATGGCGACATTCGTTGTTGTCATGACCAGGTTGGTTGTGAAATCGACAGAATCTTCCATTGGGAACAAAATTCTTTCTAAGCTTCAACTTAGGTGGCTTAGGATACTCGATAGCATCCTTAGTTGCGAAGAAGATGTTCTCTGGGGTCTCAGTTAAAGGAGTAAAATCTGAAAAATGACGTGTTTTCTTCATATCCTTCTGTTTTTTCCCACCGTTGTTTTCCCTTTCCTGTCCACCAGACTCTTTCTTGTTAGAAGTTTCAGCCACATTATTGTTTTGGATTTCAGCCACAACCACCTTTGATTGTGCAGGAAGATTTTCCAGACGCATAAATTCATCAGCCTTCTTATAAAACTTCTCTAGTGAATTCGGTTCTTTCATTTTCAACCATTTTCCGAACTCACTTGTTTTATCGATAGTTCGCATCAAGTAAGTTAGAATCATTCGAGGCTCCGCATTATCCACTTCGGCCAAAGCTATGTTGAAGCGATTCAAGAAGGATTTGATAGATTCGCCGGAAGCTTGTTCTAGGCTGGATAGTGACATTATGTCCTTAGCCTTTGTAGCATACAACCTGAACTGATCCTTGAATTTACGAGTCAAATCAGAGAATTGATCCACAGATCGGACCGGTAGCTTTGTAAACCAGAGTAGAGCCACTCCTTCCAAATAGACATGAAAATATCTGCATTTAATCTCATCTGTTGCCCTGGCACCTGTCATATGCCAATCATATTTGTATAAGAACTGATTTGGGTCGCTTGTTCCTCGATAGGCTGGGATAGTAGGAGGAACAAATTTCTTTGGAAATTCAGCTTTTAGAATTCTCTCGGTAAACGGAGTCTTGCTTGGAGCAAATCCCCAGTCATTTTCATCTTGATTCTTTTGCATACTTTCTTTCATAATCTGGCGAACCATTCCTGATAGATATTCTTCATCATTCAGAGGCCTTGCCGGGCAGACGTCAGCCACCTTTTCGAAAGTTTGTGTGAACAAACATTCGCGAAGAGGCGGCTGCGGCCTTGATCCTCCAACTTGGGGAGGTGCCCCTTCAGCGAAGCCAGCTGCTCTTTGAGGAATATCTTTGTCTTGGGAGTCATGAGTTTCTTCAGCAAAGGTTGGTTCATTGTTTTCTGGTTGTCGGTTCATCCCAAGCAGAGCGTTTAACCTGTCCATCATCAAAGCATTTTGAGCTTCCATTTGCTGGTATAACCCCGACACAACATCATCAAGTTCAGCCCTTGTGACTCCCACAGCAGGAGTTGCCTGATTTGGCGCTAGAGAGGAAGCAGCCCTGTCATTAGCATTTCCGGATCTCGTAGATCTACTCTTTCTTCCAGGAGCCATGATTTCAGATAGACTTCTGGTTTTTAAGGAGATTCTTTCAACAAATCTTTGCGAAGCAATGGTGAGAATGGTCCTGAGTTGGTTTCTCAGTGAAAGCACCAAAATGTTATCGTATAAATCGACGCTAACACCCCGGTGTGAGTATTAGTAATGTGAAAGCACCACCCGTTGGTACGGGAACTAGAAATAAGCAGAAAATAGGGGAAAAGTAAAGAGACAACAGTTTTATAGTGGTTTGGCTCGAAATTAAGCCTACGTCCACTTTATCTTCTTTATTGATGATTCGGTTACAACTCTTTACAATACACTTTGATTACAACACACTTTAGACGAGTAGCTAGAACATTGATGTAAGAGAGCTCTTTGAATCCATGTCGGATGTGTTTGATCTCCTCTTGAAGTTTGTTGAAGCGTCTTTGGTGTTTGAAGTGTCGGATGAGTCGAGAAAACAGCAGAGTATAGGCGTTCAAGAAATGATCCAAAAGTCCACTTTCAGTTGGAGTAGGTGGGGTATTTATAGGAGAATTCTGGAATTAGGTCGTAGGTCGTGAGCGACATTGGATAGGTCGTAGGTCGTAAGCGACCTAAGGAGCACGGGCTACGACTTAATAGTTTTGCACTTGATCATTTGAACATATTGACAAGTCATAGGTCGGGAACGACCTAAGGTAGGTCGTAGGTCGATGGATGCGGGTTATTTTCGAAGCTTGCTGAGTTGTTAGATCGCTGTGTTCCTAGGTCGCTGGATCGCTCCATCCTTTAGGTCGCTAAGTCGCCCCATCCTTTAGGTCGCTAGGAGTTTTAGGTTGTTAGGTCGCTCCATCCTTTAGGTCGCTAGGAGTATTCAACCCCTTAGCTCGTTTATACTTTTAGGTCGTTAGGTCGCTCCATCCTTTAGGTCGCTATGAGTATTCAACCCCTTAGCTCGTTTATACTTTTAGGTCGTTAGGTCGCTCCATCCTTTAGGTCGCTAAGTCGCTCCATCCTTTAGGTCGCTAGGAGTATTCAACCCCTTAGCTCGTTTATACTTTTAGGTCGTTAGGTCGCTGGAGTTTTAGGTCGTTAGGTCGCTGGTGTTTTAGGTCGCTTCAAAAAGAGGAGTTAACACTTGCCCCTCGAAGTACATGCCTATGTCATAGGTCGTGTGCTTCGATTTGATTCTGCTAGGTCGTGAGTGATCTAAAACATGTGCTAGCTCGCGTGCCCATTCGCCTTCTTCTCTTTGCCCCATATAAACTGTTAGCTCGCTTCTTCCTCTTTACCTGCTCTAACTCTCAAGACCGCCATTGAAGATCCTCTAAGCTTTCAAAGTCGAGTTCGAACTATCCAATCGTCAATTCATCTTTATCATCATATTGCGAAGTGAATTCGATCTCCATCCTACCATAATCACCGCTGAATTGTGAATTCCCATTTTCTGACCCTAGTCCAATTCCATGTGTCGCGCTACACTTTGAGTGATGTTGCGATCGACTTTCAATCATCATCAGTTACATTGTCGTTGTGATGCACGAGAACATAGCAAGGTGTTGGACGAATTACAGATCTGAGACGATTTGAATTGGTTTTGGGTGATCTAGTGGTATGGAAAGATAACAGATTTTACTGAGAGAGTGGTGGACTTCATTGAGAGGATGATAACGGGTTATCGGGCTTGATCGCTTAGGTGATCTGCTGAGTGGAGGGGAGTGAACGGGTTAAAGAGAGTTAGGACGACCTTAGGCTTATCGATTTGAACGTGAATCACACGACCTTACTTTCTTGCGACCTAACTTGCTCGCGACCTAACATAAAGCTTAAAGTAGCACGACTTAACAAATTAACGCCCTAACTTCTTGTGGCATAGGTTTTAGATCGCGACCGAGCTAGGACTTGGACGAATTTGCATTACTTTGACCTGAAGCCTTAAACTCTTCGACTTGCACAGTGCGACTTAAGGAAAACCTGACCTATGCTAGGTCGCTGATCGACCTAAGAGATGAACAAAATTGAAGCACTTGTACAATTTTGAAAGAACTTGCTTGAACTTTGAACTGTTTGAACTTTGTTGCACTTCCTTACAGATTATACTAACTTTTAAGCTAACAACCTGTTAAACACAACATTTGCAGAAAACTAGGGCGAATATACTGCCATTGACTGCCCATATCAAATGACAGATTAGTCGATAAAGAATAATCAACTTAAATGAACTGTGTGAAGGAAATGATGTGAATCAACAAATTCAAATGAAGTATTAAAGCAAAGCTAAAATAATCAACTAAAGCTGATTTGTTTGCATCAACACTGCTCTTGGACTTAATATAACAAGCCCTGAAACTCTATAATTGACACATGTCAACTAATTTGATTCTAGTTATATTTGCTTGTCATTTTACTAGTTTTGCACAACACTTCACACTTTTAGGAAATATGCACCTTCATATTTGAATATCCAGTTCCTTGTGTAGAATGACTTCTCAACAAGAAGAGAAAGTTGGACAAGATGAAGAAATCTTCCCCTTAGCTAATCTGTTGGATAATCCCCCAGAAAGAATTTCAACCACTCTGAATCAACGGGCGTTCAGTCAATTATGTATTCAGTTTGGTATTGCCAAAACGGACGCTTTGCTTCCTGGAGTAAACGATACTGCTGACAGGCCACCTCTTGGTTTTGTCGTAGTTAATCGTCAGATGTGCTTAAGTGGAGCTATTCCTCCCTTTAATGATTTTCTTTGACAGCTTCTTCTTCGCTTAACTATCTCTCCCTTCCAGCTACACCCCAATGGTTATGCCATTTTGATGGGGTTGTGTGTGCTGTTCAGGAGGTCGCTCGACCGTCTTCCAAGTTTTGAAGAGATTTGCTATTTGTGCACTTTTGCGAAGAACAAAGATCACCCTTCAATTATACTTGTGAGAGGCGCAAGAAACCGTAAATTGATTCTAGACTTGCCCGAGAGTGCACACGGGTTTTTAAATCAATTCTTCTATGTTCGTTGCCCCCCGGGGTTCTATGCTATCTGGAGAATAGGAAGTAAAATTGCCTATTTCCGCTCACTTCATTTTTCTGAATTTCTTGAAACTCGAATTGTCAAGTAATGAACTTCATTCTTTACTTTTGTAGCACTTCCTCCTCCGCTTAGAGATCCCAGCTGCAAGCCAACCTTCGAAACATTAAGTGATGTGGCTGCTGAAGAGAGAAGCATTAAATTTTTGCTGAAAGACGAGTTTTTGCACCAGTTCGGACTTTTACACCCCTCTCGATCTACTCAGATTCACCAAGTTTCTAGTTTCGAGACTGAAACATTAGTTGCCCCGGTTTCTACCGAGGAGGTCGTATCAAAGGAAACCGCTGCAGGAGCTTCGTTGGTGAAGTGTTCTATCCCTGCCGATGTCGCGAGGTCATCTGGCAAGCTTACACTTTCCCCGGTAATTGAAGAAGGAGTTGAAAAAGAAAGCTCCGCCGGGCATTATGGTGACGATACTTTTGATGGGCTAAGCGACTTAATGGTGACCTCACGCGAGCTTTTTAAAGATGACACCACCAACACTAAAGTTGTCTCTCCAGCGATTGAAGCGACATCTGCTTTACGACGATACTTTGGAAATTCAGCTTTTAGAATTCTCTCGGTAAACGGAGTCTTGCTTGGAGCAAATCCCCAGCCATTTTCATCTTCATTCCTTTGCATACTTTCTTTCATAATCTGGCGAACCATTCCTGATAGATATCCTTCATCATTCAGAGGCCTTGCCGGGCAGACGTCAGCCACCTTTTCGAAAGTTTGTGTGAACAAACGTTCGCGAAGAGGCGGCTGCGGCCTTGATCCTCCAGCTTGGGGAGGTGCCCCTTCGGCGAAGCCAGCTGCTCTTTGAGGAATATCTTTGTCTTGGGAGTCATGAGTTTCTTCAGCAAAGGTTGGTTCATTGTTTTCTGGTTGTCGGTTCATCCCAAGCAGAGCGTTTAACCTGTCCATCATCAAAGCATTTTGAGGTTCCATTTGCTGGTATAACCCCGACACAACATCGTCAAGTTCAGCCCTTGTGACTCCCACAGCAGGAGTTGCCTGATTTGGCGCTGGAGAGGAAGCAGCCCTGTCATTAGCATTTCCGGATCTCGTAGATCTACTCTTTCTTCCAAGAGCCATGATTTCAGATAGACTTTTGGTTTTTAAGGAGATTCTTTCAACAAATCTTTGCGAAGCAATGGTGAGAATGTTCCTGAGTTGGTTTCTCAGTGAAAGCACCAGAATGTTAACGTAAAAATCGACGCTGACACCCCGGTGTGAGTATTAGTAATGTGAAAGCACCACCCGTTGGTACGGGAACTAGAAATAAGCAGAAAATAGCGGAAAAGTAAAGAGACAGCAGTTTTATAGTGGTTAGGCTCGAAATTAAGCCTACGTCCACTTTATCTTCTTTATTGATGATTCGGTTACAACTCTTTACAATACACTTTGATTACAACACACTTTAGACGAGTAGCTAGAACTTTAATGTAAGAGAGCTCTTTGAATCCATGTCGGATGTGTTTGATCCCCTCTTGAAGTTCGTTGAAGCGTCTTTGGTGTTTGAAGTGTCGGATGAGTCGAGAAAACAGCAGAGTATAGGCATTCGAGAAATGATCCAAAAGTCCTCTTTCAGTTGGAGTAGGTGGGGTATTTATAGGAGAATTCTGGAATTAGGTCATAGGTCGTGAGCGACCTCGGATAGGTCGTAGGTCGTAAGCGACCTAAGGAGCACGGGCTACGACTAAATAGTTCTTCACTTGATCATTTGAACATATTGACAAGTCATAGGTCGGGAACGACCTAAGGTAGGTCGTAGGTCGCTGGATGCGGGTTATTTTCGAAGCTTGCTGAGTTGTTAGATCGCTGTGTTCCTAGGTCGCTGGATCGCTCCATCCTTTAGGTTGCTAAGTCGCCCCATCCTTTAGGTCGCTAGGAGTATTCAACCCCATAGCTCGTTTATACTTTTAGGTCGTTAGGTCACTCCATCCTTTAGGTCGCTATGAGTATTCAACCCCATAGCTCGTTTATACTTTTAGGTCGTTAGGTCGCTCCATCCTTTAGGTCGCTAATTCGCTCCATCCTTTAGGTTGCTAGGAATATTCAACCCCTTAGCTCGTTTATACTTTTAGGTCATTAGGTCACTGGAGTTTTAGGTCGTTAGGTCGCTGGTGTTTTAGGTCGCTTCAAAAAGAGGAGTTAACACAGCGATTCAAGTGTCAGACACATTAGAAACCAAGGTATATGTACATTTACATATGTATTTATTTCTCAAGTCTGTTTGGGTTTCTTTAATGTTCCACATTTAGTTTATACACATATCATATAAGTTTTATTGTTATATAAATTTTATATTTCATATTACTTATATGATAGTCTTCCGTATAATATATCATTAATTAAATCTTATCTAATTAACTTTAATCAATTAACTCTTTAATTAATTTTAAATTAGCATTCCAATATAACTTTTATATTCGACATATCTACTATTACATTTATAGTGTATACTACAACCTTTATAGTGTAACACACATATATCATATATATGTGTATTTTATTTAATTAATTAACCTTTAATTAATTTATTCAATTAAACAATTTTTATTAAAATTTATTAATTTCAAAATTTATCTTGTATACATACATGTATACTTATGTTATCTTAAACATTTTGAAATAACATAAGATATATAAACATATATACATGCATATATACATTAATTAATTAACATATTTAATTAATTTATTTTATTAATCTTATTAATAAATTTAAAATTTAAAATTATTGTATAAATATTTTCAAACATTTTGAAAATATTATTATCCTTTCATACATTTTGAAAACTTATGTAGTATTATAATTTTTATAATAAACATGTTTTATTTTAAATTTAACTATTAAATTTAAATTCTTTAACATTAATTTTCAAAACGATTTTGAAAATTAACCCAAGGCCTAAATTAAGTTGGGCCTTTTCTATCAGGAGCAACCTTTGGGCTCACTTCACCTTTCGGGCCGGGCCAGTAACCAGGTAGGACAAGGTACTTGATTACCCAATTACAATCCTAGACATTACCTTTCTAGACACTGTACTAAGTGTGCAAGCTTAATTAGTTAGCACTAATATGACTAAATTAGACCGCACAGGCTATTGGGCTCAAATACCATTGTTGGAACTGGATTAGCCCACAGCGGAAGTTATGGGTGAATTTCAAAATTTTTACTCTATAGGATCTTTTATTGGGCCTATGAAGTCTAACTGAATTAGAAGATTTCTAAATTTCATTTAAATAAAATCATTTATTTTATTTAAATTCAAATATATTAATATATGAAATTAATTTTATTTGATTTAGTTTATACATAAATGTATCATATACATATATGTGTAAGTGCATGTGTAACATAATAATCCGTGAAAGGTATAATATGCCCATATGTAGATGTTGGAATTTACATCGCAACAGACATATTAGCTCAATTTGTATGTCATGTATGTTGTCCAAATATGTGCATGTATATGTGTTACAAAATATATATACACACACATACACATATGTATGTATAAATATATTATATATAATATATGAACATAAAACATTTATATATAGATAAATATATATACATATAAAGAGAGAGAAAAATTATTAAAAATTATTTATAATTCAATATTAACTTAGTTTTGCAAACATAATCATTTTAGTATTTTAATTTTTATACACTATGAATGAAATAATGTTTGCATCCATAAATAATTAACATAAAATAATCTATTGATGAAAATTCAAATTTTACAATTTTAGAAAATTTAGGATCATAAAATAGAGCTTAGGAAAAATCTGGAGATTTTTCAAAGTTTAAATATTATTTTTAAAAACAAATACATTGATTTCGGCAATAATTATTTAATATAAAATAATATATTCTTGAAAAGTAAAATTTTAAAATTTCAAAAATTCTAGGATCGTGAATGAAAGGTTACAAAAATTTTTGAAGAATTTTTCAATTAAATTATTATTTTTAATAAATCATAATCAGTTTTTCTGAAAAAATATTAATTATTAAAAATAATAAACTTTATTGAAAAATTCCTAAATTTTTTCTATATGTTTTTGAAATGATATAATATTTTAAAAAAATATAAAATTGAATTTTTAATGTAACAATTAGTTTATATACAATAAACAATTCAAAAATTCAATATATGTTAATTTAAAAATATGAATATATTTATGATAATTAATTTTCGAATTTATAAATTCATATAATATATAAATAATTGTACCAATTTTTTTAAATCATATACATATCTTATATATGCATATATGCTATTATGAGAGAGAAATATGCACTAATATATATATATATATATATATATGAATTTATTATTAAATATATATAAAAAAATTATTAATGACAAAAATTGATTTTGTACAATAAACAACATTTGTCTATACATAAATCAAATAGTATAATAAACAAATTATACACATAACTAAACTGATTTGTGACAACCACATTTACTTACAAAAATCTCACCTAACTAAACATATAGTAGCAATATATTTAAACAGATAAGAAATTGCTCATTATCAGATCATAAAATATAATTTAATTACTGTAATATGAATTAAAATTACCAATTTAATGATGCTTTTGAATCCACGTTGAAGCAATGACTTCCATTCCTTTTACTGTTCTTGATTCACCAGATTGCAAGTCCGGAATCACCGACCTCTAACTATCGAATTGTATTATTTTTTGAAATATATTTGAGAATTTTGAAGTGGATTGAGAGCTACGTATTAATCAGCAATGTAGAAGGTAATGGCGGCCAAAAAAAAGTTCATCATTATTTTTATAGATATATACATATACACATACATACACACACATACACACGAATATATATATATATATATATATATATATATATATATATATATATATTGTTGTATTAGAGAGAAACGAGGAAAACCTTTTTACACATTCTCACTTGATCTCAACCCACTATCTCCATGCCAATTCCCTATGTTCTAGCCACCCATAGACCTTCCCAAAACTGAAATTTTGCAGCCCTAATGATGGGCCTCAGACCCATCTAAGCCCAAGCCAAAATACTATGCAATTAAATGTAATGTAATCGCTTGTCGATATTGTATATCGATCGATATATTTATAACTGTTATAAATATATATAACATTATTTATTTCTCAAATCATATTCAAATTTTATAATTAATATTTCATAAATATTAATTAATTTAATTAATTTATAACAATAATAAACTAATTAAATAGTTCGGTCTTAAGGGAATTCATCATTTTGGCTGTGTAACTCTTGGGTGTAAATTTGGTCAGCGATTAACATCGAACTATTCTAATGTTAACGTTCACACGTCACTTAACAGGTGGTGTGACATTTGGCCAAATTTATCGCTTACTCATTTTCGGTAAAAATCCAATTTTAGTTTAATAAGAGTTACCCGGTTGTGACATTTGTTTACACAAATTCTCTTTTCAAAACTATATCACTTTGGACTAATGGAATTTGGTAATGGTCAAAATTCCAACTTCATCCACATTCAACTTTATAGTCCAAATACAAAGTCCTTGGTTCAATAAGAACAATTATTATTAACCGAAATGCTTTGGCCAGAGATTTTGACTTTGAGTTGACTATGATACTAACCGCATATAACTGAGGAGACGAATCCTCTCTTGAATAGTGCTTCACTTCCAATACTTCCACTCGACCCAACTATAGTCACTCGATGGACGCCATGCCATGATTTGGCTATAATCAAAGCGTAGCTTTCATATTGAAGATCCACAGTATTCTCAAGTCGAGAGAACTGTGTATATCAGTCACATTAATATTTTCTGTTTGACCTTAGTTATACTTACCAACATAAAACTATCGAGTGAGTCGTTCCATAGTTATCCAATAACTATTAGTACGTAACCCCTAGGTGCCCCCCATTAGTCATGAGTAATACACCACCCAACATTTGGAGAGCGTTACATACTCCAGTCTCAACGGATATATCGATATCCAATCTCGATGCATCTTGACTAGGAACATTTAAAATGGTATATTTGTTTCCTTGTGATAAATTACTCACGGTTACAACACTTTGTAACTACTATCACAAAATATACGATGGAAGTATTTTTCTATCAAATATACATTTAATTAAGGTAATTAATTAATATAATCTCAATATATCAAGTATATAATAGGAAGAAAATACCTTTTATTTCGAACAAGATTGGTCAACGAGTTAGTTATCTGTAACAAATTACATAATTGCCCCTAGGGAATACCCCTAACTCTATCAACAAATTTATAAACTCATTTCCAGTTATTCTCTGTTAACAATAGATTTATATTATTCCGACTTCATTTAAAATCGATTTCTGTTTAAAATTCCATTTGGAAATCTATTCCTTAACAAGTTCCAATAATAATCCAAATTCATTCAAATCTCAATTACGACTTCCTTTTACTATTTTAAGAAATCTCATTTAAAATCCATTGTTTAAAAATTCTCAATTTAAAATTCTCTATTTGAAACCATTTTACGAAATAGCTAAATAAATATCCAAAACCAAATTATTTATTTTATCCAACCCAATTCCATTGTAAATAATCCAAAAATTTCAATATAAATATTTCCATTTCCAAAATCGGCTTTGAATTCCATTTTTAAAATCAAAAATATAATTTATGGTATTTATTATACCAAAATTAAGGCCAGTGCTACTATAGCATTCAATAAATCAAATCACATCATAATCTATAACAGATTATTCAACACATCATATATCACTATATATGAAAATAAAATCAACATTTTGAGTAATCTAGTTGGATCCCTCCAAACTGTTTTCCTGCAACCACAGATGTTATATAACAAAAAACACTAATCCCGCTTGGAGGCGGGATATCGGGGTAATATATGGTCATCCGCTATTATGCGGGGCACATAGTGTCTCATCCGCTCCAATCGGCGGGAATATACCCAACTACTAATATATATATATATATATATATACTAATATATATAATATAACATTCAACCGATAATAATATATCAATTCAACCAAACATCTAATAATTAATTTTCATTATTATAAATTAAACCTAGTAGTCCAAAATGATTGAGATTTACTCACCTTGATTTTTAATTTGCAATCCGTTCCTATAACGACCCGGAATTTTCGATCCCGAAAATTCCAGATAGTTAGGGAAAAAGAAGAGAAGAGGTAGAAGAAGAAACAGGAAACAATCACAGAATCTCACATTCGCAGCGGATAAAATATAATATCAAATAATATTCTTTACACAAAGAAAGGTGTACCAGTCAATTACATTTTAATACATCAGAGTTACAACATACTCAAACACGGGACATATACAAATCAACATGTCTCAGATAAACAGAATTTTAGCACAGCGGAAACACTCCATACGTTCCTGCCATCCAGCTCGCTTCCTGAGCTCCAGAACGTCCTTACCTGAAAATCTATAATACTCGGTCTGACCCGAGCATTACCATAAAGTAAACCCGAGTCAGGCTGGAAACCAGCGTGAGTAAACCCATATAATTTGAAATACTAAGTTATAAAGCTTCTTTGAAACCAGGGTAACTCGTACCTCACTACGAGTTCTTATCTTGTTATAGTCAAAGACTTATTTCACAAAATAATATCTAAGTACCGTTACTTAGTTTCAATGGTCTATTTTACTTAATTTATTCCATTCCAGCCTATTTGATTTACAAAATCAAATCTATAAAGAATTATAGATTACTAATCAAAGTGGTTCCGGATATCGCTGATATCCGATCCCGGTCTCTTCGAATTCAAAACCATTTTTAATCCAAGTTGTTTAAGTTAAATAATTCAATTAAACTTCAGAACAACATATTCACACATCAATTCATCACAGATAGATAACTTACATGATCTCAGTTCAACCAAAGCATTTAATATCATAGAACGCCATATTTTATCAGACTAGAGATATTAATCAATCCAAACATTCAATACAATTTAATCATCCATAAGCAAGATTAATTAGTCCGTTTCTAATCAATTTAATTAACACAAAGTAAATTAATTACTTTTATAAATCCTGCTTAATTAACATTAATTAAACCATTTAATTAATTATCCTTTAATTATCTATCTAAATAAATTATCCATAATTACTTTCATTAAGTAATTATCCCATTGGTTAATTATCCTTAATTAATTAACCTTTAATTATTAATTAATCAACCTTAATTAATAATTCAATCAACCTTTAATTATTAAATAATTAACCTTTAATTAGTTATTCTTAATTGATCACAAAAATAAATTAACCTAAAGTTAATTACATAAATTAATTAATCCTTAATTAATTACATTAATTAATCATCCTCTAATTAATTAATTAACCTTTAATTATTTAAGTGATAAATCCTTAATTATCCTTTAATTTCAAATTATCTTAATTACTTTCATTAAATAGTTATCTTTAATTAATGACATTATTAAGTTTATTTAGAATAAACTTTACAAATAAAGGTTATAAATATATATTTTAAAACATTTTAAACTTAATTAATTTAAAAACAATTTATGTTATAACCTTTATCTAATTCCAAACTTAGATAAAATATAAAAGAACTAATTAAGAAATTAATTTAAACTTGTCTTATTTAAAAACGTAGTTAATAATTTAAACTGACCCAAGCCCTCATACCACATTTCCGAGCATCATCCCGAGTCAAACACCAGTTTCCCTGAGACCTCGTTCAAGTAAAATCTCAAAACCCCCGAGTCATTTCTATTTAAAACTTTATTTTGTGTTTAAAATTTAAAACACGTAATACCCACGAACAACCCCGCATTCTACTCGAGCCACCATCCTAATTTCCCGAGAGCAAATCCGAGGCACCCTTCTTCTTCTCCAAACCCAACAGCCACTATCCAAACTATGCACGTACATGTGCACAGATGATCGGAGTTGCTCCGACCATCGGTGCTACCTCACCCAAGTCACTGATGACCATCTCGACTCAGGCAAACACCCAAAACCCTTGAAAACGACCAGAATCAAAATCGAACACAACAGCATCGCTTGGAACCCAACCATGATCATTGAAAACACCTTGCCGACGACGATCCCGTTCGCCATCAACTTCGCCATTGAACCCAAAGCTACGCCACCATCCCACGCATCGATCCCCCCTGGTCCGGTCAATTCCGGTCCACCCATGACAACGTAGCGATCCAATTTTCCGACCTCGACAAATTTGGGTTTTAAACCCTACTCCGACCAAAAGCCGCCGCCACGGTGGACTAATAACCCACCCACCATTTTTGCCGAGACCACCAAACTTCCCTCTACCTCCAGCAGAGACCCCGACCACTCTGAATTTCCCGATCACCAAAAATCACCCAAAATCGGATTTCCGTTCAACATGCCATTTCTCTCGATTTACAAGTCTAAATATCATGATTATAATTTTAAAAATTATCATTTTCGATAACAATTCAGTTTATATACTTGAATACATGATTTATTCTAATCGAGATTTAAATATATTCATGCTTTTACTGTAATTCTTCATTTTGTTAAAAACTATCTTTAAATCTTGCCTGGAAATATTTTTAAATCAAATCCCTTTTTATTACAATCAAGTTTGATTTATACATCTAGGTCTAACAAGAATCAGGGAGAGATATATTGAATTTTGATCAGGTTTGAACCCTGTAAAACCTGAAACAGAGCTCTGCATACATATATTTATATTATATACAGACTTACACATCAAACCACTACATATTCATACACATGCAAGTATCAAATTTCATTTATCACAACATTATCACAAATAATATTCATAAGCATCAAGATAAAAATTGATTTGAGTTTTTAATAGAGATGTTTACTCACCTGAAAATCCAAGTTTGATCAGAGAGCGGAAAATAAATCTTGCTTTTGAAAAACTGCTAGCTGAAACCCTATTGATCTTCTTGTTTGATTGATGAAGTTGTTGCTATAGTTTGTAAAATACATTCTAGTTTGTTCAGTTGTGATGAACGAATTGGAATAAGAAGATTGATATATATAAACAAATATACAGTGTGTTTATTTTACTGGTACAACAAATGGTCAGAGATTTTTTTTCTTTCTTTGACTAAGCAAAATTTTTCTGTGGGAAATGAAATGATTTATAACATTTCGAAATGACCTTGTCTTTTCTAGAATAGATAGCATTAAATGCAAGTGTCTCATACTTATCCATACTTTTACCACTTTCCTATATTTTATTTCATATGGGCATATGTACATTTATATCCTTATTTAGGTATATACTTATATAAATGTATATATTTTATCATTTTATAAATATACATATATACCTCCATAATTATTTTTATTTTCATATATATTATTCCATATGAGCATATATTCCTATATTTGTATATTTATACACTTATTTTTACATATATATGTCATCCAACATAAAACTTGTATCTATATTTTAATGGATATTTTATCTCAGTTTAAATGGTGAAGTTTATCTATACAAAAAGTTTTATTTTCTTTCTATAGAATTTATCATATCCAGAGATTAAATATCTAATATAGTTTTTAATTCAATTTATATATATATATATACAGATATTTTAATTATCATAATTTTATTTGTTCGACTTATCCAAATTAATATTCCAATGGTTTGAATCAGTTAACTACCCCATTTAACCGAGTTTAAAATCCGGGTCGTCACATTCCTTCCCCCTTTAGAACTTTTCGTCCCCGAAAAGGAACGATGCAATAATATTAATTTTACTGTGTATTTTAGTTAAATTATTCCTTAAACATTTTTAACTCTTTTACACCTTTTATATTAAAATTTTAAAACACTTTAAAATCTCCATAATATTACGAAAATAGTTTTATACAAAAATACTTTTTATAACTCGATGTCTCAACAAGTCTATCCTTGTTCTCATACAACTTCAGTCAAATGTTGATCAGGCGCGGGATTGAAAATCTATAAATACTTAGCAGACCCATTTCAACACCTAGTGAAAATACTTGAAAAATAATTTTATTGAAAATATCGAAAACATTTTTGAATATAGAGGAAATATCTTTGGTGAGAATGCTTTGGAAATCATCACTCCCATCCATGGTCGCAGTTAACCAGATGGTTACATTGCCATCCCGGCAAAATCCATAGATAACTGTAGGCCTCCGCGCCCCTTGATTACACCATGGAACCCGCTACAGATTGTAGTTATACTCGGGCTATACGTTCCTATCACAGCAAAAACCCATATAACCGTAGGCATCAGCGCACTCAAATTTCGCTGCCGAAAGAATGAAACTCCTCCACTCGACCATAGATCGCAGTCTACCGATGTTACGTTGCCGTCCCGGCAAAATCAAGTGTAGACTGTTGGCACTCATCCTCCACATGATTTTCGCTATGGTCCACACAGTAGATCGCAGCGACATCGAGTTACGCTGTCGTCACAGCATAACCCAAATGCCCTTGTAGGCATCAGTGCCCTCGACTTTTGCTACCCAATAATCCTCAGGAACTAGTTTTGTCCGGACTCCTCATAGGATCAACTTTGGAACCTCCCCTTAGGGCTCAAGGCAGTACCACCCTGTGGCACTCCTGAGAAGTTCATTCAAGGGAGCGCCTTTTTCTCCAGAGCCACTTTCAAAACACTTTATACTATACACATATAGTATTTTCCAAATCATACACCTAGTATGAATTTCATATAAATCTCCTTTCTCAAAATCGATTATCCCAAAATCGATAATTCACAAACTAGGCTTTCCAAATTCCAAATTTGATTTTCCTCAAAATTCAAAAGCCCTTTTTTTAGAAATCCATAGGTTCCCAAAACCTTTTTCCAAAATCATTTTCACAAAATCCTTTATATATACGCATACATATATATAATAACCTTGGGAAATCTTTGAATCACTTCATACTTGTATAAATTCACCTTTATACCTCAAATACTTTCAAAACCTTTTTCTTTTGGCAGTAGATTCAACAAGGGGGTTTTATCATATATATAATAAAGATACGTAACTTTGTTTATTCCAAATCAAATATTCAAATTTGATTACTCTTTAAAATCACTTACCAAATTACTTACTTCCATAAAGTAATTTTTACCATAGAAATATCCAATTTCCACTTTACTTCATCATATATTTCACAAAATATACCTTTCATTTCAAAACCACTTTACAATTCTTATCCACAACTTACAATATCAATTTCATTCAAACTCGTACGATGTCCACATATCATCCGTATGCAATATCAATCTGATCGCTCACTCGATCACACAATTTCACTTCCGAACTAGTATTGTCTACCCGACTTCCTAGTGCGGACTCAGATCTGGTTTCTTGATTAGAAACCGTTATTCTCCTTGCATAGGTCACAACTATGATAGAGAATTTCCAGAACCAATCAAAAATCCATATTCAGTTTCGCCGTCGAAAATCGAGCGAAAAACCCAACTCGGATTGATAATACTATCTCGAAATTCTGTGCTCGAATCTGGATCAAAACACTATGCGAATAGAGTAATATACGTACATCCTACGTATTTATCTTCATTGATTATCAGTTAAATCATTTTCCTTTCTATTCTTCCTTACTTTGATTTTATTCACTTATTCACATTTGCCTTAATCCCCATTTGGATTATCACTTCAATTCTTATCTCAGTTGGGTATTTAAATCAATAACAATTTGTACTCTGACTAGCTTATATTCAGAAAATAGCTTGAAAATTTTAAAAATAGATAAATAGTTGAAAACTAATTATTAGTTTGTAAAATAGCTGTAAATCAGTTAAGTAATTGTAAAATAGCTGGAAAATAATCAAGTAGTTATAGAAATTTTAAATAATTGAAAAATAGTTGAAAAACAGTAATCAGTTATAAAGTAGTAGAAAAATAGTAATTAGTTTATAAAACAGTTGTAAAATAGTTAAATAGTTCCAAAAGTAATTGTAAAACAAGCTTAAGATAGTTTTAGGTTTAAAAAGAAAAGTTGTGTAGTAAATAGTTTGGAAAAATAGATTTATATCAAACAATTTATTTTGAAAATAGTTCAGAGTCAAACTGTTCAATTCCCCATCAATTCAGTTTAAATTTCCACTTCCATTTAAATTGACTCACTTCAAATTTGAATAACTTCAATTTCCTTTGAACTTGATTTATCCCCAATTCAAGTTGAATTAACCTCAACTTCTTTCAGAACAGATTCCATTTGATTTTAAACATATTCACTTCAATTACAATATCAAATTATTCAAATTAATTTAGACTAATTTCAAATTGAATCCACTTCAATTTCAAATCATTTCAATTTCTATATGAATTAATGTAACGACCCTGAATTTTATATAAATTTAAATTGATAATTAAATGAATTTTTGGATTAAAATTGTATACTTAATTGATAAATTGATACGAGTTTCCCCGAATCCAAATAAAAATGTATTAAGTCATTTTAAATTTAGAAATTGTATATATATGTGAATATATATGTATATGTGCATATATGGGTAGATTTGAAAAGATATATATATATATATATATATATATATATATATGGAGAAATACAAGACAAGTATTTAAGTTGAAAATAAATATCTTAAAATTTTGGTTATGTAAACTATAAAGATATAAAATAAACACATTTAAATAAATTAGTTAAATTTATAACAAAATATACAAAATAATATATAGAACTTTATAAGGCAAAAGAAGAAATACAAACCAAAATTTATAAGTACCTATATACAAACAAATAAAAATACAAATATAAGTATGGAATGAAACAAGTAAACAAACAAACAAAAATATGTTTTCATGAACACTTGCAAAACAAAAGAAAGTATAAATATTATAAGGAAGACATAAAGTACCAAGATAATTAATGCAAGCCACAAAAGTGAGATTTCAACCGAAATAAAGATAAGTATGAACAAGACTAAAGGAAACAAATAAACATAGATGTGTATAAACTTACAAATACAATAAGGTATGTTGTACATGACAATTTATGCAAATGTCTCTAGTACACTCCCTTATACCCATCAGCCGAAATGAAGGTAAAGCAAGTAAAATAAGGTACATATGCATTTAATGTTTACATCTCTAGCATGGCAAAGAAAAAAAAACTTTCAGCCGAGATAAACAATGCAAAGGACTCAAGTAATCAATGCAAAGATATCTTTAGTACAAAGGAAAAATAATATCAACCTTTACAACTCTTTCTATATATCACCATCTTCAAGCTTCATCTCAGTTTTGTTCATTCGAAACTGAGTAAACCAGAAAATAAGCATCACGTTTCCAAGCATGGAAAACAAAACAACTCAAACCAAATCATCTCGATCAGGCATGCAAGTTATGGCAACTAAATCTATCTATTTCCAGTTTTCAACATTCTAGACCCTTGTTTTCCAAATTCCAGATTCAGGCTCTAAAGTGCTCTATCTTCATTTTAAGGTGAGTGAACATGCTTCTTTAAAATATAGATGTTGATAGTTGGTTCGGGAAAATTTTATGTTTGTATATATTGCAAACAATTTGTTCTGTGAGGTTGCTAATTACTGGAAGCTTTATGTTCTTCATTGTTTTAAGCTTATGAGCAAAGAAGTGTGCAAGAATATTAATACTTCTTCACTTAAATCAATTTAAACCTAGGAATTTAAGTTAAATTAAGTATGTTTATCTTAAATCGTAAGCCTGGGAGTTTATTTAAAGCATGATAGTATAAAAGTAGGTACTATTTAAATCAAGTTACAGTAAAAAGAAATCATAAGCTAAAATTTGAATGTTTTAATTTGTGAATTTGATCCCATATCTTGATTTAACATACAAAGTTAAGATTTTTAAACCAAAAATAATGATTTTTAGATGATTAAACACGGTGCAATTTCTATATGAACTCAAATTGCATTTTTATCAATTCCCATAGAATTAACAAATGTTAGCTGCTAAAATTTGTTATGTAGCAAGTTTAATCCTCCACGAATCCAAGAAAAATACTAAATAATTTTTCGAATGTATGGATTTGCCGTTCAAACCCAAAATAGGGTTTAAGTTGGAGTTTTGCAGTGGGTTGAAAACAGGGTGATTTCATCACCTAGGAGTGATCGAGTTCATCGAGGTCGAGGGGGATGTTAGCTTGGACGTTGAAGCAGATGTAGCCGGAGTGGTTGATGTTCCGGTGGTCAGTACGACGATGGCGAGACGTTTTCCCCTGGCGATGTCAGGTTCCAGAGTCGAGCTGATTTGCTCGTTTTCAATTTGGGTTGTGTGCGTGGAAAGTGATGGCTCGAATCGATTTTTAGATCGATTTAGCACTTGCCGGAGGCGGCAACGTTCGCCGGAGCGATGACGAACGGCCGTGCACGTGCACGGCGACGAATTAGTATCAGAGTGTTGGTTTCGTGGGTGACTCGGGGTAGCTCTCGAGTAGGAGATGCTGCTGACTCGAAGTGGAGTTCGAGTGAGTGGGAATGAACGACAGTTTTAAACTTTAACAAAAAGAAAAAAAGAAGAAGAGGAAACCTGAGGAAGAAGAAGTGGCTCGAGGGAAGACTCGGGGAATTCAGAAGTTTTCTCGAGTATACCTTCGGGGACGTGAACATTAACTTTCCAGCTTTAACTTAAACATAAATATAAGTTCCTTTTAATTTAAATAAAAACAAGTCTTTCTATAATGAATGTTTTAATAACTGATTTATGAGTTGTATGTTTTATGTTACTTAACTTATTGAAATGAACTCTTAAGTTAATTTAAACTTAATTTAGAAATGTATTTAAGTGATGAGTAAAAGGACAAAATGTTTAAAGTCTATGTTAATAATGGTTAAGGAATTAATAAAAGATAATGGTTTATCTTATAGTAATTGAGTTAATTAAGTTTATAAAAGTAATTAGGGAATATTTAATTAGTTTAATTAATCAATGATTAAGGATAAATAAATAAATAGTTAAGATTTTAAAATTTATTAATTAAAGGTTAATTACTTAATGTGAGCAATTAAGGGAAAATCAATTAAATGGAAGTAGTAAATGGATAATTACTCAATGAAATTAATTAAAGGTTAATTAATTAAGGGATAATTAATTAATATAAGTAATTAAAGGTAATCGATTACTTGAAGATAACTACTTAATTGAAGGTAATTAAATGATTAAAATTGATCAATGAAATGATTAAAGAATAATTAATCAAAATAATTTGTAATTTATCGATGTAAATTAACCAGGATTAGTAATTCATAAGAAATTAATCTGATTCGAATTAATGATACAATTAACTGACCTTACCTATGGATTTGGATTCTATTGGATGACTTGATTGTTTGATATCCCTGATATAGGATGCTTTGTGATACACCCTGATTTGTATTGTGATCTGTGATAAATTATCTGTGATGTAATTTATTATCTGTGATTTTTATATATCTGTGATCTGTGCATGAACGATAAGCGTTATAGTTTATATCGCTTATCAACTATATCCTGTATTTTGATCTGTGATGATTCATCGTGTTGCACTATTGTGTTAAACCCCAGGACTACACTTTTACACACACAAATATGGATTTCACGTGGAAATCGGTTAAGTCACAGATAATTTAAATTTGATGTTTTTGAAATTGAAATTTTAATTTCAATTGATTTTGAAATTGGAAATTTGGGTTTAAAGTGAAAAGCTTTTGAAATGGAATTTCAAAGATAAAAATTATTTTCGAATAACTTGATTAAGTTTTGAAATTTAAATAATTTGATTTGAATTCAAGTTTGAATTTGAATTCTATGATTCGAAACTAGGGATTTAAGATGTTGTACAAGTTATATGAATTTAAACCATTTTGAAAGTATAGTTTTGAGAATTTGAATTTAACCCAAAGACTTTAATTCGTATAAATGAATCAGATTTTCTGAAATGAAACTGTTTGTTTTCAAAGGGATAAAAGCTTTCAGATAAGAAATGAAATTCCAGTTTAATTAAAGGAATTTCAATATTTAATTGAAAAATGGATTTCAAGTTATGAATGAATTGTTTTTGAAAGCTATGAATTGAATCTGTTTATTTTTAACAGATTTAAAATGATGATTTGTTTAAACCATTCGAAATGAAATTGTTTTGAAAGCTATAAGTTGAATCTTTGTTTTAAAGATTTAACGAGTTAATCCAAATTGAAACGGAAATTGTTTGGAAATCTGTGAATGGATTTTTGTGAAACTGGGTGAACTTTGTGAAATAAATCTTTTTGTTTAAAAGATTTGAAATGGTAATCGATTTAAACCATTTAAAAAGAAGTTGAATTATTAAGTTGTGACTTAATTGAAATCACATATCCATATGTTTTTAAATATTGCGCTCACTATTCGGGTTAGCCGGGAAAAGACCTTTGTGTCATATAACCCATTCCGAATAGTGATACGTCGTATATGGATGGCATTTGAAGACCGGTGGTGAAGACCGGATATTTTCGAAAATGAAAGGAAACCTGTCGAATGTCTCTGCACCGAGTTGCTCCGGTATAGAGATTTATATCACTCTTTTTGTGATGGGAAGTCCGGACGTGATTAGAAAATTATCCAGATTTGCAAGGGCTTCTTTGGAAGTTCCTTCGGTTCTGTTCGAACCCGGAACAGACTTGTATGGATTGTATGTCTGACATTACAGATTGAGATATAAAGCTGATTTCTTTCAAATACATTTCTGTTGGTGGCGGAGAATTTATTCTCTTAGCTTAACACACTTCTCTGAGACGTACGAGCTCAGAGGTTATGTAGTTGAAGGTTATCAGCAATATACTCCCAATTTGGTAATGTGACATGTTGAGTGTTGCTGTGTGATGATCATTGTTGATCATTTGTGATATGATCATTTGTTTGATTTTTTATCTTTGTGATCATTACTTTGATCATCTGTTGACCCAAAGCATGGCTTTGTGACAAAGCGTAGCTTTGTGGATGAGACTTCGTCAGAGCCTCACAACCCGGAAATGGTCGAAATAGGAAAGATGCGGCAAGGTTTCAGGAGTAGCTTCCCTAGGGTATGACCATTCCTTCTGGAAAAGGGTAATATCATGGTATGGAGCCCAGATACTTACTCATGTGGACACACTTTATTTATTATGTGTGATGTTGGTTACCGAGCGCTCGGATAATGGTCCCAAAGGACCGGGGGTGGCATATCTGAGGTTTTGTATATTCCTCGGGAAGGGAGGTAGCCGCCCTTGTTTGGCAGAGAGCAGTTTGTCTCTCGTAGCGTCCAGCCAGAGGCGTTCTTTCGTGGCATAGGAAGTTCCTTAGCCTAACCATTTGTTGGAAATCCAAACAAAACAATACGAGACTTGTACGGTTTTAGTTGTAGAACCTGCCATTTAATGTGGTAGCTATAGTAGGCATACTATAATGGTACCTATGCTATCTAAGATTTATATTCTACTTTCGAAATGTTTTCTATACTATGCACTAATAATAATATCAAAAATGATTTGTTTTGCGTAGTAAGCATCTTTGACTATCATAAGGAGAAATCTTCTCCAATTCTGCGTTTGCATTGTGTGTGTGGCAGGAGGCCTTATGGTAGTTTCATTTTCTAAAAACATTGCGAATTGAATTTAAATTCTTTTGTTGTTCGTTTTTAAAGATAAACTGTTTTTGTTGCTCACACCAGTCCCATGACTGATCCGGAGTTTATTATTCCTTTCCTAAACTCTGGGTGCTCATAATTTTCTACACGAGCAGTCTAGAGTTGGGGTTTTCAGATATTCAGGTTTAGTAAATTATCTGGAGCTAGTCAGTCCTTGGATGACTGACCTTGTTTCTGCTAGCTATGGATTGGAGCATTCTATTGGAGATATTCTATCCACTACTGGTGTTATCTATTTTCTTTTCCGCTGGTATTTCTTGTATCATATCTCTGATGTATATTGATATTCATTGTATCACTCTGTTGTATCAGATATTGTATCAGATATTGTATATCAATGTATTATTCTTTTTCTTCCACCGTGTTATTTACTTAACTGTGTTATAAGCTCCGGCGACTCGGGTTTGAACGGTCGAATCTACGGCATTCGAGTACGATGTAAAGTATGGATGTCGATTTTCGAACGCGAAAAATTCGCTTCGTTACATTTGGTATCAGAGCTAAGGTAGAACTTTAGCTCAGAAGTATAACACGTTAAGTATCTCATTAGAGATAGGGTGAAGTATCCCTAGAATGAGTATATCCCTAAGATATCCGCCTAAATGTCTCAGTAAATTCTCTTGCTTTCCACTGATAGTGAGTATGAGTGCAAGAAGAGAACGAGATAGGGGATAGGGGAATACAACTATAAATGGTCAATACCCTATAACAGTGGAAACAACTTTCTTATTAATCTTCTTTGATTCGTTTCCAAAATTCTTTTGATTTTTTCGTATCAGCTACAAGAAGAAGTTTCGGTGTGATGGTGGTTCTATGAACCATTGTAGAAAATTCTTACTTTGTATATTCATCGGTTTCTTATCAGCTTTTGATTTAAACTTTAATGAATATGAATTGAAATTTGGAATTAAAATTTTAAAATGAATTGGAAATTTTAAATTGAGTTAAATTGATTAATAGAATATGAAGCTAAATTTGAATTGTATCGATAAAACGATATCGTTTGAAACCAAATTTTGAAATTCTATTATAATTTCTTGTGAATACCAAAGTCCGAAGAGGGACAAATTGGTATGTGTTCTGAGATATTCCGACTTGAGTTTGGAATTCATAACTAGTGTTTGAGGAATTATAGGAGATCGAATCTATCTATCTCTGTGCTGTTTTCGTGCTTACGAATTTCGAGGACGAAATTCTTTTAAGGGGGGAAGTCTGTAACGACCCCGAATTTTATATAAATTTAAATTAATAATTAAATGAATTTTTGAATTAAAATTGTATAGTTAATTGATAAATTGATACGAGTTTCCCCGAATCCAAATAAAAATGTATTAAGTCATTTTAAATTTAGAAATTGTATATATATGTGAATATATATGTATATGTGCATATATGGGTAGATTTGAAAAGAGATATATATATATATATATATATATGGAGAAATACAAGACAAGTATTTAAGTTGAAAATAAATATCTTAAAATTTTGGTTATGTAAACTATAAAGATATAAAATAAACACATTTAAATAAATTAGTCAAAATTATAACAAAATATACAAAATAATATATAGAACTTTATAAGGCAAAAGAAGAAATACAAACCAAAATTTATAAGTACCTATATACAAACAAATAAAAATACAAATATAAGTATGGAATGAAACAAGTAAACAAACAAACAAAAATATGTTTTCATGAACACTTGCAAAACAAAAGAAAGTATAAATGTTATAAGGAAGACATAAAGTACCAAGATAATTAATGCAAGCCACAAAAGTGAGATTTCATCCGAAATAAAGATAAGTATGAACAAGACTAAAGGAAACAAATAAACATAGATGTGTATAAACTTACAAATAAAATAAGGTATGTTGTACATGACAATTTATGCAAATGTCTCTAGTACACTCCCTTATACCCATCAGCCGAAATGAAGGTAAAGCAAGTAAAATAAGGTACATATGCATTTAATGTTTACATCTCTAGCATGGAAAAGAAAAAAAAACTTTCAGCCGAGATAAACAATGCAAAGGACTCAAGTAATTAATGCAAAGATATCTTTAGTACAAAGGAAAAATAATATCAACATGTACAACTCTTTCTATATATCACCATCTTCAAGCTTCATCTCAGTTTTGTTCATTCGAAACTGAGTAAACCAGAAAATAAGCATCACGTTTCCAAGCATGGAAAACAAAACAACTCAAACCAAATCATCTTGATCAGGCATGCAAGTTATGGCAACTAAATCTATCTATTTCCAGTTTTCAACATTCCAGACCCATGTTTTCCAAATTCCAGATTCAGGCTCTAAAGTGCTCTGTCTTCATTTTAAGGTGAGTGAACATGCTTCTTTAAAATATAGATCTTGATAGTTGGTTCAGGAAAATTTTATGTTTGTATATATTGCAAACAATTTGTTCTGTGAGGTTGCTAATTACTGGAGGCTTTATGTTCTTCATTGTTTTAAGCTTCTGAGCAAAGAAGTGTGCAAGAATATTAATACTTCTTCACTTAAATCAATTTAAACCTAGGAATTTAAGTTAAATTAAGTATGTCTAACTTAAATCATAAGCCTGGGAGTTTATTTGAAGCATGACAGTATAAAAGTAGGTACTGTTTAAATCAAGTTACAGTAAAAAGAAATCATAAGCTAAAATTTGAATGGTTTAAATTGTGAATTTGATCCCATATCTTCATTTAACATACAAAGTTAAGATTTTTAAACCAAAAACAATGATTTTTAGATGATTAAACACGGTGCAATTTCTATATGAACTCAAATTGCATTTTTATCAATTCCCGTAGAATTAACAAATGTTAGCTGCTAAAATTTGTTATGTAGCAAGTTTAATCCTCCACGAATCCAAGAAAAATACTAAATAATTTTTCGAATGTATGGATTTGCCGTTCGAACCCAAAATAGTGTTTAAGTTGGAGTTTTGCAGTGTGTTGAAAACAGGGTGATTTCATCACCTAGGAGTGATCGAGTTCATCGAGGTCGAGGGGGATGTTAGCTTGGACGTTGAAGTAGACGTAGCCGGAGTGGTTGATGTTCCGGTGGTCAGTACGACGATGGTGAGACGTTTTCCCCTGGCGATGTCAGGTTCCAGTGTCGAGATGATTTGCTCGTTTTTGATTTGGGTTGTGTCCGTGGAAAGTGATGGCTCGAATCGATTTTTAGATCGATTTAGCACTTGCCGGAGGCGGCAACGTTCGCCGGAGCGATGACGAACGGCCGTGCACGTGCACGGCGACGAATTAGTATCAGAGTGTTGGTTTCGTGGGTGACTCGGGGTAGCTCTCGAGTAGGAGATGCTGCTGACTCGAAGTGGAGTTCGAGTGAGTGGGAATGAACGACAGTTTTAAACTTTAACAAAAAGAAAAAAAGAAGAAGAGGAAACCTGAGGAAGAAGAAGTGGCTCGAGGGAAGACTCGGGGAATTCAGAAGTTTTCTCGAGTATACCTTCGGGGACGTGAACATTAACTTTCCAGCTTTAACTTAAACATAAATATAAGTTCCTTTTAATTTAAATAAAAACAAGTCTTTCTATAATGAATGTTTTAATAACTGATTTATGAGTTGTATGTTTTATGTTACTTAACTTATTGAAATGAACTCTTAAGTTAATTTAAACTTAATTTAGAAATGTATTTAAGTGATGAGTAAAAGGATAAAATGTTTAAAGTCTATGTTAATAATGGTTAATGAATTAATAAAAGATAATGGTTTATCTTATAGTAATTGAGTTAATTAAGTTTATAAAAGTAATTTGGGAATAATTAATTAGTTTAATTAATCAATTGTTAACTCCTTGTTTTCTGGCGACCTAAAAACTTACGACCTAGCATACCTAACGACCTAAAAGGTATCTACGACCTAAGAGTACTGACAGCTTGTGAAACCTCATGACCTAACTTCTCGAGCGACCTAAAAGTCCGCGACCTAAGGAACTCCATGACCTAAAGAACTCCACGACCTAAGGGACTCTGCGACCTAACTGCTAAAGGTACTTCGCGACCTAACTGCTAAAGGTACTTCACGACCTAACTGCTAAAGGTACTTCGCGACCTAACTGCTAGAGGTACTTCGCGACCTAACTGCTAAAGGTACTATGCGACCTAACTTCTGAGCGACTCAACTTCATAAGGTAGTCCAGCGACCTAAAGGCTTTAGGAACTACTCCTTAGGTCGCTCACAACTTATGACCTACCTTAGGTCGCTCGCGACCTAAGACTTGCCCAGTTTAAACAAGTTCGGACAACTCCTTATGTGCCTCTTCCTTAGGTCGATCACGACCTACTACTTGCCATCTTATTCAGATAAGACCAAGAGCAACTCCATCAGACCAACTTCCTAAAGCCGCGAAGTGGGCCACGACCTAACTTAGGTCGCTCGCGACCTACGACCTAACTAAGGTCATACGCGACCTAAGACTTGAAGGCTAATTTCTGTCCAGAATCAACTCCTATAAATATCCCACTAACTCCAACGGCAAAAGGACTTTTTGCCGATCATTTCTTGAAGCGTCATTACTCTGCCGAATTCTCAACTCACCCAACATTTGAAGAACTCCAATCACTCAAGACATTACAACAAGCTTTGAGAGAAATCTACCGCATTCAACACGAATTCGAGGAGATCTTCGACATCGAAGCTTGAGCTAATAGTCAAAAGTGTTTAGGAATTGAAATATATCGTATTTCACAAGTGTATTATATCATTTTGTAACCAGATTCAGTAATAAAGAGATTCAAAGTGGACGTAGGCTCGATCTCAAGCCGAACCACTATAAATTGCTGTCTTTTACTGCTTTTTCGCTATTTTACTACTTAATTCCTGTTCCCGTCACACGGGTGGTGCTTTCACAACTCTATTACACACACCGGGTGTTAGCGTTCAATTTTTAGCATTAAAATTTTGGTGCTTTCACTGAGAACTCCAACTCAGGACTATATTCACCATAGCTTCACGAAAGTTTGTTGAAAAAGTTTCCTTCAAGACCAGAAGTCTGTCAGACATAATGGCTCCTAGAAGAAAACGCAAGTCTATTAGATCTGAAGATGCTCGTGATAATACAGCCACTTCTCCCTCTCCAAGTCAAGCAGCTCCGAGTGTCGGAGTGACGCGAGAAGAATTAGATGCTGCTGTATCCGGGTTGTACCAGCAATTTGAGACTCAGAATACTCTAATGATGGAGAAATTGAATGCGCTGCTCGGGGCTAATCAAAGACCAGTAAACAATGAAGAAAACTATGCTGATGCTGTTCATAACTCCGAAGGGAGAAATATTCCTCAAGGGGGATCAGGTGCTCCAGAGGGGGCACCCCTCCAGGCTGAAGGATCCAGGCCATCACCAGTTCTCCGCGAACATTTACCCGGGCAAACCTCCGAGAAAATGGCCGAAGTCTACTTCGCAAAGTCGTTAAACAATGAGGAATATCTCTCCGGCATGATTCAGCAAATAATGAAAGAAAGCATGCAGAGAAACGAAGATGAGAATGATTGGGGATTTGCTCCGAGTAAAACTCCATTTACTGAGAGGATTCTGAAGGCTGAGTTTCCCAAAAAATTCGTTCCTCCTACCATTCCTGCTTATCGAGGAACAAGGGATCCGAATCAATTCTTGTATAAATATGATTGGCACATGACTGGCGCCAGAGCAACTGATGAAATTAAATACCGATATTTCCTGGTATACTTGGAAGGTGTGGCGCTACTTTGGTTTACCAAACTTCTAGTACGATCTGTTGATCAATTTTCCGATCTAACTCGGAAATTCAAGGAACAATTCAGATTGTACATAATTTTCTAAAAACATTGCGAATTGAATTTAAATTCTTTTGTTGTTCGTTTTTAAAGATAAACTATTTTTGTTGCTCACACCAGTCCCATGACTGATCCGGAGTTTATTGTTCCTTTCCTAAACTCTGGGTGCTCATAATTTTCTACACGAGCAGTCTAGTGTTGGGGTTTTCAGATATTCAGGTTTAGTAAATTATCTGGAGCTAGTCAGTCCTTGGACGAATGACCTTGTTTCCGCTAGCTATGGATTGGAGCATTCTATTGGAGATATTCTATCCACTGCTGGTGTTATCTATTTTCTTTTCCGCTGCTATTTCTTGTATCATATCTCTGATGTATATTGATATTCATTGTATCACTCTGTTGTATCAGATATTGTATCAGATATTGTATATCAATGTATTATTCTTTTTCTTCCGCTGTGTTATTTACTTAACTGTGTTATAAGCTCCAGCGACTTGGGTTTGAACGGTCGAATCTACGGCATTCGAGTACGATGTAAAGTATGGATGTCGATTTTCGAACGCGAAAAATTCGCTTCGTTACATTTGGTATCAGAGCTAAGGTAGAACTTTAGCTCAGGAGTATAACACGTTAAGTATCTCATTAGAGATAGGGTGAAGTATCCATAGAATGAGTATATCCCTAAGATATCCGCCTAAATGTCTCAGTAAATTCTCTTGCTATCCACTGATAGTGAGTATGAGTGCAAGAAGAGAACGAGATAGGGGATAGGGGAATACGACTATAAATGGTCAATACCCTATAACAGTGGAAACAACTTTCTTATTAATCTTCTTTGATTCGTTTCCAAAATTCTTTTGATTTCTTTGTATCAGCTACAAGAAGAAGTTTCGGTGTGCTGGTGGTTCTATGAACCATTGTAGAAAATTCTTACTTTGTATATTCATCGGTTTCTTATCAGTTTTTGATTTAAACTTTAATGAATATGAATTGAAATTTGGAATTAAAATTTTAAAATGAATTGGAAATTTTAAACTGAGTTAAATTGATTAATAGAATATGAAGCTAAATTTGAATTGTATCGATAAAACGATATCGTTTGAAACCAAATTTTGAAATTCTATTATAATTTCTTGTGAATACCAAAGTCCGATGAGGGACAAATTGGTATGTGTTCTGAGATATTCCGACTTGAGTTTGGAATTCATAACCAGTGTTTGAGGAATTATAGGAGATCGAATCTATCTATCTCTGTGCTGTTTTCGTGCCTACGAATTTCGAGGACGAAATTCTTTTAAGGGGGGAAGTCTGTAACGACCCCAAATTTTATATAAATTTAAATTAATAATTAAATGAATTTTTGAATTAAAATTGTATAGTTAATTGATAAATTGATACGAGTTTCCCCGAATCCAAATAAAAATGTATTAAGTCATTTTAAATTTAGAAATTGTATATATATGTGAATATATATGTATATGTGCATATATGGGTAGATTTGAAAAGATATATATATATATATATATATGGAGAAATACAAGACAAGTATTTAAGTTGAAAATAAATATCTTAAAATTTTGGTTATGTAAACTATAAAGATATAAAATAAACACATTTAAATAAATTAGTCAAAATTATAACAAAATATACAAAATAATATATAGAACTTTATAAGGCAAAAGAAGAAATACAAACCAAAATTTATAAGTACCTATATACAAACAAATAAAAATACAAATATAAGTATGGAATGAAACAAGTAAACAAACAAACAAAAATATGTTTTCATGAACACTTGCAAAACAAAAGAAAGTATAAATGTTATAAGGAAGACATAAAGTACCAAGATAATTAATGCAAGCCACAAAAGTGAGATTTCAGCCGAAATAAAGATAAGTATGAACAAGACTAAAGGAAACAAATAAACATAGATGTGTATAAACTTACAAATAAAATAAGGTATGTTGTACATGACAATTTATGCAAATGTCTCTAGTACACTCCCTTATACCCATCAGCCGAAATGAAGGTAAAGCAAGTAAAATAAGGTACATATGCATTTAATGTTTACATCTCTAGCATGGCAAAGAAAAAAAAACTTTCATCCGAGATAAACAATGCAAAGGACTCAAGTAATTAATGCAAAGATATCTTTAGTACAAAGGAAAAATAATATCAACATGTACAACTCTTTCTATATATCACCATCTTCAAGCTTCATCTCAGTTTTGTTCATTCGAAACTGAGTAAACCAGAAACTAAGCATCACGTTTCCAAGCATGGAAAACAAAACAACTCAAACCAAATCATCTCGATCAGGCATGCAAGTTATGGCAACTAAATCTATCTATTTCCAGTTTTCAACATTCTAGACCCCTGTTTTCCAAATTCCAGATTCAGGCTCTAAAGTGCTCTGTCTTCATTTTAAGGTGAGTGAACATGCTTCTTTAAAATATAGATCTTGATAGTTGGTTCAGGAAAATTTTATGTTTTTATATATTGCAAACAATTTGTTTTGTGAGGTTGCTAATTACTGGAAGCTTTATGTTCTTCATTGTTTTAAGCTTCTGAGCAAAGAAGTGTGCAAGAATATTAATACTTCTTCACTTAAATCAATTTAAAACTAGGAATTTAAGTTAAATTAAGTATGTTTAACTTAAATCATAAGCCTAGGAGTTTATTTGAAGCATGACAGTATAAAAGTATGTACTGTTTAAATCAAGTTACAGTAAAAAGAAATCATAAGCTAAAATTTGAATGTTTTAATTTGTGAATTTGATCTCATATCTTGATTTAACATACAAAGTTAAGATTTTTAAACCAAAAACAATGATTTTTAGATGATTAAACATGGTGCAATTTCTATATGAACTCAAATTGCATTTTTATCAATTCCCGTAGAATTAACAAATGTTAGCTGCTAAAATTTTTTATGTACCAAGTTTAATCCTCCACGAATCCAAGAAAAATACTAAATAATTTTTCGAATGTATGGATTTGCCATTCGGACCCAAAATAGTGTTTAAGTTGGAGTTTTGCAGTGGGTTGAAAACAGGGTGATTTCATCACCTAGGGGTGATCGAGTTCATCGAGGTCGAGGGGGATGTTAGCTTGGACGTTGAAGGAGACGTAGCCGGAGTGGTTGATGTTCCGGTGGTCAGTACGACGATGGTGAGACGTTTTCCCCTGGCGATGTGAGGTTCCAGTGTCGAGATGATTTGCTCGTTTTTGATTTGGGTTGTGTGCGTGGAAAGTGATGGCTCGAATCGATTTTTAGATCGATTTAGCACTTGCCGGGGGCGGCAACGTTCGCCGGAGCGATGACGAACGGCCGTGCACGTGCACGGCGACGAAGTAGTATCAGAGTGTTGGTTTCGTGGGTGACTCGGGGTAGCTCTCAAGTAGGAGATGCTGCTGATTCGAAGTGGAGTTCGAGTGAGTGGGAATGAACGATAGTTTTAAACTTTAACAAAAAGAAAAAAAGAAGAAGAGGAAACCTGAGGAAGAAGAAGTGGCTCGAGGGAAGACTCGGGGAATTCAGCAGTTTTCTAAAGTATACCTTCGGGGACGTGAACGTTAACTTTCCAGCTTTAACTTAAACATAAATATAAGTTCCTTTTAATTTAAATAAAAACAAGTCTTTCTATAATGAATGTTTTAATAACTGATTTATGAGTTGTATGTTTTATGTTACTTTACTTATTGAAATGAACTCTTAAGTTAATTTAAACTTAATTTAGAAATGTATTTAAGTGATGAGTAAAAGGACAAAATGTTTAAAGTCTATGTTAATAATGGTTAAGGAATTAATAAAAGATAATGGTTTATCTTATAGTAATTGAGTTAATTAAGTTTATAAAAGTAATTAGGGAATAATTAATTAGTTTAATTAATCAATGATTAAGGATAAATAAATAAATAGTTAAGATTTTAAAATTTATTAATTAAAGGTTAATTACTTAATGTGAGCAATTAAGGGAAAATAATTAATGGAAGTAGTAAATGGATAATTACTCAATGAAATTAATTAAAGGATAATTAATTAAGGGATAATTAATTAATATAAGTAATTAAAGGTAATCAATTACTTGAAGATAACTACTTAATTGAAGGTAATTAAATGATTAAAATTGATCAATGAAATGATTAAAGAATAATTAATCAAAATAATTTGTAATTTATCGATGTTAATTAACCAGGATTAGTAATTCATAATAAATTAATCTGATTTGAATTAATCATACAATTAACTGACCTTACCTATGGATTTGGATTCTAGTGGATGACTTGATTGTTTGATATCCCTGATATAGGATGCTTTGTGATACACCCTGATTTGTATTGTGATCTGTGATAAATTATCTGTGATGTAATTTATTATCTATGATTTTTATATATATCTGTGATCTGTGCATGAACGATAAGCGTTATAGTTTATATCGCTTATCAACTATATCCTGTATTTTGATCTGTGATGATTCATCGTGTTGCACTATTGTGTTAAACCCCTGGACTACACTTTTACACACACAAATATGGATTTCACGTGGAAATCGGTTAAGTCACAGATAATTTAATTTTGATGTTTTTGAAATTGAAATTTTAATTTCAATTGATTTTGAAATTGGAAATTTGGGTTTAAAGTGAAAAGCTTTTGAAATGGAATTTCAAGGATAAAACTTATTTTCGAATAACTTGATTAAGTTTTGAAATTTAAATAATATGATTTGAATTCAAGTTTGAAATTGAATTCTATGATTCGAAACTAGGGATTTAAGATGCTGTACAAGTTATATGAATTTAAACCATTTTGAAAGTATAGTTTTGAGAATTTGAATTTAACCCAAAGACTTTAATTCGTATAAATGAATCATATTTTCTGAAATGAAACTGTTTGTTTTCAAAGGGATAAAAGCTTTCAGATAAGAAATGAAATTCCAGTTTAATTAAAGGAATTTCAAGATTGAATTGAAAAATGGTTTTCAAGTTATGAATGAATTGTTTTTGAAAGCTATGAATTGAATCTGTTTATTTTTAACAGATTTAAAGTGATGATTTGTTTAAACCATTCGAAATGAAATTGTTTTGAAAGCTATAAGTTCAATCTTTTTTTTAAAGATTTAACGAGTTAATCCAAATTGAAACGGAAATTGTTTGGAAATCCGTGAATGGATTTTTGTGAAACTGGGTGAACTTTGTGAAATAAATCTTTTTGTTTAAAAGATTTGAAATGGTAATCGATTTAAACCATTTAAAAAGAAGTTGAATTATTAAGTTGTGACTTAATTGAAATCACATATCCATATGTTTTTAAATATTGCGCTCACTATTCGGGTTAGCCGGGAAAAGACTTTGTGTCATATAACCCATTCCGAATAGTGATACGTCGTATATGGATGGCATTTGAAGACCGGTGGTGAAGACCGGATATTTTCGAAAATGAAAGGACAACCTGTCGAATGTCTCTGCACCGAGTTGCTCCGGTATAGAGATTTATATCACTCTTTTTGTGATGGGATGTCCGGACGTGATTAGAAAATTATCCGGATTTGCAAGGGCTTCTTTGGAAGTGCCTTAGGTTCTGTTCGAACCCGGAACAGACTTGTATGGATTGTATGTCTGACATTACAGATTGAGATATAAAGCTGATTTCTTTCAAATACATTTCTGTTGGTGGCGGAGAATTTATTCTCTTAGCTTAACACCCTTCTCTGAGACGTATGAGCTCAGATGTTATGTAGTTGAAGGTTATCAGCAATATACTCCCAATTTGGTAATGTGACATGCTGAGTGTTGTTGTGTGATGATCATTGTTGATCATTTGTGATATGATCATTTGTGATATGATCATTTGAGATATAAAGCTGATTTCTTTCAAATACATTTCTGTTGGTGGCGGAGAATTTATTCTCTTAGCTTAACACCCTTCTCTGAGACGTATGAGCTCAGAGGTTATGTAGTTGAAGGTTATCAGCAATATACTCCTAATTTGGTAATGTGACATGCTGAGTGTTGTTGTGTGATGATCATTGTTGATCATTTGTGATATGATCATTTGTTTGATTTTTTATCTTTGTAATCATTACTTTGATCATCTGTTGACCCAAAGCATGGCTTTGTGACAAAGCGTAGCTTTGTGGACGAAACTTCGTCAGAGCCTCACAACCCGAAAATGGTCGAAACAGGAAAGTTGCGGCAAGGTTTCAGGGGTAGCTTCCCTAGGGTATGACCATTCCTTCTGGAAAAGGGTAGTATCATGGTATGGAGCACAAACACTTACTCATGTGGACACACTTTATTTATGTGTGATGTTGGTTACCGAGCGCTCGGATAAAGGACCCAAAGGACCGGGGGTGGCATATCTGAGGTTTTGTATATTCCCCAGGAAGGGGGGTATCCGCCTTTGTTTTGGCAGAGAGCAGTTTGTCTCTCGGAGCGTCCAGCCAGAGGCGTTCTTTCGTGGCATAGGAAGTTCCTTAGCCTGACCATTTGTTGGAAATCCAAACAAAACAATACGAGACTTGTACGGTTTTAGTTGTAGAACCTGCCATTTAATATGGTAGCTATAGTAGGCATACTATAATGGTACCTATGCTGGCTAAGATTTATATTCTACTTTCGAAATGTTTTCTACACTATGCACTAATAATAATATCAAAAATGATTTGTTTTGCGTAGTAAGCATCTTTGACTATCATAAGGAGAAATCTTCTCCAATTCTGCGTTTGCATTGTGTGTGTGGCAGGAGGCCTTATGGTAGTTTCATTTTCTAAAAACATTGCGAATTGACTTTAAATTCTTTTGTTGTTCGTTTTTAAAGATAAACTGTTTTTGTTGCTCACACCAGTCCCATGACTGATCCGGAGTTTATTGTTCCTTTCCTAAACTCTGGGTGCTCATAATTTTCTACACGAGCAGTCTAGAGTTGGGGTTTTCAGATATTCAGGTTTAGTAGATTATCTGGAGCTAGTCAGTCCTTGGACGACTGACCTTGTTTCCGCTAGCTATGGATTGGAGCATTCTATTGGAGATATTCTATCCACTGCTGATGTTATCTATTTTCTTTTCCGCTGCTATTTCTTGTATCATATCTCTGATGTATATTGATATTCATTGTATCACTCTGTTGTATCAGATATTGTATCAGATATTTATATCAATATATTATTCTTTTTCTTCCGCTGTGTTATTTACTTAACTGTGTTATAAGCTCCGGCGACTCGGGTTTGAACGGTCGAATCTACGGCATTCGAGTCGATGTAAAGTATGGATGTCGATTTTCGAATGCGAAAATCCAGATCGTTACAATTAATCCCAATTCCCATTTGAATTTGAACTCATTCAATCTTCAATTTTATTTCAAATTAATCCAATTCAAATTTTCCTTTTGAATTTTATACTTATCTAACTTCAATTCTAGTTAATTCAAACTAAATTCAATTTGAACTAATGAAATTTGAATCTTAACTTTTAACCATCTCGAATTATATAAATTCGAGTTAAATTTTCAAATGTTGATTTAACTCCTTAAATTAAATTAACCTTTATTTTTAAATCAATAATCCCAATCTTTAAATAATTTAATTCTAAGTCCAATTCTCAAAATTCCATTTAATTATCTTTACTTAACTTATTTCAAGGTTCAAATAAGAGTTCAAAACAATTTTATCTTAAAAATTCAATTGATTACCCAATTTTATCTTCCAGTTCTGAAACTAGTTCTTAAACAATTTTAATTTACAAATTCAATTCTTAACATCCAAATTTTTAGTTCAAAGTAATTCCATATCCTTAATTTCAAATTCCATTTCAAAAGAAGGTGATCTTATTAGATCATACTGCCACAAGATATTTCATACATTGATAGACTGCACACTAGCAGTTCAACATTACATCCATTTATCATAATAATGGATATATTACCACGCTTCATTCCTCATTCATTTAAACAAATCCAATTGACAATTTAAAGATTATTAATAACAATAGGATGATATCATCCAATTTATTTTAAAACATCCACCCATTTCCAATTTCCAGATCTCAAACACACAAACTCCCAATTCAAATTAACCATTTAACTTCCCAAGTTAAATCCCAATTTCATCTCGAAATTTCCAATTCAGGTTGCTTGTTAACTTTCCCAAAGTTAAATTCAATTTACTTAGTGCATCCAACCTTACCCAATTTGAATTCCCATTTTAAATTTTAAATTTCACATTAATAATCTTATAAGTTCAAAAACTTATCACCTTGGGTTTCACATCTCATTCCAAATTTAAAACTCAACATTTAGAGTTTATTTCAACCCATTTTTGATATTATGTATATCCCTCATTTATACATATTATTTTCTTTACACTCTAAGTTATCCTTAAATTTTAAATCACTTTTTGTTTTAGTTCAAAACAGTTTTCTTTAATGCTTTCAAACAACTCTTATTTTAAATTATGATCACCTTCAAAATATTCTGAATAATACTCTTTATTATTTCTATTAACATTTGAAACAATTTCAAAACTTTTCGATTTACATCCTTTCTAATTTTTCAAGTTATTCACATCAAATGGTTACTTCCTTAAAACATTTAGTTGTTTATTGGAAAACAATCATCCTATTTAAACTCAATAACCATTCTATTTCTGGTTTGAACCCAATTCTAATTCATCTTATTCATATAGTTCATTTTATCCAATCCTTATTTGGATATGTATATATATATCCCTTAATTTCTTATTTAATAACCAATTATTGCTAGATATATATATATAATATAAGCTTTTATAAAAATCTTTCATTAGAACCATTTTTAAAATCTTTATATAAGAAAATAACAAGTATGCTCTCATATATATATATATACTCAACTCATTCCAGGGTACTATTGACCCTATCCTTATGAGTACACCCACCAGAGCCAAGGTTCTCGCTTAACCTTCCAGCTCTGATACCAAATGTAACGACCCGGAATTTTCGATCCCGAAAATTCCAAATAGTTAGGGAAAAAGAAGAGAAGAGGTAGAAGAAGAAACAGAAAATAATCATAGAGTCTCACATTCGCAGCGGATAAAATATAATATCAAATAATATTCTTTACACAAAGAAAGCTGTACCAGTCAATTACATTTTAATACATCAGAGTTACAACATACTCAAACACGGGACATATACAAATCAACATGTCTCAGATAAACAGAATTATATCATAGCGGAAACACTCCATACGTTCCTACCATCCAGCTCGCTTCCTGAGCTCCAGAACGTTCTTACCTGAAAATCTGTAATACTCGGTCTGACCCGACCATTACCATAAAGTAACACCGTAGTCAAGCTGGAAACCAGCGTGAGTAAACCCATATAATTTGAAATACTAAGTTATAAATCTTCTTTGAAACCAGGGTAACTCGTACCTCACTATGAGTTCTTATCTTGTTATAGTCAAGGACTTATTTCACAAAATAATATCTAAGTACCGTTACTTAGTTTGAATGGTCTAGTTTACTTAATTTATTCCATTCCAGCCTATTTGATTTACAAAATCAAATCTATAAAGAATTATAGATTACTAATCGAAGTGGTTCCGGATATCGCTGATATCCGATCCCGGTCTCTTCGAATTCAAAACCATTTTTAATCCAAGTTGTTTAAGTTAAATAATTCAATTAAACTTCAGAACAACATATTCACACATCAATTAATCACAGATAGATAACTTGCATGATCTTAGTTCAACCAAAGCATTTCATATCACAGAACACCATAATTTATCAGACTAGTGATATTAATCAATCCAAACATTCAATACAATTTAATCATCCATAAGCAAGATTAATTAGTCCATTTCTAATAAATTTAATTAACACAAAGTAAATTAATTTACTTTTATAAATCCTGCTTAATTAACATTAATTAAACCATTTAATTAATTATCCTTTAATTAACTATCTAAATTAATTATCCATAATTACTTTCATTAAGTAATTATCCCATTGGTTAATTATCCTTAATTAATTAACCTTTAATTATTAATTAATCAACCTTAATTAATAATTCAATCAACCTTTAATTATTAAATAATTAACCTTTAATTAATTAATTATTCTTAAATGATCACAAAAATAAATTATCCTGAAGTTAATTACATAAATTAATTAATCCTTAATTAATTACATTAATTAATCATCCTCTAACTAATTAATCAATCTTTAATTATTTAAGTGATAAATCCTTAATTATCCTTTAATTTCAAATTATCTTAATTACTTTCATTAAATAGTTATCTTTAATTAATGACTTTATTAAGTTTATTTAGAATAAACTTTGCAAATAAAGGTTATAAATATATATTTTAAAACATTTTAAACTTAATTAATTTAAAAAAAAATATTTTAAAACCTTTATCTAATTCCAAACTTAGATAAAATATAAAAGAACTAATTAAGAAATTAATTTAAACTTGTCTTATTTAAAAACTTAGTTAATAATTTAAACTGACCCGAGCCCTCATACCACATTTCCGAGCATCATCCCGAGCCAAACACCAGTTTCCCCGAGACCTCGTTCGAGTAAAATCTCAAAACCCCCGAGTCATTTCTATTTAAAACTTTATTATGTGTTTAAAATTTAAAACCCGTAATACCCACGAACAACCCCGCATTCATACTCGAGCCACCAACCAAATTTCCTCAGAGCAAACCCGAGGCACCATTCTTCTTCTCCAAACCCAATAGCCACTATCCAAACTATGCACGTACATGTACACAGATGATCAGAGTTGCTCCGACCATCGCTGCTACCTCACCCAATTCACTGATGACCATCTCGACTCAGGCAAACACCCAAAACCCTTGACAACAACCAGAATCAAAATCGAACACAACAGCATCGCTTGGAACCCAACCATGATCATTTAAAACACCTTGTCGACGACGATCCCGTCCGCCATCAACCTCGCCATCGAACCCAAAGCTACGCCACCATCCCACGCATCGATCCCCCCAGGTCCGGTCAATTCCGGTCCACCCATGACAACGCAGCGATCCAATTTTCCGACCTCGACAAATTTGGGTTTTAAACCCTACTCCTACCAAAAGCCGCCGCCACGGTGGACTAATAATAACCCACCCACCATTTTTGCGGAGACCACCAAACTTCCCTCTACCTCCAGTAGAGACCCCGACCACTCTGAATTTCCCGATCACCAGAAATCACCCAAAATAGGATTTCCGTTCAACATGCCATTTCTCTCGATTTACAAGTCTAAAAATCATGATTATAATTTTAAAAATCATCATTTTCGATAACAATTCAGTTTATATACTTGAATACATGATTTATTCAAATCGAGATTTAAATATATTCAAGCTTTTACTGTAATTCTTCATTTTGTTAAAAACTATCTTTAAATCTTGTCTGGAAATATTTTTAAATCAAATCCCTTGTTATTACAATCAAGTTTGATTTATACATCTTGGTCTAACAAGAATAAGGGAGAGATATATTCAATTTTGATCAGGTTTGAACCCTGTAAAACCTGAAACAGAGCTCTACATACATATATTTATATTATATACAGACATACACATCAAACCACTACATATTCATACACATGCAAGTATCAAATTTCATTTATCACAACATTATCACAAATAATATTCATAAGCATCAAGATAAAAACTGTTTTGAGTTTTTAATAGAGATGTTTACTCACCTGAAAAACCAAGTTTGATCAGAGAGCAGAAAATAAATCTTGCTTTTGAAAAACTGCTAGCTGAAACCCCTATTGATCTTGTTGTTTGATTGATGAAGCTGTTGCTATAGTTTGTAAAATACATTCTGGTTTGTTCAGTTGTGATGAACGAATTGGAATAAGAAGATTGATATATACAAACAAATATACAGGGTGTTTATTTTACTGGTACAACAAATGGTCAGAGATTTTTTTCTTTCTTTGACTAAGCAAAATTTTTCTGTGGGAAATGAAATGATTTATAACATTTCGAAATGACCTTGTCTTTGCTAGAATAGGTAGCATTAAATGCAAGTGTCTCATACTTATCCATACTTTTACAACTTTCCTATATTTTATTTCATATGGGCATATGTACATTTATATCCTTATTTAGGTATATACTTATATATATGTATATATTTTATCATTTTATAAATATACATATATACCTCCATATTTATTTTTATTTTCATATATATTATTCCATATGAGCATATATTCCTATATTTGTATATTTATACACTTATTTTTACATATATATGTCATCCAACATAAAACTTGTATCTATATTTTTATGGATATTTTATCTCAGTTTAAATGGTGAAGTTTATCTATACAAAAAGTTTTATTTTCTTTCTATAGAATTTATCATATCCAGAGATTAAATATCTAATATAGTTTTTAATTCAATATATATATATACAGATATTTTAATTATCATAATTTTATCTGTTTGACTTATCCAAATTAATATTCAAATGGTTTAAGTCAGTCAACTACCCCATTTAACCGAGTTTAAAATCCGGGTCGTCACATTCCTTCCCCCTTTAGAACTTTTCGTCCCCGAAAAGGAACGATGCAATAATATTAATTTACTTTGTATTTTAGTTAAATTATTCCTTAAACATTTTTAAATCTTTTACCCCTTTTATATTAAAATTTTAAAACACTTTAAAATCTCCATAATATTACGAAAATAGTTTTATACAAAAATACTTTTTATAACTCGATGTCTCAACAACTCTATCCTTGTTCTCATAGAAATTCAGTCAAACGTTGATCAGGCGCAGGACTGAAAATCTATAAATACTTAGCAGACCCATTTCAACACCTAGTGAAAATACCTGAAAAATAATTTTATTGAAAATATCGAAAACATTTTTGAAAATAGAGGAAATATCTTTGGTGAGAATGCTTTGGAGATCATCACTCCCATCCATGGTCGCAGTTAACCCGATGGTTACGTTGCCATCCCAGCAAAATCCATAGATAATTGTAGGTCTCCGCGCCCCTCGATTATACCATGGAACCCGCTACAGATCGCAGTTATACCCGGGCTATACGTTGCTATCACAGCAAAAACCCATATAACCGTAGGCATCATCGCCCTCGAATTTCGCTGCCGAAAGAATGAAACTCCTCCACTCGAACATAGATCGCAGTCTATCGATGTTACGTTGCCGTCCCGGCAAAATCAAGTGTTGACTGTTGGCACTCATCCTCCACACGATTTTCTCTATGGTCCACACAGTAGATCGCAGCGACATCGAGTTACACTGTCGTCACAGCATAACCCAAATGCCCCTGTAGGCATCCGCGCCCTCGACTTTCGCTACCCAATAATCCTCAGGAACTAGTTTTGTCCAGACTCCACACAGGATCAACTTTAGAACCCCCCTTAGGGCTCAAGGTAGTACCACCCTGTGGCACTCTTGAGAAGTTCATTCAAGGGAGCGCTTTTTTCCCTAGAGCCACTTTCAAAACACTTTATACTATACACATATAGTATTTTCCAAATCATACACCTAGTATGAATTTCATATAAATCACCTTTCTCAAAATCGATTATCCCAAAATCGATAATTCACAAACTAGGCTTTCCAAATTCCAAATTTGACTTTCCTCAAAAATCAAAAGCCCTTTTTTTTAGAAATCCATAGGTTCCCAAAACCTTTTTCCAAAATCATTTTCACAAAATCCTTTATATATACGTATACATGTATATAAGGGGGAATTAATTTAAAGGACAAAAAGTTGTATATTTTTAGCCTCAAGGACACGACCTCAATATTTTAACCACAAGGACAAACATTCTCCTAAAAATTATTCATAAGGACAAACATTCTTTCAAAATTATTCATAAGGACAAACATTTTTTCAAAACTACTACCGAACTAAAAACTGATACCTAAAAACTACTACCGATAACTACAAACTGATACCTAAAAACTTAAAAACTGATACCTAAATAAAATTGTCCTTCAGGCTAAAATACCGAAGGTCTGTCCTTTAGGCTAAAATGCTGAGAAATTTTGTCCTTGACAATAATTTCCTGTATATATAATAACCTTGGGAAATCTTTGAATCACTTCATACTTGTATAAATTCACCTTTATACCTCAAATACTTTCAAAACCCTTTTCTTCTGACAATAGATTCACCTTTATACCTCAAATACTTTCAAACTTCTATGTATTTAATTCCAAACCCCGATCGAGGCATGCCGTCTGGCGTTCCTAATTTTATACCCCTATTTCGAACGCAATGGAACAAGTTCCGAGACATAATTCAATCGTATGCAGAAGATAGCTTTCTGAACCTAATTATAATATTAAATTTTCGATATTAATTTCAATTCGTTTCTATCCAGTACGACCAAACGGTAATTCCAAACACTACGAAATTTGAAATCCGATAATAATACACTATTTTGGATCCAATGGAACTGGTTTTGTCGAATTCAAAGACTGTGCCTCGGATCGCTATTTTAACGCGTCGATAAATCGACGATTTCAAAAATTGACGAAATCACTTGAAATTTCAATTTAGAAACTTATTAACTCAATTCTAATTCAAATAGATTTTATATCAAAATTAGAAATTTTTTTGATTCATATTCAACTCAAATTTCAATTATTCACCATTTTCGTATTACGATAAATCGCTATATTTGAAATTTAAATTCATTCTATAATTTCAACCAAAACCTTCATATTCAAAATCAACATATATTCAAAATCCAATACTTAAAACCATTTAAATATTCAAAATCAAACGATTGAAAATCCGGGTCGTTACATTCCTCCCCCCTTAAAAGAATTTCGTCCCTGAAATTGCTAAGGTAGGAAAAATGCTCCAAACCCATTAACTTATCAAAACCAATTTAGTTCAAACTCGATACTTCACTTCTCAAAATCTTTTAGTTCAACTAAAACAATTTACTTCCATTTCTAAATCAAAATCCTTTATTTCAATTACAATTCGAAATCACAGTTTAGTTAATAAAAATTTTCCACAAATTTTCAAAATTTTTCTTACACCGTAAATTTCCTAATTTTTTTGGCAGAGTCTCCATTGTACGGGGAGCCTTTTGCAATATGACAAATATAATAAAAAGATATACATCGGCTCTCATGGCCGGAAAACACAATATATAACAATATTTTTATTTTTCGCGCGCTAAATTCGTTAGCGTACTTTATTTAACGTTATTAAGTGAGCTCGCTCAATTTATATGCAATTGCCTGACCAAAATCAAGCCAAATGGTCATCTTGTACATGTACTTACTCAATTTAAACACGTAAGTTTCATAACTTATGAAATTTAATAACTTCACATTCATTTTACTAATGTAAAGACATAGATTGCATAAACCAAACATGTTACATATGAATGTATAAACCATTTTAGAAACAAAACACGTTACGATAGGTATATTAGAATGTACATGCAAATACAAGGTTCTAACATCAAATTATTTACTTCCAATTTGATCCATAAATCCTTTATTCAAATTATAATTGGTTCGCATACAAGTCACTTGAATTCAAGTCATAATCTTCCATTCGATTATTTACTTTCCATTGATAACATTTCATTCAATTCGAATGATTCACAACCAAATTTACTTACATCCATTTTATATTACACTTAATACATTCATATCCACACACAATATATCCATATCCATTTCAAATGGATTCTAACCCAATTTATTCACAAAATCTTATTCACTTTATTTTATATTCAACAACAATCCAATCCAAGCCAAATTTATTTACGAACCATCTCATAAATTAGTTACTTAAATTGAATTCCATTATTATCAATAATATTCCCAACCATATTCAATTTACACTTAAATTGAATTCATTTATAACTTAATTCTCATTTTCAACATTCAATTCACTAGTTAATTCTCTAATTAGTTTTCTTCCAATTTACTTAACTAAGTTAAGTTTCATTTCCAAAAATCACTTTATTTATCTTGACTTAAATTCAATTCCATTTAACGGCCCCTCCCATGGATTTATCCGAGTCAAATTTCCATTCAATTATTAATATTAACTTAAGTTAATTTGTTATTATACAAACACTTCGACTATATACTTAAGTTCATTTTTATTGCAATCAAATTCCATTCCATTTAATTTTACTTAAGTCCAATTCTTCTCTTATTTTTTCTCTTATTCTTAGGTTCACATTCACTTTATCACAAATCAAATCCAATTCCATTATGTGATTCGAATTCGGATTTCCACTCCAGAAATCACTTAATTTAACTCGACTTGAGTTAATCCTAATTAAAATCTATAGCTTGTAGTTATAAAATCATTTTACAAATCAAATTTTGTTTTTACTTTAATTTGATATCTTTTCAAATCCAAATCGATTTTTATTTAACCTATCTTAAGTTAAATCTCCATTCATGCCATTTTTTTAATTACTTAAGTTAAAACTCAATTTCAAATTCAAATTTCACATCCTTCTTTCTTATCTTCATCAATTTTCAAATTATTAGTTCAAAACTTATTTCCTGTTGTTTCTTTCCACATTTATATTAGAATTCCAAAATTTAAATACCCGGTTTTATTTCAAGTAGTATATATATAACTATTTTGTTTTAACAAATCATTCCTTTAGAATTTTCAAAATCAATTTGGTTTTATCCAAAACAAATTCCCTTTGGAATTTTTCAAACAACACTTGTTTCCAAACATTCATCAAAACCCTTTATTTTCCATTTGTAATTTCAAACCAAGTTTTAGTTAGCAAAATTATTTTCAAAAATTTTTAAATTATTCTAAAATCATATATACTCCTTTTTGTAACCCAAATCATCCTTTTGAATTTTTAATTAAAACTTTGGTTTTACCAAAACAAACCCCTTTTGGGATTTCCCAAATCAAACTTGTTTTAGAAACAATTCCAAAACAAACAATCAGGGTAGCAATCCATCACTTAGAAACTCAAAAATGAAGACTGATGATGCGACCATCATCATCAGAATTATTTTCCAGCGACTATAATGATTTCAGTGCTTTATCACTTCCAAAATCCATTCAAAAACATTTTCTAATCAAATACATTTCCATAATAATATTACCATTATTTATTTCAAAACACTTGGAAAACATTTTCGAAATTTTCGAGATTTAAATTTCCAAATTTTGGTTTAACTCAAATTTTAGTTTTACTCATTTTCATAATTCATACTTATACCTTTTAATTTGGTTATATATGACCATTCCAATTTATAATCTTGTTTTGATTATAATAATAACAACCAAACACATCAGTATACTATAATAATTTCAGAAAATTATTTCTTTTATATCAAAATATAATTTGGGTAAAATTATTTCATTTACCCACTTTAAAACAATACTATGTCGATTTAACTTGTTCAGAGTTTAGAAACCCTTATCGATACAGTTGTCTAGACCATACCGACCAAAATTCATAAACACTCAACTGATAAGTCAACACAATATAAAACAATTTATATTCACTAACAAATACGCGCTCATATCTATAATACACTCAGTCTCATTCTAGGGTACTACTGACCCTATGTCTAATGAGTAATCCCCACCAAAGCCAAGGTTCTCGCTTAACCTTACGCTCTGATACCAAGTGTAGCGACCCAGGATTTTCGACCCTCGAAAATCGACATCAATACGTTCACTGTATAGCATGCCGAGCAATCAAGTGCCGAAAATACTAGATCATTAGGGGTGAAGAAGAAAATATAAACAACAACACAGAATCTCACAATCGCAGCAGCACAATATATATAATATATAATATATAATAATTGATCTTTATAAAAAAAGAATCTATAACATTTCATATACATACCATCCTCAGAGTACAATAGTCAACAAATCAATTTGGATAGTTATTGTGACGCCCCACATCTATACTCACGCTAGCCAAGGACACTACGGGGTAATGTCGTCGGCTAAAGCGAAGAATACGGCTGTTGAGGAGCGACCATCTATGTAATTGCTTTGTGCGAGTGCCGATATGTCTAATAATATAACTTACATTTCATTTCAAGAGGAAATTCGACATATCGAATACAAACTCAAAGCTACTACACAGTGGCTAAGTGGTCTCCGGAAACAAATATAGAAATAAAAATAACACAAACCAGTTACAGATAATCATATCACTAAGGCGGAAACAAATATGAATATATCACATAAATGTGTACATCAAAGTAGTGGTCAAACTAGATCCACTACCTCACAAAAGAATAGGTACAAGTGCTAGACAAAATAATATATATACATTAAGGAGTCTCCATCTCGAATGTATAATAACAAAAACTACTAATCTAAAGTAGTTAGCAAAAAGTCAGATGATGGACCCTGATAAGGAGTCAAGCAGGAGCACCTGAAATACCTAGGTCTGACCCGAGTATTATTTAAGAAGAAAATAATAAACGGATCAGTCTAGCTATAAATATCAGATAAAATGATATAGGATAAGAGATATGACCAAAAACGTATGATAACAAAAATGCCATACTGTGTCAAGTATACATCAATTAACAACGAAAATCATACAATATCTCAAATCATCTTAAAACACCAAAAAGAATCACATTCTTTAAATTATTCACCAAAACACAAATATTGATAGAGCTTATCAATGCAAACAACGAAAATAGGTGAAACACAAATTCTAGAAATCACAACCAGAAATCCAGAAATCACAAAGGGGGAAGGCCTATCATAAACGGGAGAATGAAAACTCACCAACACATGCATCACAAACGGGTCGCTAACCCATGGTCGCTAACCATAGAGCCGGTGCCATGACGTAGTACCACGAAACGCCCGAGGAACCTGAAACTCAAATAATCCAGAACATCGACGTAGTACAACATTACGCCCGATGAACCAAACCCAAATAATCAGGCACAACGACGTAGTACAGCGAACGCCCGATGAACCTGAACACAAATAATCCGGAACATCAACGTAGTACAACAAACGCCCGATGAACCAAACTCAAATAATACGGAACAACGACGTAGTACAGCGAACGCCCGATGAACCGAACTCCATAAAACCATATGTCGCTAGCCTATAAAAGGAATGAGACGAAGCTCAATAGAACGGGGTACAGTCCCCTACGTGGACAAAGAGACATCGCACATCGCTAGTCTAAACCACAAAATGATCATCATCGATCATCAAGAAGTGTCAATTACACTAAGCTAGTAAATAAATGAGTTTAGCTTCATGTCCCATAACCACTGGCTTAACTTAAATATTTACGAACAGATTGTAGATTTCCACTCAAAACACAAAATGGTCAACATTGATCAAAAAGAAGTGTCAATTACACTAAGCTAGTAAATATATGAGTTTAGCTTCATGTCCCATAACCACTGGCTTAACTTAAATATTTACGAACAGATTGTAGATTTCCACTCGAAGATTGTCACGAGAGTTCAATCGAACAAGTCCAAGAATTAACCGATGAAGTAAACGCAAGCGTTTCATACCACTTGTTTTGCTAAACCATTTAATTAGACTTCTCATACGAATGAGGTAAAGGTTTGTATGTACTAATAGAATAGAAAACGGTTTTAAAAACAAGCTTTGTATTAAAAGTAACGTTGAAATCGTTTTTATGAAAGAGTTTAAGTATTACTACTAGTATAGAAACCTTTACATTTTAAAGTGACAAACCATAGAAATGATTGTTGAAATGATTGTAGAAACAATCAATCACCAAAAATTCACATTCGAAGACGTGAATCAAATCCATAGAAATCGTTACCGAATCCATCAAAATGGATATTCCTAAAAATCCAAAGAAAGAAGTCATCAAAGTCGATAATAAGTGATAACAACTAACCAGATCGACAAAAATCGATTAAAATTGGAAATCCACTCAAAAACAGCAAAAATAGGCAAAATGAACAGTTCCAGACGTTTGGGGGTCAATCCAGACATCTGGATTTAGGTTCTGGAAATTCAGAAACCTTCCAGACGTCTGAAAGATGGCTTCAGACGTCTGATAGGGTGTTTCAGACGTCTGAAAGGTGGTATCAGACGTTTGAAAAGGTGTTTCAGACGTCTGAAAGGTTGTTTCAGACGTCTGATTATGTTTTCTGCAATTTTTATTTTCTACCGTATATTCTTTTCTCCAGAAGGCATATCCAGACGTCTGGAATTGATATCTAGACGTCTGAACACCTGGTATGATCAACAATTTGCCTAGGCCATGATGACCAAAACGATTCGGGATTGATCGAGCGAGCAACGACGACTAGGGATTTACGCCAAGCGACAACCCACCTTATAGGCTCTTCGACACACCCCAAATATCATGTCCAAGCATCCATAGTAGGATTTTCATAAATTTGGACTTCAAAACAAAAAATTGGAAAATCCACCAAATCAATTCAAATCAAAAGCAAATGAACATGAATAGATGTTAGGAATTCATACCTGACAACAAAGAAAGTTATAGACATAGATGTGAGTTCAAGAACTCACCTTTTAAACTCAAAAAACAATGAATGAGAAGCTCTAAAGCAAAGGAAAGATCAACTACTCTTCAACTTCAACTCTAGAAACTCCAATCTAAGATTATAAGCAAATGTTTCCTAAGTTAGGTTATAGGAAATTTCTGAAATTAGAGAGAGATTGAGATGGAGAAGAAGAAGAGGATGCTTACCTAAGCTTCTCTTTGATTTTGGAGCAAGAACTTGAGTTTCCAAATCAAACTAGGGTTTGGAATTTCTATTTCCCATTCCTTTCCCCCATTTTCTCTTGAGCTTGATAGTATTAGGAAATGAGAATGAATGAAGAGGAGAGGGGGTGGAGTTAGGGCAATATGAGTGGTTAGTGGGCCGAAACCCAAACCCAAAGCCCAAATAGAAAAATAGCAAATTCTACTCAACTCCAAACATATCGATGTTTATACTCAAAAAAGTTGTAAATGCAATTTTGGACTCAATGGAAGTGGTTGTAAACGCCATTTTGGACTCCAAACATATTCCATGTTGGCTCGGATATCATCATGGAAGCATCTGCTTGTTGCTTACGACTAAGGGCATCGGCAACACGATTTCCCTTTCCAAGAATATAGAGAATTTCAAGATCATAAGATGCAAGGAATTCGAGCCAACATTGTTGATGCAAATTAAGTTCCTTTTAAGAAAATAAATACTCCAAAGATTTATGATCGGTGTAGAGAACAAATTTCTCTCCCAAAAGATAATGACGCCAAATTCTAAGGGCGAAAACAATAGCTGCGAGCTCTAAATCATGAGTGGCATATCTAGTCTCGGTAGGCTTTAATTGCCTAGAAGCATAAGCGATAACACGTTTCCTTTGCATGAGAACGACTCCCAAACCAACACGACTAGCATTGGTATAAACAATAAAGTCTTGGTTCCCTTCGGGAATCACAAGAATAGAAGCATCAGAAAAGAGTTCTTTTAATTTTTAAAAAGCAGCTTCTATGCTAAATTATTTATTCCATGATCCTCTTTTCCGAAAAGCTAGGCCATTCAAAATTATAATTAACTTTATGTAATCATATTTTTTTTAGAAAAATTTACTTATTACAAGTCAATTTACTGTGTTTGACTGTCTCATCATAGCGTTTAGGAGACTCCTATAGATAATGTTAATTAGGCTCATCGACCAGAATTCTTAAAGCACTCAATGGGCAAAACAACACAAAATCATCTTCTATATGATAAACATGCCTCTTCAAAATTTTACGAATATTCTTTGCTCGTTTTAAGAACAAAATCCAATTATACTTATAAATATCTTATTAAAAAGTTTTACAAATTTTAAATTGTTGTTTTCATCCATAATCAATGAATACAAGGATGGTCTTATCGAGATATTCGCAGAATACTCGATTCATAAGATGGATGAATTAAGCTGGACAAATCGAATGACATCATGAGTCACTTATAAGAATCATAACGAGTGCGGAATGCGGTAAGTTGAATGCTACCCTCCGCAACACGTAGCTAATGAAAACTGGTGGCAAGGTCGAGCTCAAAAGACCTTCGCACCACTCAATAGATCGCTTAGGTGGTAATCCTAAGACAAGCTCAAAAATACCGAAAAATTCACAAACTACTTGAATGAGAGAAATAACATTTTCCTCATCATGTGGATTTAAAAAATAAAAAGATGCCACTGAATTGGAATCAAGATCATTAAGAAAAATTAAAAACCTGCTTAACAGATTGAGAATGTCGAAGATGGATAGTCCTCTAGGGACATAGGATATGGGGTTCATAATGATTAAGCCAATCCTTTCCCAAAAATCAATTCCGAAGCCTAAGTAGCACGTAGCATGCAAATCGGATTGGAAAGCACAATTACATAAAATAATCTCGACATCTTTACAAAGTAAACTGAGTGTTGCGGATCCACCAACTGGATTCGCAATTCTCAGTGAAGTCATCAAGCCCATAACATTTAAAGACAAAGTATTAACAAGTTCCTTTGATATAAAAAAGTGAGATGCACCCGTATCAAAAGAACTCGAATAGTAATATCATGAAATATAATAATGCCATCAAGGATAGAATGACAAATACCTTGACCAAGAGAAGTGTTACTAGGAGCTTGCACAACATTTAGCTTTCCCTCTTTCTTGTTTGGAAGTTTGGGACATGAAGATAAAAGATGACCCAAACCTTTGCAATAGCGAGAAGTAAGGGGCTTCGGACACTTATTTGCATAATGGTCCTTAGAACTATAATTGGAGCATACTCCACGATTAGGAATTGGAGTCTTTGCTACTGAAGTTGCTTGCTTCACTTTCTTGTTGGGATTAGGACTTTTGAACTTAATATGCCTCTTCTTGGAAACCCCAATATCACCATCACTTCCTTTGTCGGCCTCTTCATGTCGAAGAGTGATATCTACAAACTGGTCGAAAGGATCTTCTAATTTCAGAGGTAAAACCTTTTTAGGGTTATAATTCGAAGCACAGATAAGCCTTTGATTCTTCACAAGATCCAAAAGTTGTTGGGCAGACATGAATACACCATCCAGAGGAGGGCTACTAGATTGACTAGCGCTAGGACTACCAGGTCTAACCATTTCTCTTCTTTAAGAAAGAAAGAAAGAAAAGAAAAATAGGATAGAACGGGTCCTACAACTCGGATTAAATCCTAAGGCTCGATTCCTAAGAGGGACTTAGGACAATGATCCTTGCTAGATTATTCTACATTGTTTCAAAGTTTGGCTTGGATACCAAGCTGTGACGCCCCACCTCTATACTCACACTAGCCAAGGACACTACTGGGTAATGCCGTCGACTAGTACGAAGAATAAGGCTGTTGAGGAGTGACCATCTGTGTAATTGCTTTATGCGAGTATCGATATGTCAGATAATATGACTTGCATTTCATTTCAAGAGGAAATCAGACATATCAAATACAAACTCAAAGCAACTACACAGTGGCTATGTGGGCTTCGGAAACAAATATAGAAATAAGCATAACACAAATCAGTCACAGATATTCATATCACAAAGGTGGAGACAGATATGAATATAACACATAAAAGTGTTCATCAAAATAGTGGTCATACAAGATCCACTACATCACAAAGGAATAAATACAACAAGGAGTCTCTATCTCAAATGTATGAAAGCAAAACCTACCAAGCTAAAATAGTTAGCCAAAAGTCAGAAGCTAGTCCTTGCTAAGAAGTCAATTGGAAGCACCTGAAATACCTCGGTCTGTCCCGAGTATTATTTAAGAAGAAAAATAATAAATGGATCAGTCTAGCTATAAATATCATATAAGATGAGATAGGATAAGAGATATGACAAAAATATATGATAACAATAATGTCATACTTAGACAAGTATATATTTAATAACAATGAAAATCGTATAATATCTCGAATCTCCTCAAATATCCAAAATGAATATCACATTCTTTAGCTTATTCACAAAACCTCAAATATTGACAAAACATATCAATGCAAATCGCAAAAATTGGTGAAACGCAAATTCCAGAAATCAATAATTAGAAATCCAGAAAACACAAAGGGGTAAGCCTATCACAAACGGGAGCATGAAATTTCACCAACACATGTACCACAAATGAGACGCTATCCCATAAAAATACGGGGTACAGTCCCCCACGCGGACGAATGAGCCGAACATCGACGCACCCTAAAAGATACGCTTCATGCATAGACTCTGTCGTGGTACAGTCCCTCACGCGGACGAATGAGCCGATCATCGACGCACCGTAAAAGATACGCCTCATGCACAGACTCTGTCGTGGTACAGTCCCCTACACGAAAGAATTAGCCGAACATCGACGCACCCTAAAAGATACGCCTCATGCACAGACTCTATCGTGGTACAGTCCCTCATGCGGACGAATGAGCCAAACATCGACGCACCCTAAAAGATACGCCTCAGGCACATACTCTATCGTGGTACAGTCCCCCACATGGATGAATGAGCCGAACATCGACGCACCCTAAAAGATACGCCTCATGCACAGACTCTGTCGTGGTACAGTCCCCCATGCAGACAAATGAGCCGAACATCGACGCACCCTATATATGCCTCATGCACAGACTCTGTCGTGGTACAGTCCCCCACGCGGACGAATGAGCCGAACATCAACGCACCCTAAAAGATATGCCTCATGCACAGACTCTGTCGTGGTACAATCCCCCACGCGGACGAATGAGCCGAATGCTCCTCGAATGGTCAAAAGATCATGGGTCTCTATCCCACCGAATTGAGCCGAAGCTCCATAGAATAAATGTAAATTACACCAAGCTAGTAAATAAATGAGTTTGGCTTCATGTCCCATAACCACTGGCTTAACTTAAATATTTACGAACAAATTGTGGATTTCCACTCGAAAATACAAAATGATCATCATTGATCAATAAGAAGTGCTAATTACACTAAGCTAGTAAATAAATGAGTTTAGCTTCATGTCCCATAACCACTAGCTTAACTTAAATATTTACGAACAGATTGTAGATTTCCACTCGAAAATTGTCACGAGATTTCAATCGAACAAGTCCAAGAATTAACCGACGAAGTAAACGCAAGCGTTTCGTACCACTTGTTTTGCTAAGTCGTTTAATTGGAATTCTCATATGAATGAGGAAAAGTTTTGTATATACTAATAGATTGGAAAACGGTTTTAAAAACAAGCTTTGTATTAAAAATAACGTTGAAATCATTTTTGTGAAAGAGTTTGAGTATTTACTACTAGTATAGAAACCTTTGTATTTAAAGTGACAAATCGCAGAAATGATTGTAAAAACAAATTATCACCAAAAATCCACATTCGACGACGTGAATTCAAACCATAAAAATCAATCACAAATCCAATCAAATGGATATTCCCAAAAATCCATAAATGAAGCCATCAAAGTCAATAATAATTGACAACAGCTATCCGGATAAAAAAAAATCGATAAAAATTGGAAATCCACTAAAAAACAGCCAAAATAGGCACTGCACAGAACCAAACGTCTGGTTGTTTTATAGACGTCTGGATTTTGTCTCTGCCTTTTTTCTTTTTCCAGGGACCCCTTCCAAACGTCTGGATTTTTCAACTAGACGTCTAGATTTCCTTCCAGACGTTTGGATTTTCTTCCAGACGTCTGGATTTTGTCTCTACCTTTTTTCTTTTTTCATAGACCCCTTCCAAACATTTGGATTTTTCAACGAGACGTCTAGATTTCCTTCCAGACGTTTGGCTTTTCTTCTAGACGTTTGGCAAAATTCAGCCTAGCCCAAAAAGGGAAAAATCCAAACCGGAGGCGATCGATTGAGCGATGGAGGCTGTAACGACCCGTATTTTTACGGATCGAAACATCGTAAAACAGTTGACATTTGGACGCATTGTTGATAAGTTGTCCAGAGTTTAAGTCTTAGGTCGTATGGTGGTTAGGTCGTAGTAGACGACCTAAGAAGTGGAGCGACTTAAGAGGTTGGAACGACCTAAGTAGTTAGGTCGTATGATAGATAAGTCGTATGTTGAGGCTTAGGTCGTAGACGACTTAAGGAAATAGGCGACTCATAGAAACTTGCGACCTAAGGATTTTGGGGATAGGTAGTATAGGAGTTGGGTCGTGTGATAGCTTAGGTCGTAGAATAAGTTAGGTCGTAGACGACCTAAGAGATAGGAGCGACCTATAGAATTAGACGACCTAAGGATTTCCGACCTACGAGTTAGTGACCTATAGGAGGCAGCGACCTATAGGAGTTAGCGAGTTAGCGACCTAAGAGGGTAAGCGAGTTAGCGACCTAAGGAAGTTAAGTCGTCAGCGACTTAGGAGCGTGATAAGTCGTGAGCGACTTAGGAGCGTGTCAGGGTTAGGTCATAAGAACTATTAAGCCTTAAGTCGGAGACAGTTGAGTCGTTGAGTCGTTGTAGCATGAGTAGTAGGTCGCAGACGACCTATGATAGTACTGGGTATAGTTAGGTCGTGGATGTGCATTGTTTTAGGTCGTGTGAAGGTTTAAGGGGTTAGGTCGCTGTAGCATGAGTCGTAGGTCGTGATGCTCTATAGGTCGTGGACGACCTAATGCCGAGTGAACGACTTAAGGAGGATTTCAGCTATAAATACTAGTCCATTTCCTCACTTTTTGGGATCCGAATTTCGAAGCGACGAAGTGCTGCCATTTTGAGAGCTCGACTTCTACACTTCTTCGCTTCTCTTCTCCACTCTAATCTAGTGATTCCTTCCATCAAATCGAAGATCGAAGAGCTTAAATTGAAGATCTACATTCTTCGAAGAGAGATTTCATCATTTAAAGCAGATTTGTGATAGATCGAGTTAGATCCTTCGCTGTCCAGATCTGAAGTGTGTTGCTTTTGAGTTGTTTAGGTGATTTGGTGAGGGGTGATTATCTCTCACACGGATCCAAAGGAGTATATCGGATCGTTGGCTTGATTTTGTGTTAAAGTAGTGGTTTTCATGCATCTTTGTAAACTTAAGTATAGATCCATATAGATCCATTGTTTATGATGATTTGACAACCATTTTACTAAGTGTTAACCTATGCAAGTTCATTCATCAAGATTATAGAGACATTGCTCATGTTTGCATGCTTGTTAGACTTTGGACTCTTTATTTACGAAATTGCCATTATTGTTATAATTGTATATTTAGATCATATTTGAATGCTTGATTACTTGGATTAATGTTTGCCTTGATTGATTGCTATAAATTAGATGATTGATGATTTGATTTAGACAAGTTGGTCGAAGATGATTCAAAAGCTAAGGGAAAGGCTCTTGAATTGGAAAAGCTGCTCGTGGCATATGTAGCGGATGATGAAGCTCATATGGATAGATTTGATGATGATGTTGAGATGAAGCTTTGCTATGATGACGATGAGGCGAAGCATGATATGAGATATGAGATAGTCTTGGTCTAATCCAGACGGGATCATTCCAAGCATGTTGATAACTCGGTGAAAGGGTTCGAGTTAGAGGATAATGGTTTGCTCGAGAGGCGCTTGAGCTAGTATGGAAATAGTCGTCGAGGAGGATGACTAGAAGGCTGAGGTTTCATCGTTGTTGAAGGTTCTAGCATGCTCAAAGAAAGAGTACGTTGGGCAGATTCGATAGTCCCTGAAGGCTAATGATTGATAGTCAAGTACTCTTGGCAGATTCGATAGTCCTAGGCACTGGTCACGATGATGTGCAGAGCTATGTCTAGAACTGGGGTTTCCATTAGCCCTTTACGGACGGCTGAAAGAATGTGCCGGTCATTCAATTAACGATGATATCAAAGCAATGATAACAGTGATATCCAGAGTCATGGATGTTTGGTTGTATCGTCATTCGGTCTCAAGAGCGGTATTTTCTGGGTGCTTATCTGATCGTGGTTTAGGCCTTGGGGGTTTGCACTTGGAAAACATCGCCCTTGACTCGAGTGATAATTGCTTTACTTTAAATTATATGCTCTGCTATGTTTGCTTCTGCTTAGTGTGTGTCTGGGGGCTATCACTGTAGAAAGAGGTGGAGTGGGAGGGTTGTATTCCTATTCCTTTTCCTTTATGCTCTTTTGGTATGTTGTTAGTTAATTTACTGCTCACTAAGACTGTTGTCTGACTCAAGGCTTTATGTTTAACTCTTATTGCCTTGGGCTGTTCGTCCATTTTGGGACGGGCAGACTAGGTAGCAGGTGACAGGTGTTGTTCTTGCTTTCCACGATGCTGATGTCAAAGACGAGCTGGAGGCTTGCATATTATCTTCTTACTATATGTACTGGATGTTCCGCTGCTTTGTATAATTCTCTGAGTGATATGTAGTGAGGCTTGATGTATTGACTATTCAGATGTTTGTATTCAACTACTATGAAGTTTTATATGATGACATTCTATTCTGTAAAGCTTCACTATATATATTCTATTGTATTTTGTCGGTGCGCTGTGAGTAATACGATAGATTCTGCTGTTTTTAATTTACCCTGACAATCGTTCATGGTCGCTTAGCACACTTTACAGCGCACTTTCTCTAGGTTCAGTGCAGGGGTCATGGGCGGTCGTCACATTTGGTATCAGAGCATTGGTTAATCGATTTTACCCAACGCTCACTGACGTAACTACGTATGAGAGACGTAATTGTATTTTGATGGATGATTACTATATATAATATAGTATATTAGAAGAGTTTGAGTCCTTTAAGCAGTTGTTTCTCAAGATGTTCTGACCATTCCTTTTTATAGATCTTGAGAATGAGTCGAAGAGGGAGACCAGCTGCTAGGGAAGGCCGTGCTACTGAGGGGGCTGCTGATTACGATGCTATGTTCGAAGCAATGATGACTTCGATCATGAGAAGGATGCCAGCTCCGGGCCCATCGGTGGATGTTGGAGTTCAAGTTCAAACTCCAAAACCGGTGGACTTTGCTAAGTTGTGTAAGGATTATACTGCTCTTGGAGGAATGGTTTTCTTGGGAACAGAATCAACCATTGAAGTCCAGAGGTGGATAGATGCTTGTAGAAGGATCTTTGGTGATTTGGGAATTGAGGATGCGACTAAGAGGAAGTTAGCATCAAGACAGCTTCAAGGAAGAGCTTCTGATTGGTGGAACTCTATCACCATTGATACTCCGGAGGAAGAGATCACTTGGGTGCAATTCCAAGCCAGATTTGAAGCTAAGTTCATTTCTACAGCTCAGAAGTCTGTTCTGTTCAAGAAGTTTGTGGAGCTCAAGCAAGGTGGAAGACCAGTTCTTGAGTATGTTTCTGAGTTTGAAGCCTTGTCCAAGTATGCCCGGTCGTATATTGAATCTTCGTATCAGAAGAATGAGAAGTTTGTGATAGGCTTGGACAGTTATCTTGGGAGGCAGTTGGTGGATCATTTGGACGATTCATTTGAGAAGCTTGTGGAGAAGGCTCTCAGGCATGAGAATTTGTTTCCTAAGGAAGGATCTGTTGTTGCTGTGACCAGGGAAGAGTCTAAACTACAGCAGGGTGGAAACAAGAAGAGGAAGCAACAAAAGCAGAAGGGTAAGGAAAGCCGAAGAGCGAAGTGACCTGCTATAATTGTCACAGAAGGGCCATTTCTCTAGGGATTGTAAGAATCAGAAGGTACCGATGAAGTGTCACAACTGTGACAAGCCGGGGCATGTCAGGAAGAATTGTCCGGAACCAAGGAAAGACAAGCAGATTGTGTAAGCTTATGCTTTGGGAGCTGTTCCATCGTCTTCGAAAGCTCCTACCGCTGAAGAGAAGGGAAAGAGTGTAGTGGTTCAAGGTACTCTCTCCATATGTGGTGTTCCAGTTAGAGTGTTATTTGATACTGGGGCGTCGCATTCTTTTGTTTGTAATGAACTGGTAGGCCGGTTGGGTTTAGAACCGGATATTGTTGATAGGCCATTGGTTGTGACTAATCCAGTTGGGGGTTCGTCTTGTTTGTGTATGCTATGTCGTGGTCTGATTATATCGAGTCATGGTTGCTCTTTTGTTTGTGATTGTTTTGTTCTGAACTTTGCGGGGTTCGGAATTATTTTGGGTATGGACTGGCTTAGGAAGTATGCGGCAAAGGTTGATTATGAAAGGTTGGAGGTGACAGTCGAGAATGTGGAGGGGCGAATGATTGTGATACGATGTAAGCATGAAGAAGGCGTCTTCATGAGCTTCATGTATTCGCTGGTTGTTCCATGGGATGGACTGTCATATGTGCCAATCGCTAATGGATTTGAGGATGTCTTTTGACGAGGTCAAAGGGTTACCGCCGCATAGATAGATCGAGTTTCGTATAGATCTAGTTGAAGGAGCCAGACCTGTTGTGATGCCTCTTAGGCGGTTGGCGCCTAGGGAACAGCAGGAGTTGAGGGTGCAGGTTGATGATCTTTTGCAGAAAGGATTCATTCGGCGTAGTGTGTCCGAATGGGGTACACCAGTTGTTTTTTCAACCAAGGCAGATGGGTCATTGAGATTGTTTGTGGATTATCGTGAGCTGAATAAGGTGACTAAGAAGAACAAGTATCCATTGCCGAGAATAGATGACTTGTTTGATCAGCTTCACGAAGCTAAGGTGTTTTCTCAAATGGATTTGGCAACGGGATTTCACCAGTTGAGAGTGGCTAAGGATAGTGTGCCAAAGACTGCTTTTAGGACACCATCCGGTTTCTTTGAGTGGCTGGTAATGCCGTTTGAATTGACTAATGCGCCAGCATATTTTGTGGATCTTATGAATAGAGTGTTCAAAGATCAGTTGGGTAAGTTCGTGCTAGTGTTCGTGGATAATATTCTGATTTATTCCAGAACTGAAGAAGAGCACAAGACGCACTTGCATATTGTTTTGGAAATCTTACGGAAACAACAGCTAAAGGCTAAGTTTTCGAAGTGTCACTTCTGGAAGAGCGAAGTGAGGTTCTTAGGCCATGTAATCTCTGGAAATGGAATAGCGGTTGATCCCGCTAAGGTGGCAGCAATCCAGGATTGGGTTAGACCTAAGAATGCATCTGATGTGAGAAGCTTTCTTGGATTAGCAAGATATTATCGACGGTTTATCAAAGACTTGTCCAAGGTAGCTGCACCGTTAACAGGATTGATGAAAAAGAACCAAGTGTTCAGATGGGAAGATAAGTGTGAGCAAGCTTTCAGAATCATGAAAGAGCGATTGACAAGTGCTCTTGTTTTGACTATTCCAAGTGGGAATGATGAGATGGTGGTTTACACCGACGCATGTGGTACTAGACTTGGAGCAGTGCTGATGCAGAGGGATAAAGTTGTTGCGTATGCAAGTCGACAACGGAAGCCGCATGAAAGGAATTACCCGACTCATGATTTGGAGTTAGCGGCAATTGTTTTTGCTCTGAAGATGTGGAGACATTATCTATTGGGAGTTCAATTCGAGTTGTTTACAGATCATAAGTCGTTGAAGTATCTTTTCTCCCAAAAGGATTTAAATCTTCGGCAGCAACGTTGGCTAGAGTTTTTGGCATCATATGATTTTGGTATAGCTTATACTCCGGGAAAAGGTAACGCAGTGGCAGATGCGTTAAGTCGAAGACATGCAGGATTGGGAGCCATGTTTTCAGAATGGAAGAATCTCGAGTATTTAGCTAGATTTGACTTCAGGCCCAGATGCGAATTGGAACCTGAGATGTTGGCAAACTTATTGATAAGACCGACTCTTGTGGAAAGGATTGGCGAGAGCCAAAAGCGAGACGATAAGCTTGTCAAGATTTTCCGTGATTTGGAATCTGGATTGGAACCAGAAAAGGATAAAGGATTCGTGGTTGATCGAGAAGGTTGGCTTCGGAAGCAAGGACGACTAGTTGTTCCCGATATAGATGGGTTGAGAGATGAAGTTCTGAAGGAAAGTCATCACTCGAAGTTGACAATTCATCCAGGTGGAAATAAGATGTATCGGGATATGAAGAGAACCTATTACTGGGAAGGTATGAAGAAGGATGTTGGAAATTTTATTTCCAAGTGCATGAACTCCCAGTTGGTAAAAGCCGAACAGAAGAAGCCAAGTGGATTGCTTCAGCCATTAGAAGTTCCTACATGGAAGTGGGAGCAAATATCGATGGATTTTATCGATGGGTTACCAAGAACCAGAGCGGGAAATGAAGGGATTTGGGTCATCGTAGATCGTTTGACTAAAAGTGCAAGATTCATTCCTGTTCGATCAACCAGGACTGCATCGAAGTTGGCTGAGCTGTATGTTAAGTGGATAGTTAGATTCCATGGTATTCCGAAGAGTATAGTGAGCGATCGAGATCCATTGTTCACTAGTGGATTTTGGAAGAGCTTCCAGGAAGTTTTGGGAACCGAGTTTGTTTGAGTACAGCTTATCACCCCCAAACAGATGGTCAGACCGAGAGAGTCAACCGAGTTTTGGAAGATCTCCTCAGAGCTTGTGTTTTGGATTTCGGAGGATCATGGGAAGATCACCTTCATTTGGTGGAATTTTCATATAACAACATTTACCAGTCAAGCATTGGTATGGCACCGTATGAGGCACCGTATGGAAGACCGTGTAACTCTCCGACATGTTGGTTAGAGACCGGACAAAAGCTGATACTTGGGCCAGAGATGATTCGACAGACTTCGGATTGTATAGAGATCATTCAGCAGTGAATGAAGGCAGCCCAAGACCGTCATAAGAGTTATGCCGATAAGCGTCGTAAGGATTTGGAATTCGACGTAGGTGATATGGTTTTTGTGAAGATTTCTCCACTGAAGAATGTTATTCGATTCGGGAAGAAAGGAAAATTGACTCCGAGATTTGTTGGACCATTCCCGATCATCGAGCGAATTGGAAAGCTCGCCTACAGATTGGAGTTACCAGAAAAGATGTCGAGTGTGCACAATGTTTTTCATGTATCACATCTACGGAAGTATGTGCACTCCTCGAATACAGTGGTTTCTGCTGATAGCTATGAAGATTTCGAAGTTGATCCAGTCGATAAGAGACCTCGTAAGCCGCTTCGTGTTGTGGAAACCGACACGAAACAGCTTAGGAGGAAGGTAGTTAAGTTGCTCAAGATACAATGGAGTGATGATGATAACGACTGTACGTGGGAGGTGGAAGAGAGGATGAAAGCAGCTCATCCTGAACTCTTCAAGGTATGGCCCTACAATGTCGTGTCATCTAACGACATTGTAACTTGTTCTAAGTTTTAGAATTATGCATGCTAAGCTAGAATTGGATGCATGGTTTGTTGATTGCTGTGGATGGTAGGCATGCAGAATAGCCTTTGTTTGCTCTTGTTTGTTTGGAATTTCGGGGGCGAAATTCCTAAGGGGGAGAGAATGTAACGACCTGTATTTTTACGGATCGAAACATCGTAAAACAGTTGACATTTGGTCGCATTGTTGATAAGTTGTCCAGAGTTTAAGTCTTAGGTCGTATGGTGGTTAGGTCGTAGTAGACGACCTAAGAAGTGGAGCGACTTAAGAGGTTGGAATAACCTAAGTAGTTAGGTCGTATGATAGATAAGTCGTATGTTGAGGCTTAGGTCGTAGACGACTTAAGGAAATAGGCGACTCATAGAAACTGGCGACCTAAGGATTTTGGGGATAGGTCGAATAGGAGTTGGGTCGTGTGATAGCTTAGGTCGTAGAATAATTTAGGTCGTAGACGACCTAAGAGATAGGAGCGACCTATAGAATTAGACGATCTAAGGATTTCCGACCTACGAGTTAGTGACCTATAGGAGGCAGCGACCTATAGGAGTTAACGAGTTAGCGACCTAAGAGGGTAAGCGAGTTAGCGACCTAAGGAAGTTATGTTGTCAGCGACTTAGGAGCGTGATAAGTCATGAGCGACTTAGGAGCGTGTCAGAGTTAGGTCGTAAGATCTATTAAGCCTTAAGTCGGAGACAGTTGAGTCGTTGAGTCGCTATAGCATGAGTAGTAGGTCGCAGAGGACCTATGATAGTACTGGGTATAGTTAGGTCGTGGATGCGCATTGTTTTAGGTCGCGTGAAGGTTTAAGGGGTTAGGTCGCTGTAGCAAGAGTCGTAGGTCGTGATGCTCTATAGGTCGTGGACGACCTAATTCCGAGTGAACGACTTAAGGAGGATTTCAGCTATAAGTACTCGTCCATTTCCTCACTTTTCGGGATCCGGATTTCGAAGCGACGAAGTGCTGCCATTTTGAGAGCTCGACTTCTACACTTCTTCACTTTTCTTCTCCACTCTAATCTAGTGATTCCTTCCATCAAATCGAAGATCAAAGAGCTTAGATTGAAGATCTACATTCTTCGAAGAGAGATTTCATCGTTTAAAGCGGATTTGTGATAGATCGAGTTAGATCCTTCGCTGTCCAGATCTGAAGTGTGTTGCTTTTGAGTTGTTTAGGTGATTTGGTGAGTGGTGATTATCTCTCACACGGATCCAAAGGAGTATATCGGATCGTTGGCTTGATTTTGTGTTAAAGTAGTGGTTTTCATGCATCTTTGTAAACTTAAGTATAGATCCATATAGATCCATTGTTTATGATGATTTGACAACCATTTTACTAAGTGTTAACCTATGCAAGTTCATTCATCAAGATTATAGAGACATTGCTCATGTTTGCATGCTTGTTAGACTTTGGACTCTTTATTTACGAAATTGCCATTATTGTTATAATTGTCTATTTAGATCATATTTGAATGCTTGATTACTTGGATTAATGTTTGCCTTGATTGATTGCTATAAATTAGATGATTGATGATTTGATTTAGACAAGTTGGTCGAAGATGATTCAAAAGCTAAGGGAAAGGCTCTTGAATTGGAAAAGCTGCTCGTGGCATATGTAGCGGATGATGAAGCTCATATGTATAGATTTGATGATGATGTTGAGATGAAGCTTTGCTATGATGATGATGAGGCGAAGCATGATATGAGATATGAGATAGTCTTGGTCTAATCCAGATGGGATCATTCCAAGCATGTTGATAACTCGGTGAAAGGGTTCGAGTTAGAGGATAATGGTTTGCTCGAGAGGCGCTTGAGCTAGTATGGAAATAGTCGTCGAGGAGGATGACTAGAAGGCTGAGGTTTCATCGTTGTTGAAGGTTCTAGCATGCTCAAAGCAAGAGTACGTTGGGCAGATTCGATAGTCCCTGAAGGCTAATGATTGATAGTCAAGTACTCTGGGCAGATTCGATAGTCCTAGGCACGGGTCACGATGACGTGCGGAGCTATGTCTAGAACCGGGGTTTCCATTAGCCCTTGACGGACGGCTGAAAGAATGTGCCGGTCATTCAATTAACGATGATATCGAAGCAATGATAACAGTGATAGCCAGAGTCATGGATGTTTGGTTGTATCGTCATTCGGTCTCAAGAGCGGTATTTTCTGGGTGCTTATCTGATCTTGGTTTAGGCCTTGGGGGTTTGTACTTGGAAAACATCGCCCTTGACTCGAGTGATAATTGCTTTACTTTAAATTATATGCTCTGCTATGTTTGCTTCTGCTTAGTGTGTGTCTGGGGGCTATCACTGTAGAAAGAGGTGGAGTGGGAGGGTTGTATTCCCATTCCTTTTCCTTTATGCTCTTTTGGTATGTTGTTAGTTAATTTACTGCTCACTAAGACTGTTGTCTGACTCAAGGCTTTATGTTTAACTCTTATTGCCTTGGGTTGTTCGTCCATTTTGGGATGGGCAGACTAGGTAGCAGGTGACATGTGCTGTTCTTGCTTTCCACGATGCTGATGTCGAAGACGAGCTGGAGGCTTGCATATTATCTTCTTACTATATGTATTGGATGTTCCGCTGCTTTGTATAATTCTCTAAGTGATATGTAGTGAGGCTTGATGTATTGACTATTCAGATGTTTGTATTCAACTACTATGAAGTTTTATATGATGACAATCTATTCTGTAAAGCTTCACTATATATATTCTATTGTATTTTGTCGGTGCGCTGTGAGTAATACGATAGATTCTGCTGTTTTTAATTTACCCTGACAATCGTCCATGGTCGCCTGGCACACTTTACAGCGCACTTTCTCTAGGTTCAGTGCAGGGGTCATAAGCGGTCATCACAGAGGCTAGGGAATTATGCCAAGCGACAACCCAGCCTTATAGGCTCTTCGATACACCCCCAAACAACATGTCCAAACATCCAAGATTGGATTTTTTAAGATTTTTACTTCAAAACACCAAAATTTGGAAAATTAACTAAATCAATTCAAACCAAAAGCAAATGAATATGAAATAGATGTTAGGAATTCATACCTAACAACAATGAAAGCTATAGACATAGATGTGAGTTAAAGAACTCACCTTTAAACCCAAAACAACAAGTGAGAAGCTTTAAAACAAAGGAAAGATCAACCACTCTTCAACTTCAACTCAAGAAGCTCCAATCTAAGCTCATAAGAAAATATTTTCTAAGTTAGGGTTTAGGAATTTCTGAAAATTGAAGAGAGATTGAGATGGAGAAGATGAAGAGGATGCTTACCTAAGCTTCTCTTTGATTTCTAGAACTTGAATTTGAATTTCCTGGTAATCTAGGGTTTAGGAATTTTAATTTCCCCTTCTTTCACCCATTTTCCTTTAGCTTGAGAGTGTTAGCAAAATAGAATTAATGAATGAAGAGGGGGTGGAGTGTTAGGGTCTTTTCTTGGGTTAGTGGGCTCAAACCCTAAACCCAAAAGTCCAATAGAAAAATAGCAAAATTCTACTCAACTCCAAACATATCGATGTTTATACTCAAAAAGGTTGCAAACGCCATTTTGGACTCAATGGAAATGGTCTCGAGTCCAAATTCGACCATTTACATAAAGTCGCGTTTTGGACTTTTAAATTCAACCAACGATGTTATATTTAAATAAACCATTTAAATATATTATCGAAAAAATATGTGGGTTGTTATACCTACAGATTTGGACCCTTGTTTAGCGGAAATAAATCACTGCCCGCTAATTATATTAATTAGACCCTGTTTAGCAGAATAAATCACCGTTATGATATTATTAATTGGGCATGTTAAATTTGGACATTTATTTAGCAGAAACAAATCTCGTTCTGCTATTACATTAGTATGGACACATAATTACATTCCAATTGGTTAACATTGGATAAGTGTTGTTTCAACAATAAATTGTTAATGGTGAGTTTAAATTACATATTTGATGTTGTGTAGATACTGGAATTGTAACTTAGAAAATTATTGGAATTAATAATGACTTGATTAAGTACCATTGGAGTTACTAAGCCTCTTTCCAAATTTGGAAGTTGATTTTCGAACCACAGTTATTTTAAGGATGATTTTTATTTATTAATGATATTTTCGAGATAATTAATAATTATTTGATAATGATTTAAAGTTAATTATTTTATGATTCTTAAAAATTATTTAAAAATATTTAATTATTGTTTTCAAGGTTATTTAATTATTTAAAATGTTTAAAAGTATATATTAATTATTTACTTAAGGTTATTTTGAAATAATTGGATTTGAAACTTAATTATTATTTAAGAATTTATTTATATTAGAATATTATTATTTCAAAGATAATTTGTTCAAATATTAATATTGTTTAAAAATAATAGATTTATAGTAAACTTATATAAAAGAGTTATTTCCTAAATTAAATATGGAAATTTATATAGAAACTTTATAAGTATTATTTTGAGATAATTATTTCGGGAAGTAATGGTATATTTTCATAGCGTAATTCGAGGGGTAGAGATTGCCTACAGTTTGTTATGTTTTTCATTGGGATAGTGACGTAACCATTGTGCAAACTGCGATCGATGATTGATTGCATGGCGGAAATCGGGAGGCAGAGATTGCCTAAGTTAAGTTTGGATTTCTCTGGGATAGAGACGTAATCATTGAGCTACGATCCATGGTCGATACCGCATGGTTCTTTCCATATTTATTTTAAAAAGTTTCAAGTATGTTTGGAAGATATGATTTGTTAATATATTTATTCTGGTGAGATAAGTATATGACTGTTTTTGATAAAGAGATTTAATTTATTGAAATTAAATTAAATAAGGCTTAGTGATTCCATTGGGAATGAAATTTTTGTTTGAATGTTGTTTATTTGATAGTTAAATAACCGACTAACAAATCTTGACCTAAATATGTAATCCTTTTTAATTTTGGTGGTACGGAATTATTCCCTACCTAACACCAAAGGATTTTGACTCTGGAAATATGTAGAAGAAACATTGGAATTATATGGTACATTTACCATTTGAGGTGTTATACTGTACATGTAAACTTGTGGATCTTCTAGGACAAATGATAAGGAGATCCGTCCACTTAAACGGTTAGGGGGTGATCCTTGATTTTACGTATTGTCTCATTATTTCCTAAAGAACCGGTCTTGAGCATTCCGGGAATCGACGAATTGTTTTTGGAGCACCTAGGAAATGGAGAGTGTACTCATAAGAGATGACTCAAAACCCATGACCTACTCTAAAATCCATATACAGTTAAATGGAGGAGATAAGTTATATTTTGGGACGTTGAAATCCAAGTTTTGTGACTCGTTGGAGTGTGAGAATCTGTTTGAGATTCCAAGATATGTTGAAATGTGGAATTTAGGTGTGATTCCGTGACCTATTAAGGTGTGGGAGTCCATATGGGATTCTATAATTTATTTGGAGATTGTGCATGAGCTGGAACGCCGGATGTAGCCTCATCAGTGGAGATGACTAAAACCAGAGATAGGATGCATAACTAAGGGGCCTAGCTAACCCATGAGGCTTTAGTCGTCTCTCTTTCTAGCAAGTCCCTATTGTTTATTTTATGCATGCTGGGAGTGATACACTAGGCCTTGATGGCCAGTTATGTATTTCCTATGTACCCCAGCTTGATGGGCCTAATGCTTCGGAAGGATAGCTCTGATCCTTGTGTAGGAGGACCGTTCTCGAAGTACCAAGGGCACCTCCGTGGAAAATCCTACACAATTAGCGAACGATCTTCATCGGATTTTGATTTTATGACTTATTGTTGTGATGTGCATTGCACATGCGTCACAGCTATTTTTTATTATTACTTTGGCGATTAGACACTATTATAATATCAAATGATTTTCTATAAAAGAGATTTGGTATAAAAGAGATTTGGTTATCGTAAGGTAAAAACCCGTCCGTATTTATTTGCGGTATGGTCTTATGAGATACTTTTGTTTGAAAAGGCTATTAAACTTTAAAATCAAGTTGATTGTGTTTCTTATGCTGGTTTTACCAAACTGACCTGGACGTGGTTTTTCCTAAATGCTCGGGTCAGACCAAGCATATTTCTTGGTTAGATGGATATTGGAGCTTCAGGAGAGGAGCTGGAGGCATAGAGACGTATTCACGTAGATGACTATATTACCGTTGCATTTTAGTTGTGTTTATCAACAGTTGTAAGGACATGTTTTTATAAGTGTCTGTGTTGAATAGGTTAGCATACTCTGATTGATGTATGTATGTATATATATATATATATATATATATATAAATTACGGTTTTGTCTTTTGTGTAAAGATTTGTTATATAATATAGATTATTCGTTCCGCTGTTAGATTCTATGTTGTTTAGTTTTCTTTCTATCTACTTTCTACTTCCTTTTTCTTAATTATCCATCTTCCCGTGCAATTTGGGCTGCACAAGTGTGGTAATTGTCAGTTTAAACTGTAGGGAAAAGTGGTTCGTGACAGTTAGATGATCTCTAGAGACAAAGTTGCCCGAGGGACATTCATTTTGTGATAATGTAATAAAACATAGCTAAATATAAAAAGAAAACTAAAGTAAAAGTTTACAAATCAATATTATTACATTATTATGACTGTTCATCTGGTTTATACAAAATCGACTTTGTAAGCAATTCTAAAATAAGCTTGTCCTCATAGTATTTGAGTTTATTAGGAGGTAGTTCTTGGAAAATCAAGCTGACTCGTGGTAAGTTCCAACATTCCCCAGGATGTGGATCAGATCCAAATTTGTCCAAATTCCTATTGCGTGAATGCCTAAGTAGACCCCCACTAAAATCACCTAAGTACGAGAAATCTATAGTTGGTGTCTACAATAGGCTTTGTATAGAAAGTCTACCAGAATGTTTCGCTCTTCAATCAACATCCAAAAAAGCATAATTAACTCCTGATCTTCTTTTAAAAGAGCATCATATCGAAGGCGCGCCCTCCTCAGTCGTGGGGGCAGCTTCTTGATTTTTGAAGGATTCTAACACTACCGCACTTCTGTTAAGTCTATGATACTTATCGGAAAGAATATTGTGTTCCTTCAGTTGTTTATCTAACTCCCTATACAAACTATTTATTTCCGCTTGTTTTCTTTCAAGCTTGGTTTTATAGGGGTGAACGGGTTTCCTCCTCATCTAAAATAAAGGATTTAAACTATTATTATCTTGAAAGCGAAAGTTGTCTAAACAAAGAATCCCATACTTGAGAAACAGGAATTGACGCTTGAGAGACCTGCTTTTTCTCTTTTGAGTCTTCTCCATTAATGTAAGCAGACTCCTCCTGAGGGCCAGAAGGCGCATGGGATCCATGTGGGCTTGCTTCATGAAAAGATGGATTAGGATCAACCTTTTCAGAAGTCCTTGTGTTGTCATCACCATCATTTTCAGGAGCATCAGTGTGACCACCGCTGTCACCACCTGAACCTTGACCTCCATCTACACTGTCATCACCATTGTCGACGTCATCATCATCATTACCGCTTTCTTCCTCGGCAACTTCTTCTTTTTCACCTTCATCTTTGGAGTCTGAGTCTACTTCAAATGAAGGGACTTCGAAAGATAGAATCTTATAGGCATCGATCTCCTCTCTTTCAAAAACTTCAGCACCCTGCTCCATTCTTTTAATTTTGTCCATAACCCGGTTGACAAGAGTAGGGTCGAGTGAGGGAAAGCTTAAGTCTGGGTGTTTAAGACATTGTCGGCGTAAGAGAGCATCATAGCATCTTCAAAAGAATTAACAATGATGTCCTTAAGAGAAGTATCAAGGAATTGAGACACCCGCCGCTTCACATCAGAAATAAAACCGATAGCTGACTTTAGAGAGCCTTTATTTATCTTCAGCCTTTTCTCCAGAGAAGATTTTTTGCTGCCATCCAAGCTTTTTCGTCTTTGGATTCTTTAAGGGCCATTTCAAGGCCAAAATTTTATCAGCAAGGAGTTGATGAGCTTTCCTCTCCTGAGAAATAACAGATTCTGATTGGGCAAGAGAAGCCCTCAATTGCTCTAACTCTATCATAGCCTTATTTTTCTTTGCGGACAGGGAGGAAACTTGACTGTTTAAGTTTGAAATTTCACCTCGAAGCTTAGAAGACTCTGCGAAGGATTTTAATGTATTCTCTTGCAGTGCAAGCCAACTTTTGGAAATCTAAAAAGGTAAAAGTATAACGTAAGTCAAAAATTTAGAGAGAAACAGTAACAATAAAGTTAAGTTAAGCGAAACATACCAAGAGTTGTTGTTCTCTAAGGGACCGGTAGTGACCCGCCGGATCAAAAATAGAGGAAGGTGGGTGAATAGAGGCAAAAGATGAAGAATTCAAGATAGATTGGACTATCTTATCAAAATCGCTTAAGGACGTGGGAGATAATGGTCTAGAAGGATTCAGCTTTTGGGAAGGGGTCGAAGTACCTAAATCTTTTTGCATCTGTTTAATCACACTAGGAGAGCTTGAGATGACAATGCGAGAAAGAGATCAACCTTTGTGGGAGTCTTCTTAGGTTGATCAAGAGAAGCTTCGACGGTTGAGTTCTCCATAGTTTTGTCAATATCTGCAAACTCCCCCTCTTCTCGTGGCGGAGAATCGAGAACTTCAACAAATGACCAGTTAGGCAGGAATGGTCTTGGGGAAGAAAGAGTTTAAAATAATTAATAAGTAATTAGCATTATGAAGATAATTAATGTATTTAATTAAAATTTAAAAATCAATAAATTATAAAATATATAACTCTCATACGAGGTCAAGTCGAGACACGGTCTTTTATATTGCACTCTTAATGACGATAGGTGCGCAATGGAACTGGGTTCGCTGAATTTGGAGCTAATGGAATTTTGGGCTGAAATCGAACGTCCAAACTAGACCACCAAAGCGTCCGTTGGAATTACGGTGATTTAAACTGACATTTTTGGACAATTGGTATGATATATGATTGATAAAATCTACTGTTTGTTTGTGGCTGAATTTTTGGTTGATTGGTTTAAATATTCGCTTTGAAAAGCGGTTGATAATTAAATTGAAAATATTGAAATTTAGTAGAGAAATTCGGATTTCTCAACATTGTTACTTTTAATTTTTAGTTATATTCCTGTTAATTTTATTTCAGTTACATACCTTTGGAAGTGACATATTGGAAGTGATAGTTTAGCCATATTGGAAGTGACATCGACATATGTTTAAAATTGAACCTTTTTAAAGAAAAGGTAGCAATAGCATTTGGTTAGGTGTTATAGTAACTATTGGCCTCGTTATAGTATTTTCAAAAATACTATTAAATTTGCTGTTTGATTTGGAAAATGATATTTAAATGATTTTTTTTTGGAATTTTTGAGATATTCTAATTAAAATGAGTTTTTTTATTTCTATAATTCATTACAACTTCTTTAATTATTCTTTCTAATATATTTAATAGATGTTTTAAATTTATTTTGGAAAGTATTTATTTTATTAAAAAAGTTATTATAAAAACGAGTGTTTTTTAAAATAAAATAAAGGTTTATCCTTTATTTTAAAGGGATTCTGGTTTTTTAAAAGAAGATAGAAATATTTGAAATAAATATTTTTAATCATTTATTTAAAATGTTGTAAAAAGGGATAGATTTATGAATATTATTTTTTTAATTGGAACATTGTTTTATAAATAGTATTTTATAAATAAAAGAATGGTTTTATAAATAATATCCTATAAAAAGGAAATCGATGTCATTTTGCTAAATCATTATAATTAATTCCATTTGTGAATTTATTGTATAGATGAAATGTTCGTGTTGTGGAAAGGGTATGAGTTTTATAATTGTATTTGGAGTTTGGTTTTATATATGGAGTTTTGTTTTATAAGAGGAGTTTTGCAATTATATTTAGAAATTTGTAAAGGGAGTTTGTAGATGAATTGGGAGTTTCTATAAAAGGATTTGCAAATAAATTTGGAAATTTGTGAAACGAGGTTATAAATAATATCTTATAAAAGAAGCTTTTATAAGGACTTTTAAAAATAGTAAAAAGGGTGTTTATAAATGAGTTTATTAAATAAGTCTGGAGATTTATAGAATGAGGTTTATAATTACATTGGATATTTAAAAAGGTAATTTCATAATATATAAAATAATATTTATATATGGAGTTTGTGAATATAAAGAGTTTTTTAAAGGAATTTTATACAAGGAATTTATAAGAAGAATGGTACCCGATTTCCATTAATGATCTATTTAAATTACGGTAGCACGAAAAGTGTTCTTATCATGCTTAACACCAAGTTTCGAGGTATGGAAACTCGTCTCTATTTTAAGAATTAAGAGTATGTGTCGAGGCAAGGATAATTTTCTAACTTGTCCGATTGCATTGTTAATTAAGAGATAGTGCTGTTTGGAATCGAGAAATGGTGGTAAGTATATTTGGTCTAGTTTCCATACGATCCGTTTACTTGCACTAGAAAGTATTTTGGGTTTGTTTTTATAAATGTTCATGTTAAATTTGTTTAATCCAAATAAAGTGTGTTTTGGAAATGAAACCTTTCTTAAGATTTGTGAATATACTTATACCATTGAGATAAGTATATGGATGTATTTTCTAAGCATTGGAAATGTAGTGTTTGTAGGTATAGTTATATCTTTGTAATAGTATTTTGATACAATTATTTACAAAGTGGTTTTAATTAACGAAATAGTTAATTAAAGAGGCTTAGTGGTTGCTTTGCACTTAACCGTGCTTGGTTAATCTCTGGTTGAATTGCTTGTTATTTGATAGTTAAATAACAAACTTTCAAATCTGGGCCAATTTTAAAATTATCGTTGTCGCTTCAGAGAGACCAGGATCAGATATATTATTCGAAAACCATTTCGAATTGCACAAGCGTTCGAATTAAAGACATGATGAAATCAAAGATGGAGATCTTCGAAGTGCAAGGGCTACTTGCTTCAAATCTTCAGGGTGATTCCAAAATGGATGTAGTAGAAGTATTGTCTTTGGTTTGTTCATAACCTGAACAACTTGTATGGATGAATTCTGACATTGCAATGATGCCTGGAGGACAATGTTAGCATTCAAAGTGTGGTTTGCAAAAAAGGTAAAATGTAGCATCACAACTGGAAATGACTAAAACATGGTGTGCAACAGTGCTATATGGGTCACACCTATTAGGGTATTGTCATCACCCTTCTACATTATTATTTATGGATTTGGTTGTGCATAAGAGCTCACGGAAAAAGGTAGAGCAACATGGTAAAGAAATATTTAGTTACTATCCAGTAAGGGGTAGGCCGGTCCTGATTTGCAGAGGTCGATAGGTTCGACTTCGGTACATATTATATAAGAATGTATAGTACCGAAGGTATTCCCTTACCTTGACATATTGGAAATCCAATCTCCAATAAGTGTGTTCGGACTTAGTTGTATACTTATTATGCTGGAATTTAATTAATGCACCAATTTTGACTAAGATTCCATATTTATTTTAAACACTAGATGCTATTATAATACCACAAGATTTCCTATGAAATGGTTTGGTTATCGTAAGGTAAAACCCATCCGTGTTTATGTCCAGCATGGTCTTACGAAATACTTTTATTTTTGAATGGTTTTATAACATTAAAATTCATATGAGGTGTGTTTCTCACAGTGGTTTACCAGACTGATCCGAATGTTATTTTTCTTATAATGTTTGGGTCAGACCGGGCAAATTCATAGATTTAGTTTGGATGCTTTGGAGCTTTAGGAGACGAGCTAGAGGCTTCCAAGATGTACTCATGTATATTTTATTTTCCGTTGCATTTGTTGGTTGTGTTTATCAGCAATTGCGAGGATGGGTTGTTATAACTGTCCATGCTGATGATAGATAGTTACTCTGATTTGATGTATGTATACTACAGCTTTTCTTTTGTAAAGATTTGTTGTATATTATATATTACTTTTCATGCCGTGAGATTATGTTATGTCTTTTCTTTTCCCCCAACAAGTTGTGTTTCCGACAATGGATGCTCTGCAAGTGAATAAAGTAGATGTATTATTGTCGAATGATAAGGGTCGAAAAGGTGGGTCATTACAGATTTGTTAAAGGTACATAATATATGTTCCCTGGCATATTTGTAACTTATAATGCATTTGAATTTTTACAAATGATATATGGATTAATACATTAAATTTAGTTCCATGACCAATTAGAGTGATTTCTCTCACTAAAATTTGTTGTAGTTAATACTCTAATTAAATTCAATTCAAATTAAACTTAATTAATTATAATTATTTCTTTTTATCAGTTTTAGTGATATGATCCTTCATAATGAAAGTTGGTGTACTCATAAACATTTAAAAACCAAATTATCCATCTGTGATTATATCTTAACATCTCCAAACACATAAAGTTAAAAATAGCATAAAAGTTTAATTTTTTTTGGAAAATGGCATATAATCACCAAATTATTCTATAAGATACCTAATGTTAACGCTAAAAACGAACGCTAACACCCCGGTGTGATTTGTGATATAGCGAAAGCACCACCCGTTGGTACGGGAACTAAAAGTAAGCAGAAAATAGCAGAAAACAGTAAAGGAGACAACAATTTTATAGTGGTTCGGCTCAAAATCAAGCCTACGTCCACTTAATCTCTTCTATCGCTGATTTGATTACAAACTTTACAATGATTCTTCAATTACAACGGAATCAAGACAGATAGCTTGAACTTTGATGCAGAAAAGCTCTTTGGATTTATGTTGAATGAACTTGATCTTTTCCGAAGGTTAGTTGAAGTCTTTTTTTCCTTTGAAGTGTTGGAGCAAGTAGAGAAAACAACAGCGTCTTGGCGTTCCAAAAATTCGTCCCTTTTCAAGTGCGGAGTAGGCGGGGTATTTATAGGATAAACTGGGCTTAGGTCGGTGTTAATCTTTTTATCTCAGCGACCTAGAACTTAGCAACCTAAGAAGAGTTCACGATCTAGAGAACTCAGCGACTTAACAGAAGACCTTGCGACCTAAGGCTACAGGAAAGCTTCGCGACCTAAGATCCAGAAGGGCCTGCGACCTAAGGCTACAGAAGACCTTGCGACCTAAGGCTGCAGGAAAGCTTCGCGACCTAAGATCCAGAAGGGCCTGCGACCTAAGGCTACAGAAGACCTTGCGACCTAAGGCTACAGGAAAGCTTCGCGACCTAAGATCCAGAAGGGCTCGCGACCTAAGACCAGAAGTCTTGCGACCTTGCAACAGAAAGGATTGCGACCTATGGAACTCAACGACCTAAGGTAGCTAGCGACCTAAAGGACTTAACAACCTAAAGTAGTTAGCGACCTAAGGGACTTGACGACCTAAAGAGGTTAGCGACCTAACTGTTAAAGCATGTTCAGCGCCCTACGACCTAGAGCTCCCACAGCTATTCTTTAACTCGCGTGCGACCTACTACTTGATCAAATGAAGCCAAGTACAGCTTTACCAGCTAACTTCTGAAGCCACAAGGGGACAGCGACCTAGCTTAGGTCGCTCGCGACCTACGACTTAACTAAGGTCGTACGCGACCTAAGACTTAGGCAAATTTCCTGCCCAGAAATCAGCTCCTATAAATAGGACATCACTTCCAACATGAAGAGGACTTTGGCCAAATCATTTCTTCAAGCGTCGTTACTCTGTTGGAGTCTCCATTCAACCAGCAATCAAAGATCCTCAAACATTCAAGACGCTACAACAATCTTCAAGAGATAATTCCCTACATCCAACATGGATTCATCGAATTTCATCGACGAAGATTGAGCTAGTAGTCAAGATTGTTTCTTTTGATCAAGTTGTACTGTTGTGATAAGAGATTTGTACTGATTTGTAACCGAATTCAATAATAAAGAGATTCAAAGTGGACGTAGGCTTAATCTCAAGCCGAACCACTATAAATTGCTGTCTTTTACTACTTTTCTGCCAGTTTACTGCTTAAATTCTGTTCCCGTCACACGGGTGGTGCTTTCACGATCCTGTTACACACACCGGGTGTTAGCGTTCACTTTTAAACGTTAACATTTTGGTGCTATCACTGAGAACCCAACTCAGGCTACCATTCACCATTGCTTCACACAAGTTTGTTCCTCAACTCCGAAGGAAAAAATATTCCTCAAGGAGGATCAGGTGCTGCTGAAGGAGCACCGCTCCAAGCTGAAGGATCTAGGCCATCGCCGATTTTCCGCGAACATCTGCCCGGACAGACTTCTGAGAAAATGGCCGAGGTCTATTCCGCCAAATCTTTGAACAACGAGGAATATCTTTCTGGCATGATCAAGCAAATAATGAAGGAGAGCATGCAGAGGGATGAAGATGAGAGCGAATGGGGATTCGCACCAAGTAGAACTCCGTTTACCGAGAAGATTCTAAAGGCTGAATTTCCTAGAAAGTTTGTTCCCCCCACCATTTCTGCTTATCGGGGAACAAGTGATCCAAATAAGTTCTTGTATAAATACGACTGGCACATGACCGGCGCAAGAGCAACTGATGAAATTAAGTGCCGATATTTCCCAGTATATTTGGAAGGAGTGGCACTCCTCTGGTTTACCAAGCTTCCTGTCCGATCAGTTGATCAATTTTCTGATCTGACCCGAAAGTTCAAAGAGCAATTCAGGCTATACGCTTCAAAGGCAAAGGACATAATGTCATTGTCCAGTCTTGAACAGAATCCGGGAGAACCTATTAAATCATTCCTGAACCGTTTCAATATAGCTCTGGCAGAAGTTGATAATGCAGAGCCACAGATGATCTTGACCTATTTGATGCGTGCTATTGACAAATCGAGCGAATTTGGAAAATGGCTAAAGATGAAAGAGCCAAATTCTCTCGAAAAATTCTACAAGAAAGCTGATGAATTCATACGCTTGGAAAATCTTCCAGCATCGATGAAGGTGGTGGCAGCAAAGGTGGAAAATAATACTGCCGCTTCAGAAAAGAAAGATTCCGGAGGTCAGAAAAGGGAAAATCACGAGGGGAAGAAACAAAAGGATACAAAGAAACCTCGCTTCTTCAAACCCTCAGATTTCACTCCATTGACCGACACTCTGGAAAATATCTTCTTCGCCACCAAAGATGCTGTGGATTATCCCAAACCGGCTGAGATAAAACTGGGAAAGGGCGCTATGAGAAATGGAAAGTTCTGCCGTTTTCACAACCAACCCGGTCATGATACCAATGACCGTCGCCACTTAAAGAGCTTAATTGAAGAATTGTTGAGGGAAAACAAGCTGCAACAGTATGTCAAGAAGAACAGAAGTGACCCATCTTCGTCAACTCAGGGGCAGCAACTCCCTACTCAGCTATCAGGTTCAGGTAAAGGCACTGTGGCACAAGAATCTGAGAGGCCCGTTATCAATGTGATTACGGGGGGCCCACATCCAGCGGGCAAAAGCTGGGGTGAAATGGAACGATATGCTCATGCTTTAAAATACATCCCAACAGAGGAAGATGTTTTTGCTGTAGAAAATGCTGCACCCCTGAAACAGCAAAAGATTTCAGACGATGATATTATGTTCAAAGCTAGGGATTCTGTTGGTATTGAAGCTCCTACCATAGATCCCTTCGTTATCTCTGCAGGAATTGGACCGGCAATAGTAAGACGAGTGCTCATTGATTGCGGTGCTTCCTGCAATATACTCTTCAAGAAAACATTTGACCAGATGAAGATCCCAATGACTGACGTTCAAGCTTCGTCGCAAAAGATTGTTGGTTTCACTGGGGAACCACAGCAACCAATCGGAACTGTCGAGTTGTTCGTGGAACTTGGAGAAGGGCAGAAAAGAGTAGTTCGCAAGCAAACCTTTGTAATTGTCGATGGATTTTCTGCCTACAATGCTTTCCTAGGCAGGCCAACTCTAGCTGCATTCAAGGCCATTTTGGCCCCGTGGTGCCTAACTATGAAGTTCCCTACAGAAAATAGTGTTGGTGTCATCAAGGGAGATCAAAATGCTGGACGTGAATGTTATCTTATAGAGCTTCGAGAAGCCAGAAAGAGAGAAATGGGTAAAAATGCGGCAGCTCCCCTCCGCATCAAAAACCCAACCTTGTAGCAAATACAGGGTGGTCCCTGCACTGGTGAGCATAGTGGTGCAAGGCGAGAAATGGACCCCAAAAAATCCAGTGCAGAGGAGAACAGAGTGGTGCCCGTGGAAGTTACGGTACCAATACCCGTCGACTCCAAAGACCCAAACAAAGTACTTAATGTGGGTTCGCAACTAAGTACAACAGCTCAAAACACACTGATATCATTTCTAAAAGCGAATCTGGACGTGTTCGCTTGGTGTCATGCTGATATGTGTGGAATCTCTCCGACAATTGCTGTCCACACTCTGAATGTTGATCCGAAATTCACACCAGTAAAACAGAAACGAAGAACTCAAGGCCCAGAAAGGTCAGCAGCTTTAAAGGAAGAAGTAGATCGTCTCATGGAGAATAATTTCATCAAAGAATCCACTTATCCAAATTGGGTTTCAAATCCAGTACTGGTTAAGAAGGCAAATGGAAAGTGGAGAGTATGCATTGATTTCTCAGATCTAAACAGAGCCTGCCCCAAAGACTGCTTCCCATTGCCTAGAATCGATCAACTGGTAGATGGGACGGCTAGACATGAGTTGTTGTCTTTTATGGATGCCTACTCCGGATACAATCAGATTATGATGAATGAACCAGATCAGGAAGACACAAGCTTTATCACAAATGTGGGTCTCTACTGCTACAAAGTTATGCCTTTCGGATTGAAAAATGCTGGGGCAACCTACCAAAGACTCGTCAATGCAATGTTCAAGCCTCAGATTGGTAGAACCATGGAAGTTTATGTCGACGATATGTTGGTAAAATCAAAGAAAGCTGTAGATCACATGGGACACTTGGAGGAGATGTTTACAGTTCTTCGAAAGTATGGAATGAAGCTCAACCCATTGAAATGTTCATTCGGGGTAGAGTCTGGGAAATTCCTGGGTTACATCGTAAGCGCTAAGGGTATTGAGGCCAATCCTGCTCAAATCACAGCTCTGAGAGAAGTTAAAGCCCCTAGAACGAAGAGAGAACTGCAAAGTCTCAATGGAAAAGTTGCCGCTCTTAGTCGCTTCATCTCCAAGGCCACAAACAAATGCATTCCCTTCTTTGATGCTTTAAAGAAAGGAAAGAAAAATTTTGAATGGCTCCCGAATGTCAGAATGCTTTTGATCAACTAATTCATCATATGAGAACTCCTCCGGTCCTTTCAAAGCCTAGTGATGGTGAAGACCTCTTCATCTATTTAGCAATTTCATCCCATGCTCTAAGTGCAGCACTCGTACTAGAAGATATGAAAATACAACGTCTAGTCTACTACATCAGCAAATGGTTCACTGGGGCAGAGATGAATTATTCAAAGATAGAAAAGCTTGCTTTTTGTTTGTTAATCGCTTCCAGGAAGTTGAGGCCCTATTTTCAATCTCATCCTATCAAGGTCCTGACTGATCAACCTCTAAAGCAAGTCCTGTATCGTCCTGAAACTTCGGGTCGTCTCTTGAAATGGAACATAGAACTCAGCCAATATGACATCACTTACCATCCCCGAAGAGCAATTAACGGACAAGCTTTAGCAGATTTCATTGCAGAGTCCACTGACAAAGGTGACATCAAGGAAGAAACAACTGACTGCATTCCGGTACAGTGGAAGTTATATGTTGATGGCTCAAGAAATGACTATTGTTCTGGGGCAGGAGTTGTACTTGAAACTCCCGAAGGACGCTCATTATGTTATGCATTGAGACTAGAATTCCCTTCGACAAACAATGAAGCAGAATATGAAGCCCTTATTGCCGGTTTAAAAATCGCCAAGGAACTAAACATCAAAGCGATACAGATTTTCAGCGATTCTCAGCTTATTGTTTGCCAGGTGAAGAAAGAATTTCAAGCCAAAGGAGGAAATTTGCCTGTATATTTGACAAAAGCTTTCGAACTCCTCAATGATTTCGATCACTATTCAATAAGCCACATACCCCGAGAGGAAAATATGAAGGCGGATTCTTCAGCAAAGTACTCAAGTTCCGGAGAAGCTCAATTACTGGGATTAGTTCCTGTAGAAGTTCTGTCAGCTCCAAGCATTGATGAAATGGATGTTGATTGGATTATGACTACGTCTCAAGAGCATGAATCATGGATGACTCCAATCAAAGAATACTTACTCAGTGGTTCCCTGCCAGAAAGTTCCAAGGAACGTCAAAAATTATTGAGAAAAGCGTCGAGGTACATAATTCAAGATGGCCGATTATACAGGCGGGGATTTTCAATCCAACTACTTCGATGTGTAACTAAGGAAGAAGCCAAAACAATCTTAGCAGAGGTACATGGAGGAGAATGTGGAGACAATTCAGGTGGTCAAACTTTAGCCAAGAAAGTTCTCCGATATGGGTATTTCTGGCCGGATATTAATCGAGATGCTGCAGCTTACTCCAGGAAGTGCGACAAATGCCAAAGATTTGCAAAAATCCCAAGAGCACCCTCCACCGAACTCACACAAATGGTCAGCCCATGGCCATTTGAGGGATAGACCTAATTGGACCATTACCGATCGCCAAATCAGGGATTAAATATGCTATTGTTGCCGTTGATTATTTCACCAAATGGGCTGAAGCTGAACCTTTGGCCACCATCACTTCTAAAAAGATGATAAATTTTGTAACGAAGAATATCATTTGCAGATATGGTGTGCCACAGAAGATAATCACAAACAACGGTACTCAGGTTGAAAGTGAAGAATTCCAGGATTTTTGAAAACGGTTCAGAATTCGAAAAAGCTTCTCAGCAGTGGCTCATCCGCAGGCAAATGGGCAAGTGGAAGCAGTTAATAAGATCATCAAGTCAACTATCAAAAAGCAACTCGAAAAAGCAAAAGGTGGTTGGGTTGATAAGCTTCCGTTAGCACTATGGGCGTACAGAACTACTCACAAAACTACGACTGGGCACACTCCATTTTCACTAGCATACGGATCAGAGGCAATGATTCCAGTGGAAGTAGAAGTTCCTTCACATAGAAGAATTCATTTCAACGAAGCTGAAAATGAGAAACTGCAACTTGAAGCACTTGATTTTCTTGATGAGAAAAGAGAAGAAGCTAGGCTCAGAGTTTCAGCTCATCAGCAGAGAATTGCCAGGCATTTTAACTCTAAGGTTCGCCAACGCAGCTTTGAGATCAGAGACTTGGTTTTGAAAAGGATCATGACAGCAACTGGTGTGTTTGGGCCAAACTGGGAAGGACCATATGTCATAGGCACTAAACTTCTTGATGGCACTTTCAAACTCATAACTGTTGAAGGAGATCCAATTCCAAGAGCCTGGAACAGCAACCACTTACGTCCTTATTTTACTTGAAAGAAAAAGCTTGGTTCAAAATTGTAAAATAATGATGAGTGTATCAGTTGTATTGTAAAATATTGAAAATCAGTGTGAATGAATGAAAGCTATAAAGTGGATGTAGGCCCGATTCTTGGCCGAACCACTATAAATCTTGTGTTCTTTACTATTTCATAATGCCTGTTTTATTTCGATATGTAAATACTTTAAAATGTATTGCTAAAATGTCGATTCAAAATTGCAGGACATCAAAACAATGCTTGCTCGTCACAAAGCTAAGCGGCCTCTATAAATCAGCTATTACACGAAAACCAAGCAACAAAAAAAAAATTTCCAAACTCAAATCCCAAGCAAGGAAAACTTCACATAAAAAGTTGGCGACTTCACTGTGACAAACCTTTGTTCACTAGTTGAGATTGTCGTTATGAATAGACATCCAACTAGATAACTTGCGTTTGTCTCGTGAAGTCATTCAATAGTGAAGTCCACTCCTTCGGATAAAGCAATTTACTTGTAAGAGGAAAAGAAGAAGATGTGCTTGGGAACGATAATAAGAGATCGCTAATGGGCAGATGATGAGAGAAAGTTGCCAAGCAAACAAAGAGGCAGACAAAGGGGGGTATGCATCTCAACGGGAAGGCCGGAAGATCCACTAAAGGGACACCTTCCCAAGCGGAAGGAACGAGACCTTCGCTAACTGGTCGTGATGCATCCGATCAGATAGCTTACGTCCGTCCCGTGGATCCACTCGCCTCTGAGACGCAACCTACCTGGCACACCAACCAACCAAAGCCCTCTAACGAGGCACGCCAATAAATGGGAGTGTTTTCCTCAATCAAAAAGATCGGTGGGACCACCGAAGGGGTACCTTGTTAATTGATTGCGGTCGTTTGTACAAACAAACATCCAATCAAGCAACTTACGCCTGCCCCGCGGACCCATCCGACCATGAGAAAGCAACTTCCAGGCACTCAAAAGCCCTTTTCGGAGGCACAAGCCCTCTTCGGAGGCACAAGCCCTCTTCGGAGGCACAAGCCCTCTTCGGAGGCACAAGCCATCTTCGAAGGCACGCTTCACCAAGCTTGAAGCATAAAATCAAAAGCCCTTTTCGGAGGCACAAGCCCTCTTCGGAGGCACAGGCTATCTTCGGAGGCACGCTTCACCATGCTTGAAGCATAAAGTAAAAAGCCCTCTTCAGAGGCTCATTTCACCAGAGTTGAAATATCAAAATTACTTCTCTTCAAAAACCACTTCAGAGGCGCACTTCACCTTGCTTGAAGTACCAAAAATAAGCCCCTTCCTGGGGCACAAAATCAAAACCTTCTTCGGAAGTTCATTTCACTACGTAGGAAAATTCGCTTTTAACAAATAAGAGTGATCATCCCTAAAAGTTGAAGTGTTCTTCAGAAGGAAGGAAAAAGTAAAAACTTCTCGAAAGACGAGATATACTTTATTAAAAGCAGAATGATTCTTCCCTTAAATGTGGAATAGTTATTCTCTGGAATAAGAATATCCGTCTTAAAAAAAAAAGAGCTAAGAATATTGCAATGCACTTGCGGTATGGGGGCAATACTATACAATTCAGTTACATGAACAAAGTAATATACAAGCAACATACCGCGAGTTCATCACAATATCATGAAAAATAGATGATGTGGAATAAATGCATTCTCAAACGCAGACAAAAAGTTTGCACAAGTAAAAAGAATCGTTTGTTCCACACGAAAAATAAAAAACAGATGCATTCTCACATACACAAGAGTTTGTACAAGTAAAATAATTGTTTTATTTAGTACTATGAAAATTCTTTACATGTGCAGATATCTCAAAAAGCAAAAGCAGGGACCGGTGCCTGCACAATCCCCGGTCGATACATGCAAAAAGCAAAAGTAAGGAGTAAAAAATCTAGCTTGTTATCCCTTCTTCTCGCCACCTTTGGATCCTTTCCCCGGCGTAATGATTAGTTTTTGGAGCCGTTGTGGACGGGTCGGGGCAGAAGGAGAAAGAAGCGAGGCTGGATCAACTTCTGCTTCGTCCCTAGTTGAAGCACTTCTCTTCTTCTTCCTTATGCCACGCTTCCCCTTCCTCTTTGAAGAAGATTCGCTCCCCGGAGTAGCAAGCAGTGTTGAAAGCTTCGTGTCATCATCAAGGGACTGCTCCAGGGTCTTCTCGACGTCTTCAAGGTCCTCCGCCTTCTGTTCCTGCGAAGCTGCCGGGTCATCCAGGCCTTGAAGGGCTTTGATTTTCTCTGCCTGTGATCCCGGCTGGGAAGCAGAAGGAGGAGTAACCTGTAAAGATGAAGGGACGGCAACTGAAGGAGTGGAAACTTGTGCAGTGTTTGGTGCCTCCGCTGTAGAAGAAAAGAAGTTAAAATCAACATCTTCCGAAAATAGAGAAGGTATCGGTTCACCAAAGTTCAAGTAACAAGTAAGAAGGTCATCAAACTCGGTTAAATCAAATAACTGGTTCATTAGACCCGGAACTTCGCCAAAGTTACCTGGAGGGGTTGGCTTCGCAAGTTCAATTTCATATTTATCAGCCTCAGTTTCTTCCTGGCTCTTCTCTTCAATTTGGGAAAGAGGAGTCTCGGAAGTATCGAGTTTAGCTTCAGCATCTTTTGCAGCAAGTGGAGATTGAGAGCTAGAACCGATGATATCAACATCAGTCAAAGTTGAAGTATGGACAGGGGCAAGTAGTGATGTTGTCTTTTCTGAATATTCTTCTACCACTGTCCCGGCTCTAGCTTCGGCAAGTTGCTCTTTGCCTCTAATAAGCGCATCACGTGCTTCATCGTCTAGATAAAGCGCTACAAGGTCTGCTTCCGCATAACTGGAAAATGTGTCAAGTATAGTCTCCCAAACTTCAGCAAGTGTAATCTCATATTTGGGACCCAAGAAGGAAAGGATGCCACGGCCCAAAACGCTGTGCATATAGAAGTCAAATAGAGTAGAATCGATGCTAGCTTTAGTGGCGTCGTGAGACTCTTCGGCCGCAACTTGTCCAGTGAACGCGTCATCACGCTCCTTCTCAACTTTAAGAAGCTTAGCTTTCAGCATCTCAATCTCTGCATTTTGGGACACAATTGTTCCCCGCAGCTCAGTATTTTCTGTGCGATATTTCTCAGTAATATGCTGCTCAGCTGCAAGCTTCATTTCGACATCTCTTTGTGCAGCATGTGCGTCCCGCACTTGCTTCTGAAAGACTTCTTCCTTTTGAGTGTGCGATGCAGAAGATGAGGCCAGATCTTCCTTTAGTTGTTTGACTTCAGATGCAAGCTTTGCGTTGTCATCTGCAATGCTTGTCATTTCCGCATCGTGTTGCTTGCACCATTTGTCCCATTCTGATTTATCATTCTCCATGGTCATCATCGCCTCAAGATTTATGTGGTTAACCCTTTGGAGTTCGTCGACAAGTTTCTGCCATTGCGACATCCTCTCGATATTAAGTCTGACCACGTCAAGACTTTTAAGCATGTCTTGCTTATCAATTGGAATCAAATCCAAGTCAAAGCGCACTCCTTTTAGGCACCAATTTGGAAATCGGCTCTTGAGCATTGGAGGGCCGTCTTTAACTTGATATTGTGGCCTGTTAATGATTATTTGAATATCAGACTTCTTTAAAGGAGGAGAGCCGGCCGGAGTATCAGAAGGAATAGGATCGTCAGCCTTTTCAGAAATTTCAGACGCGTTCTTCTCATCAAGTTTAACCCGTTTACTCGGGTCATCGGTAGCATGCTTCTTCCCTTTGTCATCATGATATTTTCTTTTATGAGAGTCATCGTCTCTCCTTCTTTGCTTCTCTTCGTAGGCACGCCTTTCTTGAGCTTTTCTAGCTGCACGCTCTTCGTCAGATTCTTTGCGGGAGGGAAGATAACGTCCATAATCGTAAGAATCACTCCCTCCGTAGCGCCGAAAGTTGTCGTAGTATGAGCTGGTACGTCCCATCGGAGAATCTGAGAAATGGAAAAGAAGTAAAGTTTAGAGATTTCCAGAAAAAGAGGATAAATGCTTATAAGTGCTGAAAAATCCTAAGTGTGTGCGGCGTGCAAGCAACATGCGTCAAACTACAAACCACGCTTTAGTGTGGAAACAGAGACGACTGGCGTAGTAGGCGTCAGGGTTTGTTTTAGGGTGGAAGTTGCTTCAACAACGGGAGAATTCACTTTTGGATTATTATCCCCGAAAAGCTCTTGGGAAGTTATCATGATATCGCTCAAGCCATCAAAAGTGTCATCACCCTGGAACTCAGCAGATTTCTCCTTTTCAACTTCCGTATCGATTGATTTCTCAGAAACTCGAGGATTCTCTTCCTCCTCAATAATTGGGGCAAGTGTCGACTTGCTAGCCGACCCTACAACATCGATGGATGCGGAACATTTTATCAAAGCAGCCTCTACAACAGGCGCTTTTGATACAATTTCTTCTACAGAAGAGGGGGCATTCGAGGCCTCTGCTTGAGAGCCCGAAGCAACTAACGTTTCTGCATCAGAACTAGAAATTTCATGAATCTGAGTCGATCTAGAAGGATGTAAAAGATCAAACTGGTGCAGAAATTCATCTTTCAGCAAGAATTTGGCACTCCTCTCTTCGGCATCAACGGCACTTAAAGTATCTAAAATCGACTTGCGGCTGGTATCTCGAAGAAGAGAAGGAAGTGCTGCACAAAGAAAGAATGGAATTGAGCATTTGATGGTTCGAATCTAGAAAATGAATCGGTAAAAGGTAATCTTACTTCCGACTCTCCAGATGGCATAAAATCCCGGAGGACAGCGAACGTAAAAGAATTGAGTCAAGAATCCATGGGCACTTTCAGGCAAGTCCAGAATTAGTTTGCGATTCCTGGCACTCCTCACAAGTATGATAGAGGGATGGTCTTTGTTCTTTGCAAATGTACATAAGAAGCGAATTTCATCAAAAGAGGGAAAACGGTTCAACGTTCTCCTGAAAAGCACGCACAATCCAAGCAGGATGGAGTATCCATTAGGGTGTAGTTGAAAGGGAGAAATAGTTAGCCGAAGGAGAAGTTCTCGAAGACAGTCATTAAATGGGGGAATGGCTCCACTTGAACACATCTGCCGGTTCACAGCAACAAAGCCAAGAGGCGGCCTGTCAGCAGTGTCGCTTGACCCAGGAAGTAAAGCATCTGCTTCGGCAATGCCAAATTGGATGCACAGTTGTCGGAAGACTTTATGACTTAGAGTAGTAGGAGTCCTTTCCGGAGGGTCGTTTAGTGGAGTAGCAATTGGAAAAGCTTCTCCGGCTATTTCCAAGTCTTCCTGTTGAGATTCCATTCTACACAAGGAACTGGACGATCAAATATTAAGGTGCACGTTTCCTAAAAAGAGTGAAGTGTTGTGCAAAACTAATACAATAACGAGCAAATGTAAATGAAACTAAACTAATTGATACTTGTCAATTATAAAGTTTCAGGGCTTGATATCTTAAGTCCAAGAATAGTGTTGTGTTGATGCAAATAAATCAGCTTTAGTTGATCACTTCAATTTTGCTTTAATACTTCACTTAGGTTTGTTAGTTCACAGCATTTCATTCACGAAGTTCATTTAAGTTTGATATTCTTTGTCAACTAATCTGTTGTCTGATGTGGGCAATCAATAGCAGTATATTCGTCCCATTTTTCTGTGAATGTTGCTTCTAAACAGGTTATCAGCATTAAAGTTGAGGCAATCTGAAAAGAAGTGCAAAGTCCAAAATAATTCAAATTCAGAAAATCAGTCAAGTCCTGCTCAAAAAATTCTAAGTGCTAGGTCGCTTACGACCTAACACAAGTTGCAGCGTTCCTATGCTAAGTTGTTCAGGTTAAAAATTCAGGGCTGTAAAAAATTGTCTAAGTATTAGGTCGTTCAGCGACCTATCATGGGTCAAGCTTTCTGTAAGTCGCACGTTGCAGTTGAATGGATTAAGATGAGGCAATTTTCTTTAAGTCCTAGGTCGTGCACAATTGTTTTTAGGTTGGAGATTCTCTAGGTCGCAAATGTCGTCAGGTCGCAAAGGCTTAAGTCGTTAAGCGTTCCCACGCGACCTAACTCTTAGGACATTCAAATCTGATAAGTTGTTGACTTCCTCTCCAAGCAACATCATATTGGGTCCAATAACCCAATACCGCCAGTTCAAAAAGGATTCATCTTCCCCTTCATCCTACCTCAACGTACCACCGATTAACTAGCAAATCAATGGCAAACCCTACAGATCCGTAGTAAAAGCTTTCGTATGATCGCAAATCAACCCGACACGTCAAATGACGAACGAAAGTCAATTGAGACTACCGTACAGAAAGCATGATGCATGAAATTGGGTTTAGGACAAGCAACAACGATTCGTGATCAAAGCAGTGACTATGGACAAGTATAGGTTGATCCACTTACGAATTATGATCGACAAGGAAGAATCGTTGGCTGATTGGGTCAAATTTGTCTCTGGAAGCTCGAAAAACTGTTAATGGCGATGGAGGCTCAAGACAGTAAGGTGAGGAAGAAGGTGCGACCTAACCAATTTATATGAAGCTGAGAATAGAAGGCGAACATATGCGCGAAGTTCTAGGTCGTTTGCGACTTAGCAAGGGTGAATTGAAGCATACGACCTATGGCATAGTCATATGCCTCGAGGGGCAAATGTTAATCCTTTTATCTCAGCGACCTAGAACTTAGCAACCTAAGAAGAGTTCACGATCTAGAGAACTCAGCGACTTAACAGAAGACCTTGCGACCTAAGGCTACAGGAAAGCTTCGCGACCTAAGATCCAGAAGGGCCTGCGACCTAAGGCTACAGAAGACCTTGCGACCTAAGGCTACAGGAAAGCTTCGCGACCTAAGATCCAGAAGGGCCTGCGACCTAAGGCTACAGAAGACCTTGCGACCTAAGGCTACAGGAAAGCTTCGCGACCTAAGATCCAGAAGGGCTCGCGACCTAAGAGCAGAAGTCTTGCGACCTTGCAACAGAAAGGATTGCGACCTATGGAACTCAACGACCTAAGGTAGCTAGCGACCTAAAGGACTTAACAACCTAAAGTAGTTAGCGACCTAAGGTACTTGACAACCTAAAGAGGTTAGCGACCTAACTGTTAAAGCATGTTCAACGCCCTACGACCTAGAGCTCCCACAGCTATTCTTTAACTCGCGTGCGACCTACTACTTGATCAAATGAAGCCAAGTACAGCTTTACCAGCTAACTTCTGAAGCCACAAGGGGACAGCGACCTAGCTTAGGTCACTCGCGACCTACGACTTAACTAAGGTCGTACGCGACCTAAGACTTAGGCAAATTTCCTGCCCAGAAATCAGCTCCTATAAATAGGACATCACTTCCAACATGAAGAGGACTTTGGCCAAATCATTTCTTCAAGCGTCGTTACTCTGTTGGAGTCTCCATTCAACCAGCAATCAAAGATCCTCAAACATTCAAGACGCTACAACAATCTTCAAGAGATAATTCCCTACATCCAACATGGATTCATCGAATTTCATCGACGAAGATTGAGCTAGTAGTCAAGATTGTTTCTTTTGATCAAGTTGTACTGTTGTGATAAGAGATTTGTACTGATTTGTAACCGAATTCAATAATAAAGAGATTCAAAGTGGACGTAGGCTTAATCTCAAGCCGAAACACTATAAATTGCTGTCTTTTACTACTTTTCTGCCAGTTTACTGCTTAAATTCTGTTCCCGTCACACGGGTGGTGCTTTCACGATCCTGTTACACACACCGGGTGTTAGCGTTCACTTTTAAACGTTAACAGTCGTCCATGCCATAGGTCGTGAGCGACCTAAGAGTAATCCCGAGATAGCATAAGTCGTTAACGACTTAATGGAACCATTCTGGGCGAGATATAGGCCGTGAGCGACTTAGTATGTATATCACAGAAGTTATCTCGGTAAGATTAGGTCGTAAGCGACCTAATAGAAGAGGCAGGGCATGCGGCTTAACTCTGGAGCATGCTAGGTCGTTAGGTCGCTCTTTCTTTAGCTCGCTAGGTCGCTGCCTTCACTGAATAGCTAGGTCGCGATCCTGTTGAATCACAGGAGTCTTTTAGGTGGCTAGGTCGCTGGCTTCACTGAATAGCTAGGTCGCTATCCTGTTGAATCGCAGGAGTCTTTTAGGTCGCTAGGTCGTTTGAGTTCTTATGTCGTTGAGTCATGCCATATTGAGCCGCTTTGTGCTATAGGTGGCTAGGTCGCAGCCTTGTTATAGATCGTTAAGTCACATATGCCTTTGATAGTTAAGTCGCTTATTCCCTTAAGTTGTTGAGTCGAGTAGGTCGCTAGGTCGCTGAATAAAAGATGGTTAACATTTGCCCCTCGAAGTATACGCCAAGGGGCTAGGTCGTGTGCTTCGATATCTCTTAACTCGCGCCATCCTGAGTCGCTAAGTCGTGAGCGACTTATGAGACAGATAGGTCGTTCGTGCCGATTCGAGTTCCACTGGCCTTGTATATAAGTCGCTTAAAACTCTCCTTCTTCTCTTCACCTGCTCTAACATTCAAACCCGCCATTGAAGAATTTCCGAGCTTTCGAAGAAGAATTCAAACTAAACAGTCGTCGATCATTTTCATCATCACACTACGTAAGTGAATCCGACCATTATCAAACCACGATCATCACCGAATCGTGAATCCCCCATTTTCCAACCCCAATCCTATTTCACATACCGCATTTCACCACGAGTTATGTTACGATCGATTTTCGATCGTTTATTGAACATGTTGTTGTTGTAATTCGTGAGAGCATAGCAGTGCATCGGATTTATGATGGATCCGAGGCGATTTGAATCAGTTTTGGATGATCTGGCGGTGTGGAGAGATGGTGGATTTTATTGTGGAGATGCTAACGGGTTATCGGGTTAGTGGGTTAGTGAGTTAGGCAAGTTGTTGAATGAAGAAGAGTTAGCGGGTTAAGGAGAGTTAGGTAGTGCTCGACTTAGGGGCTTTGAACAACCTAGGGCTTAGCAGAACCACGTGACCTAACTTAGTGAACGCCTTAACGACTTAGCATCCAATTCCTGAACGACATAAGGGACTGTGACTCAACTTGCCAGAATAGCATGTGACTTAAAGCAGAACGACTTAAAGAATCAGCGACCTAACTTAACCCGCATCATAGCTTTAACTTGTAGGAATGTAACTGATGAACTCCATAACTCAAGCAAAGCGACTTAGGGAAGCCCGACCTATGTTAGGTCGTTTGGACATGATCTGGACGACCTAAAGAGTCTCGAGCTAACTTAAGTCGTTCCTACGACTTAGAGAATGAACATGACTTGAACACTTGCAAAATTTTGACAGAACTTTATTGAATTTCCAATTTGAACTGCTAGAATGTACTGCTTGAACTTGTTGCACTCTTTCACAGACTTTTAAGCTAACAACCTGTTAAATACAACATTTGCAGAAAACTAGGACGAATATACTCATCATCGACTGCCCACATCGAGTGATGGATTAGATCAAAGAGCTAATATTTTACTTAAATAAAATAATATGAATCTAATTAAAAGTGAAATGCTGTGAATCAACTTGACTTAAATGGAGTATCAACGCAAAATTCATACAGTTATAACTGCTTATCGTTAAATATTATCTGCATTGATACTACACTTAATTTGATCCAATAACAAGCCTTGAATCTTCCTGAATTGACGTGCGCCAACCAGTATTATTTCAAGTGTTTATTTACTTGTTATTTCAGTAGCTTTGCACAACACTTCACATGCTTTTAGGAAACGTGCACCTTCATATTTGAATATCCAGTTCCTTGTGTAGAATGACTTCTCAACAAGTACAAGAAGATATAGTAGATCGGACCGTTGAAGTTTTCCCGATTGCTGACCCTATGGATAATCATACGGAAAGAGTTCAAACTTCATTGAACCAACGGACCTTCAACCAGCTATGCATTCAATTTGGCATTGCTGAAGCAGATGCTCTGCTCCCAGGGGTAAACGACACTGCCGGTAGGCCGCCACATGGCTTCATTGCAGTCAATCGTCATATGTTCTTGAATGGAGCTATTCCCCCCTTCAACCACTTTCTTAGAACACTTCTCGTCCGATTAACTATTTCTCCATTCCAGTTGCACCCCAATGGCTATGCCATTCTGATGGGGTTGTGCGTACTTTTTAGGAGAACGCTTGACCGCCTCCCAAGCTTCAAGGAGATCTACTACCTGTGTTTATTTGGGAAGAACAAAGATCACCCTTCTATTACTCTCGTTAGGAGCGCAAGGAACCGCAAGCTAATTACAGATCTGCCCGAGAGCGCTCACGGGTTTCTAAACCAATTCTTCTATGTCCGTTGCCCACCGGGGTTCTACGGCATCTGGAGAGTACGAAGTAAGACTACCTATCTCTGTTTACTTCATTTCTGAGCTTTTTCAAAATTCGAGTTGTCAAGTGCTAACTTCATTTTTCACCTTTGCAGCTCTTCTTCCTACCTCTAAAGATTCTAGTCACAAACCGACTTTCGAGAGGTTGAGTGCCGTAGCTGCCAATGAGAGAAGTATTAAGTTTCTACAGAGGAACGAATTTTTGCACCAATTCGAACTCCTGCACTCTTCTCGATCCATCCAATCCCGTGATGCCCCCAGCTCTCAAGCAGAAGCGTCAAATGCCACAGTCTCCGCAGAGGAACCTGCACCAAAGGAACTTATTGTAGAGACTTCATTAGTGAAATGCTCCAGTTCTGCTGGTGGTGTGGGGTTATCTAGCAAATCCAAACTTCCCCCAATTATTGAAGAAGAGGAATTTCCTCAACATTTTGGGAAGTCTGATATTTTTGGAGGACTGAGCGATCTCATGGTGACTTCTCAGGAGCTCTTTAAAGATGACACCTCCACTCCTAAACTTTCTTCTCCAGCAATTGAAGCGACATCCACCTTGCGATCAATTCCATCAGCCCAATGTTAACCCTCAATTTTCTACGACTTAAGGACTGCACGACTCAAGAAAGGTACGCGACTCAAGAAGGGTATGCGACTTAACAAGTTAAGGATTGTGCGACTTAAGGACTGCGCGACTCAAGAAAGGTACGCGACTCAAGAAGGGTATGCGACTTAACAAGTTAAGGATTGTGCGACTTAAAGGAGTGAACGACTCAAGGTTTGGACGACCTAACAACTCAGAGTACTTCACGACCTACGACTCAAGGTTTGGACGACCTAACAACTCAGAGTACTTCACGACCTACGATTTGAGGTCTGGACGACCTGACGAGTTAAGGTGTGAATAACCTAACGAGTTAAGGTCTAGACGACCTAAAAGTCGAAACAATCTAAAGCAGTTTACGACTTAAACACGCAACGACCTAAGGAAGTTAAGATCCAATGATGCAAGAGATGGCACGACTTAAGGAGAAAACGAGTTAACGGCTTAAGGTTATCCGCAACTTACGACCTAGCTTAGGTCGTAAGCGAATTAAACAAAAGAAGATATGCCACATTCGGTTAAGTCGTAGATGATTCAGGACTTGTAATATAACCAAATGAACGAACTTACCAGTTGAGCCACGACTTACGACCTAAGGGGTCAAATTCTCTATAAATACAGCGCTACCTTCAACATAAAGGGGACTTTTGGCCAATCATTTTCTGAAGCGCCATTACTCTGCCGAATTCTCAACTCATCCAACACTTGAAGAACTCCAAACATTGAAGATACTACAACAAGCTTTGAACGAGATTATACACATCCGACATGGATTCAACAAATCTCATCATCAAAGTTTGAGCTACTAATCCGAAGTGTTTGTGTGCTTAAAGTGAATTGTATTCGAAGTGCATTGTATCAAATTGTAACCAAATCAGCAATAAAAGACTATAAAGTGGACGTAGGCTCAATTACGGGCCGAACCACTATAAATCTGTTGTCCCTTTACCGTTTTCTGCTATTTTCAGCTTATATTCTGTTCCCGTACCAACGGGTGGTGCTTTCACATTGTTACTACACACACCGGGTGTTAGCGTTCACTTTTCAGCGTTAACACTCAAGAATTGACTCCTGGTGCAAAAGCTGACACCACTCCTAAGCCAAAGAGTGGTTTGTAGCTTGACGCGCGTAGTTCGCACGCCACACACACTTAGGATTTTTGGCAATTATGCGCACTTAGCTTCTTTATTTTGAAGATTTCTAAATTTTGTTTCTTCTTCACTTTCAGGTTCTCCCATGGGACGTAGCGGCTCATATTATGATGACTTTCAACGCTATGCAAGGCGTGACTCTTATGATTCCAGGCGCTATCTTCCTGCCCCTAGGGAGACTGATGAGGAGAGAGCAGCTAGGAAAGCCCATGAAAGGTAGGCTTATGAAGAGCGGTATGGAAGAAGAGATGACCGTCATGACTCCTACCAAAGGGATGATGACTCCCGTAAAAGAAAGTTCCATGATGATAAGGGGAAGAGTCATATAGCTGAAGATCCAAGCAAGCGGGCCAAGCTCAGCGAAAAGTTTACATCTGAAATTTCTCAAGTGCCCGCTGCTTCTATCTCTTTAGACATCCCTTCTAGCTCTCCTGCCCTGAAAAAAGATGACTTTCAATCAATCATTAATAGGCCCCCTTATCAAGTTGAGAAGCCTCCGACTGCACTCCAAAGCCTATTTCCGCATTGGTGTTTGAAAGGAGTACGCTTCGATCTGGACTTAGTTCCAATTGATAACCAAGCCATGCTGAGAAATCTTGATGCCGTCAAGCTCGATATTGAAAGAATGTCCGGCTGGCAAAAACTAGTCGATGAGCTTTAGAGAGTAAATCGCTTAAATCTTGAGGCTATGCTGACCATGGAGAGCGATAAGTCTGAGTGGCAAAAAGTTCTCGATCAACATGATACGGAGATGAAGAACATCGCTACTGATAACGAGAGACTTGAGGCTGAAGTCAAGAAACTTAAAGATGAGCTCGCCACCTCTTCCACTTCTTATACATAAAAGGAAGAGGTTCTCCAAAAGCAAGTAAGAGACGCCCACGCTGCTCAGCGAGATGTTGAGGCTAAACTTGAGGCGGAGCGGAAAATTGTAGAAATGTACCGCAAAGATGCTGCTCAACTGCGGGAAAAGACTAGCTCTCAAGACTTGGAGATTACAATGCTGAAGGCCCAGCTTTCTAAGGTTGAAAAAGAGCGTGATGAGGCCATTGATGAGGCCATTGATGAGGCCATTGATGAGGCGGAGAGTGGGAACTCGTCCTTCGTCTTCGGTCGACCTTGATATTATTGGCTCCAGTTCCCACTCTCCGCCTCCTGCTAAAGCCGAAGCCGAAGCTAAAACTGCTCACGCCGAAGATGAGGCCCAAGAAAGCACTGAAGCCCATGATTATGAAATTGACGTGATAAAGCCGATATCTCCAGGTAACTTCAACACTGATCCAGCTCAAGTGGACTACTTGTTTGCTTTACATGAGCTCGATGAATTCTTTCTTATTACTTAAGCCTGGATGTGCCACTATCTCCTCTCTTTTGCGAGGAATACTGATGTTTAACTTTTCTTCTTCTGTAGTGAAATCAATAAGTGTTGTACAGGCTTCGCCTCCTCCCGCTATTGCCCCTCCACCTCTTCAAGTAACTCCTCCTTCTGCTTCTCAACCGGGATCACAAGAAGAACAAATAAAAGCTCTTCAAGGCTTAGATGACCCGGCGGCTTCACAAGAGCAGAAAGCTGAAGAACTTGAGGATGGTGTGAGGACCCCGGAGAAATTTACTGCTGATGATACAAAGCTTTCTGATATTATCTCTCTGGGCAGCGAATCTTCTTCAAAGAAGAGGGGAAAGCGTGGAGTTTCAAAGAAAAAGAAGGACGCTTCTGCTAAGGATGCTTCTGCTAGCGATGAGAAAGCGGAAGAGGACCCAATTGCACCTCTTTCTCCTTCTTCCCCGAAGAGTTAAACCCGACTCAAGAAATTAACCATTAGGCCAGGCTATGGCTCCAAAGGCGGCGGGAGGAAGAAGAAATGAGTTTGGTTTTGTCCTTCTTGTTCTATTTTTTTTGCATTTTGTTTGTATATAAAGACTTGTATTGACCGGAGATTGTGCGGGTACCGGCCCCCGCTTTTTGGAACCTGCACATGTATAAATTATTTTATAGTATGGAATAAAATGACTCTTTTTACTTGTACAACCTTTTGTTTGTATTTGTGAACGCATTTATTCCTTATTTTCCCACAAGTTTCTTTATTCTCTTTGTATGATATTGTAGTGAGCTCGTGGTATGCTATTTGAGCATTGTTTTTATTAATGTAGCTATATTGCCCCCATACCACGGCTTATTGCAATATTCTCCATTTTGAAAAGACTTGTACTCTTATTATAGAGAATAATTCTTCCGTTTTGAGGAAATATTATTCTGCTTTAGTAGAGTGTGCTTTGTATCGGAGAAGTTTTCTCTCTCTGTTTTTTTTACACTTCAACTTTCGGAGATGGTCACTTTTATTTTTGAAAAGAGGATTCCCTTACGCGGTGAAGTGGGCCTCCATAGAGGACTTTGATTTGTTTGCCAGAAAGTTATATCTCATCGCTAAATGGGCCCACGGGACAGGTGTCAGCTGCTTTATCAGATATTTGGTTTGCAAAAACGATCGCGAGCAGTTAACTGTGGCCTAGAACCTTCTTTTTGAGAAGGTGCCCCTTCAGTGGTTCCATCAATGACTTTTTCAAGAGTTAACTGCGTGCCTCGTTAGAGGGCTTTATTTGGCACTTCAACTTGTGGAAGTGTGCCTCCGAAGAGGGCTTTATTTGGCACTTCAACTTTTTTGGGGAAGAACGTTCCCATGGGAGTAGAAGTGTGCCTCCGAAGAGGGCTTCATTTGGCACTTCAACTTTTTTTGGGGAAGAATGTTCTCATGAGAGTAGAAATGTGCCTCCGAAGAGGGCTTTATTTGTTTGCCTGAAAGTTATTTCTCACAGTTAAATGGATCCACGGGGTGGACGCAAGCCACCTAATTGGATGTTTGTTTGCACAAACGATCGCAATTAACTAGCAAGGGCCCTGGTGCCTTCACTTTGGGAAGGTGCCTCTTCGGTGGTTCCATCAACCTTTTTGTTTGAGAAAAACATTTAATTTTACAGCGTGCCTCGTTGGAGGGCTTTATTTAGCACTTCAACTTTTTTGGGGAAGGATGATCCCATGAGAGAAGAAATGTGCCTCCGAAGAGGGCTTTGAAGTGTGCCTACGAAGAGGGCTTTGAAGTGTGCCTCCGAAGAGGGCTTTGTAGTGTGCCTCCGAAGAGGGCTTTCTTGTTTCATTTACCAGGAAGGTTGCATCTCACAGTTAAGTGGATCCACGGAGCAGACACAAACTACCTAATTGGATGTTTGTTTGCATAAACGATCACAATTAACTAGCAAGGGCGTGGAACCTTCACTTTGGGAAGGTGCCCCTTCGGTGGTTCCACCATCCTTTTTTGTTGAGAGACAAGATTCCATTTTGGTTGTTTTTTGTCTTTTCATCATCTGTTCCTCAGCAATTCCTCGTTATCACTCTAAGTACATGTTCCTTTCTTTTGCAGGTTGTTTGATTTTTCCAGAGAAGTGTACTTCATTGTTAAGTGAATCCACGGGGTAGACACAAGCTACTTAACCGGATGTCAGTTTGCACAAACGATCACAATCAGTTAGCAAGGGCCTGGAACCTCCACTTTGGGAAGGTGCCCCTTCGGTGGAATCACCAACTGTTTGTGAGAAGCACTTCTTATGTAGGAATTGAACCTGGAATTTTTGTGGCTTGACATTTGTTTGTCAAGTGATTTGTAGGAATCGCTTGGCCTTGTGATGTGTTGAATAGGTAAGCTTTGCTTTGATAGCCTGCAATATTAAATCGACATTTTAGCAACATATTTAAGATATTCGCACATCGAAATGAGACAGGCATTTTATAGTAGTAGAGAACACAAGATTTATAGTGGTTCGGCCAAGAATTGGGCCTACATCCACTTTATAGTTCTTATTATTGATTCCCACTGACTTTACAATGGCTTATAATACCGGAATGACACATCCACAATCATTTTACAAATTTAAGCATAGCTTCTAAGTAAAATATGGATGCAAATGATTGCTGTTCCAGGCTCTTGGAATTGGATCTCCTTCGACAGTTGTGAGCTTGAAAGTGCCACCAAGAAGTTTTTTGCCAATGACATATGGCCCTTCCCAGTTTGGCCCAAACACTCCTGTTGCTGTCATGATCCTCTTCAAGACTAGATCCCCAATTTCAAAGCTGCGTTAGAGAACTTTAAAATTGAAGTGCTTGGCTAGCCTTTGCTGATGAGCTGCAACTCTGAGCTCAACTTCTTTCCTTCTTTCATCAAGCAAGTCAAGTGCTTCAAGTTGCAACTTTTCATTTTCAGCTTGGTTGAAATGAATTCTCCTGTGTGAGGGGACCTCTATATCCACGGGAATCATTGCTTCTGACCCATATGCTAATGAGAATGGAGTGTGCCTAGTCGTAGTTTTGTGGGTAGTTCTATATGCCTATAGTGCTAGCGGCAGCTTATCGACCCAACCACCTTTTGCTTTTTCCAGCTATTTTTTGATTGTTGAATTGATGATTTTGTTTACTGCTTCCACTTGCCCGTTTGCCTACGGATGAGCCACTGCTGAGAAGCTATTTCAGATCTTGAATCGCCTGCAAAAGTCCTGGAATTCTTCGCTTTCGAATTGGGTACCATTGTCTGTGATTATATTCTAAGGCACACCATACCTGCAAATGATATTTTTAGTCACAAAGTTTATCATCTTTTTAGAGGTAATAGTAGCCAATGGTTCAGCTTCAGCCCATTTAGTGAAATAATCAACAGCAACAATAGCATATTTGATTCCGGACTTAGCAATCGACAAAGGCCCAATGAGATCTATCCCCCAAATGGGAATGGCCATTGACTGACCATCTGTGTTAGCTCAGTGGAAGGAGCTCTTGGGATTTTCGCAAATCTCTGGCATCTGTCACACTTTCGGGAGTAGCTGGCAGCATCTCGATTAATATCTGACAAAAAATACCCATAGGGGAGAGTTTTCTTTGCAAGAGTTTGGCCACCTGAATGATCCCCACACTCTCCTCCGTGCACCTCAGCTTAAATTGTCTTAGCCTCTTCTTTGGTAACACATCGGAGTAATGGCATCGAGAATCCTCATCTATACAATTGGCCGTCTTGAATTGCATATCTCAGGGCTTTTCTTAAAAACTTCTAGCGCTCTTTTGAGTTTTCTGGCAAGGAGCCGTTGAGTAGATATTCCTTGATAGGGGTCATCCACGACTCCTGTTCTTGAGATACAGCCATGATCCAGTCAATATCCATCTCATCAGTACTTGGAGCTGACAAGACTTCCACAGGGACCAATCCTAATAATTGAGCTTCGCTAGAGCTTGAATATTTTGCAAGAGAATCTGCCTTCATGTTCTCTTCCCGGGGTATATGGCTGATTGTATAATGATCAAAATCATCGAGAAGCTCCTAGGTCTTTGACAAGTAAGCAGGCAGATTTCCTCCTTTAGTTTGAAACTCTTTCTTGACTTGGCATACAATAAGCTGGGAATCACTGAAGATCTGCAATACTTTGATATTCAGTTCTTTAGCAATCTTCAAGCCGACATTAAGGGCTTCATATTCTGCTTCATTATTTGTCGAAGGAAATTCAAATCTCAATGCATAGCACAATGATCGCCCTTCGGGGGTTTCAAGCACAACCCTAGCTCCAGACCAATAGTCATTTCTTGCACCATCAACATATAATTTCCATCGGATCGGGATGTCATTAGTCACTTCTTCCTCACTACCACCTTTATCTGTGTATTCTACAATGAAATCTGCTAAAGCTTGTCCATTAATTGCTCTTCGGGGATGGTAGGTGATATCGTATTGACTGAGTTCAATATTCCACTTCAAAAGACAACCCGAAGTTTCAGGGCGAAATAGGACTTGCTTTAGAGGTTGATCAGTGAGGACTTTAATAGGATGAGCCTGGAAATACGGCCTTAATTTTCTGGATGCAATCAACTGACAATAGGCGAGCTTTTCCAGCTTTGAGTAATTCATCTCTGCCCCAGTGAATCTTTTGCTGATGTAGTAAACCGGGTGCTGAACTTTTGCATCTTCCCGTACCAATGCTGCACTAAGAGCATGAGATGAAACTGCAAAGTATATGAAAAGATCTTCACCATTGCTGGGCTGAGAAAGTACTGGAGGCATTTCCATGTAACGAATCAGTTCATCAAAAGCTTTCTAACATTCAGGAGTCCATTCAAAGTTTTTCTTTCCTTTCTTCGGAGCGTCAAAGAAGGGAATGCATTTATCAGTGACCCTGGAAATAAACTGACTCAAAGCAGCGACTTTCCCGTTGAGACTTTGCAATTCCTTCTTTGTTCTAGGGGCTTTGACTTCTCTTAAAGCAATAATCTGAGCAGGATTAGCTTCGATGCCCCTAGCACTTACAATGAAACTCAAGAATTTTTTGGACTCTACCCCAAATGAACATTTCAGAAGATTTAGCTTCAACCCGTACTTTCGGAGAACCGCGAACATTTCTGCCAAATGATCCATGTGATCTACTGCCTTCTTTGATTTCACTAACATATCATCGACATACACTTACAGAGTCTTGCCAATCTGGGGTTTGAACATGGCATTAACAAGTCTTTGATAAGTTGCCCCTGCGTTCTTTAGTCCGAAGGGCATGACTTTATAGCAGTAAAGACCAACATCAGTGATGAAGCTTGTGTCCTCCTGATCTGTCTCATGCATCATGATTTGATTATATCCTGAGTAAGCATCCATAAAAGACATTAATTCATGCCCGGCTGTTCCATCCACCAACTGATCAATTCTGGGCAACGGGGAACAGTCTTTGGGACATGCTTTGTTCACGTCTGAAAAGGCGATGCATACTCTCCACTTCCCATTTGCTACTTTAACCAACACCGGATTAGAAACCCAATTTGGATAAGTGGATTCTCTGATGAAGCCATTTTCTATGAGCCGATCTACTTCTTCTTTTAATGTTGTCGACCTTTGAGGACCCGGGGTTCTTCTTTTCTGCTTTACGGGTGTGAATTTTGGATCAAAATTCAAAGCATGCACTGCGATTTCTGGAGATATTCCACACATGTCGGCATGACTCCAAGCGAATACATCCAGATTTGCTTTGAAGAATGATATCAGCATATTCTGAACCGTCATACCAAGTTGTGAACCCACATTCAGCACCTTGTTTGGGTCATTCAGGTCAACAGATATTGGCACCGTTACTTCCACCGGCACCACTCTACTTTCCCCTGCACTGGTTTTTCTGGGATCAATCTCTTTTCGTGCACCGCTGTGCTCACCAGTGCAGGGTCCACCCCGTAATTGCTACAAGGTGGGTTCTTTGATGCGCAGCGGAGCTGCCGCACCCTTACCCATTTCTCTTTTCTTTCTTTCTCGTAACTCTATGAAATAGCATTCTCGCCCGCCATTTTGGTCCCCCTTCACAACACCAACACCATTATCAGTGGGGAACTTCATAGTCAGGCACCATGGGTTGAGAATGGCCTTGAATGCGGCAAGAGTTGGTTGACCCAAGAAGGCATTGTAAGCGGAGAATTCATCAACAACTAGTGTGAAACCGTGCTTCGCACACGGGCTGGTGAAAGTAGTTGTATATTAATATGAAGTCGGTAATAGTTGAAAAGTAGTTTAAGAGATTGATCCATCAAACAATAAGCAACAGTTAACTTTGAGCAGCAAAGTAGCATTGCAGGGAATTACCGCATCATACTTGTAAAATAAGTGTGTTATTATTCGCATTTGGTTAGAAGACAATGGCTTAGTATGGATCTTATTGGTTACAATACATATAATAGAGATGCACGCCTGCTCTTACAGACCACACCAGTAATATTAAAGTAATAATAATGTATAGCTTATTCTATACCCTCTTTTTCTACCCACTATCTATTTCTGAATAAATGCATGTTGCTTCATTGACTTGATATGATATATGAACAAATTTACTGATATACAGTAGAAAAAATATAATGAAATCTATGTAGACCAATAGTTGTATTTTATACTGTACAGAGAATATCAATCCTGAAAGAGATGGTGATATTACATATTTAAATACCTGTTTTTGTGCAACTGTTAGGGTGATATTACATATTTAAATTTTCTTGATGAGATGTTATAGGCTTTGTACTATTTATTTGTTTATTTTCTCTCTAGAATGAATAATACAGTAGAATTTTGTCTAATCTCGTCTGATGATGTCTTTTTAAAATAATTGTAATTCAGAGTCACACCCATCTCAGATTTTAGATGGAAGTGGCATTGCAAAGGAAGAAGGCTACAAAGCTGACCTTGAATACTTCAAGAAGAAAGTAGATGCATGAGCAGATTTCATCATAATGCAACTGCTCTTTGATGCAGAAGTTTTTGTTAAATTTGTTAAAGACTACTATCGCATTGGAATAACATGCCCAATAGCTCTAGGAATTCTTCCTATCACAAATTACAGGAACTTCAAATTCATGAATAATTAGTTATATTGCTGATAAGTTGCATATCACAATGCATAAGATAGTAATAGTTCAGAGTAAACAGGTATTTATAAGTAATGATGGTGGAATATAATACCACGAAACGGTATAACTTTTTTTAGACAAAAGTCTATGTTAAGATGGTCCAACTCACCTGCGTTGATTAATGTTTTAGTTATTTAAATGATCATATTTGAATTAGCATCATTAAGCCCAGTTAAAAACCTGTTTGTTAAGGAGGTTTTAGTGTGGTAGAACGCATTTTCGTTCATGATATTTAACAAAGAAGACTCCGTATGTTGGAAATTATACAATTAAATCTAATGGAAAATACAATGTCAATGAAGTAATTTTGAAGCAGTCGAACCTTAATACAATATTTTAATTCATACTTACCAATGTGCTCTACGTACATAATATCTATCATGGGGTCATTAATTAAAGCATATATAGCACACACGAAACGCAAGTAAAAAATAAATGAATGGTCATGTAAATATGTGTAGCTGAAATGACAAATGCGAGCATTAGAATAGCAGAAATGTTTAAAAAAAGGAAACAAAGGTAAGGTATAGTTTATAAGTAGAACTCAGAAAGCGATAAATGGAAGAATGTTTACAGCCAATGAAGTTCTAGATCTCAAGGTTTTTTAATACATAAATCACTAAACTAAAAGCTGCAACAAAAATAAACACAAAAAAGTTAAAGAAAATACCTACTACAATAAATATAGTATATTTTTAAGCACAACCGCAAACAAAAAGATCTGGAACCTCAATTTGAAAATTGATATATGATTGTGGATAACGTATATGCATAATACCCTATATTTATTCTCTATAAAATAGCTACTAAAAATTTGCAAATAGTTCACAAGAAACGCAATGTACTTGGAAGGCATCCATCTTATTGCCATAAAAAACCAAAATAGCATGATGAAGAGAATATTCAAATATAGGGAAAATAAGGAAACTTTATGTTTCATATCACAGTATCATCAACACAAAGACCCTACAACCACATCAGTCAACATTAAATTAACCATTAATCAAATATGAAGATTGGATTGCACCTCTTTAAGAACAGTGAATGAAACTAAAGAGAGGGCAGAAAAAAAAGAATATAATGATCGCCATGGATCATGTAACCTTAAAGAAATCATTGAATCAAATCTAGGACAATTCCATTAAATTTGCTTCAGAAAATTATCATTAAATTTCAACAACACAATAAAATAGAAATGGGAGAATTATAATGAAAGTAGCTTAAATATCAAACTATCGCCTCTTATTCACTTTAATACCTTTTATCTCTATATGTCCAAGCCAATATTGTGGGTTAAAAAATCACAAATTTCATTAGGTAATGCATCTATGATCTATGTTCACTGTACATTCTATAGTAGCACCATCATATTTATCTTGTGCAATATCTATGAGATTCAAATATATTGCCAATACTTAGATTCATTTCCTAAGGTTCACAAACAGGGATTATGGAAAACTGGGAAACTCTGGTTGATTGAATCCGCAGAAAGATAATGGTACAATCCAAAGCAAATAGAATAAGATAAATAGCCGTCGTACTGATGATCGTTGAAATAGATGCCAGCATATACCAATGTTTTGTTCTTATTCATGTTTAAGCGGACATAATAGAAGGATGTACAATACAAAACTATAAGTAAATGAGAAAATCTTGGTCAGAATTAAAAAATTAAAAAAAAATGATAGAATAGTTGTTGGATAACTGGTCCAATATTAAGTAAAAACTTGTAAACTAAAATCTCACCTTAAGAGTAATAAATATTAAATATAACATAATAAAAGTTTGTGTTTTTCCCAAAACATCCCAGTGAATGAAGCATAATATTTCAAATCTTTAATGCGGCCAAATAAAGGTAATCCAGTTTAGCGAAAAAGTAATCATAAGAATTTGAAACACGGAGCAGTAAAATTATTAAGGGAAGTAAAAATAATTATCGCCAATAAATTATTAAGAATTCCTAAATAAGGAATTAGAAACTATGAGTAATAGTGAAACAATTTTTTGTTAGGATATCAGAACATAAGGTGCAATTTACACACACGGATATATGTATATGTTTATATGTGTATGTATATATATGTATGCATATGTGTGTGTATGTGTGTGTGTATTATATATGTATGTATGTATTTAGAAGGAAGAAGAAGAGTAATAAAATCTAAATGAACCATGAACACAAAGAAATCAAAATTATGAAGAAAATTGATTTATACTAACATAAATGGAAAAAAAGTAAAGGGAACACCATTTCACGGTTATATGCACTTATATCAAGCCAAGAGGTGTTAGATACTTGTAGAGTCCATTGAGGTAAGAGGAACACCCACAAATTATTTCGTTGTACAAAGGTCATGTATTTCAGTCATACAGGGTTTTCACAAATTTTGTTTACGCTCTAACTTCAAAACTACATCCGTTCAAAATCCTACATTTTGATAGAAACTACTACTTTGCCCCGTTTTATGATAAGCTGTTTATACTCATAATGAAATATAAAATTAATAATGACAAAGGGAAAGAGCTAATCATATCACTTCCCTGCAATAAAAGTTAGTTTCAAATCCTAGTTTCTTTTTATTGGGATCGCTCACTTTATTGTTAGCAAACTTGCAAAACAGATCTCCAATATATTTTATATATGGCTAATGTCAATTGGGGTAATTAAATACCCATTGAGAAGACACTTAGTTATAGCTCAATATATAATTCTCTTCTCATCTTATTCTAGTACATATAAAATACGAAAAACACAACACATCAATTTAAGTCATGGAATCAGTTTTTTTACTTTGAAAAATGATAAATTCTAAATGTTCAACCATATGTCGAAATATACATCCCTTTACCTTGGTCTATCTTGACATCTAATTTTGCTTGAACTTGCGGTGAGCCGCTTTAGCTTCTTTCCCACTTCTTTTCTCTTTTTTTTCTCTTCTTTGCTTGTTGCTAAAATTTCACTCTACTTCTTCGCATCTACTTTTGCTTGAACTCATGCCTATAGCACGTGATAATTATTCTTTTCGTCTGCCAATGTTTGGAGATGTTAAAAGAAAAGATGCCACTACCATTTATGCATTGTTTATATTCAATGATTCATTATTTGATGAGCTAAAAAATAAATACCCACTAACTACTTCAAAGGAAAATTCACCCTTAAATGGTGTCAAGTTCAATTCTTTTGGTGGTTAGCCAATAAGATGTTTCACCATTGGATAAACGATTGCTGCCAAAGCTGATGGATAATTTTTCCATTCTGGATGCACTACATGTCATACATCAGTATATATAATGGATATTGATATGAACACACATGAACATTTCTTATGCACTTGAGAAGTTTGGACTAAAACGATATGCACACCAATTTCTAGTTCTAAATATGACATGCTTGATTGTACATCAAAGGGTGAGTTCTATGCCAAGAGGTGGTAGAGTTTTTAATCACTATGGTACAATCTTTGTAAGTTGTATTCTTTATCCAGCACATGTGCATTTTGTTTCCCTCAAAATAGCAATACTTGTGATATATACCTGAGCCGACAACTCATAATAGAGTTCACATAAGTTATAATATTTTCAAATATAAAACATAATGTCAAATATTTATGATTTCAAAAAAAATCATACTCTCGAAACAATATGAAAATGTTGTTATATAGGAAATCATAGTCAATACTATTATCATACCAAAATATTACATGAAGTACTCTGATGAAGCATTCTCCTAATGCAAACTTCAGAAATAAATCATATAAAAGTTATCAAATCAACAACTGCATCCTTAAACCAAATAAAATAGATCAATTCACAAGAATCAAAAGAGAGATTTGTTTAGCATAATCATATTTTAAATATGATTAAATATGTCGATTACAATTTGTATACTCTGAGTTATTAATGAATGGAAGAACGAACATATTTAGCATAGTTGCTCAAATTGATTTCATAAAATTTCACACTTACAGAACCCTATACTACCTCCAAAATGTAAACTAAAGTGTGGAAATACCGAAACGTAAGGAAATTAGAGTAAGACGACGAATAATAACATTTTGATAGAATAAGACCTGCCAAATGTAAAATTTGGAATGGTGCTCAAAATAAAACAATATGAATATAGATTTATTCTTTCCCCAAAGGTAAAAGGTGGCATTAGTTAAATTCGAATGAAGTTGTTGGCATGCTAGTCTATGAATTTAGTTTGAGTGATATCTAATTTCTTTTATGTTTACTTGTAGTCTTTAAGTGTTAAGCTGTCACTACGTGTTTGAAGTATTAACAAAACCACTGTTCTACCTAAAGCATACTTGGTTCTAGTACTTTGTTTCATAATTGGTAATGACTTCTACATAAATTCAGCAGATGCAAACTACAAATCCCTCTATAGTTTTAACTGACATTATATAAACAATATGGTTATCCTTTAAATCCTCTCAAAACACAAGCATATGTTGAGTGAGTTGATATAATGCTAAAAAAATATTGTAGTTTGAAAGTAATGATTATATCAAGTCAACCAATAAATTATGTCGCGAACGAAAATTAAGGATATAATGCTCACAACATAGTGAGAAATCTAATGTGGAAATGCATGTACTTTATATCTTTCAGCGTGTCAATAGGCTACAAGGTCCATATTTAGAAGGAAATGTTATTATTTTTCTTCTTGCAAGCTTTTCAATTCCGAATACTTTATATCAGCATGCATGCCATGCTTCAGATCAAGTAAAATATTTTCCCATAGTATCGAAAATAATTAATGCGCTTTCAACTTCCTACAATCGAAAGAGCATAGAATAATTATAAATTAATACCTAGCGGATGTCATGATTGTTAACACCTCTTTTTCTACGACTCAGCGACCCAACGACTTACGACTTAACGACCTAAGGAAATCTCCTGCAACCTAACTCCAAAAAGCAACCTAGCGACCTAATGAGTTATCGACCTAGCGACCTAACGAGTTAGGGACCTAGCGACCTAATGAGTTAGCGACCTAGCGACCTAACGAGTTAGCGACGTAGCGACCTAACGAGTTAGCGACCTAGCGACTCAGGAAAAGGGAACGACTTAATATGTTCCAGAGTAAAGCCACGCGACCTACGACCTACCTCTTCTATTAGGTCGCTCACGACCTAAACATGCCGAGATAACTTCTGTATTCACTGCATTAGGTCGCTCACACTCAGTATCTCACCCAGAATGGCTCCACTAAGTCGCCAACGACTTAAGCTAACTTGGGATGACCCTTAGGTCGCTCGCGACCTAAGACCTACGACCTACCTCCAAATTTTTCCTATAAATACCCCGCCTACTCCATATTCAAGAGGGACTTTTTCCAGACTTTGAAGCGCCGAAACTCTGCTGCATTCACGACTTCTACAACACCTCTACTACCAAAAACATTTCGAACGACCTAAAGAGAAGATCAAATACATTGAAGATGGATTCGAGAATCTCTTTTGCATTGAAGTGTTGATTACTTGTATCGATTGTTGAATAATCGAAGGAATTCTTGTAAAGCTTGTAATCGAACTTGTGATAAAGAAGATAAAGTGGACGTAGGCTTGATTTTGAGCCGAACCACTATAAAACTATTGTCTCTTTACTTTTCTGCTATTCTCTGCTTATTTTCAGTTCCCGTACTAATGGGTGGTGCTTTCACTTTACTAATACCCACACCGGGGTGTTAGCGTTCGATTTTTACTTTAAAATTTTTGGTGCTTTCACTGAGAAGATCGAACTCAGGTGTCTTCTCACCATTTCTTCGCAAAGATTTGTTGAAAGAATCTCCTTAAAAACTAGAAGTCTATCTGAAATCATGACTCCTGGAAGAAAGAGTAGATCCACTAGATCTGGAGATGCTTATGACATGGCTGCTTCTTCTCCAGTGCCAAATCAGGCGACTCCTACCGTTGGAGTCACAAGGGCCGAACTTGATGATGTTGTGTCTGGGTTATGCCAACAAATGGAAGCTCAAAATGCTTTGATGATGGACAAGTTAAACGCTCTGCTCGGGGCAAACCGACTACCAAAAAATAATGAACCAACCTTTGCTGAAGATGCTCATGACTCCCAAGAGAAGATTATTCCTCCAAGGGCAGCTGGCACCGTCGAAGGGGCACCTCCCCAAGCTGGAGGTTCAAGGCCGCAGCCACCTCTTCGCGAACGATTGTTCAGGCAAACTTTCGGAAAAGTGGCTGACGTCTGCCCGGCAACGCCTCTGAATGATGAGGAATACTTATCAGGAATGGTTCGCCAAATCATGAAAGAAAGTATGCAAAGGGATGAAGATGAAAATGACTGGGGATTTGCTCCAAGAAAGACTCCGTTTACCGAAAGAATTCTAAAAGCTGAATTTCCAAAGAAGTTTGTTCCTCCTACTATCCCAGCCTATCGGGGGACAAGCGACCCAAATCAATTCTTGTACAAATACGACTGGCATATGACAGGTGCCAGGGGAACATATGAGATTAAATGCAGATATTTTCCTGTCTATTTGGAAGGGGTGGCTCTACTTTGGTTTACAAAGCTACCAGTTCAATCTGTGGATCAATTCTCTGACTTAACTCGCAAATTCAAGGATTAGTTCAGATTGTATGCTTCAAAAGCTAAGGACATAATGTCATTGTCCAGCCTTGAACAAGCTCCTAGGGAATCTATCAAATCTTTCTTGAACTGCTTCAACATAGCCTTGGCTGAATTTGATAATGCTGTGCCTCAAATGATTCTAACTTACTTGATGCGAGCCATCGATAAATCTAGTGAATTCGGAAAATGGTTGAAGATGAAGGAACCAAATTCACTTAAGAAATTTTATAAGAAGGCTGACGAATTTATGCGTCTAGAGAATCTTCCTATACTAGAAAAGGTGGTTGTGGCTGAAATTCAAAACAACAATGTGGCTGAAGCTTCTAATAAGAAAGAATCTGGTGGTCAGAAGAGGGAAAATAACAGTAGGAAAGGACAGAAAGATGTGAAGAAACCTCGTTACGTTAAGCCTTTAAACTTTACTCCTCTAACTGATACTCCAGAAAACATCTTCTTCGCCACCAAGGATGCCGTCGAGTTCCCTGAGCCACTTAAGATTAAGCTCGGGAAAAATTTTGTGCCTAATGGAAGGTTCTGTCGATTCCACAACCAACCTGGCCATGACACCAACGAATGTCGCCATCTAAAGAACTTGATTGAAGAACTGTTGAGAGAGAATAAACTACAATAGTATGTCAAGAGAAACATAGGTGATCCGGCCTCATCTACTCAAGGGCAGCAACTTCCTGCTCGTCAATCTGGCTCAGGTGAAAAGGCTGTGGTACAGGAATCTGAAAGGCCTGTTATTAATGTAATCACATGGGGTCCTCACCCAGCAGGCAGAAGTTGGGGTGAAATGGAGAGGTATGCTCATTCTCTAAGACATGCCCCGAAAGAAGAAACTATTTTTGCCTTGAGAGATGCTGTGCCTTCAAAACAGCAAAGAACTTTTCACTATGACATCGTATTCAGAGTTAGAGATTATGTGGGAATTGAGGCTCCCACCATGGATCCTTTGGTAATAACCGCCGGAATCGGGCCAGCTATTGTGAGAAGAGTGCTTGTTGATTGTGGCGCTTCTTGTAATATCCTCTTTAAAAAGACCTTTGATCAGATGACAATTCTGATGGCTGATGTTCAAGCTTCTCCGCAAAAAATTGATGGGTTCACTGGGGAACCAAAATAGCCCATCGGAACTGTCGACTTATTTGTAGAACTTGGTGAAGGGGAAAGAAAAGTGGTCCATAAGCAAACTTTTGTTATTGTTGATGAATTTTCTGCTTATAACGCCCTCTTGGGACGACCAACTCTTGCTGCATTCAAAGCTATTCTCGCCCCGTGGTGCCTAACTATGAAATTCCCCACTGATAATGGCGTTGGTGTTTTGAAAGGGGACCAGAATGCTGGGCGGGAATGTTATCTTATAGAGTTGCGTGAGGCGAAGAAGAGAGAGATGGGAAAGGGTGCGGCAGCTCCGCTCCGCATCAAAGAACCTACCTTGTAGCAAGTAAGGGGTGGACCCTGCACTGGTGAGCATAGTGGTGCGCGAAAAGAAATTGATCCCAGAAAGACCAGTGCATGGGAGAATAGAGTGGTGCCGGTAGAGGTAACGGTGCCAATACCTGTTGACCCGAGTGACCCAAACAAGGTGCTGAATGTGGGTTCACAACATGGTATGACGGTTCAGAATATACTAATAGCATTCTTGAAAGCAAACCTGGATGTTTTCGCTTGGAGTCATGCCGACATGTGTGGAATATCTCCAGAAATTGCAGTGCATGCTTTAAATATTGATCCGAAGTTCACACCCATAAAGCAGAAAAGAAGAACCCAGGGTCCTGAAAGGTCAACAGCATTGGAAGAAGAAGTAGATCGGCTCATGGAAAATGGCTTCATCAGAGAATCCACTTATCCAAATTGGGTTTCTAATCCGGTGTTGGTTAAACCATGTCCCAAAGACTGTTTCCCGTTGCCCAGAATCGATCAGTTGGTGGATGGAACAGCCGGGCATGAATTATTGTCTTTTATGGATGCTTACTAAGGATACAGTCAAATCATGATGCATGAGCCGGATCAGGAGGACACGAGCTTCATCACCGATGTTGGTCTTTACTGCTATAAAGTCATGCCCTTCGTACTAAAGAACGCAGTGGCAACTTATCAGAGACTCGTTAATGCCATGTTCAAGCCTCAAATTGGCAAGACTATTGAAGTGTACGTTGATGATATGTTAGTGAAATCAAAAGGAAGTAGACCACTTGGACCATCTGGCAGAAATGTTCGCGATCCTCCGAAAGTACGGGATGAAGTTGAATCCTCTGAAATGTTCATTCGGGGTTGAGTCCGGAAAATTCTTAGGTTTCATTGTGAGTGCTAGGGGCATTGAAGCTAATCCTGCTCAGATCACTGCCTTAAGAGAAGTCAAACCCCCTAGAACAAAGAAGGAATTGCAAAGCCTCAATGGGAAAGTCGCTGCTTTGAGTCGATTTATTTCCAAAGCCACAGATAAATGCATTCCCTTCTCTGATGCTCTGAAGAAAGGAAAAAAGAATTTCGCATGGACTCCTGAGTGTCAAAAAGCTTTTGATGAGCTGATTCATCATATGGAAACGCCTCCAGTACTTTCTAAGTGCAATAATGGCGAAGATCTATTCATATACTTAGCAGTTTCATCTCATGCTCTCAGTGCAGCGTTGGTACGAGAAGACGCAAAAGTTCAGCGTCCAATTTACTACATCAGCAAAAGGTTCACTGGGGCAGGGATGAATTATTCAAAGTTAGAAAAGCTCGCCTATTGTCTATTGATCGCATCCAGAAAATTGAGACCATACTTCCAGGCTCATCCTATTAAATTCCTCACTGATCAACCTTTAAAGCAAGTCCTATTCCGCCCTGAAACTTCGGGTCGACTTCTGAATTGGAATATTGAACTCAGTCAATACGATATCACCTATCATCCCCGAAGAGCAATCAATGGACAAGCTTTGGCAGATTTCATTGTAGAATGCTCAGATAAAGGTGGCAGTGGGGAAGAGGTAACTGAAGACATCCCGATCCAATGGAAATTATATGTTGATGGTGCAAGGAATGACTAATGTTCCGGAGCTGGGGTTGTGCTTGAAACCCCCGAAGGGCGGTCATTGTGTTATGCATTGAGATTAGAATTTCCTTCGACAAATAATGAAGCAGAATACGAAGCTCTTATTATCGGCTTGAAGATTGCTAAAGAACTGAACATCAAAGTGTTGCAGATTTTTAGTGATTCCCAGCTTATTGTATGCCAAGTCAAGAAAGAGTTCCAGACTACAGGAGGAAATCTACCTGCTTACTTGTCAAAGGCCTGGGAGCTTCTCGATGCTTTTGATCATTATACCATAAGCCATATACCCCGGGAAGAGAACATGAAGGTAGATTCTCTCGCGAAATACTCAAGCTCTGGCGAAGCTCAATTATTGGGATTGGTCCCTGTAGAAGTCTTGACAGCTCCGAGTATTGATGAGATGGATATTGACTAGATCATAGCTGTATCTCAAGAACAAGAGTCGTGGATGACCCCTATCAAGGAATATCTACTCAACGGCTCCTTGCCAGAAAACTCAAAAGAACGCCAGAAGCTGTTAAGAAAAGCCCCGAGATATGTAATTCAAGGCGACCATTTGTACAGACGAGGATTCTCGATGCCATTACTCCGATGTGTAACCAAAGAAGAGGCTAAGACAATTTTAGCTGAAGTGCACGGAGGAGAATGTGGGGATCATTCAGGTTGCCAAACTCTTACAAAGAAAATTCTCCGTTATGGATATTTTTGGCCGGATATTAATCGAGATGCTGCTAGCTATTCCCGAAAGTGTGACAGATGTCAGAGATTTGCAAAAATCCTGAGAGCACCTTCCACCGTGCTAATAAAGATGGTCAGTCCTTGGCCATTCGCCATTTGGGGAATAGATCTCATTAAGCCGATGCCGATTGCCAGATCTGGAATCAAATATGCCATTGTTGTTGTTGATTATTTTACTAAATGGGCTGAAACTAAACCATTGGCAACTATTACCTCTAAAAAGATGATAAATTTTGTAACTAAACATATCATTTGCAGGTATGGTGTGCCTCAGAAGATAATAACAGACAATGGTACCCAATTCTAAAGTGAGGAATTCCAGGAATTTTGCAGGCGATTCAAGATCCGAAAAAGCTTTTCAGTAGTGGCTCATCCGCAGGCAAACGGGCAAGTGGAAGCAGTGAACAAAATCATCAAATCAACCATCAAAAAACAACTAGAAAAAGCAAAAGGTGGTTGGGTTGATAAGCTGCCACTAGCACTATGGGCATATAGGACTACCCACAAAACTGCGACTGGGCACACTCCATTCTCATTAGCATATGGATCAGAAGCAATGATTCCAGTGGAAATAGAGGTCCCCTCACATAGGAGAATTCATTTCAACCAAGCTGAAAATGAAAAGCTGCAACTTGAAGCACTTGACTTGCTTGATGAAAGAAGGAAAGAAGCTAAACTCAGAGTTGCAGCTCAATAGCAAAGAATAGCCAGGCACTTCAATTCTAATGTTCGTCAACGCAGCTTTGAAATTGGGGATCTAGTCTTGAAAAGGATCATGACATCAACAGGAGTGTTTGGGCCAAAATGGGAAGGGCCATATGTCATAGGCAAAAAACTTCTTGATGGCACTTTCAAACTCACAACTGTCGAAGGAGATCCAATCCCAAGAGCCTGGAACAGCAACCACTTGCGTCCATATTTTACTTAAAAGCTATGCTTAAATTTGTAAAATAATTCTGGATGTATCATTCTTGTATTGTAAGCCATTGTAAAATCAGTGTGACTCAGCAATAAGAACTATAAAGTGGACGTAGGCCCAATTCTTGGCCGAACCACTATAAATCTTGTGTCTTATATAAACTGTACGACCTAAAACTGCGCGACCTAAAAAGCAAACGACCTAAGAGAAGTCGCGACTTAAGGAAGCCTGCGACCTAAGAAGCCTGCGACCTAAGAGGCTTTGCGACCTAAGGGATTCTACGACCTAACTGCTAAAGGAAGTCTGCGACCTAACTATCTTAAGAACCTTGCGACCTAAAGACATAGCGACCTAACTGTTAAAGGAAGTCTGCGACCTAACAGGAGTCTGCGACCTAAGAACATAGCGACATAAAGAATGTTGCGACCTAACTTTTCTACGACCTAAGAGGCCTCACGACCTAGCAACCTAAATGGTTCCGAAGGCAGTACAACTTACGACCTACTTTAGGTCGCTCACGACCTAACTCTGTTGCCTAGTTTATACAAACCAACCTAATTCCCTATGCCGCTGACCTATAAGTCGCTTGCGACCTACCAGTCCACTAGGTCGCCAACGACCTAGTACCTTCCTTAACTCGCCTGCAACTTGCCACTTCAGCCTGCTTCTTAAGTCGTTGGTAGACTGCGACTTAGCTTAGGTCGCTCGCGACCTACGACCTAATTTAGGTCGTACGCGACCTAAGACTTGGCAAAAATTGCTGTCCAGAAATTCAGTTCCTATAAATACCCCACTATCTTCAACATAGAGAGGACTTTTGGCCGATCATTTCTTCAAGCGTCGTTACTCTGCCTAGCTCTCAACTCATTCAACCATTGAAGATCTTCAAACATTCGAGACACTACAACAAGCTTCGAGAGGAAATCTCCACATCCAACACGGATTCATCGAGTTTCATCATCAAAGTTTGAGCTAGTAGTCGAGATTGTCTTGGTGATCAAACTGTATTGTTTTCATAAGTGAATTGTATCGATTTGTAACCGGATTCAGTAATAAAGAGATTCAAAGTGGACGTAGGCTCGATCTCAAGCCGAACCACTATAAACTGCTGTCTTTTACTGCTTTTCTGCTATTTTACTGCTTAATTTATGTTCCCGTCACACGGGTGGTGCTTTCACAATCTTACTACACACAACGGGTGTTAGCGTTCACTTTTTAGCGTTAACATTTTGGTGCTTTCACTGAGAGCCCAACTCAGGCGATCATTCACCATTGCTTCACGGAAGTTTGTTGAAAGAATTTCCTACAAAACCAGAAGTCTATCAGACATAATGGCTCTTGGAAGGAAACGTAAGTCTGTCAGAACTGATGATGACCGTGACAATACTGCCACTTCTCTTTCTCCAAGTCAGGCAGCTCCGAGCGTCGGGGTGACGCGAGAGGAGTTGGATGCTGCTGTGTCCGGACTGTACCAGCAGAACCAGCAGATTGAAACTCAGAATAATCTGATGATGGAAAAGTTGAATGCTCTACTCGGAGCTAATCAAAGACCAGCAAATAATGAAGAAAACTTTGCTAATGCTGCTCACAACTCCGAAGGGAGAAATATTCCTCAAGGGGGATCAGGTGCTGGCGAAGGGGCACCCCTCTAGGCTGAAGGATCCAGGCCGTCACCAGTTCTTCATGAGCATTTACCTGGGCAAACCTCCGAGAAGGTGGCCGAAGTCTATTCCGCGAAGTCTCTAAACAATGAGGAATATTTCTCTAGCATGGTTCGGCAAATAATGAAGGAAAGCATGCAGAGAAACGAAGATGAGAATGATTGGGGATTCACTCCGAGTAAGACTCCATTTACTGAAAGAATCCAAAAAGCAGAGTTTCCCAGAAAATTCGTTCCTCCTACCATTCCTTCTTATCGAGGAACAAGTGATCCAAATCAGTTCCTATACAAATATGATTGGCACATGACTGGCGCTAGAGCAACTGATGAGATTAAGTGCCGATATTTCCCGATGTATTTGGAAGGAGTTGCGTTACTTTGGTTTACCAAACTTCCGGTGCGATCTGTTGATCAATTCTCCGATCTGACTCGAAAATTCAAGGAGCAATTCAGATTATACATTTCAAGAGCAAAGGATATAATGTCTCTCTCAAGTCTTGAACAGAATCCTGGAGAGCCCATCAAATCCTTCCTGAATCGCTTTAATTTAGCCCTAGCAGATGTTGATAACGCGGAACCGCGAATGATCTTGACCTACTTAATGCGGGCTATTGACAAGCCAAGCAAGTTTGGAAAATGGTTAAAAATGAAGGAACCGAATTCGGTCGAAAAATTCTACAAAAAGGCTGATGAGTTCATGCGCCTAGAGAATCTCTCCGCGTCAGCTAAAGTTGTGACAACCGTGGTGGAAAATAATGCTACTGTTCAGAACAAGAAAGAACCCGCAAATCAGAAAAGGGAAAATAATGGTGGAAAGAAGCAGAAAGATCTCAAAAAGCCCCGCTTCCTCAAGCCTTCAGATTTTACCCCTCTGACTGATACACCGGAGAATATTTTCATTGCCACTAAGGATGCTGTTGAATTTCCAAAACCACCAGCAGTAAAAGTTGGGAAGAATGCTGTTCAAAGCGGAAGATTTTGCAAATTTCATAACCAACCAGGCCATGATACCAACGAGTGCCGCCACTTGAAAAGCCTGATTGAAGAATTGTTAAGAGAGAATAAGTTGCAGCAGTACGTTAAAAGGAAGAGAAAAGACCCGTCTTCATCTAACCAGGGGCAGCAACCCCCAACTCATCCATCTGGTTCAGGAGAGAGGCCTGCTGAAAAGGAAAGAACTGTTATCAATGTGATCACAGGAGGACCCCATCCGGCTGGCAGGAGTTGGGGTGAAATGGAAAGGTATGCTAGAGCTTTGAAGTATGCCCCAGCTGAAGAAAGTGTCTTAATCTTGGAAGATGCTGCACCTCTGAAGCAGCATAAGACTTTTCATGATGATATTATGTTCAGAACCAAGGATTCTATTGATGTGGAAGCTCCTACTGAGGACCCTTTAGTTGTCTCTGTCGGTATTGGGCCGACTATTGTCAGAAGAGTGCTAGTTGATAGTGGCGCTTCGTGCAACATACTCTTTAAGAAGACGTTTGACCAAATGAAAATTCCAATGACAGACGTACAAGCTTCTTCACACAAGATTGCCGGATTTACAGGAGAGCTGAAACAGCCGATCGGAACGGTGGACTTGTTTGTTGAAATGGGCGAAGGACATAAAAGTTGGTTCGGAAGCAAACTTTTGTAATTGTTGATGGATTCTCCGCCTATAATGCTTTCTTGGGTCGGCCTACTCTTGCTGCTTTCAGGGCCGTCCTCGCTCCGTGGTGTTTAACAATGAAATTTCCCACTGACAATGGGGTTGCTGTCATTAAGGGAGATCAGAACGCGGGGCGATAATGTTATCTTGTAGAGCTCCGAGAGGCCAGGAAAAGAGAAATGGGGAAAGATGCGGCAGCTCCGCTCCGCATCAAGGAACCAACCCTGTAGCAACTACGGAGTGGCCCCTGTACTGGCGAACACAGCAATGCAAGGAAAGAAATGGATCCCAGAAAAGCCAGTATAGGGGAGAATAGAGTGGTACCCGTGGAGGTAACGGTACCAATATCTGTTGACTCAAAAGACCCAAACAAAGTACTCAATGTGGGTTCACAGTTAAGCATAGTAGTTTAAAACACGCTGATATCATTCTTAAAAGCCAATCTAGATGTGTTCGCTTGGTGTCATGCTGATATGTGTGGGATCTCCCCAGAAATTGCTGTTCATACACTAAACATTGATCCACAATTCACACCAGTGAAACAGAAAAGAAGAACCCAAGGCCCAGAAAGGTCGACAGCACTAAAAGAAGAAGTCGATCGGCTCATGGAAAACGGCTTCATCAGAAACTCCACTTATCCAAATTGGGTTTCAAATCCAGTATTGGTCAAGAAGGCAAATGGAAAGTGGAGAGTATGCATAGATTTCTCAGATCTGAATAAAGCCTGTCCCAAAGATTGCTTCCCACTGCCCAGAATCGATCAATTGGTAGATGGAACAGCTGGGCATGAGTTGTTATCATTTATGGACGCCTACTACGGGTACAATCAGATTATGATGCATGAGCCGGATCAGGAAGACACAAGTTTTATCACAGATGTGGGTCTCTACTGCTACAAAGTTATGCCTTTCGATTGAAGAATGCTGGGGCAACCTACCAAAGGCTCGTCAATGCGATGTTCAAACCTCAGATTGGTAGAACCATGGAAGTTTATGTTGACGATATGTTGGTAAAGTCAAAGAAAGCTGTAGACCACATGGGTCACTTGGAGGAAATGTTTGCAGTTCTTCGAAAGTACGGAATGAAGCTCAATCCATTGTAATGTTCGTTCGGAGTAGAATCTGGGAAATTCTTAGGTTTCATTGTGAGCGCCAGTGGCATTGAAGCCAATCCTACTCAAATCACAGCTCTAAGGGAGGTCAAAGCCCCTAAAACAAAGAAAGAAATGCAAAGTCTTAGTGGAAAAGTCGCTGCTCTGAGTCGTTTCATTTCCAAGGCCACAGACAAATGCATTCCTTTCTTTGACGCTCTAAAGAAAGGAAAGAAAATTTTTGAATGGACTCCCGAATGCCAGAATGCTTTCGATGAACTAATTCGTCATATGGAAATGCCTCTAGTTCTTTCCAAGCCTAATGATGGTGAAGATCTTTTCATCTATTTAGCAATTTCATCTCATGCTCTTAGCGCATCACTTGTACGTGAAGATATGAAAATACAACGTCCAGTCTATTACAACAGCAAATGGTTCACCGAGGCAGAGTGAATTATTCGAAGATAGAAAAGCTCGCCTATTGTTTACTAATTGCTTCCAGGAAATTGAGACCATACTTCAAGCTCATCCTATCAAGGTTCTTACTGATCAACCTCTAAAGCAAGTCATGTTTCGTCCTGAAACTTCAGGCCGTCTTTTGAAATGAAACATTGAACTCAGCCAATATGATATCACTTACCATCCTCAGAGAGCAATCAACAGACAAGCTTTAGCAGATTTCATCGCAGAATCTACTGACAAAGGTGATAGTGAGAATGAAACAACTGATGGCATTCCAATCCAGTGGAAGTTGTATGTTGATGGATCGAGAAATGATTACTGTTCTGGGGCAGGGGTTGTGCTCGAAACCCCCGAAGGACGATCGTTGTGTTATGCATTGAGACTGGAATTTCCTTCAACAAACAATGAAGCGGAGTATGAGGCTCTAATTGCTGGTTTAAAAATTGCCAATGAACTAAACATCAAAGTGTTACAGATCTTCAGTGATTCTCAACTTATTGTTTGCCAGGTGAAGAAAGAGTTTCAAGCTAAAGGTGGAAATCTGCCCGCATACTTGTCAAAGGCGTGTGAACTTCTCGAAGATTTCGATCATTATACGATAAGTCATATTCCTCGGGTAGAAAACATGAAAGCGGATTCTCTTGCAAAGTACTCAAGTTCTGGAGAAGCTCAATTACTGGGATTAGTTCCTGTAGAAGTTCTGTCAGCTACAAGCATTGATGAAATGGATGTTGATTGGATTATGGCTGCGTCTCAAGAGCATGAATCATGGATGACTCCAATCAAAGAATACCTACTCAATGGTTCCCTGCCAGAAAGTTCTAAAGAACGCCGAAAACTATTGAAGAAAGCATCGAGATATATAATTCAAGATGGCCGGTTATACAGACGGGGATTTTCAATGCCACTGCTCCGATGTGTAACTAAGGAAGAAGCCAAGAAAATTCTAGCTGAGATACACGGAGGAGAATGTGGAGATCATTCAGCCGGTCAAACTCTAGCCAAGAAAGTTCTCCGATATGGGTATTTCTGGCCGGATATTAATCGAGACGTTGCTATTTACTCCAGAAAGTGCGACAAATGCCAAAGATTTGCAAAAATTCCAAAAGCGCCTTCCACCGAACTCACACAAATGGTCAGCCCATGGCCGTTCGCCATTTGGGGAATAGACTTGATTGGACCTTTACCGATCGCTAAATCTGGAATCAAATATGCTATTGTTGCCGTTGATTACTTAATTAAGTGGGCTGAAGCAGAACCTTTGGCCACTATTACCTCGAAAAAGATGATAAATTTCGTAACTAAAAATATCATTTGCAGGTATGGTGTGCCGTAGAAAATAATCACAGACAACGACACTCAGTTTGAAAGTGAAGAATTCCAATACTTTTGCGAACGGTTCAAAATTAGAAAGAGCTTCTCAGCAGTGGCTCATCCGCAGGCAAATGGGCAAGTGGAAGCACTAAACAAAATCATCAAGTCAACCATCAAAAAGCAACTCGAAAAAGCAAAAGGTGGTTGGGTTGATAAGCTTCCATTAGCACTATGGGCATACAGAACTACTCACAAAACTGCAACTGGGCACACTCTATTTTCACTGGCATACGGATCAGAAGCAATGATTCCAGTAGAAGCAGAAGTCCTTCACACAAGAAAATTCATTTCAATGAAGCTGAAAACGAAAAGCTGCAACTTGAAGCACTTGATTTTCTTGATGAAAAAAGAGAAGAAGCTAGGCTCAGAGTTTTAGCTTATCAGCAAAGGATAGCCAGGCACTTCAACTCTAAAGTTCGCCAACGCAGCTTTGAGGTCGGAGACTTGGTTTTTAAAAGGATCATGACAGCAACTGGTGTGTTTGGGCCAAACTGGGAAGGGCCATATGTCATAGGCAATAAACTTCTTGATGGCACTTTCAAACTCGTAACCGTCGAAGGAGATCCAATTCCAAGAGCCTAGAACAGCAACCACTTACGTCCTTATTTTACTTGAAAAAAGCTTTGCTCAAATTGTAAAATAGTGATGAATGTATCAGTTGTATTGAAAGACATTGTAAATCAGTGTAAATGAATGAAAGCTATAAAGTGGATGTAGTCCCGATTCTTGGCCAAACCACTAAAAATCTTGTGTTCTTTACTATTTCATAATGCCTGTTTCATTTCGATATGTAAATACTTTAAATGTATTGCTAAAATGTCGATTCAAAATTGCAGGACATTAAAACAAGGCTTGCTTGTCACAAAGCCAAGCGACCTCTATAAATCACCTACTAAGCAAATACCAAGTAACAAAAATTCCAAATTCAAATCCTATGCAAGAAGAACTTCACATAAAAAGTTAGCGACTCCACTGTGGCAAGCCCTCGTTAACTGGTTGTGATTGTCGGTATGAACAAGACATCCAACTAGGTAACTCGCGTTTGTCCCGTGAAGTTATTCAACAGTGAAGTCCACTTCTTCGGATAAGGCGATTTACTTGCAAAAGGAAAGAAGATACGCTTGAAAATGTTAATAAAAGATCGCTAATGAGCAGATGATGAGAGAACATGGCCAAGCAAACACAGAAGCAGCCAAAAGGAAGTATGCCTCTCAATAAAAGGGCCGGTAGAACCACCAAAAGGACACCTTCCCAAGCAGAAGGAACAGGGCCCTTGCTAACTGATCGTGATGCATCCGATCAGGCAGCTTGCATCCGTCCCGTGGATCTACTCGCCCCCGAGTCGCAACCTTCCTGGCACACCAACCAACCAATGCTCCTTCCCAAAGGTCAACAAAGCCCTCTAACGAGGCACGCCAAAAAATGAAAGTGCTTCTCTCAATCAAAAAAGATTGGTGGAACCACCGGAGGGGCACCTTCCCAAGCTGAAGGAACAGGGCCCTTGTTAATTGATTGCGATCGTTTGTGCAAACGAACATCCAATCAAACAACTTGCGTCCTCCCCGTGGATCCATCCAACCATGAGAAAGTAACTTCCAGGCAATCACAAAGCCCACTTCGGAGGCACAAGCCCTCTTCGGAGGCACACGCCCTCTACGGAGGCGAAAGCCCTCTCCCGAGGCACCACAAGCCCTCTTCGGAGGCACACGCCCTCTACGGAAGCGAAAGCCCTCTCCCAAGGCACCACAAGCCCTCTTCGGAGGCACACGCCCTCTACGGAGGCGAAAGCCCTCTCCCGAGGCACCACAAGCCCTCTTCGGAGGCACAAGCCCTCTTCGGAGGCACAACTCTTTAAGAGGAGCCCTCTCCGGAGGCATGTCCCAAAATAGAATGCTTAAACAAAAAAAAAGCCTTCTCCGGAAGCACATTTTAACTCTCAAAGGAAGGTTAACTTATCCATCTCGAAAAAGTTCCTCCTTAAAAAAAAGTTGAAATGCTACAAAAAGACCTCTTCGGAGGCATACTTCACCGTGCTCGAAGTACCAAAAATAAGCCCTTTACTTGGGCACAAAATCAAAACCTTCTTCAGAAGCTCATTTCACTGTGTAGGAAAAATCCACTTTTCAACAAATGAAAATGATTATTTCTAAAAAGTGAAGTGTTCTTCAAGAAAGGAAGAGAAAGTAAAAATTTCTCCAAAAACGAGATATACTCTATTAAAAGCAGAATGATTCTTCCCTTAAAAGTGGAATAGTTACTCTCTGAAATAAGAGTATCAGTCTTGTAAAAGCTAGAAATGTTGCAATGCACTTGTGGTATGGGGGCAACACTATACAATTCGATCACATTAATAAAAGTAACACGCAAGCAACATACCACAAATTCATTGCAATACCATAAAAAAAATAGATGTGGAATAAATGTATTCTCAAACACAGACAAAAAGTTTGTACAAGTAAAAAGAATCGTTTATTCTACACTAAAAATAAGAAACAGATGCATTCTCACACAAACAAGAATTCGTACAAGTAAAATAACTATTTTATTCAGTACTATGAAAATTCTTTACATGTGCAGATATCTCAAAAAAGCAAAAGCAGGGACCGGTGCCTGCACAATCTCCGGTCAATACATGCAAAAGGCAAAAAAAAGAGAAGAGCCTAACTTATCACTCCTTCTTCTTGCCGCCTTTAGTACCATAGCCTGGTTTGATGATTAGTTTTGGAACCCGGCGTAGACGAGTCGGAGAAGGAGGAGGAGAAGGTGTAGACGGATCTTCTTCTGCTTTATCTTCGCCAGCGGAAGTGTTCTTCTTCTTCTTCTTCATAACCCGCTTCCCCTTCCTCTTCGAAGAAGATTCACTCCCCGGAGTAGCAAGCAGTGTAGAAAGCTTTGTGTCACCATCAAGAGATTGCTCTGGGGTCTTCTCAGTGTCATCAAGATCCTCCGCCTTCTGCTCTTGTGTAGCGGCCGGATCATCCAGACCTTGAAGAGCTTCAATTTTCTCTGCCTGTGATCCCGGCTGAGAAGCAGAAGGAGGAGTAACTTGGAAAGGTGGAGGAACGGCAAGTAGAGGAGTGGAAGTTTGTGCAGTATTCGGTGCTTCCGCTATAGAGAAAAGAAGTTAAAATCAGTATTCTCCGGAAAAGGTAAAGATGTTGGTTCAGTGACACTTAAGTAACAATTGAGAAATTCATCAAACTCGGTTGAAGCAAATAAATAGTCTGCTAGACTTGGATCAACATCGAAGTTACCTAGAGAAGTTGGTTTAATCACATTGATTTCAAATTGTTCTGCTTCAACGTCGTCTTGAGTCTCCTCTTCATCTTGAGCAGTGGAAGGCTCAGGAGCTGTGATTTTAGCTTCGACATTTGCAGGAAGTGAAGAATGGGAACTAGAGCCAATGTTTTCGGGATCGACCGAAGCCGGAGGACAAGCAGAGTCGGTTACAGTTTCTTTTTCTAAACATTCTTCTCCCGTTGCGTCGGCTCGCTCCCTAGCAAGCTGCTCTATTCCCCTAGCAAGGGCGGCGCGCGCCTCATCATCCAGATAAGTCGCTTGAAGATCTGCCTCAGCATATCCAGCACCTCCGAACATGTCCATTATTGTTGCCCACACTTCGGCTAAGGTAGTCTCATATTTTGGTCCCAAGAATGAGAGACTACCACGCCCTAAAACGCTGTGGATGTAAAATTCAAATAGAGTAGAATCAATAACGGCTTTAGTTGCTTTATGAGATTCTTCAGCTGCAACTTGTCCAGCAACAGCTTCGTCACGCTCTTTCTCAAATTTAAGAAGCCGAGCTTTTAACATCTCAATCTGCGCGTTTTGGGAAATAGTTGTACCCCGCAGCTCAGCATTTTCTTTGCGGTATTTCTCAGTAATGTGCTGCTCAGCTGCAAGCTTCATCTCGACATCCCTTTGCGCAGCATGTGCATCCCGCACTTGCTTCTGAAAGACTTCTTCTTTTTGAGTATGCGATGCAGAAGAAGAGGCGAGATCTTCTTTAAGTCGCTTGACTTCAGATTCAAGCCTCGCGTTGTCATCTGCGATGCTCGCATCTCCGCGTCGTGCTGCTTGCACCATTTATCCCATTCAGCCTTATCATTCTCCAGAGTCAGCATGTTTTCGAGATTCATATTGACTCTTTGGAGTTCATCAACAAGCTTCTGCCATTGCGATATCCTCTCAATGTCAAGCCTAACTGCGTCATGATTTCTGAGCATGGTTTGTTTATCGATCGAAACTAGATCTAAATCAAAGCGCACTCCTCTTAAGCACCAATTCGGAAATCGGCTTTGAAGTGTTGGAGGGCCATCTTTAACCTGATACTGGGGTATATTGATGATCGCTTGGATGTCGGATTTCCTTAAAGGAGGAGAGCCAGCCGGGATATTAGAAGAGATAGGAGCGTCAGTTTTTCCAGAAATAGCAGATGCGTCCGTTTCATCAAGTCTAACCCGTTTACTCGGGTCTCCAGCAGAATGGCTTTTCCCTTTGTCATCATGATATTTCCTTTTATGAAGGTCATCTTCCCTTCTTCTCTGTTGCTCCTCATAAGCTCGCCTTTCTTGAGCTTTTCTAATTGCTCACTCTTCATCAGATTCTTTGCGAGTGGGGAGATAACGTCCGTAATCATAAGAATCGCGCCCTCCGTAGCGTCGAATGTTGTCGAAATATGAGCCGCTTCGCCCCATTGTAGAACCTGAAATTAAAGTAAAGAGGCAAGTCTTAGAAATCTCCAAATTAAAGAAGCAAAGTGCGTTTAAGTGCTAAGCATCCTAGGTGTGTGTGATGTGCGAACTACACGCGTCAAACTACAAACCACTCTTTGGTTGGGGAGTGATAACAGATTGAGAAGCGGGTGTCGATTTTTGAGCCGACGAAGTTTTCTGTAAAGTAGATGTCGCTTCAGTCACAGGAGATGTAGCTTTAGTTATATCATCTTTGAAAAGTTCCTGTGAAGTGATCATCAGATCACTCAAGCCATCAAAGGTATCGTCACCATCATGTTTTGTGGGGCTTTCTTTCTCGACTCCTTTATCATCAACTTTCTCGAAATGTTGAGAAGTTTCTTCTTCTTCAATAACGGGAGAAAGTGTTAATTTGTTGGATGACCCCAGAATGTCGGTAGGAGTAGAACACTTTACCAATGAGGTCTCAATGGTAAGTCCTTTCGGTGAAAGTTCTTCAGCATGGACTGGGGCATCCGATGTTTTTACTGGAGAATTGGGGACTTCATAAGGCTGGGTAGATCGGGAAGAGTGTAAAAGTCCATACTGATGCAAAAATTCCTCTTTTAACAGAAATTTGGCGCTTCTTTCTTCCGCCGCCACAGCATTTAAGGTTTCAAGGATTGACTTGAGGTTGGGATTTCTGAGTGGAGGAGGAAGTGCTGGAAGAAGAAAAAGAATGAAGTTAAGCATTTGATAATTCAGGTTTCGAAAAACTCATGAGATGAACGGCAAAAGACAATCTTACTTCCGACTCTCCAGACAGCATAGAATCCTGGAGGACATCGGACAAAGAAAAATTGACTCAGAAATCCGTGAGCACTTTCGGGCAAATCCAAAATAAATTTCCGGTTTCTGGCACCTCTTACGAGCACGATTGAAGGATGGTCTTTGTTCTTTGAAAAAGTGCATAAGTAGCAAATTTCGTCAAAGCTCGGGAGACGGTCAAGCATCCTCCTAAACAGAACAAATAACCCCATCAGAACAGTGTAACCGTTGGGGTGTAGCTGAAAGGGCGAGATAGCTAATCGAAGAAAGAGTTCACGGAGAAATTCGTTAAAAGGCGGAATAACTCCGCTTAAACACATCTGACGGTTCACTGCGACAAAACCAAGGGGTGGCCTGTCAGTTGTGTCTCTTGCTCCAGGGAATATAGCATCTGACTCGGCAATACCGAATTGGATACATAGTTGTCTAAAGACTTTGTGGCTCAGAGTAGTCGGAGTTCTCTCTGAAGGATCGATCAGTGGGTTGGCTATCGGGAAAGCTTCTCCGACTGGTCCTGAATCTTCTGGTTGAGATATCATTCTACACAATCAACTGGATATTTAAATATGAAGGTGCACGTTTCCTAAAAAGTGTGAAGTGTTGTGCAAAACTAAAACGATGACAAGCAAGTATAACAGAAATTGAAATAGTTGGCATTTGTCGATTACAAAGTTTCAAGACTTGTCATTTTAAGTTCAAATACAATGTTGTGTTGATGCGAACAAATCAGCGTATGTTGATTATTTCAGCTTTGCTTTGATACTTCATTTGAATTTATCGTTTCACAACATTTCATTCACAAAATTCATGTAAGTTAATTGTTCTTTGTCAACTAATTTGTCATGCAATGTGGGCAGTCAATGGAAGTATATTTGTCCCATTTTCTCTGCAAATATTGTATTTAAGCAGGTTATCAGCATTAAAGTCAAGACAGTTTGAAAGGAAATGCAACACAGTTCAAATTCAAAGATTCAGTCAAATTCTGCACAAATTTCCAAGTGTTAGGTCGCTCACGACCTAACATAAGTCGCAGCATTCTTAAGTCATGCTGTTCAAATTAAAAAGTGTTCAAGACTATGCAAAATCGTTTCAAGTGCTAGGTCGTTCAGCGACCTATCATAAGTCAAGGCGTCTTTAGGTCGCACAATACAACTGAGTGGAACAAGGCAGTGCAATTTTCTCTAAGTCCTAGGTCGCTCACAACTTGGCATAGGTCGTAAACTCTTTAGGTCGTAGAAAAGGTTGTTCAATATTGTTTAAGTCGCGGATATTCTTAGATCGCAAGGCTTAGGTTGCCAAGAATCCCATCACGACCTAACTTTTAAGTCGTCCAGGTCTGGTAGGTCACTGGCTTCCTCTCCAAGCAACACCTTACTGGATCCAATAGTCCAATACCGCCATTTCAGAGGAATTCGTCTTCCCCTTCGTTCCATCTCAACATACCACCAAATCAACTAGCAAACCGATTGCAAACCCCGCCGATCCATAGTGAAAATTTCCATACGATCATGAATCACCACAACATGTCAAACGACAAACAAAAGTCAATCGAAACCACCATTCAGAAAATAAAGCATGGCGCATGAAATTAAGCTTAGGTCAGGAAACGAGGATTCATGATCGAGCAATGATTATGGATGAGTAGAGATCGATCCACTTACGTAATATGCTGATAGGAATGAATCGATTGTTAGTTGGATTGAATTTGCCTTCGAAAAATCAAAAATTCGCCAATGGCAATGGAATTTCAGAGCAGTAAGGTGAGAAGGAAGGAGCGACCTAACTTATTTATACGAGGCTGAGGGAAGAAGGCGAATAGACGTACGGGTTAGCACAAGCTTTAGGTCATTCACGACCTAGTGAGGTTGAGTCGAAGCACACGACCTATAGCATAGGCATATACTTCGAGGGGCAAATGTTAACTCCTATCTTCAAGCGACCTAAAACTGTACGACCTAAAACTGCGCGACCTAAAAAGCAAACGACCTAAGAGAAGTCGCGACTTAAGGAAGCCTGCGACCTAAGAAGCCTGCAACCTAAGAGGCTCTGCGACCTAAGGGAGTCTACGACCTAACTGCTAAAGGAAGTCTGCGACCTTACTATCTTAAGAACCTTGCGACCTAAAGACATAGCGACCTAACTGTTAAAGGAACTCTGCGACCTAACAGGAGTCTGCGACCTAAGAACATAGCGACCTAAAGAATGTTGCGACCTAACTTTTCTACGACCTAAGAGGCCTCACGACCTAGCAACCTAAATGGTTCCGAAGGCAGTACAACTTACGACCTACTTTAGGTCGCTCACGACCTAACTTCGTTGCCCAGTTTATACAAACCAACCTAATTCCCTATGCCACTGACCTATAAGTCGCTTGCAACCTACCAGCCCACTAGGTCGCCAACGACCTAGTAACTTCCTTAACTCGCCTGCAACTTGCCACTTCAGCCTGCTTCTTAAGTCGTTGGAAGACTGCGACTTAGCTTAGGTCGCTCGCGACCTACGACCTAATTTAGGTCGTACGCGACCTAAGACTTGGCAAAAACTGCTGTCCAGAAATTCAGTTCCTATAAATACCCCACTATCTTCAACATAGAGAGGACTTTTGGCCGATCATTTCTTCAAGCGTCGTTACTCTGCCGAGCTCTCAACTCATTCAACCATTGAAGATCTTCAAACATTCGAGACACTACAACAAGCTTTGAGAGGAATTCTCCACATCTAACACGGATTCATCGAGTTTCATCATCGAAGTTTGAGCTAGTAGTCGAGATTGTCTTGGTGATCAAACTGTATTGTTTTCATATGTGAATTGTATCGATTTGTAACCGGATTCAGTAATAAAGAGATTCAAAGTGGACGTAGGCTCGATCTCAAGCCGAACCACTATAAACTGCTGTCTTTTACTGCTTTTCTGCTATTTTACTGCTTAATTTCTATTCCCGTCACACGGGTGGTGCTTTCACAATCTTACTACACACACCGGGTGTTAGCGTTCACTTTTTAGCGTTAACACTATATAATGCTTGTCTCATTTCGATGTGCAAATATTTTAAATATATTGCTAAAATATCGATTTAATATTGCAGGCAATCAAAGCAAAGCTTACCTATTCAACACGTCACAAACCCAAGCGATTCCATAAATCACTCAACAAACAAATGACAAGCCACAAAAATTCCAGATTCAATTCCGACATAAGAAGTACTTCTCACAAACGGTTGGTGATTCGACCCAAGGGGCACCTTCCAAAAGTGAAGGTTCCAGGCCCTTGCTAACTGATCGAGATCGTTTGTGCAAACAAACCATCCGATTAAGTAGTTTGCGTCTGCCCCGCGAATTCACTTAACAAAGAAGTGCGCTGGAAATAGGAGTAGTGCGCTATAAAGTGTGCCAGGCAGCCATGGACGGTTGCTAGGGTTAAATTAAAACAGCAGAATCTATCGTATAACTCACAGCGCATGGATAAAATACAATAGAAAGTATATATAGTGAAGCTTTACAGAACAGAATCACTATTAAACTTCATAATAGTTGGATACAAACATCTGAATATTCAATACATCAAGCCTCACTACATAACACTCAGAGAATTATACAAAGCAGCGGAACATCCAATACATATAGTAAGAAAATAATATGCAAGCATCCAGCTCATCTTCGTCATCAGCATCGTCGGAAACTAAGAACAGCACCAGTCACCTGCTACCTAGTCTGCCCATCCCAAAGCGGATGAACAGCCCAAGGCAATAAGAGTTAAACATAAAGCCTTGAGTCAGACAACAGTCTTAGTGAGCAGTAAATTAACTAACAACATACCAAAAGAGCATAAAGGTAAAAGGAATAGGAATCCAACCCTCCCACTCCACTTCTTTCTACAGTGATAGCCCCCAGACACACTAAGCAGAAATAAACATAGCAAAGCAGACATTTAAAGTAAAGAAATTATCACTCGAGTCAAGGTCGGTGTTTTCCAAGTACAAACCCCCAAGGCCTAAACCAAGATCAGATAAGCACCCAGAAAACATCGCTCTTGAGACCGAATGACGATACAACCAAACATCCATGACTCTGGCTATCACTGTTATCATTGCTTCGATCCCACCGTTAATTGAATGACTGACACATTCTTTCAGCCGTCCGTCAAGGGTTAATGGCAACCCCGGTTCTAGACATCACTCTGCACGTCGTCGCAGCCCGTGCCTAAGACTATCGAATCTGCCCAGAGTACTCGACTACAATCATAGTCTTTAGGTTCTATCGAATCTGCCCAACGTACTCTTGCTTTGAGCCTACTAGAACCTTCAACAACGATGAAATCTCAGCCTTCTAGTCATCCTCCTCGACGACTATTTCCATACTAGCTCAAGCGCCTCTCGAGCAAACCATTATCCTCAACTCGAACCATTTCACCGAGTTATCAACATGCTTGGAATGATCCCGTCTGGATTAAACCAAGGCTATCTCATACCATGCCTCGCTTCATCTCATCATAGCAAAGCCTCATCTCAACATCAACATCATCAAATCTTATCCATATGAGCTTCATCATCCGCCACATATGCCACAAGCAGCTTTTCCAATTCAAGAGCCTTTCCCTTAGCTTTTGAATCATCTTCCACTAAGTTGTCCAAATCAAATCATCAATCAACTAATTTACAGCAATCAATCAAGTCAAACATTAATCCAAGTAATCAAGCATTCAAACATGATCAAATAAACAATTATAACAATAATGGCAATTTTGTAAATAAAGAGTCTAAATCTAACAAGCATGAATCATGAGTAATATCTCTACAACTTGATGAATGAACTTGCATAGGGTAACATGTAGTAAAATGGATGTCAAATTATCATGAACAATAGATCTACGCTTTAGTTTATGAAAATGCATGGAAATCACTATTTTAACACCAAATCAAGCCATCAATCCGATATACTCCTTTGGATCCGTGTGAGAGATAATCACCACTCACCAAATCACCTAAACACCTCAAAAGCAACACACTTCAGATCTGGACAGCGAAGGATCTAACTCGATCTATCAAAATTCCGATTCAAACGATGAAAATTAATCTTCGAAGAATGTACATCTTCAACTTTAGCTCTTGAATCTTTGATCTTGGATGGAAGGAAGTACTAAATCAAAGTGGAGAAAAGAAGTGAAGAAGTGTAGAACACGAGCTCTCAAAATGGCAGCACTTCGTCGCTTCAAAATCCGGATCCCAAAAATGAAGAAGAACCCGCCTATTTATAAGCTGATTTCCTTAGGTCGTCCACGACCTAACTATCTCCGACCTACGACTTAACGACCTACCAGTTCTGCGCGACCTACAGACCCAACGACCTAACACACAAATGCGGCTTAGCGACCTAACAAAGGTCGCGACCTAACACACACATGCGATCTAACATTTAGGCACAACTTCGTGACCCAACGACCTAAGCCCAACACTAATGCGCTACTTACGACCTAACAGGGATACGGCTTAGCGACCTAACAAAGGTCGCTACCTAACTATACTCATGTGTGCGACCTAATAACCCAACGACTTAACACCTTAGGTCGTCTAACGACCTAACTACACGCATGGTCTTCCGACCTAACTCCTAAGTCGTCTGGACAACCTAACTACTCAGAACTACTGAACTTAGGTCGCTCACGACCTAACTAAGCATAAAACCCATAGGTCGCTCACGACCTAACTACAACAACTCCTTAAGTCGTTAACCCGCTTATTCTTAAGTCGCCGCTAACTACTAGGTCGTTAACTTCTAATACTAACTTCCATAGGTCGCTGTCTTTCCTTAAGTCGCCCCACTTCCTTAAGTCGCCTATTCCTTAGGTCGTCTACTCCTTAGGTTGGTCAAATCCTATAGGTCGTCCCAAACTAGCATACGGCCTAAACCAATACGCGACCTAACTATCATACGACCTAAGCCTTACCTCGTCCAGTCCTTAGGTCGTTAACTACTACCACTATCTTCCTTAGGTCGCCAACTCCTATAAGTCGTCTACGACCTAACTATTATACGACCTAAGCTCCGAACGACTTAACCATACTTCGATCAAATAACAACTGTTTTACAATGTTTTGATCCGTAAAAATACGGGTCGTTACATTCTCTCCCCCTTAGGAATTTCGCCCCCGAAATTCCAGACAAACAAGAACAATCAAAACTATTCTACATGCCTACCATCAATAGCAATCAACAAACCATGCATCCAATTCTAGCCTAGCATGTAAAATTCTAAAACTAGAACAAGTTACAATATCGTGAGATGACACGACACCTTATGGCCATACCTCGAAGAGTTCAGGATGAGCTGCCTTCATCCTCTCTTCCACCTCCCATGTACAGTCGTTAACATCATCACTCCATTGTACCTTGAGCAACTTAACTACCTTCATCCTAAGCTGTTTCGTGTCAGTTACCACAACACGAAGCGGCTTACGAGGTCTCTTATCGACTGGATCAATCTCCAAGTCTTCACAGCTATCAGCAGAAACCACTGTATTCGAGTCGTGCACATACTTCCGTAGATACGATACATGAAAAACATTGTGCACACTCGACATCTTTTCTGGTTACTTCAATTTGTAGGCGAGCTTTCCAATTCCCTCGATAATCGGAAATGGTCCAACAAATCTCGGAGTCAATTTCCCTTTCTTTCCGAATCGAATAACATTCTTCAGTGGAGAAATCTTCACAAAAACCATATCACCTACGTTGAATTCCAAATCCTTACGACGCTTATCGGCATAACTTTTCTGACGATCTTGGGCTGCCTTCATTCGTTACCGTATGATCTTTATGCAATCTGAAGTCTGTCGAATCATTTCTGGCCCTAGTATCAACTTTTCTCCAGTTTCTAACCAACATGACGGAGAGTTACACGGTCTTCCATACAATGCCTCATATGGTGTCATACCAATGCTTGACTGGTAACAGTTATTATACGAAAATTCCACCAAATGAAGATGATCTTCCTATGATCCTCCGAAATCCAAAACACAAGCTCTAAGGAGATCCTCCAAAACTCGATTGACTCTCTCGGTCTGACCATCTGTTTGGGGATGATAAGCTGTACTCAAACACAACTCGGTTCCCAAAACTTCCTGGAAGCTCCTCCAAAATCCACTAGTGAACAATGGATCTCGATCGCTCACTATACTCTTCGGAATACCATGGAATCTAACTATCCACTTAACATACAGCTCAGCCAACTTCGATGCAGTCCTGGTTGATCGAACAGGAATGAATCTTGCACTTTTAGTCAAACGATCTACGATGACCCAAATCCCTTCATTTCCCGCTCTGGTTCTAGGTAACCCATCGATAAAATCCATCGATATTTGCTCCCACTTCCATGTAGGAACTTCTAATGGCTGAAGCAATCCACTTGGCTTCTTTTGTTCGGCTTTTACCAATTGGCAGTTCATGCACTTGGAAATAAAATTTCCAACATCCATCTTCATACCTTCCCAGTAATAGGTTCTCTTCATATCCCGATACATCTTATTTCCACCTGGATGAATTGTCAACTTCGAGTGATGACTTTCCTTCAGAACTTCATTTCTCAATTCATCTATATCGGGAACAACTAGTCATCCTTGCTTCCGAAGCCAACCCTCTCGATCGACCTCGAATCCTTTATCCTTCTCTGGATCCAACCCAGATTCCAAATCACGGATAATCTTGACAAGCTTATCGTCTCGCTTTTGGCTCTCGCCAATTCTTTCCACAAGAGTCGGTCTTATCGATAAGTTTGCCAATATCTCAGGTTCCAATTCACATCTGGGCCTGAAGTCAAATCCAGCTAAATACTCGAGATTCCTTCATTCTGAAAACATGGCTCCCAATCCTGCATGTCTTCGACTCAACGCATCTGCTACTGCGTTACCCTTTCCCGGAGTATAGGCTATACCAAAATCATATGATGCCAAAAACTCTAGCCATCATTGCTGCCGAAGATTCAAATCCTTTTGGGAGAAAAGATACTTCAGCGACTTATGATATGTAAACAACTCGAATCGAACTCCCAATAAATAATGTCTCCACATCTTCAGAGCAAAAACAATTGCCGCTAACTCCAAATCATGAGTCGGATAATTCCTTTCATGCGGCTTCAGTTGTCGACTTGCATACGCAACAACTTTATCCTTCTGCATCAGCACTGCTCCAAGTCCAGTACCACATGCGTCGGTGTAAACCACCATCTCATCATTTCCACTTGGAATAGTCAAAACAGGAGCACTTGTCAGTCGCTCTTTCAGGATTCCGAAAGCTTGCTCACACTTAGCATCCCATCTGAATACTTGGTTCTTTTTCGTCAATCCTGTTAATGGTGCAGCTACCTTGGAAAAGTCTTTGATAAATCGACGATAGTATCCTGCTAATCCAAGAAAACTTCTCACATCAGATGCATTCTTAGGTCTAACCCAATCCTGGATTGCTGCCACCTTAGCGGGATCAACCGCTACTCCATTTCCAGAGATAATATGGCCTAAGAACCTCTCTTCACTCTTCCAGAAGTGACACTTTGAAAACTTAGCCTTCAGCTGATGTTTTCGTAAGATTTCCAAAACAATACGCAAGTGCGTCTTGTGCTCTTCTTCAGTTCTGGAATAAATCAAAATATCATCCACGAACACTAGTACGAACTTGTTCAATTGATCTCTGAACACTCTATTCATAAGATCCACAAAATATGCTGGTGCATTGGTCAATCCAAACGGCATTACCAGCCACTCAAAGAAACCGGATGGTGTCCTGAAAGCAGTCTTTGGCACACTATCCTTAGCCACTCTTAACTGGTGAAATCCCGTAGCTAAATCCATCTGAGAAAACACCTTAGCTTCGTGAAGCTGATCAAATAAGTCGTCTATTCTCGGCAATGGATACTTGTTCTTCTTAGTCACTTTATTCAACTCACGATAATCCACACACAACCTCAGCGATCCATCTGCTTTGGTAACAAACACAACTGGTGCACCCCATTTGGACACACTACGCCGAATGAATCCTTTATGTAGAAGATCATCAACTTGCACCTTCAACTCTTGCTGTTCCCTAGGCGCCATCCACCTAAGAGGCATCACAACAGGTCTGGCTCCTTCAACTAAATCGATACGAAACTCGATCTCTCTATGTGGCGGTAACCCTTTGACCTCGTCAAAGACATCCTCAAATCCATTAGCGATTGGCAGCGATGACAGTCCATCCCGTGGAACAACCAGCGAATACATGAAGCTCATGAAGACGCCTTCCTCATGCTTACATCGTATCACAACCTTTCGCCCTTCCACATTCTCGACTGTCACCTCCAACCTTTCACAATCAACCTTTGCCGCATACTTCCTAAGCCAGTCCATTCCCAAAATAATTCCGAACCCCGCAAAGTTCAGAACAAAACAATCACAAACAAAAGAGCAATCATGACTCGATACAATCAGACCACGGCAAAGCATACACAGACAAGACGAACCCCCAACTGGATTAGTCACAACCAATGGCCTATCAACGATATCCGGTTCTAGACCCAACCGGCCTACAAGTTCATTACAAACAAAAGAATGCGACGCCCCAGTATCGAATAACACTCTAACTGGAACACCACATATAGAAAGAATACCTTGAACCACCACACTCTTTCCTTTCTCTTCAACGGTAGGAGCTTTCGAAGATGATGGAACAACCCCCAAAGCATAAGCTTGCACAATCTGCTTGTCCTTCCGCGGTTCTGGACAATTCCTCTTGATATGCCCTGGCTTGTCACAGTTGTGGCACTTCACCGGCACCTTTGGATTCTTGCAATCTCTGGAGAAATGGCCCTTCTGCTGACAGTTGTAGCAAGTCACTTCGCCCTTCGGCTTCTTCTGGCCATCCTTACCCTTTTGCTGCTGCTGCTTCCTCTTCTTGTTTCCACCCTGCAGTGGTTTAGACTCTTCCTTGGTTACAGCAACAACAGATCCTTCTTTAGGAAACAGATTCTCGTTCCTGAGAGCCTTCTCCACAAGCTTCTCAAATGGATCGTCCAAATGATCCACCAACTGCCTCTCAAGATAACTGTCCAAGCCTGTCACAAACTTCTCATTCTTCTGATACGCAGATTCAATATACGACCGGGCATACTTGGACAAAGCTTCAAACTCAGAAACATACTCAAGAACTGGTCTTCCACCTTGCTTGAGCTCCACAAACTTCTTGAACAGAACAGATTTCTGAGTAGTAGAAATGAACTTAGCTTCAAATCTGGCTTGGAATTGTTCCCAACTAATTCCTTCCTCCGGAGTATCAATGGTGATAGAGTTCCACCAATCAGAAGCTCTCCCTTGAAGTTATCTTGATGCTACCTTCCTTTTGGTTGCATCCTCGATTCCCAAATCACCAAAGATTCTTCTACAAGCATCTATCCACCTCTGGACTTCAATGGTTGACTCTGTTCCCGAGAAAACCTTCCCCCCAAGAGCAGTATAATCTTTACACAGCTTAGCAAAATCCACCGGTTTTGGAGTTTGGACTTGAACTCCAACATCTACTGATGGCCCCGGAGCTGGCATCCTTCTCATGATCGAAGTCATCATAGCCTCGAACATAGCAGTGTAATCAGCAACCCCCTCAGTAGCACGACCTTCCCTAGCAACTGGTCTCCCTCTTCGACTCATCCTTAATATCTATAAAAAGGAATGATTAATACATATTGAGAACAACTGCATAAAGAACTCAAATCCTTCTAAGCTACTATATTATATATATAGTAATCATCCATCAAAATACAATTACGTCTCTCATACGTAGTTACGTCAGCGAGCGTTGGGTAAAATCGATTAACCTCGCTCTGATACCAAATGCGACGACCGCCCATGACCCCTGCACTGAACATAGGAGTAGTGCGCTGTAAAGTGTGCCAGGCAGCCATGGACGGTTGCCAGGGTTAAATTAAAACAGCAAAATCTATCGTATAACTCACAGCGCATGGATAAAATACAATAGAAAGTATATATAGTGAAGCTTTATAGAATAGAATCTCTATTAAACCTCATAATAGTTGGATACAAACATCTGAATAGTCAATACATCAAGCCTCACTACATAACACTCAAAGAATTATACAAAGCAACGGAACATCCAGTACATATAGTAAGAAAATAATATGCAAGCCTCCAGCTCGTCTTCGTCATCAGCATCGTCGGAAACTAAGAACAACACCTGTCACCTGCTACCTAGTCTGCCCATCCCAAAGCGGATGAACAGCCCAAGGCAATAAGAGTTAAACATAAAGCCTTGAGTCAGACAACAGTCTTAGTGAGCAGTAAATTAACTAACAACATACCAAAAGAGCATAAAGGTAAAAGGAATAGGAATCCAACCCTCCCACTCCACCTCTTTCTATAGTGATAGTCCCCAGACACACTAAGCAGAAATAAACATAGCAAAGCAAACAGTTAAAGTAAAGCAATTATCACTCGAGTCAAGGTTGGTGTTTTCCAAGTACAAACCCCTAAGGCCTAAACCAAGATCAAATAAGCACCCAGAAAACATCGCTCTTGAGACCGAATGACGATACAACCAAACATCCATGACTCTGGCTATCACTGTTATCATTGCTTCGATACCACCATTAATTGAATGACCGGCACATTCTTTCAGCCGTCCGTCAAGGGTTAATGGCAACCCCGGTTCTAGACATAACTCTGCACGTCGTCGCAGCCCGTGCCTAGGACTATCGAATCTACCCAGAGTACTCGACTACAATCATAGTCTTTAGGGACTATCGAATCTGCCCAACGTACTCTTGCTTTGAGCCTACTAGAACCTTCTACAACGATGAAATCTCAGCCTTCTAGTCATCCTCCTCGACGACTATTTCCATACTAGCTCAAGAGCCTCTCGAGCAAACCATTATCCTCAACTCGAACCATTTCACCGAGTTATCAACATGCTTGGAATGGTCCAGTCTGGATTAAACCAAGGCTATCTCATACAATGCCTCGCTTCATCTCATCATAGCAAAGCCTCATCTCAACATCAACATCATCAAATGTTATCCATATGAGCTTCATCATCTGCCACATATGCCACGAGCAGCTTTTCCAATTCAAGAGTCTTTCCCTTAGCTTTTGAATCATCTTCGACTAACTTGTCCAAATCAAATCATCAGTCAACTAATTTACAACTATCAATCAATTCAAACATTAATCCAAGTAATCCAGCATTCAAACATGATCAAATAAACAATAATAACAATAATGGCAATTTTGTAAATAAAGAGTCTAAATCTAACAAGCATGAATCATGAGTAATATCTCTACAACTTGATTAATGAACTTGCATAGGTTAACATGTAGTAAAATGGATGTCAAATTATCATGAACAATAGATCTACACTTTAGTTTATGAAAATGCATGGAAACCACTATTTTAACACCAAATCAAGCCATCAATCCGATATACTCCTTTGGATCCGTGTGAGAGATAATCACCACTCACCAAATCACCTAAACACCACAAAAGCAACACACTTCAGATTTGGATAGCGAAGGATCTAACTCGATCTATCAAAATTTCGCTTCAAACGATGAAAATTACTCTTCGAAGAATGTAGATCTTCAACTTTAGCTCTTGAATCTTTGATCTTGGATGGAAGGAAGTACTAAATCAAAGTGGAGAAAAGAAGTGAAGAAGTGTAGAACACGAGCTCTCAAAATGGCAGCACTTCGTCGCTTCAAAATCCGGATCCCAAAAATGAAGAAGAACCCGCCTATTTATAGGCTGATTTCCTTAGGTCGTCCATGACCTAACTATCTCCGACCTACGACTTAACGACCTACCAGTTCTGCGCGACCTACAGACAAAACGACCTAACACACAAATGCGGCTTAGCGACCTAACAAAGGTCACGACCTAACACACACATGCGATCTAACATTTAGGCGCGACTTAGTGACCCGACGACCTAAGCCCAACACTAATGCGCGACTTATGACCTAACAGGGATGCGGCTTAGCGACCTAACAAAGGTTGCTCCCTAACTATACTCATGTGTGCGACCTAATAACCCAACGACTTAACACCTTAGGTCGTCTAACGACCTAACTACACGCAGGGTCTTCCGACCTAACTCCTAAGTCGTCTAGACGACCTAACTACTCATAACTGCTGAACTTAGGTCGCTCACGACCTAACTAAGCATAACACCCCATAGGTCGCTCACGACCTAACTACAACAACTCCTTAAGTCGTTAACCCGCTTATTCTTAAGTCGCCGTTAACTACTAGATCGTTAACTTCTAATACTAACTTCCATAGGTCGTTGTCTTTCCTTAAGTCGCCCCACTTCCTTAAGTCGCCTATTCCTTAGGTCGTCTACTCCTTAGGTCGGTCAAATCCTATAGGTCGTCCCAAACTAGCATACGACCTAAACCAATACGCGACCTAACTGTCATACGACCTAAGCCTTACCTCGTCCAGTCCTTAGGTCGTTAACTACTACCACTATCTTCCTTAGGTCGCCAACTCCTATAAGTCGTCTACGACCTAACTATTATACGACCTAAGCTCCGAACGACCTAGGCTCTGAACAACTTAACCATACTTCGATCAAATAACAACTGTTTTACAATGTTTTGATCCGTAAAAATACGGGTCGTTACATGCCCCGTGAATTCACTTAACAAAGAAGTGTGCTTCTCTGGAAGAATCAAACAACCTGCAAAAGGAAGGAACATGTATTCAAAAGTGATAAAAAGGGATCACTGAGGAACAAATGATGAAAAGATATTGGCAAGCAGACAAAAAACAGCCAAAACGGAATCTTGTCTCTCAACCAAAAAGGTTGGTGGAACCACCGAAGGGGCACCTTCCCAAAGTGAAGGCACCGGGCCCTTGTTGCTTAATTGTGATCGTTTGTGCAAACAAACATCCAGTTGGGTGGCTTGCGTCCGCCCCGTGGGACCACTTAACTATGAGATGCAACCTTCCAGGAAAACAACTCAAAGCCCTCTCCGGAGGCACAAATTAAAGCCCTCCAACGAGGCACGCTGTAAAATGAAATGTTTTTCTCAACCAATAAGGTTGATGGAACCACCGGACGGGCACCTTCCCAAAGGAAGGCACCGGGCCCTTGCTAGTTAATTGCGATCGTTTGGGCACGAACATCCAATTAAGTAGCTTGCGTCCGCCCCGTGGATCCATTTGACTGTGAGAAATAACTTTCAGGCAAACAAATAAAGCCCTCTTCAGAGGCACTTTTCTACTCTCATGGGAACGATCTTCCCCAAAAAAGTTGAAGTGCAATTTAAAGCCCTCCAACGAGGCATGCTGTAAAATGAAATGTTTTTCTCAACCAATAAGGTTAATGGAACCACCGGAGGGGCACCTTCCCAAAGTGAACGCACCGGGCCCTTGCTGCTTAATTATGATTGTCTGTGCAAACAAACATCCAATTAAACGGCTTGCGTCCTCCCCGAGGATCCATTTAACTGTGAGAAATAACTTTCAGGCAAAACCAAAAGCCCTCTCTAACGAGGCACAAGCCCTCTTCAGAGGCACAACTCTTCGGAGGAGTCCTCTTCGGAGGCAAAAGACCTCTAACGAGGCAAAATCCCTCTTCAGAGGCACAAGCCCTTTTCGGAAGCACAACTCTTCGGAGGAGTCCTCTTCGGAGGCAAAAGACCTCTAACGAGGCAAAAGCCCTCTTCGGAGGCACAAGCCCTCTTCGGAGGCACAACTCTTCGGAGGAGCCCTCTTCGGAGGCACAAGCCCTCTCCCGAGGCACAACAGAAAAGCCCTCTCCCGAGGAACAACAAAAAAGCCCTCTTCGGAGGCACAAGCCCTCTTCAGAGGCACATTCCTACCCTCAACTGTGAAGTGCTAAATAAAGCCCTCCAACGAGGCACGTCCAAAAATAAAAGTTTTCTTCAAAAGTCCGCTTCACTACAAAAAGTAATCCACTTCTCAGAAAAATAAAAGTGGTCATCTCCAAAAGTTGAAGTGTGTTAACTTTTTCTAAAAAGAAAAGAAAAAGAAGAAAACTTCTCCGATACAAAGCACACTATGTTAAAGTAGAATAATATTTCCTAAAAACGGAAGAATTATTCTCTAGAATAAGAGTACAAGTCTTTTTAGAATATTGCAATGAGCCGTGGTATGGGGGCATATAGCTATATTAATAAAAACAACGCTCAAACAAGCATACCACGAGCTCACTGCAGTATCGTACAAAGAAATTAAAGAAATTTGTGCAAAAATAAGGAATAAGTGCATTCACAAATACTGACAAGAGATTGTACAAGTAAAAAGAGTCATTTTTATTCCATATTATCAAATTTTTTATACATGTACAGGTTTCAAAAAGCGGGGGCCAGTACCCGCACAATCTCCGGTCGATACAAGTCTCTAGACAAAAGACAAAATAGCAAAACAAGAAAGATAGAACCAAACTCATTTCTTCTTCCTCAAGCCGCCTTTGGAGCCTTCACATGGCTTAATGACTAACTTCGCAGGCCGGCTTGGACGAGTCGCGGAAGAAGGAGAAAGAGGTGCAACTGGGTCTTCTTCTGCTTTCTCATCATTAGCAGGAGCGTCTTACGCGCTTCCCCTTCTTTTTTGAAGAAGATTCGCTGCCCGGAGTAATAAGTTCAGATAGCTTTGTGTCATCAGCATAAGATTTCTCCGGGGACCTCTCGCCCTCCTCAAGTTCTTCTACCTTCTGCTCTTGCGAAGCGGTCGGATCATCCAAGTCTTGGAGAGCTTCTATTTTTTCTTCTTGCAACCCCGGTTGAGAAGTAGAAGGAGGAGTACCTTGAGGAGGTAAAGGAGCAGCAGTTGGGGGAGGCGAAGCTGGTACAACACTTGTTGTTTTTGCTACAGAAGAAGAAAAGTTAAAAACATCAGTATTTCCCGCAAAGAGAGGAGATGTTGGCACATCAAGGCTTAAGTAATAGGCAAAAAGTTCATCAAGCTCAGGTGAAGCAAACGAGCAGTCTACTTGAGCCAGATCGGAATTGAAGTTACCTGGAGAGCTTGAATTTATCATGTCAATTTCATAATCGTGGGCTTCGGTGCTTTCTTGAGCCTCTTCTTCAGTAAGAGAAGTTGGGGCACAGTAATTGCGGTTTCAATTTCGGCTTTTGCAGGAGGTGGAGAATGAGAGCTAGAGCCAATGGTATCAGGGTCGACCGAAGCCGAAGGACGAGTGGAGTCGGCTAAAGGCGCCTTCTCCAGATGCTCTCCTCATGCTGCTTCGGCTCGCTCCCTGGCAAGCTGTTCCTTCCCTCTAGTAAGGGCAGCACCACCCTCGTCGTCCAAATAACAAACCTCCAGGTCCTCCTCCACATAGCCAGCATCTTTATACATTTCAATTACTACTTCCCATACTTCAGCCAGAGTAATTTCATATTTTGGGCCCAAGAATGAAAGACTTCCGCGTCCCAAGACATTGAGAGCGTAAAACTCAAAAAGAGTGGAGCTGATGGTGGCCTTGGTTGTTTCATGCGATTCTTCTGCAGCCTCTTTTCCGGCAATGGCCTCATCACGCTCCTTTTCTGCTTTTAAAAGTTGAGCTTTTAACATAGTAATCTCCAAGTCTTGGGAGCTGACCTTTTCCCGCAACTGGACAGTATCGTTGCGGTATTTTTCAACAACATGCTGTTCCGCCTCAAGTTTGATCTCGGTGTCTCTCTGAGCAGCATGCGCTTCTCTCACTTGCTTCTGAAAAACCTCTACCTTTTGAGAATAGGAAGCGGAAGAAGTAGCAAGGTCCTCCTTAAGTTTCTTAACTTCAGACTCAAGTCTCTCGTTATCATCGGCGATGCTCTTCATTTCTGCATCATGTTGCTTAAGAACTTTCTTCCACTCCGACTTGTCGTTTTCCATCGTTAGCATAGCCTCAAGATTTGGGCGATTGATTCTTTGAAGCTCATCGACAAGTTTTTGCCATCCAGACATTCTCTCAATATCAAGTTTAACGGAGTCTAGATTTCTCAACATAGCTTGTTTGTCGATGGGAACCAAATCAAGATCAAAACGCACTCCTTTTAAGCACCAGTGTTGAAATCGACTTTGAAGAGCAGTCGGAGCATTTTCAACTTGATATGATGGCCTGTTGAGGATCGTCTGAATATCAGTTCTTTTGAGGGCAGGAGAGCTGGAAGGGGTTTCTAAAGAGAAGGGAGCAGCGGGCTTTTTAGAAATTGCAGACGCAGGCCTTTCGCTAAGCTTGGCCCGCTTGCTTGAATCTTCAACAACATGACTCTCCCTTTGTCATCGTAAGATTTTCTTTTATGAGAATCGTCATCTCTTTGAGAGGAGTCATGGCGGTCATATTTTCTTCCATATCGCTCCTCGTAAGACTTCCTTTCTCGAGCTTTTCTAGCCACTCGTTCCTCATCAGTTTCCCTGGAGGCAAGGAGATAGCATCGAGGATCCTAAAAGTCACGTCTTCCGTAGCTTCGAAAATCATCATAGTACGAGCCACTTCGTCCCATTGGAGAATCTGAAAATGAAAAAGAGATAGAATTTAGAAATCTCCAGGAAAAGGAATTTAAATGCGAGTAACTGCTAAAAATACTAAGTGTGTGTGGCGTGCAAACTACACGCGTCAAGCTACAAACCACTCTTCAGCTTAGGAGTGATGTCGACTTTTACAATGGGGGTCAACTCTTGGGTTGACGGAAGTGGTCGTAAGACAGATGTTGCTTCAACCGATGGAGAGACAAGCTTAGGAGCGGTGACATCGTCTTTAAGAAGCTCTTGAGAAGTCACCATAAAATCGCTTAACCCCTCAAAGATGTCGTCGCCATCATGCCCAGTCGAGTGAGTCACGCCAGCAGTTCCTTCTTCAACATGCTCAACACTTTTTGTGGCAGAACTTTCCTTCTCCGTCCCCTCATCAGCTTCCGTGGCAGTCTTCCCGGAACATTGTTTAAGTTCATCTTCTTCGATAACCGGAAGAAGCTTAGACTTGCCGGAAAACCCTGCACCCTCGGCAGAACCGGAACATTTTATCAATGAAGACTCTGCAACAAGTTCTTTCGAAGCAAGTTCTTTTGCGAGGGCTGGGGCATCAGATGTTTCCGATTGAGAAGCAGGGGCATCGCGATGCTGAAGGGATCGGGAAGAATGTAAAAGGCCAAATTGATGTAAAAATTCATCTTTCAAAAGATATTTGATACTCCTCTCTTCGGCGGCAACATCGCTTAGCCTTTCAAAAGTTGCCTTGTGGCTAGAATCCTTAGAAAGAAGAGGAAGTGATGTAAAAGTAAAGAATGAAGTTAGCACTTAACAATTCGGATTTTGAAATGTTTAGGAACGGAAAGAACAGAGATAGACAAGCTTACTTCCTACTCTACAAATGGCGTAGAATCCCGAGGGATAGCGGACAAAGAAAAATTGATTCAAAAACCCATGGGCGCTTTCAGGAAGATCAGCAATTAGTTTACGGTTCCTGGCACTCCTCACAATTACAGTAGAGGGATGGTATTTATTCTTCACAAATGTGCACAAATAGCAAATCTCTTCAAAGCTCGGAAGTCGGTCAAGTGTTCTCCTAAACAGTACACACGGTCCCATCAAGATGGCGTAGCCATTGGGATGCAACTGGAAAGGAGAGATAGTTAATCAGAGAAAGAGCTGTCAAAGAAAATCGTTAAAGGTAGGAATAGCTCCACTTGAGCACATCTGACGATTAACTGCGATAAAACCAAGAGGAGGCCTGTCAGCAGTATCGTTTACCCCCGGAAGCAAAGCTTCCGCTTCAGCAATACCGAACTGAACACATAATTGACTGAACACCCGTTGATTCAGAGTGGTTGAAGTTCTTTCCGGGGGATCATCCAAGGGATTAGATATTGGGAAGACTTCTCCATCTTGCCCTACTATCTCTTCTTGTTGAGAAGTCATTCTACACAAGGAACTGGACATTCAAATATGAAGGTGCATGTTTCCTAAAAGCGTGTGAAGTGTTGTGCAAAGCTAATAAAATAGCAAGTAAATAAAAATAACAATACTGTTTTGCATACGTCAATTCAGGAAAATTCAAGACTTGTTATTAAATTAAAATTGAGAGTAGTGTCCATGCAGATAACATTCGATAGTAAGGAGTTCTAACTGTGAGAATTTTGCGTTGACACTTCATTCAAGTTAGTTGATTCGCAGCATTTCACACTCGATTGAATTCAGTTTATTTTACTTAAGTAGAATACTTTCTCTCGATTTAATCCATCATTCGATGTAGGCAGTCAATGATGAGTATATTCGTCCCAGTTTTCTGCAAATGTTGTGTTTAACAGGTTATTAGCAATCAAATCAATACAATCTGTGAAAAAGTACAGCAAGTTTAAGCAGTTCATTCGGGCAGTTCAAGTTGAAAGTTCGGTCAAGTTCTATAAAATTTTTGCAAGTGCTCAAGTCCTTAAGTCGCAGGAATGACTTAAGACTATCTCGAGACTGCTTAGGTCGTCCAATCATGTTCAATGACCTATCATAAGTCAACCTCTGATAAGTCGCTCTGCCTGAGTTATAAAGTTCATCAGTCATACGAGATAAAATTATGCCGTGGGATAAGTTAAGTCGCACAGATTCTCTAAGTCGTGTGCTTAGTTAAGTCGCACAGATTCTCTGAGGCGTGTGCTTAGTTAAGTCGTGCAGATTCTTTAAGCTGTGTACTTGCTTAAGTCGTATTGATTCTTTAAGTCGTTTGCCAAGTTAAGCCATGCGATTCATGTCCAAACTGCTAAAACCCTAGGTCGCTCAAAGGCTCCTAAGCTGGCCATTCGTCTAACTCCTTAACATGCTCACTCCTCCCCAATGCACTAGTTCGCCTAACCCGATAATCTGTTAGCATCTTCACAACAAAAACCCTCATCTATCCAAACCGCCGAATCGCCTAGAAAACCAATTCGAATCGCCTTAGATTCGCCAAAATTCCAATGTACTGCTGTTTTATCATGAACTACAACAACAATATGATCAATGGCAATCACAGATTGATCGAAACATTATTCCTGATGAAACGCGGCACCAAAAGTTGAATTGGAGACAGAAAATGGGGAGTTAGCAATTCGATGATGGATGTAGTTGAACGACGACCAGATTACTTACGTAGTTGGACAGAGGAATGATCGGCAACGAGAAGGTTGGATTTTGTCTTCGAAAGCTTAGAGAAATTGTCAGTGGCGGTTTCAGATAATAGAGCAAATGAGGAGAAGGAAGGAGAAGCTGAGCAACTTATAGGCGGGAAAAGTGGAATTCGAATTGGCCTAAAACGACCTAACAACTCAAGCGGCTTACGACCTAACAACCCGAGCGACTCACGACTTAGCAATTCAAATGGCACGAGTTAAAAGGTGTCGAAGCACACGACCTAGTCCCTAGGCATATACTTCGAGGGGCAAGTGTTAACACCTCTTTTTCTACGACTCAGCAACCCAACGACTTACGACTTAACGACCTAAGGAAATCTCCTGCAACCTAACTCCAGAAAGCAACCTAGCGACCTAACGAGTTAGCGGCCTAGCGACCTAATGAGTTAGCGGCTTAGCGACCTAACGAGTTAGCGGCCTAGCGACCTAACGAGTTAGCGACCTAGCGACCTAACGAGTTAGCGACCTAGCGACCTAACAAGTTAGCGACCTAGCGACTCAGGAAAAGGGAACGACTTAACATGTTCTAGAGTAAAGCCATGCGACCTACGACCTACCTCTTCTATTAGGTCGCTCATGACCTAAACATGCCGAGATAACTTCTGTATTCACTGCATTAGGTCGCTCACACTCAGTATCTCACCCAGAATGGCTCCACTAAGTCGCCAACGACTTAAGCTAACATGGGATGACGCTTAGGTCGCTTGCGACCTAAGACCTATGACCTACGACCTATGACCTACCTCCAAATTTTCCCTATAAATACCCCGCCTACTCCATATTCAAGGGGGACTTTTCCCAGACTTTGAAGCGCCGAAACTCTGCTGCATTCACGACTTCTACAACATCTCTACTACCAAAAACATTCCGAACGACCAAAAGAGAAGATCAAATACATTGAAGATGGATTCGAGAATCTCTTTTGCATTGAAGTGTTGATTTCTTGTATCGATTGTTGAATAATCGAAGGAATTCTTGTAAAGCTTGTAATCGAACTTGTGATAAAGAAGATAAAGTGGACGTAGGCTTGATTTTGAGCCAAACCACTATAAAACTGCTGTCTCTTTACTTTTCTGCTATTCTCTGTTTATTTTTAGTTCCCGTACCAACGGGTGGTGCTTTCACTTTACTAATACTCACACCGGGGTGTTAGCGTTCGATTTTTACGTTAACAATGATCTTAACATGAAATTAAAATGAGTTAGATGCCCTTGCTTAGTTATTTTAATTCTTAGAAGAACAGTCACATTTCTACAATTAAAATATAATATATTAATATTTACATATACATTTTCCAATTGAATAATTACGTATTTTAAAATAGAAAGGAAACCTGATTACCTTACACTTGTTGACTTAAGCATACCATGGTCTCTATGCAAAATTCCAAGATGAAATCATTATCCTGTGGCAACGTGAATTAACTCTCTCATAATCAACTTAAGCATACACATATGACATAAGGTTACGAACCATATAGCACTTGAAGTTGACCAAATACTATCAATTAGGAACCAAATTTTGGATTAGGGCTTGAATTAAATGTAAAAAAATATTTCGATAAAAGAAACAGATAAAAGAACATAATCGAAAAATACTTGAAGCATGTTGTAAAGCGGCATGAGTAAAGAGCGACAATGAAGGAGGACATGCATTTGCGTGCTGCAGGAATACCAAGTACAAAAGATCAATTAACAAACAATGAATTTTTCTGTTTAAAAATGAAAATGAAAACATTACCAATTGCCTCTAGGGTTTGAGGAGCACGATACCATAGTTAAAATTGATGGAAATAAGGGTGATAGAGGTAGATGGAGCTTTGAACGTCAAGGATAAATAAATGGACTATCAATTAAGAACTGAAATTAGGAATAGGGCTTGGATTAAGTGTAACATATTGCAAATAGAGAAACATATAGAAGAACATAATCTGAAAATACCGAAAGCATGTTGGAGAGCGACATGAGTAAATAGAGACAACGAAGGAGGTGTTGTATCTACGATTGCAGGAATTCCAAGTACATAAGAAGATCAATGAGCAAATAATGATTTCTTTTTGTTTAAAAATGAAAATTGAAAAATTACTAATTGCCTCTAAGATTTCAAAAGCACGATACCATAGTTAAATTAATGGAAATAAGGGTGATAGGGGCTGCTGGAGCTTTGAACGGGAAGGATAAATAAATGGGTCGATGAAGGCTTTTCATGTAATTTGCCATTACTGTAATCGAGAAGGGGAGGAGAAAACTTTAGGGTTTAGATGGCGGAAGGAAGGGTAAAGAAGAGGACGAAAAGGCACATGCGCGTGACGGTTCATTTCGAAATTTTATCCGAAATGGAAGGAGGCCTGGGAGCTATTGAAATCTAATGCAGTAATAATATAATAATATAGACTCGGAGACTGTTCAGTTGCCAAATTTCAAAGGGGCCTGTGTGAGCTTGAAATTTAACTCACTAATAATAATATAGTATAGATTACAAAAGTCAATAATCCCAATACAACATGCACCCTTCTCACAATGGCTGATCCGATGCCTGCAGATATTACCAAGGGATCCATAGTGGGAGCCTCAACACCAACAGAGTCTCTAGCCCGGAATATGATGTCATCGTTAAAAGTTCTTTGCCGTTTTAAAGGTGCAGGATCTTCCAAGACAAAAACATTTTCTTCCGCCGGGGCGTATCTCAAAGCGTGAGCATATCTCTCCATCTCACACCAACTTCTGCCCGCTGGGTGAGGACCCCCTGTGATAACATTGATGATAGGCCTCTCAGATTCCTGCCCGGCAGTCATCTCACCTGAGTTGGATTGATGAGCAGGAACTTGCTGCCCCTGAGTAGATGAGGTCGGGTCACTTATGTTTCTCTTCACGTATTGTTGTAGTTTATTCTGTCTCAGCAGCTCTTCAATCAAATTCTTTAAATGGCGACATTCATTAGTATCGTGGTTAGGTTGATTGTGGAACCGACATAATCTCCCATTATGCATAGCATTTTTCCGAAGCTTCATCTCAGGTGGTTTGGGGTATTCGATAGCATCTTTGGTTGCGAAAAAGATATTTTCTGGCGTGTTAGTTAAGGGAGTAAAATTTGAAGGTTTAAAGTAGCGAAGTTTCTTCATATCTTTCTGCTCTTTTCTACCGTCACTCTCCCTCTTCTGGCCACCAGATTACTTTTTGTTAGAAGCAACATTGCTATTCTTAGCTTCAGCCACGTCTACTTTTGCTGGCGCAGGACGATTTTCTAAGCGCATGAGTTCATCGGCCTTTTTGTAGAACTTCTCAAGTGAATTTGGCTCTTTCATCTTTAGCCATTTTCCGAATTCACTTGATTTATCAATGGCTCGCATCAAGTAAGTCAGAATCATTAGAGGCTCTGCATTATCAACTTCGGCCAAGGCTATATTAAAGCGGTTCAAGAAAGATTTGATAGACTCTCCGGGGTTTTGTTCGAGGCTGGATAGTGACATTATGTCCTTGGCGTTCGAAGCATATAACCTGAACTGATCTTTGAATTTCCGAGTTAGATCGGAGAACTGATCGACGGATCGAACTGTTAGCTTTGTGAACCATAGTAGGGCCACTCCCTCCAAGTACATAGGAAAGTATCTGCACTTGATCTCATCCGTTGCTCTGGCACCTGTCATATGCCAGTCATACTTGTATAAGAACTGTTTAGGATCGCTTGTCCCCCGATAAGCTGGAATAGTGGGGGGAACAAACTTCTTCGGAAATTCAGCCTTCAGAATTCTTTCAGTAAAAGGAGTTTTGCTTGGAGCGAACCCCCAATCACTTTCATCTTCTTCCCTTCGCATGCTATCCTTCATAATTTGTCAAATCATTCCTGAGAGGTACTCCTCATCGTTTAGAGGCCCCGCGAGATAGACGTCAGCTACTTTTTTGGAAGTTTGCCTGGACAAACGTTCAAGAAGAGTTGGCTGCGGCCTTGAACCTCCAGCTTGGGAGGTGCCCCTTCGGCGGTGCCAGCCGCCCTCTGAGGAATACTTTTCCCTTGGGAATTATGAACATCCTCAGCAAAGGTTTCTTCATTATTTTCTGGTGGCTGGTTAACTCCAAGCAAAGCATTCAACTTATCCAACATCAAAGTGCTCTGGGCTTCCATTTTTTGATACAACCCCGACACTACAGCGTCCAATTCTGCCCTTGTGACTCCAACACTAGGAGCCGCTTGATTTGACGTGGGAGAAGTGGCGGTGTTGTCATGAGCAATTCCAGATCTAGTAGATTTACTTTTCCTTCTAGGAGCCATAATTTCAGATAGACTTCTAGTTTTGAGGGAGAGTCTTTCCACAAATCTTTGTGAAGCAATGGTGAGAGCACTCCTGAGTTCGATTTCTCAGTGAAAGCACCAAAAATGTTAACGCTAAAAACGAACGCTAACACCCCGGTGTGATTTGTGATATAGCGAAAGCACCACCCATTGGTACGGGAACTAAAAGTAAGCAGAAAATAGCAGAAAACAGTAAAGGATACAACAATTTTATAGTGGTTCGGCTCAAAATCAAGCCTACGTCAACTTAATCTCTTCTATCGCTGATTTGATTAAAAACTTTACAATGATTCTTCAATTACAACACAATCAAGACAGATGGCTAGAACTTTGATGCAGAAAAGCTCTTTGGATTTATGTTGAATGAACTTGATCTTTTCCGAAGGTTAGTTGAAGTCTTTTTTGCCTTTGAAGTGTTGGAGCAAGTAGAGAAAACAACAGAGTCTTGGCGTTCCAAAAATTCGTCCCCTTTCAAGTGCGGAGTAGGCGGGGTATTTATAGGAGAAACTGGGATTGGTATTTTATGTTATCTAACATCTATGGATGCAAGGAAACAGGTTGGAGGAATCCAACTGGATTCCTCAAATATATATTGATTGTTTTCATATATAGTAATTTATGATAGAATTGGATAATCTGTTATAGATTGTTGTATGGATTGAATGTTTGGATGCTATAGTAACACTGGCCTAAATTTTGATATTTTAAATAGCATAAATATTATTTTTGAATTCAAAGGAATTAAAAGAAAGTTTGGGATATAAAAATATTTATATTGGAATTTGGAATAGTTTAAAGGAAATCCAGTTGGATAAAATAATAATTTGATTTTGGGGTTTGTACTTAGCTATTTGTAAAACTATTTTAAATAGAGACTTAAAAATAAAGGATTTTTAAAAATGGATTTAAAAATGAGATTTCTGGGAAGAATATGGAAAGAAGTTAAAAATATATATTTAAAATAGATTTGAATAATAAATGAAACTTATAAAGGAATGGATTTATAAAAACTGAATTTTATAAATGAGACTATATTCATATACAAGTAAAACCCAAATGAGTTTATAAATTTAAAACGAAGTTTATAAATAAGGGAAAACGATAGCAGTTGCTAAATTGGGAATATAAAATTCATAGGGTGAATTTATATTAGAATATGGAAGCAGGGTTGAGGAAAATAGTGGATACTATTTTTGAAAAGTGGAAATGGTTAGGGGTATCGGAATTAAATCGATGGGTTGTGAATCGAGAGGAATCTATAAAATTAATTGGTTATTGAGATTTTAAAAATATATTTTATTACTAAGAAATTAAGTTGTTTTTAAAAAGGGAAGTTTTGTTTATCAAAATCCGTAAAATAAATCGAAAAGTGAAATTTTCAAATACTTAATATTTATTTTAATAAATCGTAAATTTAAAAATCAGCTTTAAAAATTGATTTGTTTATCTAAAAATGAGTTATTTATGTTTATAAAAAGAGTTTTGATATTTTAAATAATTACTTGAACTTGTTTTAAAAATAAATTATTATTCTTTAAATACTTACTATATATATATAGAGAGTTTTGTAATGATTTAAATCTATTTATAAATCTTCTCGAGGTTCTTAACTCCTTTTCCTCTAATTCATTTATTCACCTCTGCCAACTTGCTCGGCCACATTTCTCAACGTTGATTGATATTGCTATCCAGCCTTTAAATCATTCGTTCTCCACTGGAAATCAACATCCCTTCTTTCTCGCTCATTTCTCGCTGGAGATCGCTTGATTCCAGTCGTCGATTTTTACTCGACATTGGGATTCTTCATCGACTATAGGTACTTGATCCTATTATTCTCTCCTTTAATGATTAATTATTCCCTCATGTTCCCTAATCTTAATATTTATTGTTGGCAAAATGTTGATAATATCTCCCAAATTGTGTAAAACTTACTGAGACATTCAATACTCCCTTTTTTCAACGTAATGAATCTATCCTTTTAAATGTATCTTGCTTTTTTTCATGCACATTTTTCAACTCGTTGTACCTCTGAAATATGTATTCATAGGAAGAACCAAACTGTAAGACTATTCTTATTGTGTTGTACCTCTGAAGCAGGTCATTTGTTCTATTGTATTCAATTAAAGGATACGTTTAGTTAATTATGTGTTTGATGTTGACTGGACGTCCTGTATATGTGCACCTGTAGAGTAATAATGTTTTAAGTGACCACATTTTATGCGTCACCTTTTAATTTATGGTGGTTGTAGAAAATGTTAAACGATTAATCATGTTGGTGGGTTTCCTCCTTTGGGATATTTCTCTAGGGAATATAGAGGTCGCTGATTTTGTTTACTGTCATAAATCATGTGGTTTAAAGTGGTTGATTAATTACAGTATGGTGTAATAATTCCAGTTTCTGCATCGCTTGAAATGGTGCCTTTATTTTAATAAATTCATTATTGTTTCCCATAATCATACCATGATGTTTGTTGCTTTCGTTCTCGGTATATTCCTATGCTAAGCATCATCTGTAATTTTACATATGTATTGGAGTGGATTTTTCTAAATTTTTCTTTCTCCCACGTTTCAGTTTATAAAAGATGGAATTATATATAACTACTGTAACTTTAATTTCTTTACTAGTGGTTCTTGTTTCCAAGTTCTAACCAATAAATGAAGATTTATCAAGTTATTTGGAAAACATCATTCATACAGCCCAACATTTTATTTTACCATACCCACAGTCCATATTCATATCACATCCATTCAAGTTAATAACTATTTAGAAGGCTGATAAATATTAATCTGGCTGCTACTCTGGCCAATTTCTAAATATTGAGCACCATCATCTTCTTTCTGCGGTTGATCATTCTGAAATTCTTGTTCATCTCGATTCGAATCACGAGCAGCAAGCATAGTAATTTGAGCCTTTGTCCTAGCAAGCTCGCACTGAAGTGCATTAATTTGTTGCATGAGCGAATGGATCTCTGCTGAAATACCATAAACTGGAGATCTCACTCGGTATGCCGCCTCTATTGCGATGCTATTTGCAGCATCCCTACGTTTTTCCATTGGAATTTGCTATACATATTGCATCAAACTAGTGTTAAGGTGTTTATTCAACAAAAGAAAATTCACCAAAAAATAACATTCGCTTAAAAGACTAAATTTAGTTACTGAAAATTCGATGGTTATTATGTTTTAAGTATAGATACTCTGTACATATTGAACACCAGTCTTAAATGCATTATCTAAATTTATCCTTAAACAGGTAAATTCCAACGATCAAGATTTATTTTTTTAATTTTTTTTGCAACTAAATTTAGCAATCTACATGATTTAAAATGGTTAAAAAATAAGTTTAAAAGTTTAATTACTCTCAAATTTAAAAAAATATTTGATAGCCACCCACTAACTTTCCTCTTATCACAATAAACTACTTTAATTACTCCACAAACGCACTATTTTTATCTCATTCCTACATGCATCCCTATAGATTCTCATTTTCCTCCACTGAGAAAATCCATATTTCTCATCATAGATGATCAAAAACACCAACATTTGTCACATCTATTTAATCTATCTATCTTTCTCATCAAAACATATGATGATTTCTATGAGCTACAATGCGAAAATTCATGGTGATTTTTTTACTACTTTTCACTTTCAACCGGATTTATTTACGTTATGTTAATGGCATGCAATTTTTGTTGCTTTATTTTAGAAGATTAAGGGAAAATTGATCGAGGAAGCATTGAAGATTCATTAGTCACCCTAGAATCATAAATGATCTAGTATAGTTAAAGATGACATCATACGTACTCACATTGGTAACGTCTCTTTACAATAAATTGTGATGTTCAAAAGTTGTTTTATTGTCGTTGTAATAATTTCCTATGAATAAATAAAGGCAAAATATATTAAAATCCTTTTCCGCCCCACTGGCCATTAAAAAAATTGAACATGCGCATATGTTTCCTTTGCCATCCTATTTTATTCCATCCTTAACTTTACATACCATTTTATTCATTCTTAGTGTTGATTAATTCCACATTCATTTTTAATGTTATCTTTTTTGTTCTCTTATTCAATTCCATCTTTTATACTTTTCATCATTGTATATAGGTTTTGTTATTCCATTTAAGCAATACAGTGATATATTTTATAAATTCTTAATATATGTTGCAATGGATTCAGATAAATTCCAAGTGCATAATGCATTAGGTATTGACTGAATCCTAGTGCATGTCCACTAGGTATTGAATAAGGAACAGTTTGGCACAGGTCCCTAATAAGTTTCAAAATACACAAAAACCCCAGTAAAATAAAGTTTGTAAATTAGGTCCCTAGAATTAAGTTATTGAATAATGCCATACACTTATGCAATTATTCAGTGAATAATTGCAGACATTTATGCAATTATATCAAAAAATTGCAGAAAATTCCGCAATTATTCATCCAAAAAATTGCGGAAATTTACGCAATTTTTTCAAAAAATTGCGGAAAATTCCGCAATTATTCACCCAAAAAATTGCGGAAATTTACGCAATTTTTTCAAAAAGTTGCGGAAAATTCCGCAATTATTCACCAAAAAAATTGCATAACTATATGCAATTACTTAGTAACTTAATTCTAGGGACCTAATTTACACACTTATTTTTACTAGGGTTTTTGTGTATTTTGAAACTTACTAGGGACCTGAGCCTAATATTCACATTGAATAATTCCTAGTGCATAACGTTCTAGGTTTTGATCGAATCCTAGTGCATATTGAACTTGTTTTGATTAAATCTTAGGGCTTGATAAACAAAGTTTGAAGATAATCATGTAGCACAGTTGGTTTTTATATTCTTTGTTATTATAAAAAATACATTTATTGTAAAAATAGGCAACGGCGAAATTGCTAGGTTAATGTGCTTATCATCGTTTTCATAGCCATAAGAATAAAAGTATTGACTACTCTTTTTATTTATCTTAAATGAAAGATAAAAGCAGATTCATACTTAATCCTCTAGTGGGTTACATTTGTAACCAAAATTTTATTATATTTACTGAGGTTTGTAAAGAAAATAATGAAATCATAATAGAACTAGCCATAAATATATGTAATTTACTATTGATAATGTGCCTTTGTTGCGTAAAATGATCGTTAGTTTATTATATGTTATATACACACGTACATGAATGTTTGTATATGTGTGTGTGTCCATACACACACACACAAACACGCATATATATAGACACACCCGCAAAAAAAAAAGATCGTCTCCACCTCATTTTCGCTACATCTCAAGTCCCCTACGATTTCAACCATATGTTCTGATTTGAATAATATAGTTTCACTCTACTGAAGTATATATGTATATACAGTCTTATACTGATTACAAACCATATTTCAGCCTTTACAAATATACAAAACCAAAATTTCAGTGTTTGAATTTTGAAATAAAAATTTCAGTTTTAAATTATTTTACGACTAGAGAATTAATCACTACAATTTCATTTTGCAACCGATTGCAAAAATTTATATAAAGACTTAATTATTCATTTAAAGACTCAATTCAACCGCCTTCAACTCATTTCTTTAGTAGTGGTTATATTTGTTCTATACATAGAGATATAGATAGTATGCAAATAAACAATAATAAAATTTGTAACTAAAGTGAATTTTAATTTTAGAAACAATGGGACTTTGAAGCAGAATTAATATGAAAACATTAGTCGTAAGCATGAATGGTTATGTTGACATATGATAAAATAATACGGCTATGGGTCTTTGAAGTATATGAAACATAATTTGATGTACATTTACCTGCAAATTTCTACTAACATTGCTTGTATATATTTTACGTATTCAAAAAAAATGAAATTTTATTTATAATATAGGGGTAAGGATATAGTTAGAATATGCAAAATAAAAATATAATAGAATTTCTAGAAAGAATAAATACGCTAAACATAGTTGCGAATATGCCCAGTATGTTGAGACAAGATAAAAAAATGTAAGGTTGTAAATATGTGAAATATGTGTAGTAGATTTACCTGAAGCATTCTACTGACATTACTAACTCCAAATATTTTATGAACGAAATGAAATCTTTCAGGATCAGATGCTGGGAAGTAAGGAGCTAGAAGACAATCTTCACTGCATCTTCTTCTTAGAAATTTGCATGGGGCGCACCTAGTGGAATTCATCACTATTACTTAAATGATTTCTTAAATTTATTAAAGGTTATGGTTGATCGTCTTAGGATTTATAAAGAGTATTTTTATTTTTAAAGGTGATATTGTATTTTTTGAAAACTAGCCGTTACTTTCTATTTTGGTATGTTGTAACGGCTATAAAATTTAAAAATTAGTTATGGTAAGAAATGATACGAAGGAAAGTGATGAAGAATTAAGATAGATTGAAAATTGCTTCATTTACTAATTATAATTTTTATGCTTGTTTACAATCTATTTAATGAAATTATGACTTTATATTGTGATGGCATATATGGTATAATAACGAATGTTTCATTTGAAATGAGTTGAATGTTATTTGACATGCTCTTTAATCATATATATGTGCATACTAAAAAATTGCTAATAAATAAGTTTATAACATATGTTAATCAAACTTAACTAGTTAGGATTTCCTTTTAGTTTTACACCATACATAGCAACAACATCAACTAATGTTTTTGTTCTTGCTATTTTTTTCGCAATTCCAAAGGAAAAAAGCATATTAACTAAACAAAACAAGCATGAGGATCATTCACCTATAATGAAACATCAAAAACTTATGATAATAGAATAAATTATTTTTCCCTTCCAGCTTTTACGCTGCTTTTGATGTTTCTATTTCTTACGAAGGTTCGACAATATTGAATAGTAGCACTCGTGTGTAGAAATAAATTTTTGCACAGTATATTTTAGTTATTCATTTTGATTTGATAATTAATTTTGCAATGTTTAGTGTGGAGGCCCACTTATGATAGTTGATTTTTGAATCATGCTATGGAAACCTCTACATACCATTTAACTGGTAAGTATTATCTTTACTTACCTTGTACATTGAGGATACAAGTTTAAAATTGATTATTTGCCACTTTGTCATCATGAACTGTATTATGTTTTAGGATTTGGACAAATCCATAATATTTTAAAATCACATAATGAAATCTTAAACTACTTTACTCAAAATTGTTTATAGTTATCGAAAGGACTTTCATTATTTGAAAAATGAATTAAAGATTTTACTAGACATGCAAACATATATTTTGAATAAGAAGTACATTTCATCATTGCAACATGTTTTATTCATAATTTTATCAAAAAAACACAATGCTACAAATCCCAATTATGAAGAAATAGTTAAAGTAGACATTTTAGAGGGTTATGCGAAAATTAGCATGTACATTAAAAAATACATGGTGGTTAAAGTTGAAAATGCATAACATAATGTCATAACACGAGATAAGATTAAAGACATTGTTTTTGCAATTGGATGACCCTGATCCATATTTCTAGTTGAATTTATTAATTTTTACGTTCCAATTAAAGTAGCGTGTACTTCTACATTTGAATTGAGTAGTTTATCTGTGATGGAAAATAAGTTAATCGGTAATAAATAAGTTTTAATTATTAATTTTGATTATTAATAATTAAATATTTAAACAATTATTTGACCAATGATTAATAATTTATAAGATAGGCAACATATACAAAAGTTACTTCCAACCCACTCTCTCATCCATAAATGCTCCTCTCACCAACCATGAAGTTTTAAAACTTCAGAATTTCAAAATTCTAGGTTCCATATTGTCCCCTTACACACCCTTAATCAAATCTACCAATAAATAAAAATTAATTACTAATGCAAGAAGAATTATGGATAAAAGGCAAGAAGAAAGTTAATATTTATATTTAGTAGTTGCATGAATTAGTTAAAAGAACAAATTAGTTAAGGAAATTTTTTGAACCAATGACACCATCTTAAAAGTTTAGTTCGAAGAAAAAACATTAAGAAATTATTTATTAACGTAGTGTTATCAGTGAAATGTCAAACTAAATATACTTACATCAAAATTATTGTATTTATAGAAAATGTATATGCATGTAGATTACTTTGTCCTTTGGCCTAAAATTTTTGACCCACTTCTTTTGTTTAAAAAAGATCAAAAACTATTTCCTCTGGCCTATTTTCCCTTTATTATTATCATTGCTATTTTAAAGAAAAGAAGGTAATGATAACCAAACCTCCCCATGACCACTTGTAATTTACACCTATATTTCATAAATATATAAACACATTATCAGAATATAAATTAATACAAACAAGGTCATAATCAACAAGGGCTCACGTAGAGCAACACAAAAAGAACAATACGCATCCATAGTATAGTACACAACTACAATAGTGCTCTAAGCATTAATAACATAACAACACGTAACATTATAAGCTCAATATAGAGCAACATAAAGAAAGAAAATAAAACATAGGCAAAGCTTCTAGAAATAAAAATATGAAGAGCATGAATTCCCACATCAATTGCTCAAGCCAGCATGTGTAACATGCCACCTCTTTCATTTGGTTTTAGTAATAATTGACACATAAAGCAAACTTTATTAGTTGATGTAAACTGGAATTCAAACCTTTGATAGAATTTGAAAAATAATACTATTTTGGGATATTTCACCCACAACGCAATGGATTCTAAAAAACATTAAGAAGCATAGAAATTGTTGTAGGCTCAATAATAGAAGTGATATCGCTTCGTTATAAGGTTAAGACAAAGAAGCAAGAGGATCAAAAGATACCTCGAAGAAAGTCAAAAGAAAAACACATATTTCAAAGAGCTAAGCAAACGGTTTGTCATTTGAAAGCTTGAAACAGTTCAATGGGTAAAAAGGGAAATGGTTTGGTAGGCTTCAACTACTTAATAGGGAACTCAATTTGGTAGTTTAAACTAGCAAATGGAGAATTTGGTTTGGTAGACTTCCACTGAAACAAACAATACTAAAGTAATAGATGCCAAACTGAACCAGTCAAATATGGGAAGTTCCTATTTTTATGAGATTATCCATCAACTACTATATACTAGTACGAACATGCGCTAAGCACACAAGGTTTTCAAAAAATGATACAAAACATTACATATTCAAACATATGCTTATGTAATCAATAACCACACAAAGTATAACTAATTTTCTCACAGCATGATACTTTTATACAACAACATCAACTATTAGTAATCCTAACTTGAGAAGAGTTACATACTAAGTATGGGTATTAATTTTGGAATGCAAGAGATTTAGGTTCGAAAGTGTTTATCGCACTTTTAACTTATAAATTAAAATATGTACATAATGCTACAAGATAATAGTATTCCAAATCTTCTACAGAGAAACTGTTTTGAAAGTGAAATACTCCAAGTGTATTTTAAAGGAATAACAGTCCAAGAATTATATTAGTTTATTTTATAACATCATCCACTACTAACTGACTTGGAAAAAATTATATTAGCTTTGAATCATGATGTTTTCAAATACATCTAAGATATAATTATATGGGAAACATACATCAAGTATAAACATTGTGTAGTTTTATTTTCTGAACAATCAAACTAATTTTTTTTGCCTATATAAGTATTCTTGCAAATACAATAACTTAAACAGTAAATAAATTAGAATAATCCAAAATTACATAGTATATTACCACAAAAAAATACTTGTGAAAACATATATAAAATACCATGGATGACATTTCACTAAAGACGATAGTGAGATAAGTGCAGTCAATGAATTAAACTACTAAAAATTGATTATTACTATTGAAATGAATTAAACAACTAAAAACTCATTAATATTGTTGGAATAAATTTACTGTTGTATACTATATAATAAAATAACAAAGTAATTTAGAAATTGTGTACCTATGCATAGAAAGGAAGAAATATTTAAATGAACTTTCAAATGATACTTAGCAAAATAATAGCTATAGAGAATGCAAGAAGGTTACCATTATTAATTTCCTTTACTATAAAGTAAATTGTGGAGGAACCATGATTTACTGAAAAATAAATTATGCCATTTTTCTATAAATAGTAAAGAAAAACTTGCACTTAAACTACGTATATCAAAGGTCATCTTTGTGTTTTAGAATTCTTTCTTAAATGAGCTAAATAAAAAGACATTTGTCATACCACTCCTTTAACAAATAAACTTTACCTCACGCCTAACTGTGCATTCAAGCATGGTTTCATTTAAATTTGATGCCTTATTTTATAACTTACCTCTTTTACATTCTTTTAATCATGTAACCAACAATTATTTTTTTCCTTTTTTTATATTATCGTGACTTAACATTCACCGTGAGTTTTCTTTGTTATTCCAATAGGACATCGTCCGCAAAATTTCTTTGATGCATTATTCCAGCATTAATACGAATGCTTGTCATATTTTTATGTACGTACATGCAGTATACCAAAATATAATATTCGTAACATATATGATTTTTATGCATCTAAGATTAAAATAATCGGGTTTTAAATATAACGAGCATATGAAATTACCTTTCTAGTGGAAGGAAATGTGTAATTATAATGTTGCATCAAAGCATAATCAATTATTGTACAAACAATACTTTGGTAATTTTTTTAGTTATTTACAAACACACCGTCTTCTCATTTATTTATTCTGATGCTATGTTTTTCAATGAAAACAATTTTTTTAATAATAGGTAGTGAGTTCCTACCATATATCCATTTAAATCTACCAATAAATAAAAATGAATTACTAATGCGAGAAGAATTATGGATAAAAGGCAAGAAGAAAGTTAATATTTTCATTTAGTAGTTGCATGAATTAGTTAAAACCACAAATTAGTTAATGAATTTTTTTTGAACCAATGACACCATCTCAAAAGTTTAGTTCGAAGAAAAAACATTAAGAAATTATTTATTAACGTAGTGTTATCCATGAAATGCCAAACTAAATATACTTACAGCCAAAATTATTTTATTTATAGCAAATGTATATACATGTAGAATTACTTTGTCCTTTGGCCTAAAATTTTTGACCCACTTCTTTTGTTTAAAAAAGATCAAAAACTATTTCCTCCGGCCTATTTTCCCTTTATTATTATCATTGCTATTTTAAAGAAAAGAAGGTAATGATAACCAAACCATCCCATGACCACTTGTGATTTACACCTATATTTCATAAATATATAAACACATTATTAGAATATAAAGTAATACAAACAAGGTCATAACCAACAAGGGCTCACGTAGAGCAACACAAAAAGAACAATACACATCCATAGTATAGTACACAACTACAATAGTGCTCTAAGCATTAATAACATAACAACACGTAACATGTATAAGCTCAATATACAGCAACATAAAGAAAAAAAATAAAACATAGGAAAAGCTTCTAGAACTAAAAATACGAAGAGCATGAATTCCCACATCAATTGCTCAAGCTATCATGTGTAACATTCCTCCTCTTTCATTTGGTTTTAGTAATACTTGACACATAAAGCAAACCTTATTAGTTGATGTAAACTGGAATTCAAACCTTTGATAGAGTTTGAAAAACAATACTATTTTGGGATATTTCACCCACAACGCACTAGATGCTAAAAAACATTAAGAAGCATAGAAATACATGAAGGCTCAATAATATAAGTGATATCGCTTCGTTACAAGGTCAAGACAAAGAAGCAAGAGGATCAAAAGATAACTCGAAGAAAGTCAAAAGAAAAACACATAATTTAAAGAGCTAAGCAAATGGTTTGTCATTTGAAAGCTTGAAACAGTTCAATGGGTAAAAAGGGAAATGATTTGGTAGGCTTCAACTACTGAATGGGGAATTCAATTTGGTAGCTTAAACCAGCAAATGGAGAATTTGGTTTGGTACACTTCCACTGAAACAAACGATATTGAACTAATAGACGCCAAACTGAACCAGTCAAATATGGGAAGTACCTATTTTTATGAGATTATCCATTAGCTACTATATACTAGTACGAACATGAGCTAAGCACACGGGGTTTTCAAAAAATGATACAAAACATTACATATTCAAACAAATGCTTATGTAATCACTAACCACACAAAGTATAACAAATTTTTTCACAGCACGATATTTTTATACAACAACATCAACTATTAGTAATCCTAACATGACAAGAGTTACATACTAAGCATGGCTACTAATTTTGAAATGCAAGAGATATAGGTTCGAAAGTGTTTATCGCACTTTTAACATATAAATTTAATTATGTACATAATGCTGCATGATAATGGTATTCCAAATCTTGTACAGAGAAACTGTTCTAAAAGTGAAATACTCCAAGTGTTTTTTTAAAGGAATAACAGTCCAAGAATTATATCAGTTGACTTTATAACATCATCCACTACTAATTGACTTGGAAAAAAATTATATTAGCTTTGAAACATGATGTTTTCAAATACATCTAAGATATAATTATATGGGAAACATACATAAAGTATACATTGTATAGTTTTATTTTTTGAACAATTAAACTAATTTTTTTTGCCTATATAAGTATTCTTGCAAATACAATAACTTACAATAAATAAATTAGAATAATCCAAAATTACATAGTATATTACCATAAAAAAATACTTGTGAAAACATATATAAAATACCGTGGATGACATTTCACTAAAGATGATAGTGAGATAAGTGCAGTCAATTAATTAAACTATTAAAAATTGATTATTACTATTGAATTGAATTAAACAGCTAAAAACTCATTAATATTGTTGGAATAAATTTACTATTGTATACTATATAATAAAATAACAAAGTAATTTATAAATTATGTACCTATGCATGGAAAGCAAGAAATATTTAAATGAACTTACAAATGATACTTAGTAAAATAATAGCTATAGAGAATGCAAGAAGGTTACCATTATTAATTTCCTTTACTATAAACTAAATTTTGGAGGAACCATGATTTACTGAACAAGGAATCGCTATCAAGTCCTTGGAATTGAAAGATCATGTAAGAAAAGTCCCTCCCGAATAATTTATGAAAATTAGGTCCCTATTTTTAGATTGTGGCTAATTTATACCGCTTTTGCCCCTATTTTTAGATTGTGATCAATTACATATGATTCTAACCTTTTCTCATGATCTCTTTTTGTCTATGTTGTATATAGGATCGACTTGAGCATTTCCACTTGAAACGCATCATCATTGAAACCTACATGATGATGGGGTATCGACCATGTTGAGTGCATGAGTCTTGGGAACACTTAGATTGATCTTATCAAAGGAAATAAAGTGAATTATAGACAATAATAAGCAAGGACTGCTTCGAAAGGAAATGTACCTTTCGACCTGATCGAATGGAATATTTCTAAAAGAAATCTTAGCTCATGTTTGGATTACAATTATACATAGTGGAACTCGTTCGAAAGGGATCAATTTTTTTCAGACCTTAATAACCCTTTCAAAGGGGTTCCAAAATAAGAATAACGAAACCATGGGGTCAAAAGAAAACAAGACATACAAATGAAGTAGCATCTCTTTTCGACATAATCGAAAGGTCTAGGATGATACCTTTCGCATGATTGGAAAGGGTGGAACACAAAGAATATGGGCTGCTTTTGACTCACTGGGAAGATGAGACTCAATAAAATGGTTATCTAAAAAAACTATGTCCGAAAGTTGACCCCTTGAGGCTTTTCGACCGTATCAACCTAGTCGGAAGGTTGGTCAAATCACTAATACTTTCGATTAAGCCAATCTGGTCAAAGATAGAGCTATCACCCTAATTCATTGTGATTGAATCACTCTAGTCGAATGACATGTTTACAAAGGAGAAAATTCTCTCAACAACTTGGTCTTGTTCAAATTAAATTATCTTATGAATAGCATTGGGGATGTCGACAAGAAATCTTGTTAATATTTTTGGTCCTAGAACGAGGGCCTGAACCTCCGCCTTTGTAACTATATATAGACTAATTGTAGTGCATTTTTCTTGCATAGGAAAAATGAGGTCAAAACGTTTGAGCAAAATTGTGGAGGAAGCAATACAAACTACCACCTTGGAAGAAAATATAACTGCATCATTTAACCTGGATGGGGTCATTCCAGGGCAAACTTCATCGCCGGTACGACAAGATGAAAACACAGCAAAAATTAAGCATATAGAACAACAACTATAAGAAATGAAGGATTTGTTGAAGATGGCCTTATCTCAAAAGTCTTTAAAGACCCCGGAACAGACACCAGGAGAAGAAGTGGTCTCTTCTAGGAGGAATCTAAAGACTGATTCCAAAGAATGCAAAGTCAGAGTAGACTTGACCTCCTCGAAAAAGAAGGAACTTCTCGAAACAAGAGCCAATCATTAGGCAAGAGTTGTCGACAAATCCTTGGAACAGTCTAGCAGTTCAATGTCTAAAGAGTACCACCCAAGTTAGGAGAATTACGGCAATGTAGAAGCTTTTCTGAAAGGTGCTACTGAGAAGGCTATCAAAGATGCTATGAATTCCAAGGGAAAAAGAATTCTTGACGAAAATGTCAATGGCAATGAGTGGGTGCCACCTTTCACCAACGAGATCATGGCCACAGTAATACCTCTGTATGTCAAAATCCCATCCAGGAAATATCACGGGAATATGGACCCCGATGTTCATCTTATGGCTTTTGACAACCAGATGGATTAGTATAACGCTTCTAGGGCAGTCAGATGTTGACTGTTCCCCGTTACTCTCCAGGGAGCGGCAACCAAATGGTATAGGCAATATAGAGAAAAGACCATCTACTCCTAGAAACAATTTTCTTACGGGTTCTCAGCCCAATTCTACATCTGTAAAGAACCTACTATTGACTATACAGTCTTGGCAAATATAAAGCAAAGGCAGGGAGAACCTTTAAGGGACTACTTGAGAAGGTTCAACTCTGAAGCTTTAAAGGCCAAGGATGTGAATGATCGTGATAAGATCATAGCTGTCCATTCTGGCTTGATCGAGAATACCCCTTTCTAGAAGCAGATCTTTGTCAATGGCTTCAAAGATCTACAGGACTTCCACTTTCAAGCAGATAAGTTCATCCATATGGATGAGCTTTATTACGCTAAGAAGAAAATAGTTCCCAAGAAGGAAGGGGAAGGTTTGGCAAAGACCGTAGCCACAAAAGGACCAAATGGGAAGAACCAGTTGCTAAAACAGTTGCTTTAAACAAGCCATTGTCTTACATATATGCTATATCTAAGGAAAGAGTCAACTTTCCAACCTCCTTCAAAGCCAAGAATAATTTAGAGCAGAAAAAAGGAAGGGATTACTGCGCTTAACATAAAGCTAATGGCCATAAAACTGATGAGTGCAGAGTTCTAGCTTGAATAATCCAAAAGCTGATCCGGGAAGGCCATCTAAAGGAATTTGTTCAAGATCAGCATAAAGCACAGTGGATAGAAAATGCTCCACAGAAGTGTCCAGGCAATGCTATGAATGTTCTAAAAGATAAGGGTCCTCTGAGCTTAAGCCCACCAGTTAACAGAATTGATGTGATCCGTGGCGGCCACATTAAGCAGAGAGTAGTAAAGGGGCCCGAAGTAGATATATCAAAGAGGCTAAAGAAGGAATATATTCTTTTCAAGAAGGGCCTCCAACGAAAAATCCACGCTTTAGCATCCAAATGCTTAATCTAGTGGTCACCCCGCAAGAACTACGCAAAGGAGTCCATCATCCTCGTAATGAACCCCTCATGATTACATCCCAAATTGGGCTATCCATTATCTCAAAGATTCTGGTCGATGCAGGCAGCGCGATCAGTGTCATCTTCAAACATGCCTCCAATCAGATGAATATCCCAGAGCACAAATTAGAGCCGAGCATAGAGCCGATATTTGGGTTCAACAATAAAGGGTCAACTCTAGTGGGGCAGATAAAGCTACTTGTACAAATGGGAGTGCCGCCAACTTGCCGAACATTTGAAACTGTTTTTCCGATAATTGATCAACCTTCTTACTACAACGCCTTCTTTGGCAGACCAGCCCTAAATGAGATCGATGCTTTTGTCTCCCTAAAGTACCTTATGGTAAAATTCCTAACAAAGCGAGGCGGGGGGACCGTATGGTGGGGACAATTTAGCTCTCGGGAAATGTACTTTGCTGTACTTGACCAGTACAAAAGGGAGTATTCTGCTTACTTTGATTCTTCTGCTGTTTTACAGCCTTCGGATGATGGTCACATCGAACATTAGAACCAAAGATTAACATTAAAAAGTCTAACAAACGTATGTATCAAAGGTACATCCCTGTAGGAAGTAATAGAAAGAGAATTGATGCTTACTCAATAGAGGAGGGTCCTATAGTCACAGAGTTCAACTGCCGAGGTGAAACAGAAAGGATAAAACCAATAAAAGACCTTGAGCAAGCCCACATAGATTCAGAGGATGCTTCTAAAATAGTTAAAGTGGGAAAAGATCTCGATAATGGGTTAAAGAAATACTTGATACAGTTCCTCAGAGATAACAAGGTTGTGTTTGCTTGGTCACATTCTTATATGGTGTGACTATATAAAATTTAAAGAAGAAATAAATTTATCGAACACATATTTAAAACTAAACCGTTGACCAAATTCTATGCTTAACTACAATAGGTGGTACAAAAGTGCTGCACATAAATTTATATATTTTCCCAAAATATGATATGAAATTTTGTGGCTTGAATAAATCTTTCTCACCAAACATGATTTTATATATGCGTATGTTTGAGAATATGAAAATGGATTAACTTTTCCTCTAATGGATTATTCAGAACAATTGAGATTCTTCGGTACCAAAACAATTATAATTTAACAATGCCCTACAAAATAATGAAGGAAACTAAACCGATAATCAAACCAATCGAATATATATAAGATAAAAATCAAATTTGACATAAAACTTGAGAATGCGAATAATAACTCAACTTCACTTTTAGTAAACTTTGAAGAACATTTGAAGATTCTTTGTGTCCGTGTATTTATAATTCAACAACTTTCTATAAATAAATGAAGGAAACTAAATTCGTTATCATAGTAATTGAAACGAAAATAATCAAAAAATAAATTTTCAATTATAAAACTAGAAGAAAAGATCAGAATTTTGAAATATGGTAGAAACACAATAGATTTGACCATAAACTTTTGAATGAATTATTATTCGATATAGATTGATAATACAGTTTTTTAAATTGCGTTATACAATTGTAGATAAAAACAGGAGTTAGAGAAAATCCTGACAAAATATGGAATGTGATGTAAAAAGGTTAATCTGAAAAATAAACTAGGAAGTTCGAGAAAATATTATATTGAGAGCGTGGAGAAGAGAAAGAAATAAGCTATTAGATTATAAACGTATAATTAAGGTGAATACTATGGTGAATGAAAATAATATAATTTTTTAACATGAAATATGTGAAATATAGAGTTAAAATGGTATAAAATTTGGATATTTTTGGGAAATCATGAGAGAGAAAGAATATAGATGGTCAACAATCGAACTTCTTCTATATAATAGATTATTTTATAAACAATAATAGTCATACCAATAATGAACAAATAGACTTAAGCATAAGTAATTTACTGTTAGAACATATTCTTATAGAACTCAAATAGGCATGTCGTCTCATAAGTTATCCTTTACATGATAGAATAGCGATCATCAATACAAAATGATATCTAAAGTAATCCAAACAAAGAAAAAAACTTCATACTACATTATGCTAAAATACGAAAACAGTTATTATTAACAATAAAACTTGTCAACATCCCCAATGCTTAGATAAGATAATTTACTTCTGAAAGTGTATCCTTGAATAAAATGTCCTAATCAATTTAATCTGGAAGAAAAGAACAATAAATAGTTATACCTTCCAACCTTGTCAAAAGGGTAAAGAGGCTGCTGCAACCCTTCGACTAAGTTGACAATGTACTGGATTGTCAGACCTTTCGAACTTGTCGAAAGGTTACAGGCATGACCATCCCAACCTTTCGCCTTGGTTGGAGTGGGAAGAATTAGTTCAACCTTTCGACCTTGTCGAAAGATTATTAACACAATTAACTCAACCTTTCAACTAGGTTGGAATAGATGTAAGTTGTTAGACCTTTCGACTTTGTCGAAAGGTGTGCAAGACTCCTCCAACCTTTTGACTAGGTTGAAGTAACTTTTAATCATTTAGCTTTGAGAAATCAATAATCTTGGTTGTTAATGATACATATCGTCACCACCCCTATTAGTGCTTTGGATCATTGATCATGTTTAGGTAAAAAATAAGAGTTGATAGTATGTCACAGAATCGTATCAGGGATTAGACATCGTAAATTTATTGAGTCAAAAGTTGTATTCCCCTTACATGGCCGAAACCATGAATTTAATATATATGGAAATAAAACTCATGGAAATATCCCATGATTGTTCCATAACATATACTCAGAATGAACGAAGAAGATAAGAAATAAATCATGTATGATCGGCCGTTAATGTTGAATTAACACCTGAGCATGATCATCCCCAAATTCAAAGTTGATCGCAAGCTATAATCCTCATTATTTTCTCATGATGAAGTTTGATACAAAGTTTAAGAAACAAATCCTCAATTTTATTTTCAAAATTAGGGTTACAAACGTAGTAAGCGAGAGCAGAAGTTGTAGAATGAGAACAGAATGGGAAAATCGAATCCCAAAACTGGACCCCTTGGGTCTTATTTATAGATGCAGGCGGCCCTCCTTTCAGCTTCATGCTTTCGACTGAGTCGAAAGGTCATCCTTTTGTATGCAGTTGTAGACCTTTCGACCTTGTCGAAAGGTTTGCCTTTTATATGCCATTATGGACCTTTGAACATTGTCCAAGGGTCTGCTCTTCTCTATGCCTTCATGAACCTTTCGACTTTGTCGAAGGGTTTGCCTTCTATATGCTATTGTGAACCTTTCGACCTTGTCGGAAGTTTGCTCTTAACTTAATTGTTCTCGAGAGCTGTGCTTCCCTTCAATGTTGTCGAAAGGTTGTCTTTCATTCTTTGCTGACTTATGAATACTGCCTTCTTCATAAACCTTTCGATATTGTCAAAAGTATTTTGTAAGTGTTCCAATCGGTTCAAAAGGCTTGCTATGCTTTCAAAAAGGTCATTATAGAGTTGCTTGCTCTTTCTTTGACTTCTCCACGCTCTTCGAAAGGTAAGAACTCTTTGAATGTTTAGAGATGAAACCTTTCATCCCCTCTGAAAGGTTGGTGACTGCTATAAACTTTTGACTGCATCCCTTCGACTCCTTCAAAAGGTTTGATCTAAACTCCTTTCCTTTAGTCATTGTTTTATGATGAATGGTTGTGGAACTATTCTTCTATCCTAGCCGGAAGGTGCTTGGCGGTTCTCTACCTAGCTGCTTCATTATGCCTTAGTAATTCTTTCCTTCATGCTTGCGGAACACTTGCTTTAAAGTTTTCATACACTTTTCTTTACTAGCATTGAACAGCCCCTTCGACACCATCAAAAGGTGGCTTTACCTGCTAATCTTTATTAATGCGGAAGCCTTCTGAAAGGCCTTCTTTATCCTTATTCGTATTTTATGGTTAACATTTAGCCCCCCTTTGTATAAAGAAGGCTTTTATTTTTTAGGACAAAATTTCCAGGATTACCAAATAGTCCATGTATTTCTGCAATACGTCTAATAATATTTGCATGGTTAGTTCATGCTAAAAGTACCTTTTCAGTTTGGTTGGCCTTTAACTCCGATTTTATTTTGGCGGAAGATTCATCCTTTGAACATTCAAATCCTCTAATGATCATAAGTATTTGATGTCTTAGATTCGGGTCTTGATGATTGGACTTTATCAGTTTCTTGCCAGGTAGTAATTATTTCTCATTTTGCCATGAATGATAGAAGTTCCAGAAGTAATAATAAAGGACCCGTATTTCCATGATGGATGGATCTTATTAGTATGAATAGGTATTTAGAAACATACTCTTAGCAATAGAATGTCAGAAGATCATACGTAGACAATTTAGAAGTTCATATCTTGCGACAATAGAGGCCGAAAATAACACATCAAATAATAATAGGGAGACCAGAATCATCTTGATCCTCATAATAGAAGGCTAAAATCCCATATCAATCAGGTAATAATGAGAGAGGACCAGAATACCAATTAGGCCATCCATTCTGATATGAAGGTCCAGGAGATTATCTTTGGTTGTAAACGTTAGAGGTTCAGATGGCTCGTTTTGTCATTCAATAATATAAGATCATAAGACCATTTTTGGTGATAAGCTGTAGAAGACCAGAAATCCATATCTAATAATAAGGAATGGAAGAACAGAAATCCATAGCTGGTAATAAGTAATAGAAGGGCAGAATACCCAATTTGGCATTGATAATGGAAGTCCAGAAAACCATTTCCGACAATAAGTAATAGAAGACTCAAATATCCATCCCTGGTATTTAATAATAGAAGACCGAAATACCATTTCTAGTAATTAATAATAGAAGACCAGAATACCATTTCTGGTAAGTAATTATGGAAGACCAGAATACCATTTCTGGTAATTAATAATAGAAGACCAGAATACCATTTCTGGTAATTAATAATGGAAGTCCAGAAAACCATCTGGAAGATGTTCATGAGGAGAAGTTAGAGAATTCCTTTTGATTCTTTTGTCGAATGTGCCATCTTTAGGCTTTGATAATATCTTGCATTCTTTTTCTTTCTCGAGCCCTAGTTTTTCTTTATCCATTTGTTATGGCCTATTTTAGGCTAGGACTGTTTTGTCTAATCTCATGCTTATTTCAAGAAGTGCCCATTTTAGGCTATTGTCATTTTATAGGTTGCCAATTTCTGGCGTTTGCCATTTTAGGTGGTGTAGATTTCTGGCGAAGCCCATTTCAGGCAGGGACTTTTCTTAGTCCGCCGGACATTTCATCCGAGTTTTGAGTGCGCTTGGCTAACTTATTCTCAAGCAGGGCCCGATGACTTACCCGACCTCCCTCCAGGAGGCACCTTAACCTGGCCATAGAGTGACGCAGCTAAGGGCTTGTTCGGTAACTTGGCTAAGCCATAGCGTGGCGGGACCAAGGGATTACCCATCCTCCATCCAGGAGGTGCCTTATCCAGGCCGTAGCGTGACGTGGATAAGGGCTTGTGCTACTTTAACCTGGTCATTTCTGATTTTGGCACGGCTAAAGGCTTACGCCCTCCCTCCAAGAGGTGCCTTGACCTGGCCATCTTGGCATGACCAAGGGCTTTCTACCGTTATTGGTAGCCTACCATTTTTGGTTGTCCAAGTTTAAGGAGAATTTTACTCCCGACCATGTAAACTTCTCTTAGTGAATCATAGTAGAGACATTCTTGAAAGTGGAAATTAGCCACAAGGGCCTCTTTAGCAAGTGGAATTAGTTTCTAGGACACATAATTGAAATAATTACTTTCAAGGACAAAACGTAAAATAATTAGTTTCTAGGGCCTCTAAACCTATGAAATTATGTCCTTGAAAGTAATTGGACTGCTGACTTTGTCCTTGAAAGTAATTATTCTGCTAACTTTGGCCTTGAAAGTAATTTTTTTGAATGTGTGTCCTAGAAACTAATTGGACTGCATAGTTTGTCCTTCTGGTGAAATGCCCCTTCTTGAAAATGCTTTATTCATTAAAAGTTGGAAAATATGGTTTCAAATGTTCTACATTCCAAGTTCTCGGTACCATATTACCATCAGGATGGGCTAACTTGTAGGCCCCTGGGGATTTCCTTGAAAATTATTAATGGACTTTCCCAATTTGGTCCTAATGACCCATCTGATGGGTTTCTCATATCGGCCATTACTCTTCTAGGTACCAAATCTCCTTCTCTGAATGTCCTCGTTTTTACCATTGAGTTATAGTACTTTGATATTATCCTTTGGTATTCAGCTGTTCTTAAGGCTGCTTCATCTCTTAATTCGTGAATCAAGTCAAGTGGTTCCTTTTTTAGTTCTTGATTTGGGTGTAGGCTTATGCAATCCTTCGATGAGAAGGTACTTCAATTTCTACCGATAGCATTGCTTCACAATCGTATGTTAGCGAATACGGGGTATGACCCGTTGCAGTTCTAGTGGACGTTCTGTAAGCCCACAAAACTAGGGGTAATTCTTCTACCCAATTCCTATTTTCCTTATTTAGTCTCTTTTTCAAAATTCTCTTTATTGTTTTGTTGGCAGCCTCAACGGCTCCATTGGCCTTTGGGTGAGCCATGGAAGAGAAGCTTTATATGATTCCATTCTTATGGCAAAATCATGAAAATTCTTCACTTTCAAATTGGGTTCCATTGTCAGAGATTAACTTGTAGGGTATCCCAAAAATTTTGACAATGTTCTTAATGAAAAACCTTAGCACTTTCCCAGAGGTGATCTTTGTTAGCGATTCTGCATCGACCCATTTTGTGAAGTAGTCAATTGCCACTACAGCATATTCACCCCACCTTTGGAGATTGGAAGAGGTCCGATTAAATCGATTCCCCAAACATCGAATGGCCATGGGATGGTGATAGGGGTTAGTTGATTTGGAGGAAGACGTGGTATCTTCGAGTAGCATTGGCACTTTTCGCATCTTTTAACATACTCGATTGCTTAGTTTGTTAACTGTGGGTAGTAAAATCCTTGTCTCATTATCTTTTTGGCCAATTTGATCCCATTGGAGCGATCTCCACAAAGTCCTTCATGGGCTTCCTTTAAAATCCTCAATCCACTCTCGGGTTTTACACATCGCAAATAGGGAAGAGCATATCCTTTCTTGTATAAAACTCCATCCATAATGGTAAAGTTTTGGGCTTGCCTCATTAGCTTTCATGCCTTTATTTTATCTACAGGTAGTGTCCTATTGACAATATAACTCATAATCGAGGCCATCAAGGTGTTTTCATAGTATTCTTCCGTTATTGGAACTATAGACTCTTCATTTGGCCTTTCCTGATCCGTTTCCCCCATTTCTTGTGCTATAGCCCGTGATCGGGTCAATACCTGTAGCTCATTATTTTTCTCTTATTTATTTTCCTCAAACTTGGATTAGCCTGAAATCTCACAGGCACAATTCAAGTCGTAGGGGCTCCTCTTGAACATGCGAAGTTAGCCAACGTGTCTGCTTGGGAATTATCTCCTCTTGGTATTTGGTGTACCGAGAAATGTTTGAAAAGTGTGAGCATTTTTAATACCTTCTTCACATACTGACTGAGTTTGGGATCTTTCATTTGGTATACTTGTTTGATTTTATTGACCATCAATTGGGAATCACTAAATACTTGAATCCTCGGGATTTTGAGTTGTAAAGTAAGGGTCAATCCTACGACCATAGATTCATATTCTGCCACGTTGTTAGTTGCTGGAAACCCCAATTTCATAGCATAATGAAGTTTATGTCCATCAGGGGTAATTATTACATATCCTACTCCAGCCCCTTGTTCATTTGAGGCATCATCCATAAATAACTGCCACTTGGGTTTTAAGTCCTTTTCCTTTTCAGATTGCCCTGAAACGAATCCTGTACTTTCAATAATGAAGTTAGCCAATGTTTGTCCTTTTATAGCCGCTTTGGGTTGATATTCTTTATCATATTGACATAGCTCAATTCCACTAAATCATTCTTCCAGAGGTTTCAGGTTCACTAAAGACTTGTTTCAATGGAAAGTTGGTCAATACCTTCACCGAGTGTGTTTGAAAGTAAGGTTTTAACTTTGGGCCATGAGAATTAAATAGTATGCTAGTTTTTCAATAACCGGATATCGGATTTTGGCATCCTTCAGTATTCTACTTAGATAATAAACCGATAGTTGTAATTCCATGGTTTTCATGATCAATACCGAGCTTACCGCATGCTCCGAGATTCACATGTACAAGAATAGATCCTCCCCATCTTCGAAGCTAGATAAGATCCGAGGATATTTCAAATTTGATTTCAACTCTTGAAATGCCTTTTTGCAAACTTCACTCCATTTGAAATTTTTCCTCTTCTTTATTACCTCAAAGAATGGAATGCAGTTATCGGTGGTCTTTGAAATAAACCTGCTTAGCACTGCTACTTTTCCATTCAAACTCATAACATTTTTACTTGTCTTAGGCACTGCCATATCCTTAGTGGCCTCAATTTGTTCCAGACTAGCCTCAATTCCTTGTGCACTGACAATATGTCCTAAGAATTTTCCAAAATGAAATCTAAAGTTGCATTTTTGGGGGTTGAGTTTAATTTGATACTTTTAGAGTACTTTGAACATCTCATCCAGATCTTCAAGATGATCCTTTGCCTCTTGGGATTTTACCAACATGTCATCTACATAAACTTTGGTAAGTTGCCCCAGCATTTTTCAACCCAAATGGCATAACATTGTAAAAATAGGTTCCCCGATCTGTAATGAAGATGGTATGCCCCTCATCAGGTTTAAACATAGGGATTTGATTGTATCCGGAGTATGCATCCATAAAAGAGAGTAGCTTATGTCCACTAGTTGCGTCGAACAATTGGTCTATCCTTGGAAGTGGGTAATAATCCTTTCGACAAGCTTTGTTTAAATCCGTATAATCCATGCAGGTTCGCTACTTCCCATTAGATTTCTTTACTAAAACTGGATTTGCCAACCACTTGGGGTAGAAGACTTCCCGGATAAACCCATTTTGTTGCAATTTCTTGACTTCTTCCTTTAAGGCGTCGGTCCTTACCTTATCGAATTGCCTCTTCTTTTGCCTAACTGGAGGGATGTTTGGATTGATATTTAGGGCGTGACTCATGACTGTAGGGTCAATTCAAATCATGTCGGAGTTGGTCCAAGCAAAGATATCCTTATTGGCTTTTAAGAATTCCGCCAATTTTGATTTTAAGTGCTCCTCGAGAGCTTTTCCCACTCTGACTATTTTGGTAGAATCGGTAGAATCTATTGGAATTTCCTCACTTTTCTCAACCGGCATAACTCTTTCAACCTCTCCTTGGCAATCTAGCTCAGTAATAATTTCGCTTTCCTCTATTGAGTTGTTATCCATTCTCTTCCTCTTTCCATAAACTGCAAAAAAATTTTGGCAATACGCTTGTTAGTTCCTGTTAGATTTTTCTTCGCTTCGAATGATGGACGTAGAATCCCAGTATTCGAAGTCTGTAAAGTAATGGAAGAATCAAAATAACAAGTAAACTCCCTGTTATATTGTTGCAAATTTGCAAAGTACATTTCCCTTGACGCAAATTGCTCGCCTCGGATAGTTCGCTAGCCATTCTTAGTAAGGAATTTGAGCATCAGATATTTAGGATAGACAAAAGCGTCCACTTCATCTGGCGTTGGATGTCCGAAGAAAGCGTTGTAAAATGATGGCTTGTCTATGTTTACAAAAGTTGTTTAAAAAACACGAGAGCACGGAAGGAGTCCCAGTTGTACCAAGAGTTTCACTTGTCCTATTGGGGTTGTTCCCTTATTGTTGAACCCGAAGATAGGTTCATGACTAGGCTCAAGTTTGTCTTTAGAGGTCTCCATTTGATCGAATGCATGTCGGAAGATCACGTTTACAACACCTACAGTGTCGACCATGATCTTTGTAACCACTGAGTATCCTATCTGAGCCGCGATCATCAATGGGACATTGTGGGGGTGATGGATTCCCCTTCTCAACTCTTGGGGATTAATCACCAAAGTGTGCGTGTTGATATTATACTTTAGGTTCTGGAGCGGTGGTTCTTCTTGTACAGAAAACAAACCCTTCCTAGCTTCATGAATGTACCTACTCCTGGCATTCCGACTTCTGCCCGTTGGATGTGGTCCGCCATATATAACGTCGAATCTGTTTTGGGGTGGACTCAGGTTCAATGGGTCTTCATCTTCAATCATATTAACAGTGGTACCGGCAGGATTTCTTATCTCAGTCTCTGGCAAGGAAGTTGTTGTGGGTTTTTCACAAACTCTTTTAGCTGTCCTTCTCGAATTAGTTTCTGAATTATCCCAGCCAGCACTTTACATTCATTGGTCTTGTGACTGTTTGCCTTATGATAAGCACAATAGTTATCTCCTTTCTTTTACTCTGGATAATTTCGAGCTTTGAACAAGGTCGGGAAATTGACCTTGTCTTGAGTCATTGCATAAACGTAGGAGATCAGTCTATTTAACGCTACCACGTTAGCATTATCATCTTCCCATCTAGAATTTTTGTGAATCCTTTCTGAGCTAAAATTTCCACTGTCCCTTCTTTAATTAGACTTTTTCTTAAATACAATTCATCCATCTGGATGAATTTGTCGGCCTGAAAATAGAAGTCTTGTAAATCCCGGCAACCATGGATGAATAATTCCTTCTAGAAAGGAGAATTGACTATAAAGCCTGAATGAACTGCAATAAGCTTGTCCCTGTCATTCATTCCCTTGGCTTTCAGAGCTTCAGCATTAAACCTCTTCAAGTAATCCCCTAATGACTCGCCATGATTCTGTCTTATATTGGCGGGCATTGTATAATCGATTGATGGACCTTTGCAGATGTAGAACTGAGCCGAGAATTCATAAGAGAATTGTATCCAATAATAGATTGTGTTCTTGTGATACTATTTGTGCCACTTAGCAGCAACTCCTTGAAGAGTGATTGGAAAAGGCGGCACCTAACGGCAACGAAAGCATTGTACAAATCCATTTGACTATCGAATCCCGTTGGGATCAGATGTGTCATGATATTTCATTATAGGGACCTTTACATGAGAGGGAATAGGTGCTGACATTATCTCATAAATAAAAGGGGTAACCCTCTCATTATCATTTACTCTCTCATCTGTTGTTCTCTTACACATAATATTCAACAGATCCGTCACGGCCTTCTCTACCATGTCTTTGAGGTAAGCTTCATTGTTCAAGTAGTCTTTCTTATTTGGTTTCTAGGCATCTGAGGTAGAGCTTGCAGAACGGTCCTTGTCTTCCTCTTGGATCATTCCTTGATAGTTCGCCTTTAGTGGGAGACGATCCTTCTTGTTGGACAAGGAAATGTTAGTTTTTCTTTTCGTCGCACTAGTGTTGATTTTCAAGTTTCTCCTTGGAGAGACAACTTCCTCTCTTGGTGTGACAGCTTTCATGGATGACCTATGGGATAGAACTTCATCTACAAGATTCTTTATCTCCGCCATTTGCCACTCTAAGTGTGTGATTTTAGCAATATGATCCTCTGGTTGAAGATTCTGAGCTGGAGCCAATTGCAGAGACGGTTTGATTTGAGTCTGTGGTGGAGTAGGTTGAGCTGGTGTGGAAGACTGCCCTTGTTCCCTGTTCCTAGGGTTAAAAGATGGCGAAACATGTTCTTCTAGTGAGGTTGCATGTTCGGCCCTTTTATTTAAGGAGGAAATCCTTTTCAATTTCATTTTCATACAGCAAACCAAGTTTCCACAATTAGTTGTATTAAGATAACAAGGTCGGAGGTTCGAGCCCTTCTTCTAGCAGTAAAAATGTTAACAGAAAAACTTGTCAACATCCCCAATGCTTTGATAAGATAATTTTGCTTGGACATAACTATGTGGTTAAGATGATTCTCACTTCTGAAAGTGTATCCTTCAATAAATTGTCCTAATCAATTTAATCTGGAAGAAAAGAACAATGGATAGTTATACCTTTCGACCTTGTCAAAAGGTAAAGGAGGCTGCTGCAACCCTTCGACTAAGTTGACAATGTAATGGATTGTCTGACCTTTCGGCCTTGTCGAAAGGTTACAGGCATGACCATCCTAAACTTTCATCTTGGTTGGAGTGGAAAGAATTAGTTCAACCTTTCGACCTTGTCGAAAGGTTATTAACAGAATTAACTCAACTTTTCTACTAGGTTGGAATAGATGTAAGTTGTCAGACCTTTTGACTTTGTCGAAAGGTGTGATAAGACTCCTCCAACCTTTCGACTAGGTTGAAGTAACTTTTAATCATTTAGCTTTTAGAAATCAATAATCTTGGTTGTTAACGATAGGTATCGTCACCGCCCCTATTAGTGCTTTGGACCATTGATCATGTTTAGATAAAAAAATAAGAGTTGATATAGTATGTAACAGAACCGTATCAGGAATTAGACATCATATATTTATTAAGTCACAAGTTGTATTCCCCTTATATGGCCGAAACCATGAATTTAACATATAAGGAAATAAAACTCGTGGAAATATCCGATAATGGTTCCATGACATATACTCGGAATGAACATGGAAGATAAGAAATAAATCATGTATGATCGACCTTTAATGTTGAATTAATGCCTGAACATGATCATCGCCAAATTCAAAGTTGATCACAAGCTATAATCCTCTTTATTTTCTCATAATGAAGTTCGATACAATGTTTAAGAAACAAATCCCCAACTTGATTTTCAAAATTAGGGTTACAAACGTAGAAAGCGGGAGCAGAAGTTATAGAATGAGAGCAGAATGGGGAAATCGGATCCCAAAACTGGATCCTTTGGGTCTTATATATAGATGCAGGCGGCCCTCCTTTCGACTTCATGCTTTCGACTGATTCGAAAGGTCACCCTTTTATATGCAGTTGTAGACCGTTCGACCTTGTCGAAAGGTTTTCCCTTCATATGCCATTATGGACCTTTGAACATTGTCAAAGGGTCTGCTCTTCTCTTTGCCTTTATGAACCTTTCAACTCTGTCGAAGGGTTTGTCTTCTATATGCTATTGTGAACCCTTCGACCTTGTCGGAAGGTTTCTCTTTCAATAGAATGTTGTGAACCCTTCGACCTTGTCAGAAGGTTGCTCTTTACTTGATTGTTTTGAGAGCTCTGCTTCCCTTCAATGTTGTCGAATGGTTGTCTTACATTCTTTACTGACTTATGAATGCTACCTTCTTCATAAACCTTTCGACATTGTCGAAAGTTATTTTTTATGTGTTCCAACTGTTTCAAAAGGCTTGCTATGCTTTCGAAAAGGTCATTATAGAGTCGCTTGCTCTTGCTTTGACTTCTCCACCCTCTCCAAAAGGTAAGAACTCTTATAATGTTGACAGATGAAACCTTTCGTCCCCTCCAAAAGGTTAGGGACTGCTATAAACTGTTGACTGCATTCATTCGACTCCTTCAAAAGGTTTGATCTAAATTCTTTTTCTTTAGTCTTTGTTTTATGATGAATGGTTGTAGAACTATTCTTCTATCCCAGCCGGAAGGTGCTTGGCGGTTCTGTACATAGCTATTTCGTTGTGCCTTAATAATTCTTTCTTTCATGCTTGCGGAAGACTTGCTCCGAATTTTGCATGTGCTTTTCTTTACTAGCATTGAACAACCCCTTCGACATCGTCAAAAGGTGGGTTTACTTGCTACACTTTATTCATGCAGAAGCCTTCTGAAAGGCCTTCTTTATCCTTATTCATATTATATGGTTAACAGTTATATGTACTTAAGAATTGAAAAAAATGTATTGAAACACATCTCTACTCTCAAAAAAGAAAATTCAATGAATATGCTTTGCACCGTGTCTTTTTAAAATTCTGAATATACCCTCCCATCCATAATGGAATCTCATCAACGGTTTGCAATCTGAACAACCATTCTCTTTTTGGTCAATCTACAGAGTTTCACTATTAATTTACATCTGACACCACAAATAAAACTACTTGAAATGAAATGAAGTGAATATTAGGCTCAGGTCCCTAATAAGTTTCAAAATACACAAAAACCCCAGTAAAAAAAAGTATGTAAATTAGGTCCCTAGAATTAAGTTACTAAGCAATTGCATATAGTTATGCAATTATTCACTGAATAATTACAGACATTTATGCAATTATATCTAAAAGTTGCATAAATTTATGCAATTTTTTCGGTGAATAATTGCGGAAATTTCCGCAATTTTTTTGGTGAATAATTGTGGAATTTTCCGCAAATTTTTTAAAAAATTGGGGAAATTTCCACAATATTTTGGTGAATAATTGCGGAAATTTCCGTAATTTTTCAGTGAATGATTATGGAAATGTCTGCAATTTTTTGATATAATTGCATAAATGTTTGCGATTATTCACTGAATAATTGCATAAGTGTATGCCATTATTCGGTAACTTAATTCTAGGGACCTAATTTATAAACTTTTTTTACTGGGGTTTTTGTGTATTTTGAAACTTATTTGGGACCTGTGCCAAACTGTCCCTTTTAAAATTCCGAATATACCCTTCCATCCATAATGGAACCTCATCAACGGTTTGCAACCTCAACAACCATTCTCTTTTTGGTCAATCTACAGAGTTTCACTATTAATTTACATCTGACACCACAAATAAAACTACTTGAAATGAAGTGTTATAACCCTCAAAGCTTTGCGTTTATAGCATACTCATTCATTATTATTTTTAGCATATAAAAAAGTATATTTATCTAGTTATTAGATGCACGCACGTGCGATATATATACTAGTATGAATAATGTAGATACTACAAAATAGTTTAATAGATACAAAAATATGACAAATAAGAATTGACAAAGAATTGATATAAAATTGTAATAAATCTGTTACTGCAATCTATTACTTATAATAGAAAAATGGAAACTACGACAAGCTGACTTGGACCATCTACCATCAAGCATTTCAAAATACTTGCCTACTATGCTTGCTCTCGTTTACTTTTAACTTCCTGAAAATCGTTCCCCCTACCTTCTGAACGTTTTCCTCCACCCCTAAACTCCTTTTCCACTAATTCGTTCATGCACCTCTACCAACTTGCTCAACCAAATTAGTCAACTTTTATTGATATTGCTATCCAGCCTTTAAATCATTCGTTCTCCACTACAAATCAACATCCCTGCTTCCACGCTCATTGCTTGCTTGGAAATCCCTTGATTCCAGTCGTCGATTTTTCCTCATCATTGGGTTCCTTCATCGACTCTAGGTACTTTACCCCTACATTTCTCTCCTTCGATGATTAATTGTTCCCACATGTTCCCTAACCTTAAGATTTCCTATTGACAAAATGTTGTTAATATCTCCTAAATTGTGTAAAACTTACTAAGACATTCAATACTCCCTTTTTTCTATGTAATGAATCTATCATTTTCAATGTATCCTGCTTTTTTTCATGCACATTTTTCAACTACGTTGTACCTCTGAAATATGTATTCATAGGAAGAACCAAACTGTAAGACTATATACATTATGTTGTACCTCTGAAGTATGGCATTTGTTCCATTGTATTCAATTAGAGGATATGTTTAGTTAATTATGTGTTTGATGTTGACTGGACGTTCTGTATATGTGCAGCTGTAAGTCATAATGTTCTACATGACCATATTTTATGCGTCACCTTTTTACTTATGGTGGTTGTAGACAATGTTAAAAAATTAATCATGTTGGTTGGTTTCCTCCTTTGAGATATTTCTCTAGGCCGAATATAAAGGCCACTGATTGCATTTACTGTCATAAATCATGTGGTTTAAAGTGGTTGATTAATTACAGTATGGTGTAATAATTCCTGTTTCTACATCGCTTGAAATGGTGCCTTTCCTGTAATAAATTCATTACTGTTTCCCATAATCATACCATGATGTTTGTTGCTTTCGTTCTCAGTATATTTCTATGCTAAGCATTATCTGTAATTTCCCATACGTATTGGAGTGGATTTTTCTTAATTTTTCTTTCTCGCACGTTTCAGTTTCTAAAAGATGGTATTATATATAACTACCGTAACTTTAATTTCTTTACTAGTGGTTCTAGTTTCCAAGTTCTAACCAACAAACAAAGGTTTATCAAGTTATTTGGAAAACATCATTCATACAGCCCAACATTTTGTTTTACCATACCCATAGTCCATAATCATATCACATCCATTCATTTTAATAACTATTTAGAAGCCTGATAAATATTAATCTAGTTGCTACTCTAGCCAATTTCTAAATATTGAGCACCATCATCTTCTTCCCGCGGTTGATCATTCTGAAATTCTTGTTCATTTCAATTCGAATCACGAGTAGCAAGCATAGTAATTTGAGCCTTTGTCATAGCAAGCTCGCACTGAACTGCATTAATTTGCTGTACAAGCGAATGGATCTCTGCTGAAATACCACAAACTGAAGATCTGATTCCGTATGCTGCCTCTATTGCGATGCTATTTGCAGCATCCCTACGTTTTCCCATCGCAATTTTCTGTATATATTGCACCAAACTAATGTTAAATTGCTTATTCAACAAAAGAAAATTCACCACAAAATAACATTCACTTAAAAGACTGAAATTTATTTACTGAAAATTCGATCGTTATTATGTTTTTAGTACTAGATACTCTGTACATATTGAATACAAGTCTCAAATGAAATATCTAAATTGTCCTTAAACAAGTAAATTTCAACGGTCAAGATTTATTTTTTTTTATTTTTTTCGCAACTAAATTTAGCAATCTGCATGATTTAAAACTGGTTAAAAAATAAGTTTAAAACTTTAGTTACTTTTAAATTTAAATAAATATTTGTTAGTCACCCATTGACTTTCCTCTTATCACAATCAACTACTTTAATTACTCCACAAACACACTATGTTTATCTTATTCCTACATGCATCCCTTTAGATTCTCATTTTCCACCACTGAAAAATCAATATTTCTCATCGTAGATGATCAGGAACACCACCATTTATCACATCTTTTGAATCTATCTATCATTCTCATCAAAACTTATGATGATTTCTATGAGCTACAATGTGAAAATTCATAGTGATTTTTTGCTACTTTTCACTTTCAAATGGATTTATTTACGTTATGTTAATGGCATGCAATTTTTGTTGCTTTATTTTGGGAGATGAAGGGAAAATTAATCGAGGAAGCAATGAAGATTCATTAGTCACCGTAGAATCATAAATGCTCTAGTATAGTTAAAGATGACATCATAAGTACTCTCATTGGTAACGTCTTTGTACAATAAATTATGATGTTCAAAAGTTGCTTCATTGTCGTTGTAATGATTTCGTGTGAATAAATAAAGGCAAAATATATTAACATCCTTTGCCGCCCATTAAAAAAATTTAACATCGCATATGTTTCCTTTGCCATCCCATTTTATTCCATCCTTAACTTTACATACCATTTTATTCATTCTTATTGTTGATTAATTTCACATTCATTTTTAATGTTATCTTCTTTGTTCTCTTTTTCATTTCCTTTTTTTATACTTTTCATCATTGTATATAGGTGTTGTTATTCCATTTAAGCAACATAGTGATATATTTTATAAATTCTTAATATATGTTGCAATGGATTCAGATAAATTCCAAGTGCATAATGCATTGGGTATTGATTAAATCCTTGTGCATGGTGCGCTAGGTATTGAATAATTCCTAGTGCATAACGTTCTAGGTTTTGATCGAATCCTAGTGCATGATACACTTGCTTTTGATTGAATCTTAGGGCATGATAAACTAAGTTTGAAGATAATCCTATAGCTAAGTTGGTTTTTATATTCTTTGTTATTATAAAAAATACGTTTATTGTAAAAATTGGAAACCATGAAATTTGATAGGTTTATGTGCCAATCATTATTTTCATAGCCATAAGAATAATACTATTGATTATTCTTTTTGTTTGTCTTCAGCAAAAGATAAAAGAAGATTGATACTTAATCCTATAGAGGGTTACATTTGTAACTAAAATTTTATTATATTTACTAAGGTTTGTAAGGAAAATAATGAAATCATAATAGAACAATACTAGAAAAGGCTAATATTCCAACAACACCTAGCGACGGCTTCCGATGGCATTTTTTCGACAGCTTCCGATGGGCCGTCGGTGGCAGTAGAAATCCGTCGAAAATCCGCGAATTACAGGACTCAGCCGAGCCTTCTTCTTCCTCAATTCCAGCATGAATTTTTTCCTTCAAAAATCCTCAAATCCCTCCTCTAAGCTTCCAATCACCAATTTCGAGGATTTCGGATCCTCCAGGGTTGCGTAATCAAAGTCTATTGCTCTCAATCTCAGGTATAATCTCTTATTTTGCCAAAAATCTAATTTTTACCCTATATCAAGATTTATATAAGTTGATAAATTGGGGCTAATTAGCAATTGCAATTGTTTTGAATAACGTAATAATGGTTTATAGCATCCTATGGTATACCTATTTCAAAAGTTATTGTGAAATTTTAAAGAGTGTACAATTTGTTATTGTGTGCGTATATGTATATGTGTTATTTCTACCATTGTATTGTGTTAATTGGAATAAGACATGAGTTGTATAACATCTTGACTTGTACAACAATAACGAATGCACGAGCCTAAAATAAATTTGACCGCATTGGAAAATGACGACAATATTAAAGCAGCCTTATTCGATGAAATACGTGTTAACTCGCCTTTTGGTAAGGCTGTAGACAGGCGAATTTAACTAAATCGACTACTCGTTTGTCGAGACTGGAATACAATGAGTTTGAGTCAATTGGATGGATAGACGGCCAATCACGGATGATAAATATGATTATGAAGCCGGGGTTTGGCATAGTCGATGGACAAAAGTCGCGGAATATTCGAAATATGAGTTTCGACAAAAGTCGAGGTGATTCGGGATGTTTGAAGTTTGCTTCGAGTTGCTTGTGGGTAGGCTTCGGGTTTTGAAGCCGTTTGATTCAGGTCATTTGGATAGCCACTTCGAGTCATAGTGGATCGGTAGGATTTTTAGGGGTCGGTGTAACTCCGGGTCGGCAAGGACATTTGCTCCGGTCGGCACCGAGCTCTTGGGTCGGTGTTGTAAAGGCATCAGATCAGTAGGAAGCTGGGTCGGTCATGTTGGAGTGGATCAGCGTTCTAGAGTCATGAGTGGATCGACATTTCTGGGTCGGCTTAGAAGAGTCGGGGTAATATTCGAAGGGGTCGGCATTGGCATGGTGCTTTGGGTCTGCTACATATTTCCTTCAGGTCGGCTACCTTCAAGCTCCGAGTCGGCATGTCAAGCAAAAGGGGGTCGGTGTTTTAAGGAAAGAGGATCGGAACTTGGTTGCTCCGAGTCCAAACATGTTTTGCTTCGAGTCATGGGTTATCGTGCTTCGGGCCAATGCTGTGTTCACTTCGGGTCGGTAAAAGTCCAACAGGGGATCGGTTGTAGTGATGGATTTTGGATCGGTTATGGTGTTGATGGGCCCGGACCACTCAGAAAGCCTAGTAACTCGGGTTTTGCCTATAAATACAACAGGCGGGGCTTCAGAAAAGGATTATCTTCATTCTATTTCCCTTCTTCTTCTCCACTAAGGCTACTCTGCCATTATTGTTTTAAAAACTCCGGATTGTAACTGTAATTGATTCTCATATCAGTAAAATGGAAATTTCTGGAGTGGACGTAGGCCACAGTAAGCCGAACCACTATAAATCCTCTGTTATTATTGCTTTCTTTTTAATTTTTACTGTTCTTTATATTTATATTCTCTACATACATTCTATCTGTGATCTGTGACTGTGATTTGGTGCTTTCATATGGATTTGGGTGTTAGTGACTAATTTTGGCACTAACATTTTGGCGCTTTCACTGCGAAGGCTAGCACTCAGGGATTGGAAAAGCAAGAACTGTGGGAGCTCAGATCCATGGAACTGGATCGGAAGGACTCAACTGGCAAGCAGATGGAGTGGTTCAGTAGGGGGCAGTCGTTGATCAGCAAACAGCTATAAACCCGGATGGACCTAGACTTGGTGTCATACCGCCAGGTAATGTAGGACCAATCCATGGAGGGATACCAGATGGCATGTCACAGCCCAGCGCCAACAGGAATATAGGTGTGCATAATGAGGAGTATGTACCGGAATTCCCTCAACGAACTTGGAGGGAAATTAGGAAATGGAGATGGGAGGCAACCCTTGGTAGATAACACTGGATTAGCTGAATTAATCAGGCCACCTATTCGTGGAGGTCTGTCAAACGGGAATTTGGAGGTTGAAACAAAAGTCTGTTTACCCGTAACATCAGGATGGCTAGGAACCCACCTGGTTACAAGCTGTCCATACTTGAAATATACAACGGTAAGACGGATCCCACTGACCAGTTGATGAGCTACACAAAACATATGGAAGTGCTTGGTGAATTAGAGGAAGTTATGGCCCGATGTTTCCCCTTGTACTTGACAGATATAGCTACTATGTGGCTCTGATAGCTGGAAGACAGATCTATTAGAACATGGACAGAACTGGTAGATAGGTTCTTGAAGCAGTTTCGAGTTCATATAAAAAGGCCGAAGAATGTGATGACACTGACGTCTGTTAAGTAGAGGACGGATTAATCGCTCAAGACTTTCTTAACTCGATTTAATGCAGTAGTTGCTTCGGTGGATCAGCCGGATCCATCAATAGTTCTGATGGCGGCGGTGTCAGGAGTCAGGGATGATTCGGATTTTAAAGTATTGTTGATATGGGATCCACCAATGGATCTTGGGGAATTCTTTCACGGAGCTGAGAGATATCTTCGATAAGAGGTTGTATGTTTATATGTGAAGTCAAAGGAAGTAAACATGGTTAAGGATGGAGAACCATCCGGTGAATGCTTGGGAAAAGATTAGGATAAAGGGAAGTGGAATTCGGATAATGAATATGGCAGGGAAAGGAAGCATTGGGGAGAACCAAAATTCACCACTTACACAAGATTGAATGAAACATTAGAGCAGATATTCATGGAAACTCGGGATCGCCTTCCTTATCAAAGACTGGCAAAAAGGGAGCCCTTGGAACGCGAGAGGGCATCCGAAAGGCACTGCCACTTTCATGACCTAGACAGACATGATACCAATAGCTGTAGGCACTTAAAAGATATAAACGAGGAGCATGTAAGGAATGGTCAGTTGTGGCAATATGTTAGAACTCTGAATGAGACGGTGGAACTGGAGCAACCACCGCCTACCTTAAACAACGATGGCACGAGGCCCAGGAATGGTGGTCGTTTAGTCATTAACTAATCATGATGGTTAGGAATAAGTAACAAACTCTGAGCAAATGGCTAAATCACTTACTCATGTACGGAGACGGAGATAACCCTTTGGCATGCTCTGAGATGATGATAGACCATGACGGTCTGATTTGTGAAATATGTTTTTTCTTTTTGACTTGGACACTTGCTTTTTCTACTTTGTTTTTGGAGTTTTGTTTGAACTCTCGGTTTTTCTTGTATTCTGGTTTGGATTCTGGTTTGGACGTTTGCCTTTTGGTGTGGATTTTTGATTTGGATTTTGATTGGATTTTCCTCCGGTTTTTGGCTAAAAGGTCGTCGGGTATAGATTATGTCTGGCAAGGGGTAAGTCACATCGTCCGAACATTGCATGTCAGCTTATTCAAGTCTTCCAGCGTGCTCGACAAGGGTCCGGGGCGATGGGGATTTGGCCTTGGACTTAGGCCCCATATTCAATCAATTTCTATTGCAGGTCGTCGGACATGGACTATGCTCGGCAAGAGTCCAGAGCGACCAGGATTCGGCTTAGGGCTTAAGCCATGACATTACTCAGCCTTCAGGGACACTGAAACGAGAACACAAAGGCATTGATTAACACAGGTCGCCGAGTGTGGATTACGCTTGGCAAGAACCTGGAGAGGTTACGGATTTGGATATTGGCTATGAACAGTTAAGGATTTAGGCATGGACCCAGAGCTGTCCCAGATTTGGATGTCGACCCGGAGAGGTCATGGATTCGGTAATTAGTTATTGGATACGGATGGATTAAAGCTTAGCTATCGGATTTTGGCTTTGGATTTGGACCCTGCGAGGTGCCGAATATAGATTTTAGGACCCGACGAGGTCCCTGCTCTGGATCCGGCAAGGTCCTCGATTTGGATTACCGGAACCGAAGAGGTCCCAGACATGGATAAAATGATCCGAAGGGATCATGGATTCGGTTAACGGATTTGGGATGGATTCGAAATTGGATAACAAATCGGAACACTCGCGAAGTAGACAATCGGATTTGGATCGAAGTACTTGATAATGAATGGAACACGGGCTATGGATATCGAATTTGAGACTATTCAAAACACACCTTCCAATAGCAAGGCATGTTTTGGAGGGAAAATGTTAACCCGCCTTTTGGCAAGGCCATAGACAGACGGATTTAACTAAATCGACTACTCGTTTGTCGATACTATAATACGATCAGTTTGAGTCAACTAGATGGATAGACAGTCAATCATGGATGATAAATATGATTGTGAAGCCGAGGTTCAGCATAGTCGATGGACAAAAGTCGCTTGTGGGTCGGCTTTGGGTTTTGAAGCAGTTTGCTTCGGGTCATTTGGACAGCCACTTCGAGTCATAGTGGACCGGTAGGATTTTTGGGAGTCGGTGTAACTCCGGGTCGACAAGGACAATTACTCGGGTCGGTACCAAGCTCCTAGGTCGGCGTTGTGAAGGCATCAGATCGGTAGGAAGCTGGGTCGGTCATGTTGGAGTGGATCAACGTTCTGGAGTCATAAGTGGATTAACATTTCTTGATCGGCTAAGAAAAGTCAGCGTCATATTCGAGGGGGTGGGCATTAACATGGTGCTTCGGGTCGGCTACATATTTGCTTCGGGTTGGCTACCTTCAAGCTCTGGGTCGGCATGTCAAGCAATATGGGGTCAGTGTTTTAAGGAAGGAGGATCGGCACATGGTTGTTCCGAGTCCAAACATGTTTTGCTTCGAGTCATGGGCGATCGTGCTTCGGGCCAATGCTGTGTTCACTTTGGGTCGGCAAAACTCCAACAGAGGATCGATCGTAGTGATGGATTTTCGATCGGCTATGGTGTTGATGGGCCCAGACAACTCAGGAAGCCTAGTAACTCGGGTTTTGCCTATAAATATAGCAGGCGAGGCTTCATAAAAGGAGGATCTTCATTCTATTTCCCTTCTTCTTCTCCATTAAGGTTACTCTGCCATTATTGTTTTTAAAACTCTGGATTGTAACTGTAATTAATTCTCATATCAATAAAAATGAAATTTTTGGAGTGGTCGTAGGCCAGAGTCAGCCGAACCACTACAAGTCCTCCGTTATTATTGTTTTCTTTTTAATTTTTACCGTTCTTTATATTTATACTCTATGCATACATTCTATCTATGATCCGTGACTGTGATTTGTGCTTTCATCTAGATTTGGGTGTTAGTGACCAATTTTGGCACTAACAATACGCGGAACAAATGTGGTAAATTAATAATTTTTGAAATGTATAAAATTAGTAAATATGTATTCTTTTTTATAAAATACTTTTTTACGTCTTTTGTAGAGTTTTTGGCCCCGTCCGACGGGTGTTGTACATGATCGTTATATAAATAGTCGTTTTTTTCACAAAACGACCATTTATATTCATCTAGTACAATGCTTGTTGGATTTGTCCCTGTATTGGACAAGTTATAATCATAGTAAACAATTACATTTCACACATTATTTCATTTCAAATGGTTAACAAAATTTCGCCGTCACTTTTCTTTTTTGTTTCCTGCCTACACACATTTGTGTACAATGCGGGAAAAAAAAGGAAAGTGTTGCCGAAATTTTGTTTAATTGTTTAAAATGACATAATGTACGAAATGCAAGTGTTTACTGTGTTTGTATTTGGAAGTATGATGACTGACCAGAAAAAAAGATAACCATAAACCAACATTTCTATATTGTATTCTTAAGTGGGGTAAAATTGTCGCGTATAAGTTTTTGTGCCTATACATTTAAAAAATAAAATGTGAATTCGTAGTATGACCAATATTTTGTTTTCGAATTTGTGACATATTTTTTCAAATAGGAAAAATGATTGATTATTTTATTGATCAGAGGAGATGGATGTATCAAAGAAGGGGGTTGAGAGGCTCAATAAAATAAGATTTTTATAATGGTATAAATGTATTTGTTGAATTTTCTTTATGTAATAACGGAAATGATGTAGAAATTCGTTGTCCGTGTAGTAGGTGTAAACATTTGAAGTATTTGTTACCCGATATTGTGAAAGTCCATTTGTGCAAAAACGGTTTCGTGCCAGAGTATTATGTTTGGGATTGTCATGGAGAAGTTGTAGAAAATACTTCTACAGAGTCTGAATTATACATTGCTGGTAATGAAATTGTTATGACGAACCATGTAGAAAATATGGTTGAAGATGCAGCACGATCAATGTTCCTTACGGTTGAAGTTGACGACGACGATGAAAATGTTGATGAACCAAATATTGAAGCAAAATAAATTTATGATTTACTGGATGCTGCTAAGAAACCTCTTTGGGATGGTTGTAAAAGCAGAACCCTACTATCAGTAACCGCATAATGTATAACAATGAAGTCAAAATACAACATCACCGAAGCCGAATTTACAGCCGTTGTACAAGCTGCAAGAAGACATATGCCGCCCGATAATTTAATGTGCGAAAATCACTAGGAAGTTAAAAAACTTATGTCGGATTTTGGTTTACCTTATTAGAAAATAGATACATGTTTAAATGCCTGCATGTTGTTTTGGAAAGAGGACATCGCTCTTAGGAAGTGTAGAATATGTAACGAGGAAAGGTACAAACCAAGAAAAAAGAAGGGAAAGGAAGTTCCATACAAACGTATGCATTATTTGCTCATCACTCCTAGGCTTCAAAGATTATATGCATCTTCTGTAACTGCATCTCATATGAGATGACATAGCGTGAGAATGGAGGAAGGGGTACATTAACACATCCAGTCGATGGAGAAGCATGGAAGCATTTCGACAAAACTTAACCCAATTTTGCAGTGGAGAGTTGCAATGTTAGACTTAGATTATGTACGGATGGTTTTTCACCATTTTCTCAATTTGGTGCTAAATATTCCTCTTGGCCCATTATCATCACACCTTATAACTTACCTCCATGGATGTGTATGAAAATGCAATATATGTTTCTTACTGTTGTCATTCCTGGCCTTGACGATCCTACACAAGGGATCGATGTTTATTTACAACTGTTAATTGAGGAGTTGAAAACACTATAGAACAAAGGAGTAGAAACATACGACTTTTCAAAGGAATTTTTTTTCGTATGTTTGCTTCTTTGTTGTGGACTATAAGTGATTTTCATGTCTATGTAATATTTTCAGGATGGAGTACATCCGGTCGTCTAGCATTCCATATTGCAGGGAAGAAACATGGGCATTTTCTTTATCGAATGGTATGAAAATTTCATGGTTTGACTGCCACTGATGTTTTCTCCATGTTAATCATTCCTTCAGAGGAGACAAGAAAAACTTTTTAGCTAATAGAGTAGAAACCAAACAACCACCAACGATATGGTCAAGTGAAGACATATATGAACTTGTAAGAGACTATCCAAAGATATATGAAACTGGAGTGCAAAAAGAAATTGCAAGCAAATCGACTATTCATAGTTGGTGCAAACAAAGTATATTTTGGGAGTTGCCTTACTAGAAACATCTTCTGGTTCATCATAATATTAATGTGATGCACAATGAGAAAAATGTCTTCGATAATGTTTTTAACACAATTTTGAATGTCAAGGGCACTACACCAAAACATGAAATTCCCAATAAAAATATTTCTGAATTACTAACAATCAAATGCCGTTATAAAATAATAACACTTAAATCCCATTATAAAACTTTCAAAGCCGTTGTAAAAGGAGCTGCAAATAGTTTATCACTGCTTTACACCGTTATAAAATTTGGTAAAAATGAAAATAAATTGAACACAAAAGGGTAAAAGATGGAAAATAACATACGGACTCACAACGCTTAAGCTCATTACTCTTCCAACTTTCTTTGGCTGCCAAATCTCCAAATTATTTTCACATTCCGCCAAATCCCCATTTCCTCCCCAAATTCACGCTTCAGGATCGCTTTTACTTTTCTAATCGAAAAACCTTCTCAAGCAAAATCAAGGGCTAAATCAAACTATTTGCAAGATCAGCACAAAAGTGATCCGCACCTTCGTCATGTCCAACATCCACTCCCAGGTCAGTATCCGCCTGCTCCCCGCCCTCCACAGCCGCGCGGAGGACGGGCGTCCCTTCGACATCCAGGAGCTGCTCGAGCGCTTCACCATCGACAACATCTGCAAGGTCGTCTTCGACGGCGACCTCGACCACCTCGGCCTCTACAGCCCCGATGGCAAAGAGTTCAGCGAGGCTTTCGAGCACGCCTGCAACCTCTCTGTCGCCCGCTTCTCCAGCCTCATCCCAAGCGTCTGGAAACTCAAGTTGATCCTCAACATTGGGTCCGAGAAGGAGATCTGGGAGAAGATCGCCATTGTGCCGGCAAAGGTAAATTGTTATAGCAGCAAGTTTGGTGTCTCAAGCATGAATTATAGATTAATCAAACTAAATGATAATAATTATATTAGATAATGTATATATTTGTGAAATTACTGAGGTGCATAGATATACAAGAAAATTGTTGGTGGAATCTCGGTAATATATAAACCCATTTTATGCTTGATTTATATCTGTTGTATTACCTATAAGTAACCTTATTCTATGTTGTAGGTGGTACATTTGCTCTTTATTCACTAATTTGTCAACATGCAAAAGTGAATACCATTCCTAACAAGCATCGAACAAATGAAAATTTAACAACCTATAGCCACCATATACATGATGTAAATTCACTTGCAGCAAAAGTAAAACAATGGTTAGAGTCTGAGGAATATAGAAAGAATGTACTTCTTATTCTTGTTCTTTTAGGGACTTGCATGGTTATTGGAGATGGAATATTTACTCCTGCTATATCAGGTGTGCATTTTGTCTGGTTTAATGTGAGAGTAATGCATGTTCACAATCATTTGATAAGATTTATGTCACCTGAATATATAAATGCATCTGCTTATTTCTGATTGTTTCTTTCATGAAATATGGAAAGGTTAACAATGATGGCATATTATTATTCAACAATTGAATATAGTAATCATTCCGATTGGTTATGAAGGATGGAATGATGTAGATGCTATTTTCAAAGATAGCCCGTGGAAAGCACTAATGGTACGTAACTGTTTATTCGTATATATTTAACTATTTATTCGTAACTGTTTATACTTCATTATGCTTGAATCTGTTTTGTCTGGTTCATCTACAATTTTTTTTTGTACTCTTGCCCTTTTTGTTTAGCTGTTGTGTCTTACTACCCTGGTACACTCTGGTTATCGTTTCAGTTGTTGTGCATATCTGTTGGTTTGCTTAGTCTGGACCTTGAATAGCCTGAATATGTATATGTTCCAAAAGTTTGCAGATAAGTTCGGTTTCAAAATGTTTTAGGTCACAGCCTTTAGCAATCGCAGTAGCATGTTGTTATCACTATAGCCTTTATGTTATTTATGTTTTAGGTCACAGCCCTTAGCAACCGCATGTGGATGAATGAGAGATAAAATGAATTAAATACTAATTTGAATTTTGTATTTTATATCGATGTTTGATTGACATTAACAGTTTATTTATATATGATTAGGAAATAAAAAGAAGTATGGATAGGTATACGTCTTGTTCCAACAGTGGCAATTAAATGTGTTAGTTCATATACATTCAGAGATGAAAAATAAACTTAATATGAAAAGGTAATCAGAGAAGTGCATGTAATAGGATTTGAGATGCAGAACTACAATGTTAATCAACTGTTTTGCTTTTACATCAACTTGAGGTGCAAATAAATATTTGTAGGCGGAACAAGGATAAAATATTTGATAAGTAGAAATTATGACACCATGTATGTAAGAGTGAGTTTTATTTTGTGGATGACGCCATGTGTTTGCTAGCATTTAAATACTTAACTATTCTTGTTAGATAAATGCTAGCATAAATTAATAAACTATGCGTAAATATTGTGTTCATTAATCTAATATAATATGATTAAAATAACGTTCAAAAAGTAGTGATGATAATAAAAATTGTACTTTATGAATATTAAAATAACACGCTTTCTATCGATTTTGTATTACCATCACATATTCACATTGGAGTATGTATATATCTATTGTATCATGAAAGATAACTCAATTTTGTATGATCAACACAACTGCAAATTTGATTCTGTGTTGAAAACAAAGTCAGTGAAAAGAAGATCCTTGAAACAAGGTTCTTATCATTGGAAAAATCAACCAACATTGGTTGACATTTGGATATAATAAACAGTTAAGTAATTCATATTCTATTCTTAAAACTCCAGTCAGAGGTGATGCAAATGAAGTTACTCATGATCTTTTGCTTCTAAAAACTAGTTGTCATTACCCAAATCGGAACATCAAGTTATTTGTTATGACCCAAATGTGAAGATTGCTAAAGTAATCTTCACATGTATCAAGGTTACAAAGTTGTTAATAACTTAAAGCAACGAGTTAACACGACTTATTTTTCAAAATCACATGACAAGATCCCTAAAATAATGCAAAATGTGACTTTAAGAGAATTCATTAACAAAATTCAACTTCTTCAAAGTATTGCTATATATACCATGGTTCGAAATTCCGACGGATTTCCGGTTATTCCGTTGATTCCGTTCCGGTTCCTCTCATAATCGGAACGGAATCCGGTTAAAATTTCGGTTTCGGTCTAAATTTCGGAATTGTTTTTCAAATATTAAAAAAAACTTATAAAAAATTAAAAAAATTAAAAAAATACAACAAATATATAATAATTTAAAAAAAGAAAACAAATTAATCGAGACAACAAATAAATGGAGAAGAAATCATATAGTTTCATAAAAAAGTTGTTATACTTTTGCTAATTTACATCGAATCATAATAAAAAATTCGAAATTTTCAAAATTGATCAATGTTTTAAAATCTCAAATGAACAATACAGAATCTTATACAATGGATTTTTAATTAAAGCGTGTATTTTATATGTAATATAAAAAATGTACTATAAATTTATGACAACATTGAATATTTATTAGCGTATATAGCAAATGAAAGCAAAAAAGTACCGGAATTGGAAAACCGGAATTAAAGCGGAACTTCTGAAATTTCCGAAACGGAACCGAAAATTTGAAAATTACCAATGGCCGGAACGGAAACGGAAAACGGAATTTTAAACCTTGATATATACTTCCAACGTCCTACATGGATATATCAAGTATCAAGTAGAAACTAATTCCTTCTCTTTCACTACCAATACGTAACCGAATAACATTCTCCAAATCATCATGTGTTAGTTATTTAATCTGATAATAATATCGACCCTATTGATTAACATTCATAACTTAACCCAAGCTGCAGTCTACGACATCACAAACTTCAATGCAAAACCAGATGGAAAATCAGACTCATCCCAGTCATTTCTGAAAGCGTGGTCTGCTGCCTGCACCTCATCCAGTCCATCAACCATACACGTGCCAACTGGCATATTTTTGGTTAACCAAGTCAAATTCATGGGTCCGTGTAAGAGCAGTAAAATCAGTTTCCAGATTGATGGAACTATAACTTCTCCATCAAACTATGACAAATTTGTTAACAAGGTAGAGTGGATACATTTTGAACATGTAGATGGTGTGTCCATGTATGGAGGAGTAATTGATGGCTCTAGCACTTCTCTATGGTCATGCAAAGCTAATGCACTTAACTGTCTAGCTGGCGCAACTGTATGTTCCTTTTTCTTTAGTTGCATGAAATCTATTTATGTTCTTTTAATTAATACCAGATACAAGAATGCATTATCGCAACTAAGATTTGCATAGTGCACTTTCCAGTGATATTTCAATGATATTTAGCTTGAAGTTGACACTTAATATTTGTTTATAGTCGCTAACATTTATGAACTCGAGGAACATAATGATAAGTGGCTTAACATCAATCAACAGCAAATTGTACCACATTGTGATAGACAGATGCGAAGAAGTGACAATTCAAAATGTCGTCGTGTTCATTGTGTACTAGGATCAAGAAGCAGCTGAGGAAACCAGGCTATCGAGTCAGTCCTAGATGTATGAATACCTTGTTAATTTACTTGCAAAACTCTCAATTATACTTGTGTCGTACCATTGCCAAACACATGATAGTAAACATTGAACTTTATTGGGTATTATGCAGGTATTAGTTGAAGCAGCGGAGGAAAGACAAAAGGAAAACTCTAGTGTAAATGGTAACAATGGAAGTAGAACTTTATTGGTGTTAACGTTAAAATATAAACGATAACACCCGGTGTGTGTAATAAGATCGTGAAAGCACCACCCGTGTGACGGGAACAGAAATTAAGCAGGAAAATAGCAGAAATGCAGTAAATGAACAACAGATTTATAGTGGTTCGGCCCGTAATTGAGCCTACGTCCACTTTATAGTCTCTTATTGCTGATTCGGTTACAATTTGATACAAATCTCTTCAAGAAACAGTACAATTCGATCACAAGAAACAATCTAGACTACTAGCTCAATCTTCGACGGTGAAACTCGATGAATCCATCTCGGATGTAAGGAATTTCTCTCGAAGCTTGTTGTAGTGTCGTGAATGCTTGAAGGATCCTTGATTACTGAATGAATGAAGAGTTCGATGGAGTAACAGCGCTGTAGAAATGATTTGCCAAAAGTCCCCTTCATGTTGGAAGTGGTGGGGTATTTATAGGAGCTGATCTGGACTCTGGAAAATTTCCTAAGTCCTAAGTCGTCGTCGACTTAGTATAGGTCGTTGCTGACTTATGATAGGTCGCTGCCGGTTTATCAGTTCCAACACTTCCCTAGTAGTTCACCTCCTCTTCTGGTTTTACGCTCAAGTCCTAAGTCGCTGAAGACTTAAGGTAAGTCGGTGATGAGGTAAAGGTGTATAAGGTATCTCAGTGTTGTTAGGTCGGAGCAGAGTTAACGTGCAATCTTAAATCGGTAGTTTGTTAACTCGGCAGGCCTTGCTAACTCGCACCTTGTTAAATCGGTTGGCTTCCTTAAGTCGGTAGTCATTTTAGATCGGCAGCTCCTCCTAGTAGTGGATTACCTTAAGTCGTCTTTTATTAGGTCGTACGCTTCCTTATGTTGTGACTTGCTGAGTCGGTATACTCTTTAACTCGGTAGGCTGCAAGTTCCCATAGGTCGGCAATCTGTTAACTCGGCAGGCCTTGCTAACTCACAATTTGCTAGGTCGGTAGGCCTTTTAAGTCGGCAAGCACCTTAAGTCAGCCAGCATCCTAAGTCAGCATACCTCTTAAGTCGGCAAGCACCTTAACTCGGCTCCTGCTAGGTCGTGAGTCGAAAGGGGGTTAACATTTGCCCCTCGAAGTACGCGCCTAATTCGTAGGTCGTGTGCTTCGATTTCCTTAGCTCGCATCTTAGTAAGTGTGTTAGATCGCGACCGACTTAAGATGAGTCGTAGGTCGGACATGTCGATTCAAATTTCACTGTCCCAGATTATAAATAGCTTAGGTCATCCCTTCTCTTCCTTCACCTGTTCCAACTTCTTGTGCCGCCATTAACAAAGTTCTTCGATTTCAAATACGAATTCAAGTTCACCACCCGGCGATTCAACCTTGCTATCTATTTGCGTAAGCGTTTCCGACCCTTTTCCATTTCATGTTAGCCATTGAACCATGAATTCTAACCTCCGAACCCCAAATCGGTATCATACGTCGTGCTCCACTTTGAATTGTGCTGTGATCAATTTTTGGTCGTCACTAATTGTTGATGTGATTCACGGATACATGACAGTAGGTTGGGTTTATGACAGATCGGAGATGTGTTGAATTGTTGTTCCAGTGACTTGGTGGCATGAAGGGAACGATGGATCTCACAAAGAGGATAGTGGATTTTACGATGTTGGTGTTAACGGGTTATTGGGTTGGTGAAAGGAGGTGAAATTTTTGGTGGAGAGGAGAAATGGCTAAAACATTCATGATCTAATAACCTGTCCTGTTTAACAATTTCTACGACCTAACTGTCTCAACAGTCCAATTTTTCTTGCGACTTAACTATCCTCCGACATAAGCCTTAGGTCGTGGCCGAGCTAGGACTTAGAAATTCATGCCATTTTGTCTTGAGACCTCTTCCCCCGCATACAGCCCGACTTAACTTATCTCGCAGCTTCTTATATTAGGTCATGACCGACCTAGAACTTCGAATGATTTCAGTGACTTATTTTTTACAACAAGGCTTTAGGTCGCAGCTGAGTTAGAACTTGGCATATCCGCATTGTTTTGAACTTTGAACTGTTTACACTTCTTTACAGATTATCTCCAATGCTAATGACCTGTTAAATACAATATCTGCAGAAAACTAGGACGAATATACTGCCATTGATTGCCCACATCGAATGACAGATTAGTTGATAACGAGGAAGTTAAATTAAATGAATATGAACGAGATGCTGTACAATAACCAATTCAAGTGAAGTATTAAAACAAAATCATAACAGTCAAATGAAACTGACTTGTCTGTATTAACACTGCACTTGATCATTGACAAATTCTGAAATTCTGTAATCGATTGATTGTCAACTAATTTAATTCCAGTTATGCTTGTTTTTTATTTTCATTAGTTTTTGCACAACACTTCACACTTTTAGGGAACGTGCACCTTCACATTTGAACATTCAGCTGATTGTGTAGAATGTCTTCTCCACAAGAAGGAACAGAGCAAGCTGAAGATGTATTTCCAGTTGCTATCCCGCTAAACGATCCTCCAGAGAGGACTCCTACTACTTTGAGCCATAAAGCCTTTCGTCAACTATGCATCTAGTTTGGCATTGCTGAAGCTGACGCTTTGCTTCCCGAAATAAATGATACTGCTGACAGGCCGCCCCGTGGCTTCGTCGCAGTTAACCGCCAAATGTGCTTGAGCGGAGCTATCCCCCCATTCAATGACTGCATTCGAGAACTTCTTCTCCAACTATCTATTTCCCCTTTTCAGTTACATCCCAATGGCTATGCCATCTTGCTGGGACTATGCGTGCTTTTTAGGAGAACGCTGGGCCGCTTTCCTACCTTCGGAGAAATTCGCTATCTTTGTACTTTTGCCAAAAATAAAGATCATCCCTCCATCATAGTTGTAAGGAGTGCGAGAAATCGTAAGTTGATCACCGGTCTCCCTGAAAGTGTTCATAGTTTCCTGAGCCCGTTCTTCTATGTTCGCTGTCCTCCTGGGTTTTATGCTATTTGGAGAATAGGGAGTAAGATCACTTGCATTTGTTTCTTATGTTCTTTCAAACTTACCGAAGTTTGGGTTATCAAGTGCTAACTTCGCTCTTTTTTCCTTTTCAGCACTTCCTCCTCCTTCTAAAAATCTCAGTCACAAAGTGACCTTCGAGAGGCTTATGGCGGTGCCTGTAGAGGAGAGGAGTATCCAGTTTCTATTAGATGATGAGCTTTTGCACCAATTTGGGCTTCTACACCCTTCCAGGTCGACTCGAATTCATGAAATTCCTAGTTCCGATGCAGAAACACCGGCTCCTTCGGGCTGTCAAACAGAGGCGTCGAATGCCCCAGCTTCTGCGGAAGAAGCTGCATCAGAAACACCTGTCATGGATGCTGCTTTGATAAAGTGTTCCGGATCCACTGATGTTATAGGGTTAGCTGGCAAGTTGGCACTTCCCCCAATTATTGAGGAAGAAGAGAATCCTCGAGTTTCTGAAAAATCAATTGACGTGGAAGTTGAGAAGGAGAAATCTGCTGAACACTTGGGCGATGACACCTTTGACGGCTTGAGTGATATCATGATAACTTCTCAAGAGCTTTTCGGGGATAGCAACAAAAAAGCGACTTCTCCCGTTGTCGAGGCGACTTCTACCCTTAAACAAACCCAGATGCCTACTACGCCAATCGTCTCTGTTTCCACACTAAAGCGTGGTCTGTAATTTGACGCATGTAGTTTGCACGCCACACACACTTAGGATTTTTCAGCACTTATAAACATTTATCCTCTTTTTCCTGGAAATTTCTAAACTCTACCCCTCTTCTGCTTTCAGGTTCTCCAATGGGACGTACAGGTTCATATTATGACTCATTCAAGTACCGTGGAGGCCGCGGCACTTATGACTTTAGGAAGTACCTTGATACCCCAAAAGAAACAGATGAAGAGAGGGCTCGAAGGAAGGCCCAGGAGAAGCGGGATTACGATCAGTGGCAAAGAAGGAAAGATGCCGAGCGATATGACTCTTCGCATAGGAGTGACTACTCTCATAAGCGGAAGTCTTACGATGATAAGGGAAAAACTCAGATTGCCGATGAACCGAGCAAACGATCTAAACCGATTGACGCGTCTGAAATTTCTGAAAAGACTGACGCTCCCATTACTTCTGATATTCTGGCTAGCTCTCCTCCTCTGAAGAAATCTGACATTCAGACTATCATTAACAGACCGCAATATCAAGTCAAGGACGGCCCCCCAACACTTCAGAGCCGTTTTCCGAATTGGTGCCTAAAAGGGGTGCGCTTTGACTTGGACATAGTTCCGATTGATAAACCAGACATGCTTAGCAGTCTTGACGCAGTCAGGCTTAACATCGAGAGGATGTCGCAGTGGCAGAAGCTTGTCGATGAACTCCAAAGGGTTAATCGTGCAAACCTTGAGGCAATGCTGACTATGGAAAACGACAAGGCGGAGTGGGACAAAGTTTGCAAACAGCATAATCTCGAGATGACAAATATTGCTGATGGTTATGCAAAACTTGAGTCCGAGGTTAAAAAACTTAAGGAAGATCTTGCCTCTTCTTCTGCATCTCATATTCAAAAAGAAGAAGTCTTTCAAAAACAAGTGCGGGATGCCCATGCTGCACAGAGAGATGTTGAAATGAAGCTTGCCGCTGAACAACATATTACTGAGAAATACCGCACAGAAAACACCAATTTGCGGGATAAGGTCACCTATCAGAACGTAGAGATTGAGTTACTAAAGTCTCGACTTGCTAAAGTTGAGGCAGAGCGTGATGAGGCTACCGCTGGCCGGGTTGCTGCCGTTGCCGAAAAGGAAGCGGCTGAGCAATCACATGAGGCGACGAAAGCAGACATCAGCTCTACCTTATTCGACTTTTATTTACACAGCGTTCTGGGTCGTGGGAGCCTCTCTTTTCTTGGTCCCGATTATGAAATTACATTGGCTGAAGTGTGGGAAGTCACGATGGATATGCTTGGCGGAGCCGGCTATAATGAGCTGGAGCTTGAGGAGCGCTATCTCAATGATGAGGATCGTGCCGCTCTTGTTAAGGGGAAGGAGCTACTTGCCAAAGTACGAGCTGAAACAACGGGAGAAGAGCCTCCAAAAGAAGAAGCTCCTTTAACTGCCCCCGTTCAAACTTCCACTTCAGCCGACGTTAATATTATAGATTCCAGCTCTCATTCTTTACATCTAGCTAAAGTTGCCTAGGAGACTGCAACTACTCCTACTGAAGATGTGGCACTGGATGACATTGAAGCCGAGAAGTTTGAGGTGGATCTTGCAAAGCCAACTCCTCCAGGTACTCTTGGTGTCGTCTCGGGTCTAATGAACCAGTCATTTGACTTAGCCGAATTCGTTGACCTTCTTACTTGTTACTTAAACTTTGATGAACCGATGCCTTCTTTATTTTCGGGGGATGCTGATTTTAACTTCTTTTCTTCTACAGCGGAGGCACCAAGCACTACACAAGCTTTCACTCCTTCGATTTCCGTTCCTCCGTCTTCCCAAATTACTCCTCCCTCTGCTTCCCAACCGGGATCACAGGCAGAGAAAATCGAAGCTCTTCAAGGTTTGGATGATCCGGCTGCTTCTCAGGAACAGAAGGCGGAGGATTTTGAAGACATCAAGAAGACCCCGGAGCGGTCTCTTGACGACGATACAAAGCTTTCAACATTGCTTGCTACTCCGGGGAGCGAGTCTTCTTCAAAGAGGAAGGGGAAGCGTGCTGTAAGGAAAAAGAAGAAGACTTCCACTGAAGAGGAAGCAGTAGTTGATCCGGCTGTACCGCTTTCTCCTTCTGCCCCTCCCTGTTCACAACGACTTCAAAAGCTAATCATTAGGCCGGGAAAGAGCTCCAAGGGTGGTGAGAAGAAGGAATAATCAAGCTGGATTTTCTACTTATTATTTTTGCTCTTTGCATGTATTGACCGGGGATTGTGCGGGTACCGGTCCCCGCTTCTGCTTTTTGAGATATCTGCACATGTAAAGAATTTTCATAGTACTAAATAAAACAATTATTTTACTTGTACAAACTCTTGTGTATGTGAGAATGATCTATCTTTTATTTTAAGTGTAGAACAAACGATTCTTCTTACTTGTGCAAACTTTTTGTCTGCGTTTGAGAATGCATTTATTCCACATCTGTTTTCCGTGATATTGCAACGAACTTGTGGCATGTTGCTTTTATTAATATAATTGAATTGTACAGTATTGCCCCCATGCCGTAAGTGCATTGCAATATTCCTAGTTGTTGTTTTTTTAAAGACTAACACTCTTACTTCAGAGACAATTATTCCGCTTTTAAGGGGAGAATTATTCTGCTCTTAATAGAGTATATCCAGTCTTTAGAAGAATTTTTATTTTCTCTTTCTGAAGAACGCTTCAACTTTCGGGGATAATCACTTTTATTTATTAAGAAGTGAATTTCCCTATGAAGTGAAATAAGCTTTTCTGAAAGAATTTTGTAGCATTTTTCAACTTTTTTAGGAGGAACTTTTCGAGATGAACAAGTTAGTCCTTCCTTTGAGAGTTGAACTGTGCTTCTGGACGATGCTTTTTGTTCAAGCATTTTATTTTGGGACATGCCTCCGGAGAGGGCTCCTCTTAAAGAGTTGTGCCTCCGAAGAGGTCTTGTGCCTTTGAAAAGGGCTTGTGCCTCCGAGGAGGGCTTGTGCCTCCGAAGAGGGCTTGCGGTGCCTTGGGAAAGGGCTTTTGCCTCCGAAGAGGTCATGTGCCTCCGAAGAGGGCTTGTGGTGCCTTGGGAAAGGGCTTTTGCCTCAGAAGAGGTCATGTGCCTCCGAAGAGGGCTTGTGCCTCCGAAGAGGGCTTTTGAGTGCCTGGGAGTTACTTTCTCATGGTCGGATGGGTTCGCGGGGCAGGCGTGAGTTGCTTGATTGGATGTTTGTTTGTACAAACGACCGCAATCAATTAACAAGATGCCCCTTTGGTGGTCCCACCGATCTTTTTGGTTGAGGAAAGCACTCCCATTTATTGGTGTGCCTCGTTAGAGGGCTTTGGTTGGTTGGTGTGCCGGGTAGGTTGCGTCTCAGGGGCGAGTGGATCCACGGGACGGACGTAAGCTATCTGATCGGATGCATCACGACCAGTTAGCGAGGGTCCTGTTACTTCCGCTTGGGAAGGCATCCCTTTAGTGGATCTTCTGGCCTTCCTGTTGAGATGCATACCTCCCGTTGTCTGCTCCTTTGTTTGCTTGGCAACTTTCCCTCATCATCTGCCTGTTAGCGCTCTCTTATTATCGTTCCCAAGCACATCTTCTTCTTTTGCTCTTACAAGTAAATGGCTTTATCCGAAGGATTGGACTTCACTGTTGAATGACTCTACGAGACAAACGCAAGTTATCTAGTTGGATGTCTATTTATAGCGACAATCTCGACTAGTGAACGAAGGTTTGTCACAATGGAGTCGCCAACTTTTTATGTGAGGTTTTCCTTGCTTGGGATTTGAATTTGGACAAAATTTTTGTGGCTTGGTTTTCGTGTAATAGCTGATTTATGGAAGTTGCTTAGCTTTGTGATGAGCAAGCCTTGTTATAATGTCCTGCAATTTTGAATTGATATTTTAGCGATACATTTAAAGTATTTACATATCAAAATAAAACAGGCATCATGAAATAGTAAAGAACACAAGATTTATAGTGGTTCGGCCAAAAATCGGGCCTACGTCCACTTTATAGCTTTCATTCATTTAACTGATTTACAATGTTTCACAATACAACTGATACATTCATCATCATTTTACAATTTTGAGCTGAGCTCTTTTCAAGTAAAGTAAGGACGCAAATGGTTGCTGTTCCAGGCCCTTGGAATCGGATCTCCTTCAACAGTTATGAGTTTGAAAGTGCCATCAAGAAGTTTAGTGCCTATGACATATGGTCCTTCCCAGTTTGGCCCAAACACACCAGTTGCTGTCATGATCCTTTTCAAAACCAAGTCTCCGACTTCAAAGCTGCGTTGGCGAACTTTGGAATTGAAATGCCTGGCTATTCTCTGCTGATGAGCTGAAACTCTGAGCCAGCTTCCTCTCTTTTCTCATCAAGAAAATCAAGCGCTTCAAGTTGCAGTTTTTCATTTTCGGTTTCACTGAAATGAACTCTTCTATGTGAAGGAACCTCTACTTCTACCGGAATCATTGCCTCAGATCCGTATGCCAGTGAAAATGGAGTGTGCCCAGTCGCAGTTTTGTGAGTAGTTCTGTACGCCCATAGTGCTAATGGAAGCTTATCAACCCAACCACCTTTTGCTTTTTCAAGTTGCTTTTTGATAGTTGACTTGATGATCTTGTTAACTGCTTCCACTTGCCCATTTGCCTGCGGATGAGCCACTGTTGAGAAGCTTTTTCGAATTCTGAACCGTTTGCAAAAATCCTGGAATTCTTCACTTTCAAATTGAGTGCCATTGTCGGTGATTATCTTCTGTGGCACCCCATATCTGCAAATGATATTCTTCGTTACAAAATTTATCATCCTTTTAGAAGTGATGGTGGCCAAAGGTTCAGCTTCAGCCCACTTAGTGAAATAATCAACGGCAACAATAGCATATTTAATCCCTGATTTGGCGATCGGTAATGGTCCAATTAGGTCTATCCCCCAGATGGCAAATGGCCATGGACTGACCATTTGTGTGAATTCAGTGGTTGGCATTTGTCACATTTCCTGGAAAAAGTTGCAGCATCTCGATTGATATCCGGCCAGAAGTATCCATATCGGAGAATTTTCTTTGCAAGTGTTTGACCACCTGAATGATCTCCACATTCTCCTCCGTGCACCTCTGTTAAGATTGTCTTGGCTTCTTCCTTAGTTACACATCGGAGTAGTGTGGTTGAAAATCCCCGCCTGTATAATCGGCCATCTTGAATTATATACCTCGATGCTTTTCTCAATAATTTTCGACGTTCCTTAGAACTCTCTGGCAGGGAACCATTGAGTAAGTATTCTTTGATTGGAGTCATCCATGATTCATGCTCTTGAGACGTAGTCATAATCCAATCAACATCCATTTCATCAATGCTTGGAGCTGACAGAACTTCTATAGGAAATAATCCTAGTAATTGAGCTTCTCCGGAACTTGAGTACTTTGCTAAAGAATCCGCCTTCATATTTTCCTCTCGGGGTATGTGGCTTATTGAGTAGTGATCTAAATCATTGAGGAGTTCGGAAGTTTTTGTCAAATATGCAGGCAAATTCCCTCCTTTGGCTTGAAATTCCTTCTTCACCTGGCAGACAATAAGCTGAGAATCACTGAAAATCTGTATCACTTTGATATTCAATTCCTTGGCGATTTTCAGTCCGGCAATAAGGGCTTCATATTCTGCTTCATTGTTTGTCGAAGGAAATTCCAGCCTCAATGCATAACATAGTGATCGTCCTTCGGGAGTTTCGAGCACAACTCCTGCCCCAGAACAATAATCGTTTCTCGAGCCATCAACATACAACTTCCACTGTATCGGAATGCAGTCGGTGGTTTCTTCCTTACTGTCACCTTTGTCAGTGGACTCTGCAATGAAATCTGCTAAAGCTTGTCCGTTAATTGCTCTTCGGGGATGGTAAGTGATGTCATATTGGCTGAGTTCTATGTTCCACTTCAAGAGACGACCCGAAGTTTCAGGACGATACAGGACTTGCTTCAAAGGCTGATCAGTCAGGACCTTGATAGGATGAGATTGAAAATAGGGCCTCAACTTTCTGGAAGCGATTAGCAGACAATAAGCAAGTTTTTCTATCTTTGAATAATTCATTTCAGACCCAGCGAACCGTTTGCTGATGTAGTAAACCGGACGTTGTATTTTCATATCTTCTCGTACGAGTGCTGCACTTAAAGCATGGGATGAAATTGCCAAATAGATGAAGAGGTCTTCACCGTCACTAGGCTTGGAGAGGACCGGAGGAGTTCCCATATGATGAATCAGTTGATCGAAAGCATTCTGACATTCAGGAGTCCATTCGAAATTTTTCTTTCCTTTCTTTAGAGCATCAAAGAAGGGAATGCATTTGTCTGTGGCCTTGGAAATGAAGCGACTAAGAGCGGCAACCTTTCCATTGAGACTTTGTAATTCTTTCTTTGTTCTAGGGGCTTTAACTTCTCTTAGAGCTGTGATTTGAGCAGGATTTGCCTCGATGCCCCTAGCGCTTACGATGAAACCCAGGAATTTTCCAGACTCTACTCCGAATGAACATTTCAATGGATTAAGCTTCATTCCGTACTTCCGAAGAATTGAGAACATTTCTGCCAGGTGATCCATGTGGTCTACTACTTTCTTTGACTTTACTAACATATCATCAACATAGACTTCCATCGTCTTGCCAATCTGAGGCTTGAACATAGCGTTGACAAGTCTTTGGTATGTTGCCCCAGCATTCTTTAAACCGAATGGCATGACTTTATAACAGTAGAGTCCCACATCTGTAATAAAGCTTGTGTCCTCCTGATCTGGTTCATTAATCATAATCTGATTGTATCCAGAATAGGCATCCATAAAAGATAACAACTCATGTCCAGCCGTCCCATCTACTAGTTGATCGATTCTAGGCAACGGGAAGTAGTCTTTGGGGCAAGCTTTGTTCAGATCTGAGAAATCAATGCATACTCTCCACTTTCCATTTGCCTTCTTAACTAGTACTGGATTTGAAACCCAATTTGGATAAGTGGATTCTTTGATGAAATTATTCTCTAGGAGACGATCTACCTCCTCTTTTAAAGCTGCTGACCTTTCTGGACCTTGAGTTCTTCTTTTCTGTTTTACTGGAATGAATTTCGGATCGACATTCAGGGTGTGAACAGCAATTGTTGGAGAGATTCCGCACATATCAGCATGACACCAAGCGACACATCTAGATTGGCTTTCAAGAATGATATCAGTGTGTTTTGAATTGTTGTACCTAGCTGTGAACCCACATTGAGCACTTTATTTGGGTCTTTCGGGTCTACGGATACTGGTACCGTTACCTCCACGGGTACCACTCTATTCTCCCCTGTACTGGCTTTCCTGGGATCCATTTCTTTTCTTGCATTGCTGTGTTCACCAGTACAGGGGCCGCTCCGTAGTTTCTACAGGGTCGGTTCCTTGATGCGGAGCGGAGCTGCCGCATCTTTCCCCATTTCTTTTCTCCTGGCCTCCCGGAGTTCTACAAGATAACATTCCCGTCCTGCGTTTTAATCTCCTTTAATAACAGCAATCCCATTATCAGTAGGAAATTTCATTGTCAAGCACCAAGGAGCGAGGACGGCCCTGAAAGCAGCAAGAGTAGGCCGGCCCAAGAAATCGTTATAGGCGGAGAATCCATCCACAATTACAAAAGTTTGCTTCCGAACCAATTTCTTGGGTCCTTCGCCCATTTCAACAAACAAGTCCACTGTTCCAATCGGCTGTTTGAGCTCTCCTGTAAATCCGGCGATCTTGTGTGAAGAAGCGTGTACATCAGTCATCGGAATTTTCATTTGGTCAAATGTCCTTTTAAAGAGGATGTTGCATGAGGCACCACTATCAACTAATACTCTTCTGACAATAGCCGGCCCAATACCGACAGAGACAACCATAGGGTCCTCAGTAGGAGCTTCCACATTAACAGAATCCCTGGCTCTGAACATAATATCATCATGGAAAGTTTTTTGCTGCTTTAGAGGTGAAGTATCTTCCAGGATTAAGACACTTTCTTCGGTTGGTGCATACTTCAAAGCCTTTGCATACCTTTCCATTTCACCCCAACTCCTCCCAGCCGGGTGAGGTCCCCCTGTGATCACATTAATAACAGGTCTTTCCTTTCCAGCCGGCCTCTCTCCTGAATCAGATGAATTAGTTGGAGGTAACTGCCCTTGGCTGGATGAAGACGGGTCCTTTCTATTCCTCTTGACGTATTGCTGCAACTTATTCTCTCTTAACAACTCTTCAATCAGACTTTTCAAATGGCGGCACTCGTTGGTATCATGCCCTGGTTGGTTGTGAAACTTGCAAAACCTTCCGCTTTGAATAGCATTCTTCCCAACTTTCACGGCCGGTGGTTTTGGAAATTCAACAGCATCCTTCATGGCGATGAAGATATTTTCCGGAGTATCGGTCAGAGGAGTAAAGTCTGATGGTTTAAGGAAACGGGGCTTTTTGAAGTCTTTCTGCCTTTTCCCACCATTACTTTCCCTTTTCTGATCTGCCGGTTCCTTCTTGCTTTGAGTAGTAACATTATTCTCCGCCACCGTTGTCACAACTTTAGCTGGTGCGGAAAGATTCTCTAAGCGTATAAATTCGTCAGCCTTTTTGTAGAATTTCTCAAGCGAATTTGGTTCCTTCATTTTCAGCCATTTTCCAAATTCGCTCGATTTGTCAATAGCACGCATCAAATAGGTCAAGATCATTCGTGGCTCTGCATTATCGACTTCTGCCAGAGCTAAGTTGAAACGGTTCAAGAATGACTTAATAGGCTCTCCCGGATTCTGTTCAAGACTGGACAGTGACATTATATCTTTTGCCTTTGAAGCGTATAGCCTGAATTGCTCTTTGAATTTTCGGGTGAGATCGGAAAACTGATCTACAGATCGGACTGGAAGCTTGGTAAACCAGAGAAGCGCCACTCCTTCTAAATAGACTGGGAAATATCAGCACTTTATCTCGTCGGTTGCCCTTGCGCCGGTCATATGCCAGTCGTATTTATACAAGAACTGATTTGGATCACTTGTCCCCCAATAAGCAGGAATAGTGGGGGGAACAAACTTTCCAGGAAATTCAGCTTTCAGAATCTTTTCGGTAAACGGAGTTCTACTTGGTGCGAATCCCCATTCACTTTCGTCTTCATCTCTTTGCATGCTCTCTTTCATTATTTGCTTGATCATACCAGAGAGATATTCCTCATTGTTCAGAGATTTCGCAGAGTAGACCTCAGCCATCTTTTCGGGAGTTTGTCCAGGTAAATGCTCATGAAGAACTGGTGACGGCCTGGATCCTTCGGCCTGGAGGGGTGCCCCTTCGGCAGCACCTGATCCCCCGTGAGGAATATTTCTTCCCTCGGAATTGGGAGCAGCATTAGCTAAGTTTCCCTCATTATTTACTAGTCTTTGACTCGTACCAAATAGAGCATTCAGCCTTTCCATCATCAGGTTATTCTAAGTTTCAATCTGCTGGTACAGTCCGGATACAGCAGCATCTAACTCCTGTCGCGTAACACCGACGCTCGGAGCTGCCTGATTTGGAGAGAGAGAAGTGGCAGTATTGTCACGGTCATCATCAGTTCTAACAGACTTTCGTTTCCTTCCAGGAGCCATTATGTCTGATAAACTTCTGATTTTGTGGGAAATTCTTTCAGCAAACTTCTGAGAAGCAATGGTGAATGGTAGCCTGAGTTCAATTCTCGGTGAAAGCACCAAAATGTTAACGTTAAAATATGAACGATAACACCCGGTGTGTGTAATAAGATCGTGAAAGCACCACCCGTGTGACGGGAACAGAAATTAAGCAGGAAAATAGCAGAAATGCAGTAAATGAACAACAGATTTATAGTGGTTCGGCCCGTAATTGAGCCTACGTCCACTTTATAGTCTCTTGTTGCTGATTCGGTTACAATTTGATACAAATCTCTTCAAGAAACAGTACAATTCGATCACAAGAAACAATCTAGACTACTAGCTCAATCTTCGACGGTGAAACTCGATGAATCCATCTCGGATGTAAGGAATTTCTCTCGAAGCTTGTTGTAGTGTCGTGAATGCTTGAAGGATCCTTGATTACTGAATGAATGAAGAGTTCGATGGAGTAACAGCGCTGTAGAAATGATTTGCCAAAAGTCCCCTTCATGTTGGAAGTGGTGGGGTATTTATAGGAGCTGATCTGGACTCTGGAAAATTTCCTAAGTCCTAAGTCGTCGCCGACTTAGTATAGGTCGTTGCCGACTTATGATAGGTCGCTGCCGGTTTATCAGTTCCAACACTTCCCTAGTAGTTCACCTCCTCTTCTGGTTTTATGCTCAAGTCCTAAGTCGCTGAAGACTTAAGGTAAGTCGGTGACGAGGTAAAGGTGTATAAGGTATCTCAGTGTTGTTAGGTCGGAGCAGAGTTAACGTGCAATCTTAAATCGGTAGTTTGTTAACTCGGCAGGCCTTGCTAACTCGCACCTTGTTAAATCGGTTGGCTTCCTTAAGTCGGTAGTCATTTTAGATCGGCAGCTCCTCCTAGTAGTGGATTACCTTAAGTCGTCTTTTATTAGGTCGTACGCTTCCTTATGTTGTGACTTGCTAAGTCGGTATACTCTTTAACTCGGTAGGCTGCAAGTTCCCATAGGTCGGCAATCTGTTAACTCGGCAGGCCTTGCTAACTCACAATTTGCTAGGTCGGTAGGCCTTTTAAGTCGGCAAGCACCTTAAGTCAGCCAGCATCCTAAGTCAGCATACCTCTTAAGTCGGCAAGCACCTTAACTCGGCTCCTGCTAGGTCGTGAGTCGAAAGGGGGTTAACAATTGGGTATTATGCAGGCATTAGTTGAAGCACCTATTTATGAAGCACCACAAAATGGTAATTACAAGCTATTTGGTATAATTGATGGAGGTTTTGTTATTTGGCCTGAGTGTCGTGTTCGTTGTTTGTAGGATCTAAAATTTATTTTGAAGTAATGTTAGAACTTGTAATATTTAGATTTCGTACTCTTTAGTTATGTATGATGAACTTGTGAAATTTCGAATCTTCCTTTAATTTGTTGTCAAATATTTGTGCAATTTAAGTTGTATGTTCGGATGCGTAATTGCTTATTGTTATCGAAATTCTGTAATTTTTGATATGTATGTACCTACTGTATTATAATAGACAATTCTATAGTGTAAATGCAAGCAAAAATGCAGCTCTACATAGTTTGGTAGCTGTAACGAACATATTCGTTACTAAAGATGAAATTTATAACGAGCATAGTCGTTACTATTGATGAAATTTGTAACGAACAAGTGCATTACTAATGATGAAATTTGTAACGGACAAGGTCGTGATAATTTAGAATGACAACCCCTTCTTCCACCATGAAAGGGGAAACTAAGTAACGGAAAATACCCGTTACAAACCGATGCAACTAATAACAAACTATTTCGTTACAAAAATTTAGATTTCTAACGACAAAGTCCGTTGGTAAGTGATATATCTAATAACGGGTAGAGGCCGTTATAAATATTTGTAACGACATACCTCACGTTTGTACCGCTCACGACTATATTTGTTATAAATTTCATTTGTAACGACTATATTCGTTACAAATACACTTTCTTGGTGTAGTGGGGTAGACTAAGGACGATTTGAAATCAAGACGCCATATACAAGAATTATGCAAACGTCCTGAGCATTATATGAAACCAAATGATAATAAAAAACCCAAAGCATGTTACGAGTTAGATAATAACAAAGTTATAGTTGTGTTAAAATGGATGGAAGGATTAAGATTTCCTGATGGGATTTCATCAAATCTTCGTAGATGTGTTGACTTTGAAAACGGTAGATTGAGCGGAATGAAAAGCAACGGCTGTCACATAATGATGGAATACCCGTTCTATTCAAAGAACTATTGCCATTAAAATTTTGGAAGGTAATAATAGGGCTTTGTTTGTTTTACAAAGAGCTTTGTTCGAATACTTTAAAAGTGAAACGTTTACGTAAACTTAAAGATGATATTCCTATTGCAAATTGGAGAAAATATTTCCGCTGGGTTTTTTTATTATAATGGAACATTTACCTCTTCATCTCCCATCTGAAGCACGACTTTGAGGTCCTGTGCAATATGGATGGATGTATCCATTTGAGAGGCATGTAATAAGTTACCTATTAATATAATTACATTCGAAAGTTTAAGTTAATGTAAATTAATTTTGCATAGATACCTGAACCATCTGAAGAAAAAAGTGAGGCAAAAAGCACGAGTTGAAGTTTCGATATGTAAATCTTACATCAAAGAAGAAGCTTCGTTCTTTTTCTCTCACTATTTCAGTGACCATGTGAACATATCATTTGAAAGTGCTTCTCGTAATGACGAAGGCAACGAAAAAGAGTCCTCTCAAACAATGTTATCTATTATTAGACAACAAGATCAACCTTTTGGGAAATGTGTAGAAGTATAGCTAGACGATAGAGATCTTCATGTAGCACACACTTATATTGTTCTAAATTGTGTTGAGGCTGCACAATTTGTTAGGTAATCTGAAATAATAATTTATGATTTATTTATTTCCTTAATGCATGCGCATGTAGAATTTAATGCAATATTTTATTCAAATATGCAGTATTTATGAAAGTGAACATCCGCACGGAGATCTCAGTAAAGAATTTTCTGATTGGTTTTCAAAGTATGTTTATGAACCGAGAAATTGCGTGGTTTACGAAGGTTTGAAACAACTGGCGTTAGGACCAAAAAGAAATGTCAAGACATATCCAATATATTTCATCAATGGATATAAATTTCACACCAAAGAATACGATGCAGAAAAATTAACTAATAATACAGGCGTATTTGTTAAAGGTAGTAATGATCTAGAAAATCCCAAAAATGATTTTTAGGGCGTTTTAACACAAATTTTGCAACTAGCATATTTCTCACGATCCGCGGAGGAGGTGTTTCTGCTTAGATACAATTGATTTAGCAATGTTCCAGGTTCTGGAATTGATGTGCACAAGGATTACAAGTTTATGGAAATAAAGCACACATTGCATTATCTCAAGTATGATCCTTTTGTACTAGCCAAACAAGCATTGCAAGTTTATTACGCTCCTTATACGTCTCTAAAAGAGATAAAGCAGATTAGTCGGCAGTTTTTAAAACAAAGAGAAGATTTACATTTGATAGGAAGAATATTCCAGACGACTAAGCTTATTAGGCAGCCCTTGAGCAAAGCAACGAAATAATAATTACAGACAATCGTACTGATTTTGGACCTCTGAACTATGAATCAAACATTTTGGTAGAAGCATTCGAGAGTAGGAAGGAAAATAACGTGAATATGAGACCGAATCGGAATCAGAAGACGATGAGGATTGATGTAAATGATGAGATTTATTTTGCCAGTTATGTAATTATGCAATTGATGCAATTGATGAGATTATGCAGTTGATGTAATTATGCAATTGATGTAATTATGTTGAATTCTTGGTGTATTATGAAATTGATATAATTGATGAGATTTATTTTGCTAGTTATGTAATTTATGTCATTTATGAAATCGAATCTGCTTATCGTCATTTACATCTTTTATGGCATTAACATTTCTGTCATTTATTTAGCAATTTATGTTAAAAATGCAATGTATTCTGCTTACCATCGGAATAAGAGACCCAATTTATATCAGGTATACTTTGCACTTTCTTTGCTTTATATTATTTATGCCATTTAACTATAAAATATATTTCATTATCATGTTATTGTTCTCTTTTAAAATGATGTGTCTGTGGCAGGTATCATGTTATCCAAAAGGAGGAGTTCTTGCCATTCTTCAAGGGGCGATGGCAGCGGTCTACCGCAACCGCCAAAGCGACTTGTTGTGACTTTGGTACCTAGAGCAGAGGGGTAAGTATTAAACTTTTTTAAGCATCTTAAATATTTTGTGTACGATATACTAATCTGTATCATATTTAACACATGGGGTTTGAGCTACAGCCATCAGCTGTAGTTCTATCAGTTTCGAGAGAGGCGTACAAGAGTAGGATGTCGGATAGTTGGTCGAAGTGGGATAACATCCCTCCCAACATCCTAGAGTGTATTTGGAAGGATTTCATTGTAAGTATAATGATCTGTTTTCCATTCTTAATTTGTTTTTGTCGCTTATTTATTGTTCACCTTTTATTGTTTAATTTTTGGTTACTTGTTTATCATGAAACACAAGCCGCCTTGGACATATAATCAGATGACCTGCAGCTGGTATGACATTACTAGATGCAGAAGATAAGGAAGAACTATATGGATTCCATGTCTACAGTGAAGCATAAAGGGCAGAAGCCAAACTGGATGAGGACGAGTGTATGAGAATTGTGGCTGGCACATTGGGATAGTGAAGAAGCGAAGGTAAGTGTACTAAACTTTTATTAATTATTTGATTGATATGTAAATATAAAAAAATATTTGGTAAGTAAATAATTATTAAATTTAAATGTACAGGCAGAGTCGAAAAGAAACTCTGCAAATAAGAATAAAAATCCCATCACTCATTGAGGAGGGTCAAAGTCGTTCTAGCAGTATCGCCAAGAGTTGGTAAATTTATTAAATGTGAATTGTAAATAGTTATTGTGCTATATAATTTTGAATATATAATAACAGTACATAATAATCAATTTTCGGAAGTTGAGGCACAGGGTCCTGTGTCGTATATGGATGTGCCTACCCGTACGCATGTCGTTGAGCATGTAAATCCGGACGGGACAGTTCCATATACATGGCACGACAATAAATCGAGAAAGAGCCATGTAAGCATATTTTATTTTATGACTATTAGTAATTGTTTTAATTATTAAATTATAATGAATTAAGATATCATGATATTAATTTTAAATGCATTTTTATTTGTTCAGGAAGGCAAGGTTTATGGAACAATGTCAGAAACTCCTGGAGGATACCGGTCGAGAGCAGCTCACAATAGATGAGGAGGATGTTATTTTTGAGTCAATCATAGATCCACCGTCATGGAACAGGCGCTACGGCTTTAACAATCAAGTGGTAATGAATAATATATTAAGATATAACAATTTAATAATCTTTTAGTTCTAAAGAACTTCACATCGCTTTAGTTTCAGTAATAAATATTTACGAATAGATTGGAAAACGGTTCAATCGAACAAGAGGTTCAATCGAACAAGTCCAAGAATTAACCGATAAAGTAAACGCAAGCGTTTCATACCACTTGTTTTACTAAGTCGTTTAATTAGATTTCTCATCCGAGTGAGTAAAGGCTTGTATATACTAATAGATTGGAAAACGGTTTAGGAAGAAGAGTTTTGTAATAAAATAGTGTTGAAATTGCTTTGATGAAAGAGTTTTGATATTTACTACTAGTATTGAAACATTCACATTTTTAAAGTGACAAACCAAAACGATTGTTGAAACAAATCGAATCAAAAAAATTCACATTCGGAGTCGTGAGTAAAGTCCAAAGAAATCAAATCCAAAACCATTAAAGTGGAAGTTCCCCTGCGACATAACAAAAATACAACACAGGAAGTAGGCGCGACCTAAAATGGCGCGACCTAACACGGTGCCACGAGCTAAAGGGGGTGAACGACCTAACTCGGTCGAGTTAGTAACAGGGCGGTGTGACCTAACAAGGTCGAGCTAAGAAAAAGGGTCGAGCGACCTAACTTGGAAACAGGTCGAACGACCTAGAGTCATAGCTTGTCGAGCGACCTAGGTGAAACGAGCTAGTGTTGAGCTAGCATGGCTGACCTAAAAGGGGTGCGACCTAAGTAGTGGAACGACCTAATGGCCGAGCGACTTAGGGGTGAACGACCTAAGTACAAACAGGCCGAGCGACCTAGTGGAATCGAGGTCATGCGACCTAACAGAACTGTGGTCATGCGACCTAACGGAATAGAGGTCATGCGACCTAACGACCTAACTCGTGGAATGACCTAACTGGGCGCGACATATAGCAGGCGAAAGTTTTCACTGCCGAGCGACCTAGGGGATTACGACCTAACACCGAGTGACTTAAGTGGTGGAACGAGCTATATCCAGAGCGACCTAAGCCGGAGCGACCTAACTTGGAAACAGGTCGAGCGACTTAAAGACTAACGAGCTAGGCATGCGACCTAGTGGTGAAATGCTCCTTGCCGAGCGACCTAGATGATTACGAGCTAAGAAGGCACGACCTAACTGCCGAACGACCTAAAGAGGAACGAGTTGTTTTGCAGGCGTGACCTTTCCAAGGCCGAGCGACCTAAGCCCAGTATTGACAAAAACACACGAAAAAATTGGGATTTTCAGCAATTCAATCCAAACCAAATGCAAATGTTCATGCTAAAGTGATAGGAATTCATTCCCAACAATCCAAGATAGTTATAAACAAGAATGTGAGATAAAAATCTCACCTTTTCACGAAATTGTTGATGGAGAAGCTTAAAAGCAATGGAAGAAGCTTGAATCCAATGTCTTCACTTTGAATTTGGAGTTAGTTGTTGGATTTGCAAATGAACAAGGGCTTTGGAGTTTTAATTTCCCATTCCCTCCTCCATTTTTGATGAAGCTTGTATGTTAGATGTAACGACCCGATATTTTCAACCATTCGCATCCATTATAAGTGTATAGGTAGACACTCATGCCGGAGTTGAATTGCTCAAAATACCGCGTTGTAAATAAAATTTGGCAAATCTCAGAATATACAGTAAATAAATATAATCACAGATCACAGACACAGAGTAAAATAATGCAGCGGAAGTAAAAGAAATAGTAGTTCATGAAGCTACTATCTAAATATGTCAGAGTTACATAAGATACAACAGAAGAAATAGAGTACAACAAAAGTCTCAATAAAATAACCAAGTACAAGCTGAGTAGAACAACGGAACTGAAATAGATAGGACAAGACAAGCAGATAATCTCCAGCGATTCAAATCTCCAAGCGAGTGGAAATCCAAATCTGTGAATAACTCAGGCTGACCCGAGCGTAAAGCAAAACACAAAACACTCGAGTCAGGACAATATATACTTATATAATATAAACCAACTTAAGCGAACTGTAATAAGGGTACAAGTAACTTAGAAGATGCTTGGGACCGCCCATCCTCTAAGGATCCGTTAAAATATCTACTATGTAGTAATATTCGCTATTATAATAGTGTCTAAATAAGTAAAGTATAATCATATAGAAAATAGCGTTAAGGGGGTGGAGAACCTTAACGCGGTCGGATCATAAAATCATAATCGTAGTAAAGCTCGATATGGTAGGTGACACGGCACAACTAGGCAATGCCAGGGTAGATATACCAATTACGCACACGGACTGATGGATACGCATAGCAGCCACTACCGTTCCACCTCGAACAACACTCCTAAATCGGAGGATGGCCATCTAATCAATCACAAGTAAGAGTATAATATCGAAGAAATGTGTCCGAGAAGAGGTGCTACCTCACTGGTCCGAGATCGCTCCTGTTTTAGCCACCTTATGCCAACTCACGGGAGTTGGGTCCACGTAACATACCTTAAGAACGTCGCCACCATCCTACTTCATTCTGGAATCTCCACCGCGTACACGGTTGTCAAAGTGGTTTTCGGTATCGACAGAGAGTATGTCTATATCCGATCCCGGTCTCTTTGCCAACCAATCGTTATTATAACCCGTGGTTATAACTTTTAAAAACAATACTTTACTTCAAAATAAAATATCATTTCAAACCATATCTTTATCAAAATAAAGATTAAATCAATTCCCAACCATTTCCATATATTTAAATTTTCATATCATTTCAAAACTTCATTTCAAATCATTTTAATATAATAAAATATCATATCCTTACAAAACTTCATTTCCAATCATTTTAATAAAATAAAATATCCTATCAGTTCAAATCCAAATATTCAACTATAAATACCTTTTAAATTCAAAGATATCGTTCATTTACTACCATTTCAAATCACCTTTAAATAGTTTATATTCCAATCAAAATAATTCATTTAAACCTTTTAAAAGTGTAATTATTATATTTTCAAATCAAGTATTCAATTTCCAAAGTTTCAAACCATTCTGAGTTCGTTTACTAAGTCAAAATCCCTAATTATTAAAATTTCAGCATTTCACAGCATTTAAAAACAACTGCTATAAGTTATATTTAAAAACATTTTTAATTTAGCAAAGACAGCACTTAAAACTGCTATTAAAACTCAGTTTTAGTTGAATTATAGTTCAAAACAGAAAAGACAGCATTTCAGAAGTGCTACGGTAGTTCAGATTTCAAAACAAGGGTTAAATTTGGTTTCAGCAAAGACTGCAGACCATTATAGCATTTCCAGAGAATGCTATAATAGGCCTGAGTTCAATATTAGCCTATAAATTCAATTACAGCAACTACAGCATTTCAGAAATGCTGTAATAGCTCTTTTTACACAATTTTAGTTCAAAACAGAATCTATAGCATTTCTGAATGCTATTAAAAGTAGATTTCAGGTGTTAGTGTATTTCCAGCAATTAAATAACTTCAATTTAAAACACATAAACATTTTAAAAATCATATTTTAACATTTAAAATGTTCATTTACATATCATTTAACATGTATCTTTTTCACAATAAATTTCTTATAATTAAATCCAATTTTCAACAATTTACTTAATAAATTTAAGTGTAAAAGTTTCCAATTCTTCACATTTCAACGAATAACTTAACACTTCAAATTTAAATTACCATTTCACAAATTTAACTAAATTTCCAATTTTATTTAATTAACTTAAACCTTTAATTAAAACCAAATTTCACATTTCCAAGTCAAGTTATATTTTAAAAGATCACTTTTAAACATTCATTTATTTAACCACTTAAATTCATAGAAAAATCAATAATACTTTAATAAATCACTTAAATTCAAATTTAATCAAATTATCATATTTACCATTTCCAAATAAAATTTAATATCCATTTTATTTATTTAACTTAAAATATCATTTTTAACCAAATTCCAAATTTCCAACTTAAGTTATATTTCAAAAATCCAGTTAAACCATTCATTAATTACATTTTTAATACATAGAAAAATCATAATTTCTTTATTTTAAAACATTTCAAAATCTATTTAAATCAAATTTCATAAATTTATAATTTTTAAAATACTTAAAAATATCCAAAACACTTTATAAAATAACCACGGGCCTGTATATAATTTTCTAACTTAGGTCAAGTGATACGGATATGTATCATTTCAATCCGTAGTTAAAAAAGAAAAATCCGGGTTCTATCATTTCAAACCCGCAATCCCAAGTTAAAATAATTTAAATAAAAATCGTTCAGGCCTATCATTTCAGCCCATAACGATTTTTTCCTATTCTAAAGTCCGTTCGGGTATGTATCATTTCAACCCATAGTGATTCTAATCTACAGGGAACTTGCAATGGTCATAACAGATATAAATAACAGAATAACATTAAATAACAGTAACACATGATATAACAGGTGTGAACATCATATGATAATAATATAAGCATATATAACATGATAATATATTTCTACAGATTCACAGGGTGTCAATTTACTAGTTATATAGGTACATATTGTCTGGTGAGAATAACTCACCTGTATTGAGCTGGAGATGACAACTAACACACACATCATAGAATCCACAAAGGCACGAGAGTATGATAGTGATTTAAGTGTGGAAGAGACAAGAGTAAATGCCTTGAATACATGAAACAAACCAATACAATATACATGAATAAACACTACACAACAATTTAAATAACTTGTATATTCAAGCACAAATCAATTCCAAACCAATTGCACTTGCCTCCATCTAGCATAGGCTCAGCCATGGATGGAAAATACATTAATAAGGCTTGCTCTAAGATCTGGTTGTGGACCTATAGGGGTCGGCCTAACCTAGAGAAGGTGGTGGACAAGTTTGTGAAGCAAAAATCTAATATTACAAGGCAAAAGCATTGAATTCAAGGCAACTAAAGGGCTCGGCCTAGGTCATGGAGGACATGGCTATCTCAGGTGGTGTCAGTAGGTGGTGTGCAGAGGTGTCTCAAGTCTGAAACAGGTTGGTGGTGGTGGTGGTTGGTCGGCCTAGGTGGTGGAGAGAGGTGGTGGAAGGAGGATGTGCTTGGTTATGGGATCTAGGTGATGTTGCATCAAAACTATGGTGGTTCTTCATCACATATGGGCTAGGCTATGGCATGGGAAGGGGCTGGAGGAGGTGTTGGTCAGAGGGGATGGTGGTGGAGGTGGCCAAGGTGGTGGATGTGGTGTTGGCCGATCCAAAGAAGAGGAGGACAAGTGCAAAATCATGTGAAAACAAAGGAAAACATAGAAAAGAAGAAGGTTTTTACCCAAAATTCTTTGCAAATGATGATGGCCATGATTTTTGTGATTGAGAAGAGTTTGTATACGGAAATAAAAAGGAAAATAAGTAGCTGAAAGAAAAGTTAAGGTCGGCCAAAGAAATTGAATGAAAAAGGTTGGAAAACGAAGAGACGGGAAAACAAAGAGCCTTAGGCAAACCAAGAGTCACAAACTCTTCAAATTTCCATTATTAATTTAGAAATTTGTAAATACATATAAAAATGATAAATAAAGATAAAAATCAGTAAATAAAATTAATATATAAAATAAATAATTAAATTTTAATTATATAGCATTTAAATTAAGAAAATGGCTAAAATTTGCAAACTAGGCTTTAAAAATTTAGAAATAACCTCAATACACTTTGGAAACATTTATTTAAATTTGAATACATGTAAAATGAATAAAATAAAGTAAAACAAAGAATATAAGAGTGAATGCATAAAATAAATAAATAAATTTTAATTATATATAATTAAATTAAGAAAATAGCAAAGAAAATAGAAATTAGGCTTTAAAATTAGAAAACAATTTCAATAGACTTTAGAAAAATTATATTATCATTTGTAAAAATATTAAAAGACAAAATATACATCAAATAACATATTAGCACATATTTAAAATAAAATATAACAAAGAAAAAGTAATTTATACAATTTAAAATAGACAAAATTGTTAAATAAACAGTTTATACTCAAAATTGAAATGTACATAACTTTTACATTTTAACTCCGTTTTCAACGAAACAAAAAGAAGTATTCATGTTATTAAATCTATTTTCATAATGAAAGATAAAATTTATAATTTCAAATATTTAAAATTTAAATTTAAAAGTCAAAATTTGACTATTGACCAAAATTCACAATTTCTGGAAATATTAAATTTAGTCATATTTGGAATTCTAATCCACATCAAAATCAAAGTTTATACTTAAAATAACAAAATTTATTCTTTTTCATAAATAAAGCTTTTGAATCTGGAAAAATCAATTTAAAAATATTTGTAAAATACAGGGTTGTTACATTAGAAATGAAGAATGAAAATGATGAAGAGGAGATGGGTTGGGGCTGAGTTAGTAAGTGGTTCAGCCCAAACCAAAGCTCAAAGCAAAAAGTGAAGAAAATTTCACTATCCCAAACATATCGAAGTTTACACTCAAAAAGATCGCAAACGTCATTTTGAACTCAATGGAGGTGGTCTCGAGTCCTAATTTGACCGTATGCAAAAAGTAGCTTTTTGGACTAAAATCCGACTAACGATAAAATATTTAAATAAAATATTTAAATATACACTACAAGAAAAGTTGTTTTTTATAACGCGAATCGATAACGCTTTTTTCTGTGGTGTTATTATTATTTTTTTTGATTTGCTTTTTAGATTTGTTTTACCGGCTATGTAACGCTTTTAAGCGGGATCCCCAAATTATTTTCATGGCCGCCGCTTCTTCTACTTATTTTTCTCTTTCCTCTTCGTGAAGTTATTTCCTCAAATCCTTACACAAAATCTCCTCCTTTGCCATGAATTAGTCAAAGTCCATGCTAATCAAATTGGAAACCAGTAGTTGCTTCTGTTCTTTAATTCTTCTCCAAGCCCCCATTCATACAATTATCAAAGATAAAAATGGCGGTAGGCAAATCGCCTCAAGCTATTGAGATAACCAAGCCACGAATCGACAAGCGTGAATACAGAAGAATCGTTCTCTCCAATTCTCTCGAAGTTCTTCTAATCAGCGACCCAGACACCGATAAGGTTTCATCTACGATTTGTATTTTTGTTTTAAGTATATTTTGGTGTTACTTTTGGATTTTAACTTTAATTTGGATTTTTTTTTAAACCAGTCTGCTGCTTCGATGGATGTTTCTGTTGGTTACTTTTCTGATCCTGAGGATCTTGAAGGGTTGGCTCATTTTTTAGGTAACTGTTACTAGATTGCTAGATCAAAGTTTGATTTAATTTGCTGCAGAATATAATGTAAATTAAACTGTTAAATGCTTGATCTATTTTGTAGAGCATATGCTATTTTATGCAAGTGAGAAATATCCTACTGAAGATAGTTATTCAAAATACATTTCTGAGGTAATTGATTGTAATGTTACTAATGCAAGTATTGGTTAAAACAATTCTTGTAGTACATTTAACCAATACTTTCTTTAGCAAAATAGTTTGGCTCGTGCCTATTGCTAATATATTAAATAATTGCTCCTTTATAAAGTCGTATGCAGTTTATATCTTTCTTCATTTTGATGGTTTGCTCCTTTTGTTTCTTATAGTGTCATATACAGACTGTAGCCACAGTTTGCATGTTTTGGCAGGTAAGGTTGAGGAAACTCCTCGACCCCTCAAGGATGTCATGCTCGTGTCTTACGAAATCATTCACAAAAAGGACCCTACTGCTATTCAGAGAATTAAACAGAGGGTAATGCATTTATCTCATCTTATTTAGTGTATTTTTGTGCTAATATTTTTCGATTGCCACTTTATTGAATTAGACTACTATTTTGTGATGACATTTTATTTTTTACTCCTTGCAACTGGAATTTGGAACTAAAGTAGAAATGTTAGTGCCTTGGAATAAATTAGGGATTTTACTTGTTATTGGTCATGATTGGAATTGGAACTATAATAGAGTTGGATAATTAGAACTAGTGTGTATTCAAATAACCATTCATACAAAATGGTTCACACAAATTGATAGTGGATCAGTATAACTTTCCTCTACAATGCTTTTACTGAACAAAACATTTTGTTCTTGAGATACTAAAGTAATTATTCAGCTCCCCATTAGAAATTCATATCTGCAATGTATCATCATCTTACTGGAAATATATAGCTCAGCTACACTTGATCATATGTCTTCTCATAATCACTCTATTCACATGTATCTTTTTCGTCCAGTTAATTCTTCTTCTATTGTTTCTCCGATTTTGACCCGTTAACATAAATTTAATTCTTTGATATTCTTGTATAGGGTCTTCCTGTAGCTTTCTACAAAAAGCATCTACCCAAAGTTGATTCAAAAATCATTTTAGTAGACGAAGAAGGAAAGGAATCCGATACCACATACCTTGCAGGGAAGACATGCTTAAGTGCTGGATGGAGGGGATTTGCCATGAAGCATCAATTGGCCGATGGAGATGCTGTTGTTTTTCTACTGGTTGAGAAAACTAAATTTAAGGTGATTTTTTTCTTTTGCCTTAACGAAAACATTCATATTTCTCTCTGCTTCAATTTTTTTTTAAACCGGTAAAATGAATCAGGTATCATTTGCAAACACTCCAGAGATCTTAACATTCGTAAATCTTTTAATGAAATGAACTTCAACCATACAACACATATTATAGTAAAAGGTTACAATGGTTTTTGATATTTGATTCTTGCATCTCTCATTCATATTTCGACCAAATAAAATGTCCATTGGGTTATCTTCAAAAGCTAAAAGTATGCACAAAGTCTTGTTATTGTTCATGTTGTGAGAAACCTAAAGATTTTTGTTTAGAAAACCATAATGACAGTTGTTTGTTGTTCCAGATTTACATTATCAGAGCCAAAAAGTAACTGGTGAACCATTGAAGGATTTTTATGTTTATAAGCTTTACCAGAGAAGGAAAAGGTAATTTCTCAACATGTTTGTAATGGTCATCACTTAAAATTTGCAATTAAAGACAATATACACCTCTATTTGCATTCTATCTCAGTAAGCTAATGTTTTATTCGAAGAGGAAAAATTGAATAACGGAAAAGCCATGGTGATTTCTGAGCTCAAATTTGATAACTTCCTGTTATATGCAGGTGATCTCTGGAAGATATTCAGATAGAGTGATATTATTTTGGAGAAAAAAAACAGTATTTTTGCATATTCCTTGTTGTTTCAGTTTGTATTTTGTATATTGCCATTTATAGGGATATCTTAATAAAGCAACATCCACATATATTTAGTCCTTTGAACAAAATGTTTGCAGCAGCTTTGTCCTCCGTCACACGTTGTTCTGCTGCAGATCAGTTCAACTCATACTAGATTCATTATGAGCCATTCATACTTTAGTCCTTTGCAATTGCAATTTGTTTCAGTCTTCTAGAGCTAAGTGTGATCTACTAGCACTGATAAAATGCTTCATCCACCAGTTCTTCAACTCATACTATTAGCAATGACCCATTAGCACATCATGTCACCGTTATTACAATTATATAATTATAATATACTTTCCATCAAAGCTTCGGCTCAACTAGCTGTGTACTACTCCAGCTCTACAACAGCTGCAGCTCAACATGCCTTAACCACAACTCTTAATGATTATTATCTTCACTGCCATCATGCAAGGACAAATAGTTTTACATCAGAAATGGCTGACCAACTAACATACATGATCTGCTTTCAAAAGAATCCAAAACTACAATAGCACTTAGAAACCAATTAAAATTAACGTATAAAAAGTAGACAAAAAAAGTTCAACTGAGACTAATAATTCCAGTACTGCTATAAAAATTATATGCACTTGCGAGATTTGTTTATATACATGATTTATGTCCTTTATAATCAATATTTTTATGTCTCTTTAGTGTATATAGCTGAATAGTCAAATATTTAACACAATAAACTATGATATATAATGTGGTGTAATTGTCTCTGTTTTTCTATTTTCCACTTTTTTTCATACAGGCCTTTTATGCTGTTTCAGTATGAATACTACATTTGATTATAAAACCAAGTAAACATTAGCTTTACAATTAATTTACATGTTTTGAGATTCGTCAATAACTTTATGCTATTTTATTTATCTATACTCAATTGCCTATAAGGCATGTCATTCATCTGTTTATTATATAAGGGCGGAATAGGAAAATATAATGATTTATACACTGTAAATTCTTTATAATTTTTGTTTATTAGTAAGGGTAACAATTTTTTCTATCTTTGTAAGAAAACATAAAATAGCGATGTCTGTATTTATATTGCGGTGTCGCCCTATTTGTTTAGGACACCGCGGTAGATGGAAGAATGCCGGATGCGCGTTGTCGATCTCCATTTTAGTCCGATGATGGTAGTGTAAAAAAAATCATTACCTATAAGGGATGATGTGGTATAGGTGGTTGTAGTGGTGATGTAAGTTGATATTGGATGTATGTATGAAGAGGTATGTTCAATGAGGTGGTGTGTATTGTGTGTAGATGGATGTTGCAACAGTGAAGAAGGAAAAAGTTGTGGTGGTGAGGAGTTAATGGTTGATGAAGGGTTGGAAGAAGCAATGGGATGGCAGTTGGAGGAGTTGTTGTTGTGAACTGCTGGTGGAGTTGGTAGCTGTGAATTGTCTGCAGTTTGTTGTAGTAAGTTTGTGATGGCAAGTGTATGTTCAGGTTGTTTGTGATGGCAAGTTGGTTTGTGTTGTGATGTCTGGTTGGTCCGGGGTGGTAGTATTTACTATAATATGGCTAGAGGACAGTAGGAAAGTGAAAGACAGCAGGGGCAATGAAAGTAAGTTGGTGATGACTATAGTGGGTAGAAGTAGCTTCTAATAGTGGCAGTAGGGTAATGTAGTTGCTTGTTTGAGGTGGCATTGTGAATTTGATGTGTTCAGGAGGTTTGGGCATATACAGTTTGTTGGAGAATGGTGGATGTATATATGGTATGCAGGCAGACAGGGAGTATGTTGATGGAAGTGGCAGAAAGCAGGGATTGTTATGGGTATTTGCAGATGGCTGATGACACAAATGAACACAGCAGTTTGTTGAGTAGTAATTGCAGAAGTATATGCAACTAGATCAGATCTTGCATGTTGGAATTCTGTAATGTTTGTACTTTGTAATATTTGGAAGGATTGCTTTAATGTTTCAACTCTGTAATGTTTGTACACTTATTAAATTGACATTATTTTCTATTTCTCTGTGTTAACTTGGCTGCAGGCTTATGTTTTATTCAATGGTTATGCACTTGCTTTAATGTTTGTACACTGTAATGAAAAATATATCACATTTCTTTCTGAGCATGCTCTTGTGTTATATTTGTTGATTATAATCTTTATTCGTTTATGAAGATTTAGTTTGATTGCTATTATTAAAAGATTTCCAATTCCATTGAGATTTAGCTGTATTATAGCGGCTATAATGAGCTATTGAATAAATATTTTATAGCGGCAAAATGGTGTTATAAAGATTTCCAGTTCTGTTGAGATTTAGCTGTATTATAGCGGCTATAATGAGCTATTGAATTAACGTACCATAGCGGCGAATTTGCGTTATAAAACTAAGCTCAACCATAGCGGTATATTTTGTGTTATAAATATTCAATAGTTTTTTATAACATGTCGATATACAGCGCTTATCAAACCGCTATGGTTGTGATTAATAGCGGCTATATGCCGCTATAAAAGACACTTTTTGTTGTAGTGTATAAAATCGACAAATATGCAGGTTGTTACAGGGAGGTTCTGGAGCTGATTGACCGTAGTGATAGGTATGTTTTTGTTTTGTTTTGTGTCACTGTTTTGTAAGTTTGGATGGTACATTGAGTTGGTGGAGTTGGATTTGAACTGTTGTGTATATTGTTTGATGATACATTTGGTGGTAGTAATTCTGACATTTGGGAGTTGATGGTGAGGAGTTGGTGAAAGATTGACGTATATATTGTACAATTAGATGTATGTAAATTATGTTAGCGATGTTTGGTTTGATTTTGTACGAATTATGTTTGATTTATTTCTTTATGATATTTAATTATCATTCTATGGTTTAATTTCATATTGGATATTTGAGTTGGATATATTGTGTTGGGTGAAATATATTGTATTTATGGATTGTGGATGGAAGGCCAAATCATAGTTGAAATTCAGAAAAAAATTTCCAGGTTTTTCGACGGCTTCCGACGGCCTGTAAGCCAAAATTTGCCGACAGATTCTGATGGCTCGAGGCGGCCCAATTCTAACGGCTCCCGATGGCTACCGACGGCTTTCGGCACAAAGAGTGATCGTCCACGTGTCTTCCGACGGCCGTCCAAAGCCGTCGGTTAGCAATCGAAAGCAGTCGGAAAGTCAGTCGATAGAGCCTGTCGGGAGCCGTCGAAAAATCTGTTCACCAACGGATTTTTTTGCAGTGGCTTTTTACGACGGCTCCCGACGACTTTCGATGGCCGCCGACGGGCTGGAGCCATCGGAAAATGATCTGCCTCTTGTAGTGGAACTAGCCATAAATATTTGTAATTTAATATTGATAATGTACCTTTGTTGCATAAAATGATCGTGAGTTTATTATATGTTATATACACACATACATGTATGTTTGTATGTGTGTATCCATGTATACACACACACAAAAACATGCACATACACACACATATATATAGACACACATGCAAAAAAAAGGATCGGCTTCTCCTCATTTTCGCTACTTCTCAAATCCCCCTTGATTTCAACCATATGTTCTGATTTAAATAATATAGTTTCACTTTATTGAAGTATATATGTGTGTGTATGTATATACACTCTCAGACTGATTACAAACTGTATTTCAGCCTTTACAAATATATAAAACTAAAATTTTAGTCTTTTAATTTTGAAATAAAATTTCAGTTTTATATTATTTGTGCGACTAGAGAATTAAGACTACAATTTCATTTTGCAACCGAATTCAAAAGTTTATATAAAGACTTAATTATTCATTTAATGACTCAATTCCACCGTCTTTAATTAATTTCTTTAGTACTAGTTATATTTGTTCTATACATAGAGATATAGATAGTATGCAAATAAGCAATAATAAATTTTGTAAATAAAGTGACTTTTAATTTTAGAAACAATGGAACTTTAAAGCAGAATTAATATGAAAAACATTAGTCGTAAGCATGAATGGTTATGTTGACATATGATAAAATAATATGGCTATGGGTGTCTGAAGTATATGAAACATAATTAATGTACATTTACCTGCAAATTTCTACTGACATTGCTTGTATATATTTTACGCATTCAAAAAAAAATTTGTTTGTAATATAGGGATAAGCATATAGGTAGAATATGCAGAATAAAAATATAATAGAATTTCTAAATAGAATAAATATGCTAAACGTAGTTGTGAATATGCACGGTATGTTGAGGCAAGATGAAAAATGTAAGGCTGTAGATATGTGAAATATGTGTAGTAGATTTACCTGAAGCACTCTACTGACATTACTAACTCCAAATATTTTAAGAACGGAATGAAATCTTTTTTGATCGGATGCTAGGAAGTAAGGAGCTAGAAGACAATCTTCACTCCATCCTCTTCTTAGAAATTTGCATGGGGCACACCTAGTGGAATTCATCACTATTACTTAAATAATTTCTTAAATTTATTAAATATTATGGTTGACATCTTTGCATTTATAAAGAGTATTTTTATTTTTAAATTCTGGAAAATAGCCGTTACCTTCTATTTTGGTATGTAGTAACTACTATAATATTTAAAAATTAGTCATGGTAAGAAATGATATGAGGGAAAGTGAAGAAGAATATAGATAGATTGAAAATTGCTTCTTTTACTGATTATAATTTCTATGCTTGTTTACAATCTATTCAATGAAATTATGACTTCATATTGTGATGGTATATATGATATAATGACTAATGCCTAGTTTGAAATGAGTTGAATTTATTTGACATGCTCTTTAATCATATATCTATCAATACTAAAAAATTACAAATAAATCAGTCTATAACATATGTTAATCAAACTTAACTAGTAAGGATTTCCTTTTAGTTTTACACCATACACAACAACAACATGAACTAATGTTTTTGTTCTCGCTATTTTATTTTCGCAATTTCAAAGGAAAAAAGCATATTAACCAAACAAAACAGGCATTAGGATCATTCATCTATAATAAAACATCAAAAACTTATGATAAAAGAATAAATTATTTTTCCCTTCCTGCTTTTACACTGCTTTTGATGTTTCTATTTCTTACGAAGGTTCGACAATATTGAATAGTAGCACTCGTGCATATAAATAAATTTTCGCACTGGATATTTTAGCTGTTATTCATTTTGATTTGATAATTAATTTTGTAATGTTTAGTGGGGAGGCTCACCTATAAAAGTTGATTGTTGAATCATGCTACTGAAACTTCTACATATTTATGTGGTAAGTATTATCTTTACTTACCTTGTACATTGAGGATACAAGTTTAAAATTGATTATTTACCACTTCGTCATCATGAACTATATTATGTTCTAGGATATGAACAAATCCTGAATATTTTAAAATCACATAATGAAATCTTAAACTGCTATTACTCAAAATTGTTTTGTTATCGAAAGCACACTCATTATTTGAAAAATGAATTTAAGATTTTACTAGACATGCCAATATATATTTTGAATAAGAAGCACATTTTATCATTGCAAACATGTTTTATTCATAATTTTATCAAAAATGACAATGCTACAAATCCATATTATGAAAAAATCGTTAAAGTAGACATTTCAGAGAGTTATGCGAAAAATTAGCATGAACATTAAAAAATACATGGTGGTTAAAGTTGAAAATGCGTAGCATAATGTCATAACACGAGATGAGATTAAAGACATTGTTGTTGCAATAGGATGACACTGATCCAAATTTCCAGTTGAATTTATTAATTTTTGCGTATCGATTAAAGTACTGTGCACTTCTGTATTTGAATTGAGTAGTTTAACTATGATGGAAAATAAGTTAATTGGTAATAGATAAGTGCTAATTATTAATTTTGATTGTTAACGATTAAATATTTGAAAAATTACTTGACAAATGATTACTGATTTATAAAATAGGGAACACACAAAAATTACTTCTAATCGACTCTCTCATCCATAAACGCTAATCTTACTAACCGTGAAGTTTTAAAACTTCAGAATTTCAAAATTATAGGTTCCATGTTGTCCCCTTACACACCCTTAATCAAATCTACAAATAAATAAAAATGATTTACCAATGCGAGAAGAATTATGGATACGGGGCTAGAAGAAAGTTAATATTTTCATTTAGTGGTTGCATGAATTGGTTAAATGCACAAATTAGTTAAGGAAACTTTTTGAACCAATGACACCATCTCGAAAGTTTAGTTCGAAGAAAAAACATTAAGAAACTATTTATTAACATAGTGTTATCTGTGAAATTCCAAACTAAATATACTTACAGCAAAATTATTGTTTTTATGCAAATGTATATACATGTAGAATTACTTTGTCCTTTGGCCAAAAATTATCGACCCACTTCTTTTGTTTAAAAAAGATCAAAAACTATTTCCTCCGGCCTATTTTCCCTTTATTATTATTATCATTGCCATTTGAAGAAAAGAATGTGATGATAACCAAACCACCCCATGACCACTTGTATTTTACACCTATACTTCATAAATATATAAACACATTATTAGAATATAAAGTAATACAAACAAGGTCATAACAAACAAGGGCACATGTAGAGTAACACAAAAAGAACAATACACAACCATAGTACAGTACACAACTACAATAGTGCTCTAAGCATTAATAACATAAAAACACGTAACATGTATAAGCTCAATATAGAGCAACATAAAGAAAAAAAATTACAACATAGGCAAAGCTTCTAGAGCTAAAATTATGAAGAACATGAATTCCCACATCAATTACTTAAGCTATCATGTGTAACATGCCTCCTCTTTCATTTGGTTTTAGTAATAATTGACACATAAAGAAAACTTTATTAGTTGACGTAAACTGGAATTCACACCTTTGATAGAGTTTGAAAAAAAAAATACTATTTTGGGAAATTTCACCTACAACACGATGGATGCTAAAAACAATAAGAAGCATAGAAATAGTTGTAGGCTCAATAATAGAAGTGATATCGCTTCGTTACAAGGTCAAGACAAAGAAGCAAGAGGATCGAAAGATAACTCGAAGAAAGTCAAAAGAAAAACACATATTTCAAAGAGCTAAGCAAATGGTTTGTCATTTGAAAGCTTGAAACAGTTCAACGGGTAAAAAGGGAATTGATTTCGTAGGCCTCAACTACTGAGTAAGAAATTCAGTTTGTCAGCTTAAACCAGCAAATGGAGAATTTGGTTCGGTAGACTTCCACTGAAACAAATAATACTGAACTAATAAATGCCAAACTGAACTAGTCAAACATGAGAAGTTCCTATTTTTAGGAGATTATCCATCAACTACTATATACTAGTACGAACATGCGCTAAGCCCATGGGGTTTTCAAAAAATGATACAAAACATCACATATTCAAACATATGCTTATGTAATCACTAACCACACAAAGTATAACTAACTTTTTCACAGCATAATATTTTAATACAACAACATCAACTATTAGAAATCCTAACTTGACAAGAGTTACATACTAAGCACGGCTATTAATTTAGGAATGAAAGAGATATAGGTTCGAAAGTGTTTATCGCACTTTTAACATATAAATTTAAATACGTACATAATGCTACATGATAATAGTATTCCAAATCTTGTACAGAGAAACTATTCTAAAAGTGAAGTACTCCAAGTGTATTTTAAAGGAATAACAATCTAAGAATTATATCAATTGACTTTTTAACATCATCCACTACTAACTGACTTGGAAAATTAAATAGCTTTAAAACATGATGTTTTCAAATACGTCTAAGATATAATTATATGGGAAACATACATAAAGTATAAACATTGTGTAGTTTTATTTTCTGAATAATCAAACTATTTTTTTGCCTATATAAGTATTCTTGTAAATACCATAATTTAAATAAATAGTAAATAAATTAGAATAATCCAAAATTACATAGTATATTACTACAACAAAAAATACTTGTGAAAATATATATAAAATACCGTAGATGTCATTTCACTGAAGATGATAGTGAGATAAGTGCAGTCAATGAATTAAACTGCTAAAAATTAGTTTTTACTATTGAAATGAATTAAACAACTAAAAACTCATTAATATTGTTGGAATAAATTTACTGTTGTATAATATAATAAAATAATAAAGTAATTTATAAAACGTGTACCTATGCATAGAAAGCAAGAAATATTTAAGTGAACTTACAAATGATACTTAGAAAAATAATAGCTATAGAGAATGCAAAAAGTTACCATTATTAAGTTCCTATACTATAAACTAAATTTTGGAGGAACCATGATTTACTAAAAAATAAATTATGCAATTTTTCTACAAATAGCAAAGAAAAAACTTGCACTTAAACTATGTATATCAAAGGTCATCTTTGTGTTTTCGAATTCTTTCTTAAATGAGCTAAATAAAATGACATTTGTCATACCACTCCTTCAACAAATAAAATTTACCTCAGGCCTAACTGTGCATTCAAGCATGGTTTCATTTAAATTTGATGCCTTATTTTATAACTTACCTCTTTTACATTCTTTTAGTCATGTAACCAATAATTTTTTTCCTCTTTTTATAATATCGTGACTTAACATTCACCGTGAGTTCTTTGTTATTCCAATAGGACATTGTCCACAAATTTTCTTTGATGCATTATTCCAATATTGATACGAATGCTTATCATATTTTTTTTTGCACGTACATCCTGTTGGAAATGCAAATTATCGATCTTAAGGCAGAATTAACACTAGAGGAGGAGGTGAATAGTGTTTAATGGACTTTATGGAAATTTTGAAATCTTTTGAAATTAAACACAGACAGATGCGATTCACAAACATAAAGACAATCAGAGAATCAGACACAGATGCAAATAGTAAATAAAAAGCAGCAAAGAAAAGAACACACCAGAATTTTATACAGGTTCAGTGTTACTCTACATGCAGTCCCACACAATTTGTTATGCAGATTTCTTTTCAAATATAATGTCGATATTACAACCTCGATTTCAAGGCCACAAGATACACCCTCCTGTCTTCAAGTACAGGGCAAACTCTCTTGGTTTAACTAGGCTACGAGTTCACCTAATTGATTCACGGGCTACAAACACCCAATTGATTTACGGGCCACAATCACACCGTTTCCAATACCACTTTGATAGATAGAGAGACTCGATACACTTCTTTGATTAAAATGATCCTATAACTCTGAATAGCACTGAGATCTTTGAGAGAGAGTGGCAAAGAATCAAACTAGAGATGATCAAGTTTGATTAACATAGGATTTCGGTGGGGTTTTGTTAAAATATAAGAGAATATTTGAGTGGAGAAGTTGTGATGAAATGAAGAAAACCAACTTAACTTCATTGAAAACAACTGGTACTTATAGAAGAACAACAGTCATATACATTCGTGAAAGGTTATGACGAATAGACACTTCATTTGAAAATTTGAAATTTGAATTTCTACGGTCAGCAGGTCAACATGGGGGGTTGGGTATGTCAACATGCATATGTATATTTTTAAAATTAATTTTTCTTTAAAATAATTTCTATTCTAAAACTTGTCAAAACAATTTCTAAACTTTGTAAACCATTTTGAATATAGTTTTAACTTATAAAAGATATTTAAAAATTAATCTTAAAAATATATAATATATAATATAAAAGTAATATTAAAAACCAAGTATAGAATATATTTTTGAAATTTAAAGCTATAATATTAAAACCAGGAGATAGTTTAAAAATAAGAGATGATTTTGAAATCAAAATATAAAAGATAATAAAAATAGTTTAAGGCTAAAATATTTAAACTGAAAGAGATGACTTTTAAAAAGTTTTCGAAAAAATATTTAAAATAAATCATTTTGAAAATTTCGTGGATTCCATTCCACTAGAGATGGTCATGGGTTCCATCCCACTAAAGAGGTCGTGGTTCCATCCTACTATGTAACAACCCGCATATTTTATGATTGTATATTTAAATGTTTTATTTAAATATAGCATCATTAATCGAATTAAAGTCTGAAAAGCCACTTTTTGTAAACAGTCGAATTGGGACTCGAGACCACTTCCATTGAGTCCAAAATGGCGTTTACAACTTTTTTGAGTATAAACATCGATATGTTTGGAGTTAAGTAGAATTTGCTATTTTTCTACTTGGGCTTTGGGTTGGGGTTTCAGCCCACTAACCCATCTTAATATCCTAACTCAGCCCCCCTCTCCTCTTCATACACTATCATTTCCTAACACTGCAAGCTATAGAAAAATGGGGGAAGAGAAAAGGAATTAGAAATTACTAAGCCCTAGATTCATTTGCAAACTCAAGTTCTTGCTCCAAATTTAAAGAGAAGCTTGGTAAGCATCCTCTTCATCTTCTCCATCTCATTTCCTCTTCAATTTCAGAAATTTACTGAACCCTAACTTAGGAAATGTTTTTATTTTGAGCTTATATTGAAGCTTCTTGGGTTAAAATTGAAGAGTGATTGTTCTTGCCTTACTCTATAGCTTCTCTCTTGTGTATTGAGTTAAAAAGGTGAGTTTTGAACTCACATCTATGTCTATATCTTTGATAGTTGTTAGGTAGTGATTCCTAACATCTATTTCTTGTCCATTTGTTTGGATTGAATTGGTTTTATGAATATTCCAATTTTTGGCGTTTTGAAGTTAAATCTTTAAAATTCTTAGCTTTGATGTTTGATCATGCTTTTGGTGGCATATCGAAGAGCTTATTGGGCTGGGTTACCGATTTGTGTAAACCCCTAGCGCCCATCGCTCGACCGATCGCAAATTGTTTGGGATTTTGCCCCTTAGGGGCTAGGCTGAGAATACTGGAATTTCCAGTTCAGTCGACTGAACTAGAGGGTCAGTCGACTGAACCGAACCTAGGAAATTTCCTGGGCCAGTATTAATCGACTGACCACTCTAGGTCAGTCGACTGTGCCTGGAAACCGAAAGTTTCCAGGCATGATTCAGTCGACTGACCACCCAGGTTCAGTCGACTGAACCTGGAAAAAAAAAGTTTCCAGGATTTGTGTCAGTCGACTTACCACCCTGGTCCAGTCGACTGAATCTGTTGTCTCTGCCTATTTTGCCTTTTGTGTTTGAGTTTCCAATTTTTAATCGATTCTTGTTTCTCCAATTTGTTGTTATCACCTTTGTTGACTTTGACAACTTCTTTTTGTGATTTTTTGGAATATCCATTTTGATGGATTCGGTACCGATTTTTATGGATTTGATTCACGTCTCCGAATGTTTATTTTGGTGATTGATTGTTTCTACAATCATTTATGTGACTTGTCACTTTAAAATACAAAGGTTTCTATACTAGTAGTAAATATTCAAACTCTTTCACAAAACCGATTTCAACGTTATTTTTAATACAAAGCTCGTTTATAAAACCGTTTTCTAATCTATTAGTATATACAAGCCTTTACCTCATTCGTATGAGAAATCTAATTAAACAGTTTAGCAAAACAAGTGGTATGAAACGCTTGCGTTTACTCTGTCGGTTAATTCTTAGACTTGTTCGATTGAACTCTTGTGACAATTTTGGAGTGGAAATCTACAATTTGTTCGTAATTATTTAAGTTAAGCTAGTGGTTATGGGACATGAAGCTAAACTCATTTATTTACTAGCTTGGTGTAATCGACACTTCTTGATGATCGTTGATGATCATTTTATGGTTTAGACTAGCGATTTGCGATGTCTCTTTGTCCACGTGGGGGACTGTACCACGATTTATGGAGCTTCGTCTCATTTTTATAGGCTAGCGACCTATGCTTTTGTGGAGTTCGGTTCATCGGGAGTAACGCTGTACTACGTCGTTGTTTCGTACTATTTGTGTTCAGGTTCATCGGGCGTAACGTTGTACTACGTCGTTGTTCCGTATTGTTTGAGTTTGGTTCATCGGGCGTAACGCTGTACTACGTCGATGTTCTGGATTATTTGAGTTTCTGGTTCCTCGGGCGTTCACTGTACTACGTCGTGGCACCGGCTCTATGGTTAGCGACAATGGGTTAGCAACCCGTTTGTGATACACGTGTTGGTGAGTTTTCATGCTCCCGTTTGTGATAGGCCTTCCCCCTTTTGTGATTTCTAAATTTCTAGTTGATGATTTCTAGAATTTGTGTTTCACTGATTTTTGCGATTGACATTGATATGTTTTGTCAATATTCGTGTTTTGGTGAATAAATGAAAGAATGTGATTCTTTTTGGTGCTTTGAGAATCTTGAGATATTGTATGATTTTTGTTGTTATTTGATGTATACTTGTCACAATATGGCATTTTTGTTATTATACGTTTTTGGTCATATCTCTTTATCTATCTCATTTTATCTGATATTTATAGCTAGACTGATACGTTTATTATTTTCTTCTTAAATAATACTCGGGTCAGACCGAGATATTTCAGGTGCTCCTGCTTGACTTCTTATCAGGGTCCTCCACCTGACTTTTGGCAAACTACTTTAGCATATTAGTTTTTGTTAGTATATATTTGAGATAGAGACTCCTTGATGTATACTTATTCTTTTGTCTAGCACTTGTATCTATTCTTTTGTGAAGTAGTGGATCTTGTTTGACCACTACTTTGATGTACACTTCTATGTGTTATATTCATATCTGTTTCCGCCTCTATGATATGAATATCTGTGACTGATTTGTGTTATGTTATTTCTATACTTGTTTCCGAAGGCCTCATAGCCACTGTGTGGTAGCTTTGAGTTTGTGTTTGATATTACGGGTTTTCGCCTGAAATGAAATGTAAGTTATATTATCTGACATATCGATACTCGCACAAAGCAATTACACAGATGGTCGCTCCTCCACAGCCTTATTCTTCATGCTAGTTGACGGCATTACCTCGTAGTGTCCTTAGCTAGTGTCAGTATAGAGGTGGGGCGTCACAGCTTGGTATCAGAGCCAAACTTCAGAACAATGTAGAATAATCTAGCAAGGATCGTTGTCCTAAGTCTTTCTTAGGAATCGTGCCATAGGATTTAATTCGAGTCTTCGTACCGTTCTATCCTATTTCTTTTTATGATGCCTTGTTTTATCAATCAAGTTTGTTTGATATTCATTTTGTGAATAACCTTTTTCCTCTTCTTTCTTTCTTAAAGAAGAGAAATGGTTAGACCAGGCCGTCCCAGCGCCGGTCAATCTAATTCTACTCCTCAGGACGGAGTATTTATGTCAGCTCAATAACTTTTAGATCTTGTGAACAATGCCCAAGCTGCCGGACCCGTTCCAGCGCCTACTCACCCTAAATCCCGGTTTGCACGCTTGTGTAGAGATTATACCGCTTTGGGTGGTAGGCCATTCAAGGGATCTGAAAACATTATAGAAATCCAAGCTTGGCTTAGATCATGCGATCGCATCTTTTCCCGCATCGATCTTATTGATTCACTTCGTGTCCAAGTGGCTTCTAGCATGCTCCAAGAAAGGGCATTAGATTGGGATAAGCTTTTGATTTCTGAAATTATCGAAGCGGATCTTACATGGGAGCAATTCCGGGAAAGATTCGAATTGGAGTTTGTGTTGGAGGCTGAAAAAGCAACTTTAGCACGACGCTTTACTGACCTTGTTCAAGGTGAATCTTCTGTGACGGATTACGTCGCATCTTTGAATCTCTTTCTAAATATGGGGTCGAATATATTAATACCCCGTTGAAGAAAAATCAGAGATTTTTTTATGGGTTGAATAAGAACCTCAAAAAGCCTTTACTTCTGAAACTAGAAGTTTCTTTAGATCAGCCTATAGATATCGCTCTTCGACTAGAAGAGGCCGATAGAGAAAGTGATGTTGAAGTTGTGAGTGCCAAACAGAACTTCAACAATAACATGAAAAGGCCTATTAAGTTCAAAGGCCCCAATCCCAACAAGAAAGGGAAGCAAGAAACTTCGATAGCAAAGACTCCTACCTTTAGTCGTGGACGATGCTACAATTATGGTCTTACGGACCACTATGCAAATGAGTGCCCGAAACCATTTTTTCTCGTTATTGCAAAAGTTCGGGCCATCTTATATCTACATGCCCATACTCCAAAGTAGAAGAGAGGGAGAGTTGAATGTCGTGCAAGCTCTTAGTGACACTTCTCTTGGTCAAGGTATTTCTCATTCTGTCCTTGACGATATTTGTTTTGTGATTATCTTATTCGAGTTCTTTTTGATTTGGGTTCATCTCATTATTTTTTATCAAAAGAACTTGATGATTCGTTCTCTTTTAATTATTATGGGCTTGATGACTTCACTGAGAATTGCGAATCCGGTTGATGGATCTACAACACTCAGTTTACTTTGTGAAAATGTCGAGATTATTTTATGTGATTATTCTTTTCGAGCCGATTTGCATGTTATGCGTTACTTAGGCTTCGAAATTGATTTTTTGAGAAAGGATTGGCTTGGTCATTATGAAGCCCACATCCTATGTCCTAAGCGGACTATATATCTTCGACATCCTCAATCTGTTAAGCAGATTTCTATTGTTCTTAATGATTTTGATTCCAATTTGGTGGCATCATTTTATTCTTTAAACCCACTTGATGAGGAGAATATTATTTCTCTCAATCAAGTAGTTTGTGAATTTTTCGGTATATTTGAGCTTGTCTTAGGAGTACCACCTAAGCAATCTATTATGTGGTGCTAAGGTCTTTTCAGCTCAACCTTGCCACCGGTTTTCATCAGCTACGAGTTACGGAGGATAACATTCAACTTACTGCATTCCGCACTCGTTATGATTCTTGTGAGTGGTTCGTTGTGCCATTCGGTTTGACGAACCATCTACCTTATTTCATCCATCTTATGAATCGAGTATTCTACAAATATCTCGATGAGTTTATCCTTGTATTTATTGATTATGGATGAAAACAAAAATATAAAATTTGCAAATCTTTTTAATAAGATATTTATAAGTATGATTGGATTTTGTTCTTAAAATGAGCAAAGAATATTTGTAAAAATTTTAAGCGACTTGTTTACGATATGGAAGATGATTTTGTGTTATTTTGCCCATTGAGTGCTTTAAGAATTCTTGTCGGTGCGCTTGATCAACGTTATCGATAGGAATTTCTTAAACGCTATGATCTCCTTTGATTTCATTATCAGTTTGAAGTATCATTATACTTTGGTTTCAGGTCAGTTTGGATAAAGCTAAAAACAACCCTTAGTTATTAAATTTGTTAGTAAAATTTATTATCAATTTCTTCCTTAATTTATAGTGGAAATTAGAGAGGCATCCCTATCATACTTTCATATTGTAAAGCAGATCCCTGTCAAAGTTTCATTGTAAATCCGGTCTCTATTTTCTAGAAACAAAGAAAATTTATTGTTGAAATGTCAACCACTTTTATAAATAAGTGCTGATATTTCAACAACTTTCCCTGTCAAAGTTTCATTATAAATCTGGTCCCTATTTTCTAGAAACAAAGAAAAATTATTGCTGAAATGTCAGCAACATTTATAAATAAGTGCTGATATTTCAGCAACTTTCATACACTATGTTCACAGTGTACAAAAAAGTTTCGGAAATGTCAGCAACTTTTCTGAAAAGTTGCATCATGCTCTGCAATAATCGTGAATAAAAAATAGGGACCTAATTTACACTGAAATTTAGTGAAGGACTTTTCGTGTATTTTGAACCTTAATAAGGACTTGTGCCAAAAGTACCCTAATTTATAACAGATACCGAATGTTTCTCATACCTTATAAACTTTATTATCGGTTTGTATATGTTTAATTCTTGTGTTATATGTACCGGACTCATCAAACAAATATAACTTTGAGTCTATAGCATGAAGAAGAGGACCAATTTATGTAATTATATTCATTCATATACCGATGACAAATGATACTTTCTATGTTTTGTATAGTATAAAATAATCAACTTTTGATTTAACGCCAGACATCCAATCTTATTCCTTTCTATATATAACCCTGACATAGAAATTTGCAAATATATGCATATTTTTTATTTTGTTGACAAAAACAAGAGATAAAGCATGCTGGTTTTGAATTAACCTATTAAGCAAAAAGATCCAAACATGTATTTCTCGAATAACATGATAAACAACAAGTGGTATTTAAAATTTCGCTAAATAAAAGATGACAACTAACCTTTTATTTTTGTAAGATTCTTTATGCAGAAGTTGACAATAAAAATACGAATATGAAGCAAATCGTTTGCCCTTCTGTTTTGGTCACTTCTTGTCCATGAAAGGAGGTTTAGGAAGAAACATTATTACCTAAAAATACAAAGAGAAAAGTATACTAAAACAACACAACAATGAAATAAGCAAACAATGCAAAAATTATAGTTGATGTTTCAAGATTGTATAACCAAACAATTAAAACACTTATTCCAACAACAACTGTTTTTTGCCAATAAAAATCCAATGACAGCAAATATTGATTTAATAGTGCAAGGCATTGGGTTAACATCTAGGGATTCAAATGTTATTGAAAAACTGCAAAAAAACCTAACCAGGCATTGAAATCAACTCAAATTGATAAATCAATTTTTACATAAGTTGAAATCAACTCAAATATACCTTACCGATCCAAATCAATTTCTACATAAATTGAAATCAACTCAAATTGATAATACGTACAATAAGAAATAAATTACCTACAGATTTATATGGAAGAAAACTATAGAATAGATGGGGATTGACTTGCAAGTAGAAGGTGGAAGTTCCTACATAGTCGACGATTGAAGTACGTCCATGGAAGTGCGATAGGATTGTTGTGGAGAGCTAGGGTTACCTGCAACGACGAGAGACTATATAAAGAGAAAACTATAGCGATTAGTTAGGGTTCATTTTTGTTTTGGGGTAGACGAGAAAGGAAAAAAAATAACAAGTGGGAATGAAAATAAGATTTATGCGGAAATGCAAAAATCTGAGCGGCCCTAAAAAAAATTAATAGACATAGCGAGTATGACTGCCATAGGTGCAGTCCCTGTGTGAAACACGTTGTATTTATTTTATTCTAGCCAAAGTGACAGCATCCCACTTTGAAACTCTATTTTCCATTGCGATAAAAATGGATTTTTCTTGTAGTGCTCATTCGTTCTTCTAGGGAATTTGTAAGGAAATCCGTCCACTAACGGTTAGGAGGTGATCTCCGATCTTATTCTCGTTTGTTTATTTCCTAGAGAACAAGGGTTGAATTTATTGGGAAATAGCGAACGTTGTTTCGAAGATACCGGGATCGAATTTGTGATCCGAAAACAACTTCGATCAATCGAATATGTTTTCGATATAAAGACAACAGCTTGGAGTCGAAGATGGAGCAGTGAAGTGCAAGGGCTAATCGCTACTAATCCTAAGGATGATTCCAAAATGGATGTAGTAGGAATAGTGCCTTCGGTTCCGTTCGGACCGGGAACGGACTTGTATGGATGAATGCTAGCAGTACATTGTCATTGGAGGACTACGAGAGTTCTAATTGAAATTCGGCCTTAAAAGGTAACGCTTAGTCTCAAGCCTCATCAACTGGGAATGACTGAAAATCAGGGGATATGCAGCAAGGCTAAGTGGGTAGCTTCCAATTAGGGTAAGATTTCCCCTGTTTACAGTCCCTTTATTTCGGCTATGTGGCGGTTGTTGATCCCAACCGCGGGGTGATCTTATTTGGGCTATTCAGTAAGGGGTAGTTCGGTCTTGTGTTGTAGGGGATCGCGAGTGGTCCTCGGTATACTGATCTAGACCAGGTACCATGACCTAGTCATTCAGTTGTAAATCCATTCTTCCTACGTGCCTTTACGATTTTGGTTGTAGAGCCTAGTATGTTGGAATTTAATTAATGTAACAATTTCGGCTATTTGAATAAGTATTTGTACTTAGACACTATTTGAATATCAGAAAATTTTGATAAGAAAGTTTTTGGTTATCGTAAGGAAAAACTCGACATGTTTATTTATGGCGTGGTCTTACGAGATACCTTTGATTTCAAAGGGTTTTGAAAACTTTAATAATTCAATTGAGTGTGTTTTCTCACGCTGGTTTTCCAGACTCACTCGGGTGTTATTTTATTATAATGCTCGGATAAGACCGAGTATTACAGATACAGGATAGGATGCTATGGAGCTCTGGAGATGAGTTGGATGACGAGACGTATCACACGTACTGGATGTGTATTCCGCAATGCAGTGTAAGCTATATAGTCAGTGTAACGACCCTGAATTTTAATCTATTTTAAATCGATAATTAAATTTACTTTTATGAAAATTTGTGAAATAGATGGTTAAATGGATGCGAGTATCCCCGAACTCAAGTAAATTCTGTATGAATCATTTAAATTTAAGAATATTGTATATATATATATGTGTATGAGAATATATATATAATAATAAAGCATAAACTGTAAAGTCAAACAACGTGTTAATATATTATGTAAAATATTAAGTAAATAAATAAGCGAACGCTAAATAAACAAACAACATAATTGGATAACAAGTAAATTGATAAATTTGACAACAAACACACTAGATAAATAAATAACATATTAGTATCAATAGGGAAAGTAACAAAATTTAATAACAATCCTTTACATTTCATTATCAAACTAGAATGTGTACAGGCAAGTGAAAATATGAGATAAGTATGTATAAACAAAATATATACATGCATAGGCTTGAACAAGTATAAACAATATCTCATATTTTTGGTACAGCCGAGACTAAAGAAAAGAAAAGAAAAATTTATAAATGAGGTGTGGTACAAAGCAAATAAAATAAAGGTAATGGTACAAGCTAATTAATGTTTGGCCACCAAATCAACATCTTCATATTTGGTTGCAGCCGAAGGAAAAATATATATATATATACGAATTGTACAAAACAATAAATGCCATCATCTCTTTAGCCACCAAACCAGACATCAGTAGACAAAGCAAGAAAATATCACTGCTAAAGTTTGTACCAAATAAGATATCACCTGTAAGCTTCATTCCTCTTATATCCATCACACTCTGCATCATTTCGTTTCACTCAAACAATACTTCAATTAAAATAACAATGCAATCGACTACAAACCAGAGAATTAAGGTGAGAACTTCAGCTTGCAATTCAAGATAGTTTCAAAATGATGAAAGCTCTGTTCTTCAAAGCATAGTGAGTAACACTTTAATTTAAAATTTTAACTTAGGTTGACACAGCTTGTTTTCTCTGTGATGAGGTATGTTATATATATGTATGTTGTGTAAAATCTGGATAAGTCTGATTTCTTCCCTGTTCTGATATCAGATGACATTTCTTGAAGAAATATGCAAACAACTTTTCCTCTCCTGTTTTAAAAATTGTTTGGATGTGGGATATAAACGAGAATTGTTTGTTTAACTGGAATATAAGTGGTAAAAAATTTAAATAAGCTTAAACAACTAATAATCTCCACTGGTAACTAAGAAAAACCATGTACATTCAAAAATATGTTTAAAATCAAATTCCTTGTTTTGAGGATTCAGATATCTCAAGTGAAAACACATACTAAACCTTGATTTTTAAATCAAAAATTATAATTTTTCGAGCTTTGGTTGAAGAGCAGTTTTGGTTGCACTGTCTCGAGCATTTTGAGCTACCGCAGGCGATCGCGATGATTAGGAGTGTCGTGGTTTGGTTTGATGGTAGAGGGAGGTTCAGGGATTAGTGGAAAAATAGTGGGATGGTCGGAAAATCATCGTGGTGGCGGTGAGGAGTGTTTAAAGTCTGGTGACCTAATTTGAGTGGTTCGAGATTTTTGTCTCGTTCGAAGCCATGAAGCGATCGAGTGATTCGAGCTTCCAGGGTTGGATTCGGGGAAGGTAGACGAGGCTAAGGGCGGAGTGCGATGGTCACTGGTGATTGGAGGTGGGAACGCGGCGAGGTTTCCAGGCTATGGTTTTGCTCTAGTTTCATGACAGGAACTCGATTTCGTTCGTATGCCTGAATGGATGATCGGAGGCCGGAGAGGGGATGTCGAGATGATCGTCGAGATGTGGAGGTGGTCGTAGATGACCGGACGTGGCCGGACCCTCGGTGCACGTGCACAGTCGAGATCTGGTGGTGTTTGTCTGAGTTGACAGGTGAAATTAACTCGAGAATTTCTCGAGTAATCTCGTCGTTTGGTTCGGGGGATTTGCAGTTTTTCTCGAAGTAAAATTTAGTGAACTCGGGTAGGTTAGTTTAACACAGAATCAACAGTACCAGTTTTAACTCGAGTACCATACTCGGGTAGATTTAGTTTTAGCTTGGGTAATTTCAATGTTTTCTCGAAGCAAAGTGGAAATGGTCTCGGGTCAGTCATGTTCCAGTATTAAACAGTGGAAATTTTACAGTTTTTAAATTTATTAAGTTTAAATTTGTAATTGATGTAAAACTGAGGTTTAATTTAAGTATTAAATCCAGATTTTGTGAAATAAAAGAAAGTTATAAAATTTAAATACTTTAAATAAGTAGATATTTGAAATTGTAGGGGATTTGATTTAAATCCCTTCATAACAAAGAATGGCTTTAATTTGTAAATTTAAAAGTTTTAAAAGTTAGTTTTATAAAGGGATTGAAAGTGTTCAAGTTAATTACTTAAGTTTAAATTAATAATCACTTGACGATTTTGAAAATAAAAATTACTTAGAGAAGTAATAAATAGATAATTACTGAATGTAATTAATTAAATGATAATTTGAAATGTGAATTAATTATTTGTTAATAAATCAAAGGATTAATTAATAATGGCAATTAATTAAGATTAATTTAATAATGAAAGATTAATTGATTCATTGATTTAAGAATGCTTAGTTAATAATTAAGAGTTAACTAATAAATTTGAAAGAAGATTTATTTCAAATAATTTGTAATTAAATTACGATAATTAACCCGGATTATTAAATTGATACATCTGATTTAAATCAACCAGTTGATTAATAAATTTACTTATGAATATTTGGATTTGATTGGATGATTGAATTGTTTGATATTCTGATATATGATGCTTTGTGATACATCCTGATTTATGATGTGATCTGTAATTTACTTATCTGCGATATATATCTGTTTCTGTGATATATTACTATGTGAATATGAAACCCTTGACCCGTAAACGACATTTGAATTTCGATGCGACAGGGAGTCGGATTCCAGTTGGTTATCCGAAACCCACATCGAATTGTAATAGTGAATCTTTGTGACCGATAAATTTATTTTATCTGTGAAACTGTGAATGAAGATAAGCGTTATCGATTATACCGCTTATCGATATTGGTATATCTGTGATGATTGATGTTGTTGCACTATTGTGTGAAACCCCTGGACTACACTTTTACACACACAAATATGGATTTCACGTGGAAATCGGTTAAGTCACAGATAATTTAAATTTGATGTTTTTGAAATTGAAATTTTAATTTCAATTGATTTTGAAATTGGAAATTTGGGTTTAAAGTGAAAAACTTTTGAAATAGAATTTCAAAGATAAAATTAGTTATTTTGAATAACTTAATCGAGTTTTGAAAATTTAAATAATTTGATTTAAATTTGAATTCAAGTTTGGAATTGAATCTTATGATTTGAAACTAGGGATTAAAGATGATATAAATGTGTTTGTATGAATCTAAACCATTTAAAAGTATAATTTTAAGAATTTGGATTTAACCCAAAGACTTTAACTCGTATGAATGAATCGGATTTTCTGAAATGAAACTGTTGTTTAAAAAGAATAAAAGCTTTCCGATAAGGAATGAAATTCCAGTTTAATTAAAGGAATTTCAAGATTGAATTGAAAAATGGTTTTCCAAGTTATGAATGAATTCTTTTTTTTGAAAGCTATGAATTAAATCTGTTTATTTTTAACAGATTTAAAGTGATGTTTTGTTTAAACCATTCGAAATGGGATTGTTTTGAAAGCTATAAGTTAAATCTTGATTTAAAGGTTTAACGAGTTAATCAAATTGAAATGGAAATTAATTTGGAAAATCTGTGAATGAATCTTTTGTTTAAAGATTTAAAATATGGAAATTGTTTAAACCGTTGAAGGTTGTTTAAAATAAATCTTTTTGTTTAAAAGATTTGAAATGGTAATTTGTTTTAACCATTTGAAAAGAGAAGTTTTGGGTAATAAGTTGTGACTTAATTGAAATCTCATATCCATATGTTTTTTTAAATATTTCGCTCATTATTCGGTTTAGCCGGGAGAGGACCTTTGGGTCGTATAACCCATTCCGAATATGTGATACATCGATATGGATAGCATTTGAAGACCGGTGTTGAAGACCAGATATTTTTGAAAATGGAAGGATTACCGTCGAGTTACTCTACATCGGCTGATCCCCGGTATAGAGGTTTTATCATCCTTAGTGACGGGAAGTCCGGACGTGATTGGAAATTATCCGGATTTGCAAGGGCTTCGTGAGAAGTGCCTTCGGTTCTGTTCGATCCCGGAACAGACTTGTATGGATTGTATGTCTGACATTACACTTTGAGATATAAAGCCGATTTCTTTCAAATACATTTCTGTTGGTGGCGGAGAATTTATTCTCTTAGCTTAACACCCTTCTCTGAGACGTACTGTAACGACCACGACTTTCTCTCCACAGAAAGTCGCATCGTTAATAAGAAAGAAAGGGGTGAGAAGTAGAAAAGAAAAGAAGAGAAAGAAAACAAACACAAATACTCACAGCGCCGTTCGCCACCTAACGCAAAGCGAGAACCCCCTATCACGCTGTAATGTAGCAAACCCGATCCCGGTCTCATTGAAATCCAAAACGTATCTTTTAAGGCCAAGTTGTTTTAAGGTTAAAACAATTCAATTCTTATCTATACTACACACAGATAGATAATTTACAATAGATAATCCATATTATCATCCAAACAGATAATTCCTATTATCATTTCAATCCAACCAAACCTCTATATCATAGATCAGCACATCTCTTATCAGAGATATCAACAATGCAAAGCATTCAATATCATTCATCCATTCTTAAGTAATGATTTATATCATCTAATTAATTTAAAGTGAATTAAACTAATTACTTCATTCTATAAATCCTGCTTACTTAATTATAATTAAACCAATTAATTAATCATACTTTAAGTATCATCTTAATTAATCATTCCTGATTAATTACCCTTTAATTACTTTAAGTAATTAATACTTAATTAATTTCACAAATTAATTATCTTAATCCATTCAGTAATTAATCTTTAATTACTTCATTAATTAATTAACTATATTTAATTACATTAATCCTTAATTAATTACAATTAATTAATTGCTTTAATCACTTATTATTTATTAATTAATCTTAATTAATCAATTCTTAATTACATCATTAATTATATTAATCAATGACCCTTAATTACATTTTTAATTATTAATTACCTTAGTTAAATTAATTACATTAAGTAATTAACCTTTAATTAAACAACATTTATTAATCACTCTTTGATTAATCTCATCTAGTAATTAACTCCCCTTAATTACTCTTCCATAAATTAATTACTCATTAATTAATTATCTTTTAATTAATCCCTTGATTAATTATTCAAAAGTAATTAAACTCAAATTACTTTCATTATTAAAATCATCTTTAGTTAATTATCCATTAATTAACTTTAATTACTTTCCTAAGTAATTACACTTCACTAATTACATTTAAGTAATTACTTATTTCCAAATCATTATCTTAAATTAATTTAACTAATTAATTTAAACTTATCAAATTTACTTAATTAATTACCTTAAGTAATTATTTCCTTTAATTACTTTCATTAAGTAATTATACTTAACCAATTCATAAAAGATTTATCATTTATTAAAAACCTATACTTATCTAAATAAATGATTAATCCCAAATTAATTAACCTTAATTTATTAACTTATAATCCTAATTATTTAATTAATTAACACTAAATCATTAATTAATTAAATTACCAAATTATTCTTTAATTACCATATTAATTTAATGACTTCTTTATCATTAAACCTTAATTACTTTCTAAATTAAAGTATTAACCTTTAACTACTTTAATTTATTATTTACAAAAGGCTTTGAAAACTTTTATTTTTAAATCTTCCTTTTAATTCATTTTAAATTTAAGATTTAAAACAAATTACACATTTAACTTTAACCAAGACTTAAATCAAATTTACAAAATCTTTTTAAATCCAAATGTTAAGAAACACTTAATATTTAAAGATTTTTAAACCACTTTATTTAAATTCAAACCCCTTTTAAAATTATACTTTAAACATATTAAAGTTGTCTAAACATTTTAAATTTAATAAAAACTTATTTATTTCAACTAGGATACAAATTTAAACTTGAATCCATATGAAAACTTGATTTAAACTTAGTTTAAATCCTGCCTTTAAATTTTAAAAGTCATTTTAAATTTTGAAAACACTGTCAGGTTTAAAACCTGAGACACTAAACCTACCCGAGACAAATATCAAAATACCCGAGTAAAAACCCAATTTCCCCAAGTATTCCTTCTAGTTTCCTTTCCCTTTTCTTTTAAACTTTGTTATGTTTTAAAAATTTGAAACACGGTTAATCCACGCGAGTTTCCCTCTAAACAACTCGAACCAGAATCCCTTCTTCCCGAACATGACTTCGAGTCACTCGCTTATAAACTCGAGAAGACTGTGTTAAAAAAAAAAAAACTAAACACTGATACACCTAACACATGTTCACGTGCACAGTCGAGATGATCGTCTCCGACCATCAATACCATCACTAGCATGTCGACTTCGACCATCATCCACGATCGCGACCTCCAGAACCACGAACAAGCATCACCATCAAATTCGAGCAATTCTCGACCAAATCCTGGAACAACTCTTCAATCTGGAAGCAACTCAAATCCACTCCTCCGATCATCAGAACGTCTGCGCTTCCTGCCACGACTTCGACAACGTCTACACTTCCAAATCCCAGAAATTGATGACACTCGATCCACCATAGCAACCGAGAAAACCAAAATTCCGATCTACCTATAAACTAGGGTTAAAAACTTCCCTGATCAATTCCCAATGCCCCAGTGCTTAAACCACCCAATAGACATTTTTCCTGATCTCACCGCACATTCCTCCACCTCTAGATGAAACCCTGATCCCTCATCTCCCAATGATCACCAGAAATTGCCTCTAAACCACTTTCCAGTCATCTTAGAATTTCACAAAAAAGCCTAAACTAGAATTCCTGACTTTTATCTTAAAAATCATATTTTTCAAAGATGTTTTAAGTTATGTAATTAGATTATCAAATTATAATACTCGATTTAACGTGTATTTTAAAACTGCAACTGCATTTCATGATTTCAGGACAAATTCAAATCCATATGGCTTTTAATAAATTTTAGACTTAAATTTATGATTTAACAAACATATAATGTTTGAATCTCTAAGCCTAATAAAGATTAGATGATTAGATTTTGGATTTTAATCAAACTTCTATGTTCTGAACCAATAACAGAGATGGTTTTAAATACAAACAGGCATGCACACTTATAAACATTCATAAACACAGAGATAGCTCCTATATATGCATAACAAAGCATCATTTATCTCAGACTTCACAAATGAACAGCCATATATACTTAGCTTTTAATTTAAATTATTTACCTACTTGATAAATAACAGAGAATAGGTTTTTATGTGTAAACTGATAGGCTCATACATATATTTATACTAATTCATATAAGTTCAAATTAAAAACTAAAATACAAGCCAATATTATCACATGCAAACATATATCATATACTTTAAGTTTTAAAAATGAAAGTTACTCAAAGCCTTTTGTAAATAATAAATTAAAGTAGTTAAAGGTTAATACTTTAATTTAGAAAGTAATTAAGGTTTAATGATAAAGAAGTCATTAAATTAATATGGTAATTAAAGAATAATTTGGTAATTTAATTAATTAATGATTTAATGTTAATTAATTAAATAATTAGGATTATAAGTTAATAAATTAAGGTTAATTAATTTGGGATTAATCATTTATTTAGATAAGTATAGGTTTTTAATAAATGATAAATCTTTTATGAATTGGTTAAGTATAATTACTTAATGAAAGTAATTAAAGGAAATAATTACTTAAGGTAATTAATTAAGTAAATTTGATAAGTTTAAATTAATTAGTTAAATTAATTTAAGATAATGATTTGGAAATAAGTAATTACTTAAATGTAATTAGTGAAGTGTAATTACTTAGGAAAGTAATTAAAGTTAATTAATGGATAATTAACTAAAGATGATTTTAATAATGAAAGTAATTTGAGTTTAATTACTTTTGAATAATTAATCAAGGGATTAATTAAAAGATAATTAATTAATGAGTAATTAATTTATGGAAGAGTAATTAAGGGGAGTTAATTACTAGATGAGATTAATCAAAGAGTGATTAATAAATGTTGTTTAATTAAAGGTTAATTACTTAATGTAATTAATTTAATTAAGGTAATTAATAATTAAAAATGTAATTAAGGGTCATTGATTAATATAATTAATGATGTAATTAAGAATTGATTAATTAAGATTAATTAATAAATAATAAGTGATTAAAGCAATTAATTAATTGTAATTAATTAAGGATTAATGTAATTAAATATAGTTAATTAATTAATGAAGTAATTAAAGATTAATTACTGAATGGATTAAGATAATTAATTTGTGAAATTAATTAAGTATTAATTACTTAAAGTAATTAAAGGGTAATTAATCAGGAATGATTAATTAAGATGATACTTAAAGTATGATTAATTAATTGGTTTAATTATAATTAAGTAAGCAGGATTTATAGAATGAAGTAATTAGTTTAATTCACTTTAAATTAATTAGATGATATAAATCATTACTTAAGAATGGATGAATGATATTGAATGCTTTGCATTGTTGATATCTCTGATAAGAGATGTGCTGATCTATGATATAGAGGTTTGGTTGGATTGAAATGATAATAGGAATTATCTGTTTGGATGATAATATGGATTATCTATTGTAAATTATCTATCTGTGTGTAGTATAGATAAGAATTGAATTGTTTTAACCTTAAAACAACTTGGCCTTAAAAGATACGTTTTGGATTTCGATGAGACCGGGATCGGGTTTGCTACATTACAGCGTGATAGGGGGTTCTCGCTTTGCGTTAGGTGGCGAACGGCGCTGTGAGTATTTGTGTTTGTTTTCTTTCTCTTCTTTTCTTTTCTACTTCTCACCCCTTTCTTTCTTATTAACAATGCGACTTTCTGTGGAGAGAAAGTCGTGGTCGTTACACGTACGAGCTCAGAGGTTATGTAGTTGAAATTTATCAGCGATATATCCCAATTTGGTAATGTGGCATGCTGATTGTTGCTGTGTGATGATCAGTGTTTGATCATTTGTGATATGATCATTTGTTTGATCATTTATCTTTGTGATCATAGGTTGATCATCTGTTGACCCAAAGCGTGGCTTTTTGAAAAAGCATAGCTTTGTGGACGAGACTTCGTCAGGGCCTCACAACCCGGAAATGGTCGAAACAGGAATGTTGCAGCAAGGTTATGAGGGTCGCGCCCTTTAGGGTATGTCATTTCCTTTTGGAAAGGGGTGGTATTATGGTATGGAGCACTGATACTTACTCATGTGGATACACTTTATTTTGTGTGATGTTGGTTTAGAGGCGCCTCGGATAAAGGTCCCAAAGGACCGGGGGGTGGCATATTCGTGAGTTACCTGTTACAGGGGTAACCCGGCCTTGTTTTGCAGAGAGCAGTTTGTCTCTCGGGACGTCCCGCCAGAGGCGATCCCATGCGGCGGAAGGAAGTTCCTTAGCCTGACCATTTGTTGGAAATCCAAACAAAACAATACGAGCCCTGTACGGTTTTAGTTGTATTACCTGCTATGGAATGTGGCGGTAACCTGCTATTGAACATGGTAGCTATAGTAGGCATACGATACTGGTCGTATGTTGGCTAAGATTAATATTATACTTTCGAAATGTTTTCTACACACTATGCACTATTAATAATATCAAAAATGATTTGATTTGCGTAGTAAGCATTTTTGACTATCATAAGAAGAAATCTCCTCCAATTCTGCGTTTGCATTGTGTGTGTGGTGGGAGGTCTTATGGTAGTTTCATTTTCCAAAAGCATTACGGATTTCAATGTTTAAAACCTTTTGTGTTTGTTTAAAGATAAACTGTTTTTGTTGCTCACACCAGTCCCATGACTGATCCGGAGTTTATTGTTCCCTTCCTAAACTCTGGGTGCTCATAATTTTCCACACGAGCAGTCTAGAGTTGGGTTTCTTTTCAGTTATTCAGGTTTAGTAGATTATCTGGAGCTAGTTCATTCATCGGAATTGATTATCTTGGAGTTGTGGATTCATTCTTGTCTGAAGATCATTTTGGAGTTATCATTTCTATTGATATTGTTCCGCTGCTGATGTTATCATTTCTGTTTTCCGCTGTATCATTATTTATCTCTGATATTGTTGTATCATATTGATATCATTGTTGTATATCATTCTGGATATTGTATTCATTGGAATTGTATATGATATCATTGTTTTCTTTATTCCGCTGTGTTATTTACTTAATTGTGTTATAGCTCCGGCGAATCGGATTTGAACGGTCGAATCTGCGGCATTCTAGTACAATGTGAAGTATGGATGTTGATTTTCGAGCGGGCAAAACCCGAGTCGTCACATATGGTATCAGAGCTAAGGTTGAACTTTAGCTCAGGAGTGTAACACATTAAGTAGCTCATTAGAAATAGGGTGAAGTATATCCTAGAATGAGTATTCCTCAGATATCCGTCCGTATGCCTCAGTAAATTCTCTTGCTATCCACTAATAGTGAGTATGAGTGCAAGAAGAGGATGAGATAGGGGACAGGGAAATACGACTATAAATGGTCGATACTCTGTAACAATAGTGGAAACAAATTTTCTCTATCAATCTCTTATGTTCGTCATCTTTTCTCAATTCTTCGATAGTTTCTGGTAGATCCAGAAAGAAGATTCGATATATAAATATGGGACATAAACTCCGAAATGGCCAAAATTGTTTGTTTGGATGAATTGGTTGCTTTGGTTGCTATAGTTGATAGGTACATTTTTGGTTTTAAACTAAAATTTTTGAAATCGTATCCATATATCTATCTATTCTTTGGGTCCCAATATGTTCTACGAATGGTTAGTTATTCTTTTGAACTAACCTATGCCACTGCATATTTCGTAAATCTGGATAACCCGAGTATCTTGTGAGTGATAAACAGATTCGTTCTTCTATATATGATATTCTGATTTGTTAGCCAAATGCAGAATTGATGTTCAGTTTGATTTGATGAAATATTCTTCATCTATCTTTTTGTCTCCTTGGTAATTTCGAGGACGAAATTCTTTTAAGGGGGGAAGTCTGTAACGACCCTGAATTTTAATCTATTTTAAATCAATAATTAAATTTATTTTTATGAAAATTTGTGAAATAGATGGTTAAATGGATGCGAGTATCCCCGAACTCAAGTAAATTCTGTATGAATCATTTAAATTTAAGAATATTGTGTATATATATATATATGTGTATGAGAATATATATATAATAATAAAGCATAAACTGTAAAGTCAAACAACGTGTTAATATATTATGTAAAATATTAAGTAAATAAATAAGCGAATGCTAAATAAACAAACAACATAATTGGATAACAAGTAAATTGATAAATTTGACAACAAACACACTAGATAAATAAATAACATATTAGTATCAATAGGGAAAGTAACAAAATTTAATAACAATCCTTTACATTTCATTATCAAACTAGAATGTGTACAGGCAAGTGAAAATATGAGATAAGTATGTATAAACAAAATATATACATGCATAGGCTTGAACAAGTATAAACAATATCTCATATTTTTGGTACAACCGAGACTAAAGAAAAGAAAAGAAAAATTTATAAATGAGGTGTGGTACAAAGCAAATAAAATAAAGGTAATGGTACAAGCTAATTAATGTTTGGCCACCAAATCAACATCTTCATATTTGGTTGCAGCCGAAGGAAAAAAATATATATATACGAATTGTACAAAACAATAAATGCCATCATCTCTTTAGCCACCAAACCAGACATCAGTAGACAAAGTAAGAAAATATCACTGCTAAAGTTTGTACCAAATAAGATATCACCTGTAAGCTTCATTCCTCTTATATCCATCACACTCTGCATCATTTCGTTTCACTCAAACAATACTTCAATTAAAATAACAATGCAATCGACTACAAACCAGAGAATTAAGGTGAGAACTTCAGCTTGCAATTCAAGACAGTTTCAAAATGATGAAAGCTCTGTTCTTCAAAGCACAGTGAGTGACACTTTAATTTAAAATTTTAACTTAGGTTGACACACCTTGTTTTCTCTGTGATGAGGTATGTTATATATATGTATGTTGTGTAAAATCTGGATAAGTCTGTTTTCTTCCCTGTTCTGATATCAGATGACATTTCTTGAAGAAATATGCAAACAACTTTTCCTCTCCTGTTTTAAAAACTGTTTGGACGTGGGATATAAACGAGAATTGTTTGTTTAACTGGAATATAAGTGGTAAAAAATTTAAATAAGCTTAAACAACTAATAATCTCCACTGGTAACTAAGAAAAACCCTGTACATTCTAAATATGTTTAAAATCAAATTCCTTGTTTTGAGGATTCAGATATCTCAAGTGAAAACACATACTAAACCTTGATTTTTAAATCAAAAATTATAATTTTTCGAGCTTTGGTTGAAGAGCAGTTTTGGTTGCACTGTCTCGAGCATTTTGAGCTACCGCAGGCGATCGCGATGATTAGGAGTGTCGTGGTTTGGTTTGAAGGTAGAGGGAGGTTCAGGGATTAGTGGAAAAATAGTGGGATGGTCGGAAAATCATCGTGGTGGCGGTGAGGAGTGTTTAAAGTCTGGTGACCTAATTTGAGTGGTTCGAGATTTTTGTCTCGTTCGAAGCCATGAAGCGATCGAGTGATTCGAGCTTCCAGGGTTGGATTCGGGGAAGGTAGACGAGGCTAAGGGCGGAGTGTGATGGTCACTGGTGATCGGAGGTGGGAACGCGGCGAGGTTTCCAGGCTATGGTTTTGCTCCAGTTTCATGACAGGAACTCGATTTCGTTCGTATGCCTGAATGGATGATCGGAGGCCGGAGAGGGGATGTCGAGATGATCGTCGAGATGTGGAGGTGGTCGTAGATGACCGGACGTGGCCGGACCCTCGGTGCACGTGCACAGTCGAGATCTGGTGGTGTTTGTCTGAGTTGACAGGTGAAATTAACTCGAGAATTTCTCGAGTAATCTCGTCGTTTGGTTCGGGGGATTTGCAGTATTTCTCGAAGTAAAATTTAGTGAACTCGGGTAGGTTAGTTTAACACAGAATCAACAGTACCAGTTTTAACTCGAGTACCATACTCGGGTAGATTTAGTTTTAGCTTGGGTAATTTCAATGTTTTCTCGAAGCAAAGTGGAAATGGTCTCGGGTCAGTCATGTTCCAGTATTAAACAGTGGAAATTTTACAGTTTTTAAATTTATTAAGTTTAAATTTGTAATTGATGTAAACCTGAGGTTTAATTTAAGTATTAAATCCAGATTTTGTGAAATAAAAGAAAGTTATAAAATTTAAATACTTTAAATAAGTAGATATTTGAAATTGTAGGGGATTTGATTTAAATCCCTTCATAACAAAGAATGGCTTTAATTTGTAAATTTAAAGGTTTTAAAAGTTAGTTTTATAAAGGGATTGAAAGTGTTCAAGTTAATTACTTAAGTTTAAATTAATAATCACTTGACGATTTTGAAAATAAAAATTACTTAGAGAAGTAATAAATAGATAATTACTGAATGTAATTAATTAAATGATAATTTAAAATGTGAATTAATTATTTGTTAATAAATCAAAGGATTAATTAATAATGGCAATTAATTAAGATTAATTTAATAATGAAAGATTAATTGATTCATTGATTTAAGAATGCTTAGTTAATAATTAAGAGTTAACTAATAAATTTGAAAGAAGATTTATTTCAAATAATTTGTAATTAAATTACGATAATTAACCCGGATTATTAAATTGATACATCTGATTTAAATCAACCAGTTGATTAATAAATTTACTTATGAATATTTGGATTTGATTGGATGATTGAATTGTTTGATATTCTAATATATGATGCTTTGTGATACATCCTGATTTATGATGTGATCTGTAATTTACTTATCTGCGATATATATCTGTTTCTGTGATATATTACTATGTGAATATGAAACCCTTAACCCGTAAACGACATTTGAATTTCGATGCGACAGGGAGTCGGATTCAGTTGGTTATCCGAAACCCACATCGAATTGTAATAGTGAATCTTTGTGACCGATAAATTTATTTTATCTGTGAAACTGTGAATGAAGATAAGCGTTATCGATTATACCGCTTATCGATATTGGTATATCTGTGATTATTGATGTTGTTGCACTATTGTGTGAAACCCCTAGATTACACTTTTACACACACAAATATGGATTTCACGTGGAAATCGGTTAAGTCACAGATAATTTAAATTTGATGTTTTTGAAATTGAAATTTTAATTTCAATTGATTTTGAAATTGGAAATTTGGGTTTAAAGTGAAAAACTTTTGAAATAGAATTTCAAAGATAAAAGTTATTTTGAATAACTTAATCGAGTTTTGAAAATTTAAATAATTTGATTTAAATTTGAATTCAAGTTTGGAATTGAATCTTATGATTTGAAACTAGGGATTAAAGATGATATAAATGTGTTTGTATGAATCTAAACCATTTAAAAGTATAATTTTAAGAATTTGGATTTAACCCAAAGACTTTAACTCGTATGAATGAATCGGATTTTCTGAAATGAAACTGTTGTTTAAAAAGAATAAAAGCTTTCCGATAAGGAATGAAATTCCAGTTTAATTAAAGGAATTTCAAGATTGAATTGAAAAATGGTTTTCCAAGTTATGAATGAATTCTTTTTTTTGAAAGCTATGAATTAAATCTGTTTATTTTTAACAGATTTAAAATGATGTTTTGTTTAAACCATTCGAAATGGGATTGTTTTGAAAGCTATAAGTTAAATCTTGATTTAAAGGTTTAACGAGTTAATCAAATTGAAATGGAAATTAATTTGGAAAATCTGTGAATGAATCTTTTGTTTAAAGATTTAAAATATGGAAATTGTTTAAACCGTTGAAGGTTGTTTAAAATAAATCTTTTTGTTTAAAAGATTTGAAATGGTAATTTGTTTTAACCATTTGAAAAGAGAAGTTTTGGGTAATAAGTTGTGACTTAATTGAAATCTCATATCCATATGTTTTTTTAAATATTTCGCTCACTATTCGGTTTAGCCGGGAGAGGACCTTTGGGTCGTATAACCCATTCCGAATATGTGATACATCGATATGGATAGCATTTGAAGACCGGTGTTGAAGACCGAATATTTTTGAAAATGGAAGGATTACCGTCGAGTTACTCTGCATCGGCTGATCCCCGGTATAGAGGTTTTATCATCCTTAGTGATGGGAAGTCCGGACGTGATTGGAAATTATCCGGATTTGCAAGGGCTTCGTGAGAAGTGCCTTCGGTTCTGTTCGATCCCGGAACAGACTTGTATGGATTGTATGTCTGACATTACACTTTGAGATATAAAGCCGATTTCTTTCAAATATATTTTTGTTGGTGGCGGAGAATTTATTCTCTTAGCTTAACACCCTTCTCTGAGACGTACGAGCTCAGAGGTTATGTAGTTGAAATTTATCAGCGATATATCCCAATTTGGTAATGTGGCATGCTGATTGTTGCTGTGTGATGATCAGTGTTTGATCATTTGTGATATGATCATTTTTTTGATCATTTATCTTTGTGATCATAGGTTGATCATCTGTTGACCCAAAGCGTGGCTTTTTGAAAAAGCGTAGCTTTGTGGACGAGACTTCGTCAGGGCCTCACAACCCGGAAATGGTCGAAACAGGAATGTTGCAGCAAGGTTATGAGGGTCGCGCCCTTTAGGGTATGTCATTTCCTTCTGGAAAGGGGTGGTATTATGGTATGGAGCACTGATACTTACTCATGTGGATACACTTTATTATGTGTGATGTTGGTTTAGAGGCGCCTCGGATAAAGGTCCCAAAGGACCGGGGGGTGGCATATTCGTGAGTTACCTGTTACAGGGGTAACCCGGCCTTGTTTTGCAGAGAGCAGTTTGTCTCTCGGGACGTCCCGCCAGAGGCGATCCCATGCGGCGGAAGGAAGTTCCTTAGCCTGACCATTTGTTGGAAATCCAAACAAAACAATACGAGCCCTGTACGGTTTTACTTGTATTACCTGCTATGGAATGTGGCGGTAACCTGCTATTGAACATGGTAGCTATAGTAGGCATACGATACTGGTCGTATGTTGGCTAAGATTAATATTATACTTTCGAAATGTTTTCTACACACTATGCACTATTAATAATATCAAAAATGATTTGATTTGCGTAGTAAGCATTTTTGACTATCATAAGAAGAAATCTCCTCCAATTCTGCGTTTGCATTGTGTGTGTGGTGGGAGGTCTTATGGTAGTTTCATTTTCCAAAAGCATTGCGGATTTCAATGTTTAAAACCTTTTGTGTTTGTTTAAAGATAAACTGTTTTTGTTGCTCACACCAGTCCCATGACTGATCCGGAGTTTATTGTTCCCTTCCTAAACTCTGGGTGCTCATAATTTTCCACACGAGCAGTCTAGAGTTGGGTTTCTTTTCAGATATTCAGGTTTAGTAGATTATCTGGAGCTAGTTCATTCATCGGAATTGCTTATCTTGGAGTTGTGGATTCATTCTTGTCTGAAGATCATTTTGGAGTTATCATTTCTATTGATATTGTTCCGCTGCTGATGTTATCATTTCTGTTTTCCGCTGTATCATTATTTATCTCTGATATTGTTGTATCATATTGATATCATTGTTGTATATCATTCTGGATATTGTATTCATTGGAATTGTATATGATATCATTGTTTTCTTTATTCCGCTGTGTTATTTACTTAATTGTGTTATAGCTCCGGCGAATCGGATTTGAACGGTCGAATCTGCGGCATTCTAGTACAATGTGAAGTACGGATGTTGATTTTCGAGCGGGCAAAACCCGAGTCATCACAGTCAGCTTTTGTGCGGACAAGTTATTAGAACTGTCCAGTGTTGTGTTATTGATTGTGTTGTACTCTGATGATGTAATGTAAAAAAACAATTATAGTTCTTTGTATAAGATCTGTTGTCATCTATTATATATTGTTCCGCTGCGATTGTGAGATTCTGATGTTGTTTTCTATTTTCTCCTTCTACCTCTTTCTTCTTTTCCCTAACGATCTGGTATTTCCGACATTCGATTGTTCGACATGTAATACAGTGAACCTAATCAAGGAACCAAATAAAAGGCCGCACTAGAGAGGTCAAGTGATCTATACTGGTTTTGAAGTAAAATTTATATGATCGAGTAAGTGATCAGATCGGATATTGCATACGGATGATTCATGTGTATTGTACGGGCTTTAGTACATTTAGATACTATGTTTGTTGGCTTATGAAGAGTTTGGGGAATGAATCTTCGATTTATTATGAGGTAGCATAAATAATCGTCTAACTAATGACCAAAAACTGTTGAGGTATGCTTAGGAGATTGTTTATCGTCCTTTAACGGTGGGAGAGTTTTGAACCTGAGCGAACCATAGGCATTGGTTTCTAGTAATTGGGAATAATATTTGAGTATTTGTGTGCATGTTCCTTCATTATGTCTAGAAGTGCCATGGAGCGAGGATGCTCGAGATGGTACGAAGAAGACGGAGGGGGGTTTGAAGGAATTCTATCCAGGGCTGCTTATAAACTAGGATTCTTTCTTATCTTAGTACCGTATATATTTTGTAGTGTACTCATAGTTTGAGGTAGAATCGCTTGGTATGCATTTTGGTTTCCCTTTGGTTTGTATATAGTTTCAGCAAAACTTTGTGTGTGTGTGTGTATCTTGTTCTTCCATCTCCTTTGATTATCATTCTTGTTTGAATTTCAAGGATGAAATGTTCTAAGTGGGGGAAAATGTAGCAACCCGGAAATTTGAACACTTCACCTTCGAAATAACGAAACGTTTTGAAATATAGTTAAGTGTTATAAATATGATTTTATAATCTTTTTGATATTATTTAATTAATGAATAATGATAAGAAATTTGTTTTTGAAAATTGTTTACAAAAATATATTCCTCGAAGAAAAATCGATAATGTGAACGAAAATTGGTTTATCAGTAAACAACTTTTCAATCGATATAAGTTGTTTGAACTCTTGTGCATCTTTCTAATAATCCAATGAACACGTTAGCAACTAAATAACACACTCTCCTCTTCATAAAACATGGAAGGTTCTAGAAGCTTCCATTAGTACAAGAGATATTATCATGAGAAGGGTATAAGTGTAATTAGCATAAAGAAGAAGTGATGAGAGGTGAGACTTCAATAGCATGATGGGGGAGGTGAGGCAAAATTAGGCAACACCAAATAAATCCTATATAAGGAGGGTCATACCCTTAGGAATAAATCACAAATTCACAAAGCAAAACCATGGTCTCTTTAATGGCTTCTTTTTCTTCTTCTTTTCTAAATTCCTAAAACAAAGTATTTGAAAATCAACTAAAATTTGGAGCTAAGCCTTGGGAAAATATTATAAAAACTTTCATAAAGTTAGAATTTAAAGAAACAAAGCAACACTCACCCTATTTTTAATGGTCGTGAGCAATACGTGAGAGGAGGAGGACCAAAACCAAATGGAAGCAAGGAAAGGAGGAAGAAGAAGGTAGTTGCAAGGTTGCGTTTGGACTTGGATGCTTGGGTCTTGGTTGTTGTTAGGTTAAAGGTGAGTTAACACATCTCTTTGAATGGAAAATATAACATATATTTGTTGTGTTTTGATTGTGTTTAAGTTGTTGAATTGTTATTGACATTGTTGAAAACATTGGTTTGATTTTTGCTTTGAAAACAAGAAGCATATGCGATCCATACAAATGGAATTGAACGGACTTGTATGACTAGTGACAAGATCTTGAAACAAAGCACATAAGTTATGGATGGACTTTGGTTTACATCAGAATAGGATTTCAAAGTGCACTTATAGCATTAGTTGCTATGGATGCACTTGTGAATTGCCTTATTTTTGGCGATTTCCATGGAACTGTGTAGAGAGATACTTAGGGTTTCTCGTCATATTTATAATGTTTTATATGTATTTTATTTCCATTAAAAGCAAGGATAGTAAAAGGTTAAGTAACATCTCGAAAAGTGGCCAAAGCTTCACTTGCCCAAAACTGCCCCGTTTAGCCTTGATTTTTGGACTTTAAATGTTTGAAATGATATTTAAATTTAAGTATTATGTTTCATTCTTTTTATAAGCATTTACTAACTTATATATTAAAGTATTTCAAAAGTGGTTTGAGATATTTAAAATTGAAACTGGTTTTTCCAAGATTTTAACTATATTGTAAAGTTGTTATTTCCTAGTAATATTTTGAAAAAAATGTTTTAAAAATATTATAAGTATTATAAAGTATTTTAAAAGCATATAAATATTGTTTTTAGAAAATATGTTGACTATTTTATATCTTATGTAATAAAATATCTTCTGACTGGTTTATAATTTACATATCAAGTTTTAGGAAATAAATTACTATAATAATATATCATTTTAAGAAAGGTTTTAAAAGTATAAAAAAGAGGTTTAGAAAAGGGTTTGAATTGCTTAATGGCCAAATGGTTAATTTTTCAATTAATTATTTGAAAAGTAATTAACTATGCATAATACTAAAAGCCGACGAAGTAAGGCTTTTCTATTTATGAGAGTTAAGATTGATGTTCGAGTATGGATGGAACAATAGAGCTCTAACCTACCGTCTTCCCTCTTGACCGAGGAATAATAAGTTGAAAAATGTCGGAAACATATTAAACATGTTGATTTCTTACTTGTTTATAGAAATCATTAATACTATACTTAACACTAAAAGCCAACGAGGTAGACCTATCTATTTGTGCGATTCAAGAATGAAGTGCCTAGGTAAGGCTTTGATGCAACCGGTGCTATAACTTACCTAGCTTCACTCATGGATGAGAAATAGTTAAGTTGGAATGTCAAAAACGAGTTAAGTATACAAGTCATGATTTGTATAAGTAATTGCTCTTCACTAGATAGTCAATTAGTTGACTACCGAAATCGACCTAATATGATTTAAGAAGTTATCGAAGCCTTTGCGATTTCATACCAATGAGAACCACCAAATTGAGGAGTATAGGTACGAAATGTCTCTAGCTTTCGCTTACTCCTGAGAGAACCAAATTGAGTTAACCCAAAATTCATCGATTTGTTTTGGAGAGTCGAGTAACCGGGAAGATTATACATATATATAAGATGACTTAAAGTCGTGATTACTTCAAAAACATATACGCGATCTATGATCTCAAAGCCGTTCTGGAGTGAAATGTTTAGAGTTGAACTGTCTGTTCTATGGTTTTTTTGAAGGAAGATGTCGGTGTTAACATTTCAAACGATGCTATCATGTGGGACTTTCTATCTTGAGGAGTATTCCAAGGAAGAGGGCAGTTTTAACATTCACCGAAGGACTTATGCTGGGAACCCACGAGGAGGTTCGAGATCTGTTCGAGATGCTTGAATCCATATAGTGATTCGTGATCTATTCGAGATAAAGGAATCAATTGGGGATTCATGTTGTAATGGCCCGTTTTTCTATACCCTTTGAATCGACAATAAACCACACATGTCCAACTCAAATTGCACGAATAAGCGGATCATTAAGGGTAGAAAGAAAATAAAGACAGATCATAATCTCACACGAATGGAATAACATATATTATTTCAATAATAATCTTTACAGCGGAAAATTTTAATATACAATATCAAAGTCTAACCTAGATTCAGCTTGGACAGTTATAAACATCTGTCCTTACAATTGCTGACAAACATCAACTAAAACAAACTAAGTACAATGTATAATAGAATACGTCCATACGTAGATGAATATCTCCAGCTCTCCTCTGGAAAACTCCAATCGTCTTCGACTAAACCTGAAACTACTCGAATGTGACCCAAGTATTGAAAATACCCGGATCAGGCTTGATAAACCAGCGTGATAAAAACTCAATAATAAATGACATTGTCATATATCGGCTTTGAATAAAATCCTTTGAAAAGAAAGAGTATCTCATAAGACCACGCCCACACATAAACATGGACAGGTTTTTATCTTATGATAACTAAAACACTTTTATATCAAAACATTTTATATTATTTCTAATGACATTCCTTTGAAAACATTTCCAAATAAACTTATTAATCTTATCCGAAATGGTTACCCATATAGCATTTCGAGGCTATTCATTATGCCAATACAAACAAAACCGCGGGTTCTTATTGGAGAATGGATTTCCATACAAATGACCAAGTGAAGGATCTACCTTCCGAAATGGGTACACCTCTAGATGGATGTCCCGAGGCACAGAACATCTGCCCTCTACCAACAAGACCGGCCTATCTCTGTAATTAGATAGTACCGAATATGTCATCCCCCGGTCATTATCGACCTTTAACTGAGCGCTCGTTTTCCATACACCACATTAATTTACATCCCGAACGTCATAGCAGGAAGAAATATATCTAGAAGGGGATGATCATACTCTAATTGGGAATGACCCACTTAGCCTTGCTGCATCTAATCCTGTTTCGGTCATTTCCGGTTTGATGAGGCTTAAGGTTACGATTACCTTTTCACATAGCACATATCACATCTTTGAATGCCACATTGCCATTTTCGTTAACTATTAATTGCCTTCCACAAAAATACAACCCTTGAGCTCGTACGTCTCAAGGAGGGTGTTAAGCTAAGAGAAGTTGCCTTCACCGCCACCAACTGATGTACGTTTGTAAAAACCAATGTTCGTAATCAATAGAAATACAATGTCAGACAAACATCCATACAAGTTGTCCAGGAACAGGACAAACCAAAGGCACTCTCCTACCACCACTAGTAGCGAGTAGTCCTTGCAACCTGAAAAATCTCCACAACGAGGAGACCACTACTATATATAACTCTGTAATGGGTGCGACCCCGAGCAAATCAACAAGCATTCCTTATGCTATGAAGATCCACGGTCTTCAATAATCTTCATCTTCAACAAGTCTTCACGTTCGAACGTATACATTGGTTCGAAGTGGTTTTCGGATAGGAATCACCCAAATCTGACCCCGGTTCCTTCGAAATCCAATTTTCGATAAAAAGTGAATATGAGTATACAGGATTTATTAAGTCTCTTTTCACTTTAATTCTTTTCGGTTGATTTCGAAATCTCTTTCTTTTGACTTAGGATAATTTCTAAGAAATTCATTCTTTTGCTTTGGAAAATATCTCTAATTTCCTTACTTAAATCTTTGATCCAAATTCCTTAACTTTTAGGCGGGTCAAAAAAATGTTATTTAAGACATCATTTACAATAAACCCTAAAATTAATCTTAGCAAACATTTTTGAGTAATAGGATCATAGGAATCATTCTAATTTTACTCAACATCAATTTCTGTATTCAACAAGTGCTATGGGCGGAATAACAGTGAAATCTCCTTTTAAATTCCACGAATAGGACGAGTTCCCTCTTCAGATTTTAATACCAAGTATAAGAAGATTATCTCTATGCAATCCAAGTCGTAATTAGTTTATTTGGGAGCTTGCTTAAATTTTGGATAATACCAATCTTCTTCTATTTTGGAAATCCTAATAGAATCTTTTTATCTTAGAGCATCCGGGCTTTCCTTTTGATCTGTTCCACCCCTCGCCTAAGAAAAGAAAACATAGGCCAGGTAAGTTCAGGGCAATGGTTGCTCCATCCCTAACCTTAGTTAAACACCTTGTTTTATTTTCCCAGATCTCACAAGAGGGACAAATGTACTAGTTGTTTCCGCATACTCAGATTTTCAACTTTATTTTGGAATTACTTATAAATATTCCAATTTATCTTTCAAAACACTTAATCTTCCTTTTTAAAATCATTCACCATTGCTTCTCGGAAAAATCGTTACATTTAAACTTATTTTAAAAAGTTATACCATTCGTAGCATAAAAGTGCTGCGGAAAGTGCTATATAAGCTTATTTGATTAAATCAACTTTTAAACATTTGATAACTCATATTTTTCAATCCAAATTTCTTTTAAACCATTTAAATATATTTATCACATTTATTTCATATTTTCCAATATTAAAAACGTTTATTTAAACAGATTTCCTATTATGGTCACTTAACTACACTAGCGCGATTTTTCTAGAAATTGATTTGGGCTTAATTCAAAATCTACTCAACGAAACTTTGATTTTCTTTCTTCGTTTAGAAATTGTGGATATAATAGTCCAGAATTTTCTTATCTCGAAGAATTCCGAACTATATTCCACTCTACACATTCATTTGAACTTTTCGACGCGAAATCGAGAATTACCGTTGCACGACGCACCTTGTTTTAACTTATTTTTCAATATTTGAAATAATATATTCAAATTGGATTTTAACACTTATAAAATCATTACTAATCATTTTGAATCAATATTTTTACTTTTTAAAGTATTTAAAATACATTTTCACTATTTCCATATTATAATATTATTTTATTCACATTACTTTAATATTAATTTTTACATTCCAATTTCAATTCAATTTCAATTCTAACTTCAAATTAAACACATTTAAAACTTAGATTTCAAATCTAATTTCAATTTATACTTCAATTCAACCTTAATCTCAACTTCAATTTTTCAAAATCGATTTTAATTTCGATTTCACTATTCATCTTAATTTCAATTTCTATTTAACTATTCTTTTCAAATCCGTTTTACTTCAAATTTCAAATTCTTTTTTACTTTTAATTTAATTTCACTTCTAATCGAAAAGAGACATATTTTTCCAAAATATCTCATATCGCTAAAATTGGACTTATTAAACAAAGGGATCACTTAATTAATAGAAATTTGATGTCCATATTAAAATCACAACTATACAAACAGTCATATAACATTAACATATTCAATACGGTAAATGTCATAACATTACTATGGATTATCCAACATATTCAAACAATCAATCAAACATCCATATTATCAAATGGTGATTATCTAACATATTCAAACAATTAATCAAACATCCATATTATCAAATGGTGATTATCTAACATAACAATTAAACTTGATAATCAATATATTTCAAAAAGCGGTGAGAATTTCTAACCTTCATATCCACTCCGTCAATCTTTTTCGTAGGCTACGTGCTTTTCGACTAATGCGCTTTTCTCGAACGTCTTGAATTCTCGCCTAGTCTTATTTTCTTTCCGAACCGCTTTTATTTTCCTTTCTTTTTCTTTTTTTCTTTTCTTCTCTCTTTTTTTCTCTTTTGTTTTTTTTCTTTTTTTTATATGGAGGAGAAGAGTGTACGACCTTGAGTGTGGAAGAGGGTATGGCCTTGGGTGCTTGGGTTTAGGCGTGTAGGAGGAGTATTGGGCTTGGGTTTGAGGGGGTGAGGCTCGGCCTTGGTGTAAGGGGGGTACGGCCTTGGTGTGTAAGGGGGTTTGGGCTTGGGTTTAGGTGGGTAGGTGATTTTGGAGGTGGGTATGGGTGTGTAGGGCTCGGCTAAGGTGGTTTAGGTGATGGTGTGGTGATGTGGAGGTGGTAGCTTGAAGGTAGAAGAGAAATGGTGGAAGTAGAGAAGGTTTTTGGAAATTTTGTGAAATGAAAGTGAAGTGGAAATGAAGAGATTTGTGGTTGTATTTATAAGTTAAGATTTTGGTGGTAAATGACATTAATAACCTTGTTTACTTTTGCATTTTATTAGCCTTTGATTTGAGTTGCATTTAATGTGTGGAATGATGGTTATGGAAGAGTGTGTTAAGAAGTGAAGAGGTGTCATTCTCTTATGGTTTGTAGTTGTTAAATCATATATTTTTGCTCCTTTTCTATGTATAAGTATAACATCTTATTGATGAGATGAGAAGTAAGGTAATGATGTTGTTTTATAAAAGCTTTAACTATTTTTAAATTTGTCAAATCATACTTTTACATCTTTTTTTATTTATGTAAATATTTTCAAAAGTAAACTCTTTTTGTCTTTTGTGCTAAATGTAGAATGTTTAAATAGTTTGTAAAGTTGTATTAATGTGTTAGAAAATATATCAAGTTGCAACAACTTGTTGACAACTTGTTTCAGTTGAAAACAGTGTTTTTGTGGACAAATTTTACAGTCAAAATTTGACGTTTTTATTAAGCTGTATATTGATTTAAACCAAACTTTAAAATAAACTTTTTACTTCTTTAAATAAATTAAAACATGTCTCTTTATATTTTAAAATCGTATTTAAATAATATCAAAATCTTTAATTTTTCAGTTTATGTACAAATTTTGGTTATTTTTGTAAAACGATTATTAACATATTTTTAAATGTATTAATATACTTTTATTATCTTTATTAGATGTTTTAAATAAGATTTAACTTATCAAATAAATATTTAAGCCTATTTATTTAAGCCTTTATTTATTATTAACAAAACTTAACTTTTGTTGATTTGTTCTAAAATCCAAATTTATACTTTTTTAATTTATTAATTATAAGAATAGATAATTATTTATTATATATAACATATTTATTTAAGATTTAAATTCCTTTTAAATTTAAAATGAACGAAATCTCTCATTTTCGAAGTAGGGAAATTACGGGTCGTTACACATGTGCAATCTTGGGTTTAGCTTACCCATGAGGGTATATCAACTCCTGATCTAGAGTATGCTTATAGATGTGTTGCGCATGAAAGTGGGTGATATTTGGTGCCACGCAGTACATCATTGGGCTAGTTGTGTATACCTTATAGCTTATTCTACTAGAGATATACAATGCTTGGAAGAAAGTTTTTGATCCTGCTCATGGAGTTAGGATTCGGCTTGATCCGAGGAGAGCTCTATGGAAATCCTTACACTCATGCGAACATGCTTTAACAGTATTGATTGTATACCTATTATTGTTGTGGCGTTCAAACCGCGGCAATTTGATATGATTTATGTGCTAGACTAGACATTTTCTATCATATCACTGTATGTTAAACTAAATGAATGGTTGGTTTCATTCGTGAGGAAAACCTTTACAGTAATCTGTACCGTCAAAAAAATGTACTGTTATATGTTACTCTTATTTCTTGAATTTCTTATGCTAGTTTACCAAACTGATCTGGGTGTTGTTTTCTTATAATGCTCGGGTCAGCATCGTGTATGTTTTCAGATTTAGCTACGGACACTTTAGAGCTTATGGAGGGGAGGCGGTGATTACCTTCCACAGTATTCTTATTTCCACCGCATTATGTATTGTATATATCTACATTATGAGGACAGGCAGTTATAGCTATCCAGACTGTTGATAATAATAAGGTTTTGGTAACTCTGATATTTCTGTATTCAGAGTAACCCTGTATACTAATCTTTTGATATTATGTATTACTGTTTCGTCATGAGATTCTGATATTGTGTTCTTTTTTTCTTGTTTTATTCGTTTTTTTATTTTATCCTAATTTTTTGTCTTTTCGTCATAAAGGTGTTCGGCACATAAATATCATGGATGTATTTTGTTTCGACATTCAAGGATCGGAAAGTCAAAACGTTTCAGATAGAGCATATGTATTTTGAATGCAAAAATTGAAAGATGGTATGATATGAAAAAAGAAAATGGACCTGTTAAACTACAGTACATATTGCATCGCAAACTGATTGTCAATGTAATTTTTTTCATTTTTAAAGCTGAATTCTAAGATTCATCATTAAGCTAAAACTTGAAATAATTGTACGTATAAAATTTCTGATATAAAGTTATAATGTAGGTAGATGATAAATAAATTTGATATAAAGTCATAAAACTTGAAACAATTGTACGTATCAAAATTTTGGAGAATCTTATTCTGATTTAAACCATTGTTTATAATCGAACCGACCGTTAGCGAGGTTTTCAAAACGGTAGTTAGGGAGGTTTGCTTACATTCAGTTGCCCGAAATCAAATACCCTGAAGCGCAAAGAACATGCAACCAGCGCTTCTACTTCTCTTTGATTTTATGGCTCCCCATTTCTCTCGTTCCTCTGGATTCTATTATTAAAGTTCAATGTTTTCACTCTTGAATTCTCTCATCCCTACCCATTGTTTTAAGAACCGGACCCGACCATGGTCAAACCATCAATAACCGCATGTCGTGGACTATGGTTGCCCAGAGCAGACTTCGGTCCCTCCCCTACATGAGCCATGGGTTTAACCACCAAAGCGAGATTCAACCGTGCCATTGAAACCTTCAAACCGTTAATTTTCCCTGGTTTTCAAATCCTCAAAATCTTAGTTTTCAAATCACATCTCCTTTGAAGTTGTTGTTGCAAGTGTTTCTATCAACCAATCATGTGTGCCATATCTAAACAACTTTGGGCACGATTACTGGCATCAATTTTATGTTTTACAAATTTTTGCTATGCAATTGTTGTTTGGTAAAAGACCTTGCTGATTCGGGAACAAAAATAAATTTGTAACTGGTAGCAAAGTTTATTATTCGTTATATATGATAAAAGTGACGATGAATTTTATTCGTATTTTTTATTTCTATTTTCCTATGGCTTATGAAGATAGAATGCTTGTGTATGATATTGAGTAGTATATTTTTAACATCCCTAAATTTTTATAACATTATTTAGAAGATTTAATTAGATAAATTAAATAGAATAATGATGATAAGGAGATTAGGAATTGAATAATTATATATGGCCATGCTTAATAATAAGATAAATGGGACTTAAATTGGTTTATTGGTTAATTAAACTACACATGGACATATTAGTAAATTAATCAATTAATTATACTCTGCTATAACTAATTATTTTGTCATTCACGTTCATTTTATTCCTCAAATCAAAATAAATGCAAGAACCCTAATAGGGCCGACAATTAACAAAGGAGAAGAGGAATTTTAATCAAAAGCTTAGGATCAAAAGCTAGGAAGGATTAATCAACAACAAATCTCAAATTCCTTATCAAGTTTAAGGTGAATAATAATCTTCTACCATCTCTATTTTATTCAATGATTATATGGTTTTGGATTTATGATTTAAATTCATTTTTGTGATAAAATGATTGATGATATGCTTGAGTTATATCATGATGATTTGTTTTAATTCACAAGCACATGAATTTGTACAGTTTTACAAAACAACCAAGATTATATAATTTTAGATTGCCATGGAAATTTATATGTTAAGTAAAACATGATTTTGGAGATGGGTTTTAATTTTCAGAATTTTCTAAGCTATGGAAATTTATTAGGAATTTTTAATGAAAAATATGATATAATTGGGTTTAAAATTTATCTCGAGAATTTCAGGAAGAAATTGAGTCTAAAATTTTAATATGTTTGATTACATGATGAAATCGATTTTATATGATTTTGGGGGATTTTTTCCAATTGATTTACTAGGGGAAATAAATTAGTTTAAAAGAAGGGAATTTTTAGCTAATTTCAGATTTTGGTTATATGGAAAGGTTTTAACATTTAAATCCTTTAATTTGGATCTGAATTAATGTGGCAGTTTTAAAGGTAATGTATTTGAAAATTTTTTACGACAACCAATCAATAGTTTTCAAATAGGCAAGTTGTTAGAAAGTGATTCCTAAAAGTTGCTATAATTTAGCCTTTAAACCAGAAAAAGGTGTTCAGCCCGTATTAGTAAAGACCTTTAGACTCCTTTGGTTCCGCCGCATCCTAGTCGAAACCATCATAGTCAAAACCCATGTAGTCAAAACCAGTACACAAGATATCACTTAGATGGTATGAAGTGGATTGGAAGGAACGGGGAATCCATGGTGTCGAAACGGTAGCTTCCGATGGAGTCGAAACCATGCTTTGTTTTCAAAATTAAAGTCTTCCAAGTTTTACCTAAAGCTTTCGACACAATCGCAAGCTATGCTTTTGAAAAGGTTTTATAATTAGTTTTCGAAGAAGGTTGTCATACGGTGTTAAATTAAGTATTTGCTTACGAAGGTGTACCTTTTTTCTTTAAATAATTGCTTTCGAAAGGGTAGGTTTCTTCCCAGTCGAAACCAAGCCGCTAATCCCCCTTTCGACTGCATTGATGTCATCTATTTTGTTGAAGGGGTTACTTATGTTTTACTTAAGCCTTTCTCCTGTATGCTTTCGAAGGGGTTGAGGGTTTCGAAGGTGATAGAGTCGAAATGGGGTTTCGACTCTATCCTTCGAAGTTTTGATTTTTAAAGTCTTTTGCTTTCGACTAAGATGGTTTCGGCACCATCAATTTTTCCCAAACTAATTTTTGTTGGTTTCGAAAGGGATACTTTCGTATATAACCATTTTGACCCAAATGATGTTTTTAAAGAGTAAACCCAATGCTTTCAAAAGGGAAACTTTGATTTCTTTCGAAGCTCTTTATTTTAAAAAGTTGATTTAATAGCATCGGAAGGTATAATAGGTTTCAAAAGGGAATGTTTACTATGGGCTTCAAAAGGTATGTATACAATATTTTGGAAAGAAGTCTTTACTTTCGAAGGAGGCTATCCAAAGGTTTTGAAAGAGGTGTTTTTATGGTTTCAAAACATAAACCTAATCTCAATTTAAAGTAATAATCATGGTATAAATTTTGGAAATATTATTCACATTGTTATTAACCCATAACTGTATTTTGGGAAAAGGGGAAGAATAACCAGTTAGGTTGACCCAGTAGTGAATATACATTAACATATGTTAAAATTTTAATTAAAGATATTGGTAGAGGACAACAGGTTTATAGTATGTCCATGAAAACTGTAGGATGTTGGCAGGGGAAAATATGTTCATAATCAACCCATGAAAACTATGATTTGATACTGGCAGGGGACAGTAGATTTATAGTTAGCCCATGAAAACTATATCTGAAATAAGATATTGGCAGTCAGCCAATAGGTTCCTAGTGAGCCCATGAAAACTAGGAAAAGAGATATGATATTGAAGTTACCAATAGGTTCTTAGTGATCTCATGAAAACTAAGTAATTGGACAGATAGTCCTTAATATTTAACATGTTAATAGTAACCCTAGAAACTATAATTGAGATAGATAGTCAGAATGAATGGGGATGGGTAATCCTGAATTGATTTAATTGTTTTGCATATCATCATAATGTTTTGAAATACTATGTTTTTAACCATTGTGGATGTGGCAGCACAGTATATGGTTTTATAAATGTTTTGGGATACTAGTGAGTGGAAAACCCATTCAGCTAAGCGGCGTGGTCTCACTAGGTATCCAAATGGTTTGAGATGGTAAATTATTATTCATACTAGGCTTTATGTCTGACTCGAAGTTTTTGTTTTCCCCTTAAACTCTCAGGTACTCAATTGATTTTTAGTAGGTTGAGAGTTAAGGTTTCCAGGTGTTCTTTTTGACGAATAAAGCTTCCGAGGACGTGAAGGAGGCAAACTTGTTATTAGAGTTCTTTTATTCTCGTTGTGTGTTTGTTTGTAAAGGCAAATTGTTTTCTTGCCTATCTATAAACTCTGGTCTACCAAGAGGGCATTTCATATGTCGTTCTTGGCTTATTTTATAATAAATATATGTTATCTAAACGTGGGCTGAGAATTGGGATTATGTAATCAATTTTGAATATTTTGAAATGGAATGTGGAATTTGTTTTGCTGTTGAATTTTTTTTCCATATTCTTGCGTTTTTGTGCATCCATGTATCTAATATCACCATGTTTGATCGTCGAGGATTAATAACTATGGATGACTGCAGCATCCGTAGCTATTAATTTTGGACCTCCAAATAGAGGGATGTTACAAGTTGGTATCAGAGCATAGGTTTATAGAACTTTAAAAGAAACTTAAACCTAAAAGATTTTTCCAAACATAATCCAATGAATCAGATAATAAGATTGGGGATTGGGTTAACACTATAGTAACGTACTTGTATTTGGTGTATATAGCTATATAGATGTAAGTACGTATCCCCCGCTCTCTTAGACCGTTCTTTTGTATCTTACTAAGGCTCGTATGCAAATTTAAGAGAAAGGAGAAATGGAAGAAGGAAACAGAAGAGCAAATCTCGGTGGAGGAAGCACCACAACTAAGGGAAATGCTCGACCCACTACTAGGAGAAACTCGGGTCGACCGACTAATGCTAGTAACCAAAATGCTGAAGCCAATGTGGATGTTGGAAATCCACCAGTAGATATGGGGGCGATGTAACAGTTATTAGCCAGTTTGATGCAAGCCGTAGCTGTAGGTGGTGTTGCTGGAAATGTAGGAGTCGCTAATCCTGTGGCTCCATTGGGAATATTGCTTTGCTGAGTAGAGATTACACCAGTTTGGGTGGAAAGCCATTCTACGGTACAAAGAGTGTCGTAGAGGTTCCGAATTGGTCGTTGCATTGTGAGCATATATTTGCTGATTTGGGTCTAAATGATGGGCAAAAGAGGAGGTTGGCCTCTAGATAGTTGCAGGGGTCAGCACTACATTGGTGGAATAGTGTCACTGCCGGAGTGCCGAAAGAGTAGTTAACTTGGAATGATTTTAAGACAAGATTTAAGTAGAAGTTTGTACCGCAGTTCGCTAAGTCTAAGCTGATGAAGAAATTTATGGATTTAGTACAAGGAGAGATGTCAGTAATGGAGTATGCTACTAAGTTTGAAGAGTTATCTAGATATGGATATCCTATTATAGATACTAACATCAAAAGAATGAGAAGTTCATTCGGGGACTGAGGCTCGAGCTTGCAAGGATGACCATGACTCATGTCCATGATCATTGTAATATAGTGGTGGAGATGACCATTCGCCATGAGGAATTGCTTGCTGATTTAGTTAAAGAGAGTAGCCAGTGGAAACTTTGAAATCTCTAGGGAAGAAGAGGAAGTTCTTTAAAAAGAAGGGGACCCAAAAGAGAGATATTGCCAAGAAGTTAAAAGCTGCAGTAGTTTGCTATAAATATGACAAAAACGGTCACTTTGCTAATGAATGCCGGTCAAGAAATAAGAAGAAAGCTGCAGTTAAGAAGAATGTGAAATGCTTCAACTATGATCAAGTTGGGCATTACAAGAATCAGTGTTCAGAGCCAGTTTGGAGGACAAAGGAAATTTTTTTGCTATAGGACCAGCTAGGCCTACTGCAGCAGATAAGGGAAAGACTGTGATGGAAGGTATGCTTTTGATTCAGAGTATTTCCGTTAGAGAACTTTTTGATACCAATGCATCACATTCATTTATATCTCAGTGTTTAGTTGGTAAATTATGTCTAGAAACCCACCTACCTTGTTACTTCCTTAAGGGTTGTGAATCCAATAGGACGATATACAACTCTTGGGTTAAGATGTGAATAGTTAGAACTTGACTGGTTAAGTCATAAGTTTTCATGCAGTTTGTTAATTTCGTAGATTTCATTATCATTTTGGGAATGGATTGGTTGAGTAAGTATGAAGCTAGAATATTTTGCAAGGATAGCGAAATATCACCAAGACACCTATATAGTCATTATCGAGTGATATTCTTAGTAGAGAACTCTGACCGGAGTGTTAATGCTATGTTTAATGCTATGGAGGTAGAAATGAGATAAGTCAAGTTCAGGTAGCAAGAGAATTTGCGGATGTTTTTGAGCTAGTCATTGGACTACCCCCGAAAAGAGCTGTTAAGTTTAGAGTAGTTCTTGTGTCAAGCGCTGAACCTGTAAGTAGAACACCTAACAGGATGCCATCAATTGAGATGAAGGAATTGAAGGTGCAGATAGTGGATCTTGAAGGAATGAATTTTATTATACCAAGAAGTTCTCCTTAGGGAGCGACCACGGTGTTTGTGAAGAAACCGGATGGGTCATTGAGGATGTGTATTACTATCATAAGTTAAACGAAAGGACAATTAATAATAAGTATCCTTTGCCAAGAATAGATGATCTGTTTGATTAGTTAAGTGGAGCCAGAGTGTTTTCCTAGTTGGATTTAGCGACATGTTTCCATTAGTTAAGTGTGGCGGAGGACAATATTCTTTTGACAGCATTTTGAACTAGATATGGTTCATATGAGTGGTTGGTAATGCCATTTGGATTGACGAATGCACCTGCTTTCTTCGTAGATTTGATGAACCGAGTTTTTCGAGAGTACTTGGATAACTTTTTACTAGTGTTTATAGATGACATTCTAGTATACTCTTAGGATGAGAGAGAGTATGAAGTTCATCTTAGAGTGGTGCTTGAGATGCTGAGGCAGAATCAGTTAAAGGCGAAGTTTACCAAATGTCATTTCTAGAAGAAAGAGGTAAAGTTTCTTGGTAACATGGTTTCAAAGAAAGGATTATCAGTCGATCCGGTTAAGATCGAAGCTGTGAATAATTGGATGAGACCAGAGACAATGACTGAGATCAGAAGTTTTATTGGACTTGCTGCCTACTACCAGAGATTCATTAAGAATTTCTCGCGGATAGCAGCACCTTTAACTAAGCTACCAGGAAGGAAGCGAGATTTGTTTGGTTCGACAAATGTGAGGAGGCATTCCTTAAGTTAAAGCGTTTTTTGACCAATACACCAGTTTTAGTAGTTTCAGACGGAAACCAAGGATTGGTGGTGTATACCGATGCATGTGGAACTTGATTAGGAGCGGTGTTGATGCAGAGTGGTAAAGTCATTGTCTATGCATCTAGGCAGCTTAGACCGCATAAAGTTAGATATCCTACTCATGATTTGGAGCAGGCAGCTGTGATATTTGCATTGAAGATTTGCAGACATTATCTCTTAGGGGAGAGATTTGAGTTGTATACCGATCATATGTCTTTACGATATTTATTCTCTCAAAAGGAATTGAATATGAGATAGCAGAGGTGGCTGGAGTTTTTGGCTGCTTATGATTTTGGTAGAGAATATATAGTAGGGAAAGGTAATAAGGTGGTGCACGCTCTTAGCAAAAAACATCAAAATGTGGTGTTAGCTGTGTTGGCGGAATGGAGAGATTTAGAAGCTTTAGTAAGTCGTGATAGATTGACTGCTGGTTCTAGCTAGAGCACCGACAGGTTGTCTTGTTTAGAAGTTCGGCCGGTATTGATTGAGAAAATTGCTTCTAAGCAGAAGGAGGATCCAGTAGCTGAGAGGATCAGAAGACTTGAGGTTGGAATAGAGATTGATGATTTAAAGGATTTTACCCTTGACCAGAGAGGGTGGCTAAGAAAGGAGGGACGGTTACATGTTCCAAATGTGGAAGACTTAAAGAACGACGTTCTTGGAGAATGTCATCGATCTAAGTTTACGATTCATCCTGGATGAACCAAGATGTATTGGGATATAAAGAGGAGCTTATATTGGAAAGGCATGAAGAGGGATGTTGGCTTGTTGGTTAGACCAAGAGTGCCTATTTCATTCTTGTTAAGTCTACCAGAACGGCACCAGTTTTAGCTAAGTTGTTGCTTAAGGACATAGTTAGACTGTATGGAGTTCCTAGTAGTATAGTCAGTGACAGAGATGCATTATTCACTAGTAAATTCTGGAAGAGTCTACAGGAAGTGATGGGTACCAAACTTAATATGAGTACTGCATATCACCCTCAAACAAATGGGCAGACAGAGAGAGTCAATAAGGTACTCGAAGATTTATTGAGAGCTTGTGTATTAGACTTTGGTGGATCTTGGGAGGATCACCTACATTTGGTTGAGTTTTCTTATAATAATAGTTATCATATTAGTATAGGAATGGCACCGTTTGAAGCTTTGTATGGGAGACCATGCAAATGTTGGAGACTGGAGACAGATTAGTCTTAGGTCCAAATTAGGTTAGAGAGGCATCAGAGAAGATTAAGTTAATCCGGGGAAGGATGAAGGAAGCTCGATCCAGATATAAGAGATACGCAGATAAAAGGCGTAAGGACCTAGAATTCTCAGTTGGAGAAGGTTTCCATTAAGGTATCACCTATGAAGAGTGTGATACGATTTGGAAAGTCGGGGAAGTTAGCCCTAAGATATGTAAGTCCATTCCAGATTATAGAGAGGATTGGAAAGCTTGGATACAAAATAGAGTTGCCAAGTAGTTTGGCAGGTGTCAATAATGTGTTTCATGTATCTCATCTTTGCAAGTACATGCATGATCCAGAGACTACTATTCCTCCAACAGGGTTGGATGACTTAGTGGTAGAGCCTAATTTCACTATTGTTAGACAACCAGTTCGGGTTGTAGCTATAGATGAGAAAAGATTAAGGAACAAAACAGTTAGGTTGGTGAAAGTTCAGTGGAGCGACAACGAGAAGGACTGTACTTGGGAAACAGAGGACATGATTAGAGATACTTTTCCTGATCGTCTTTGAGGGGATGCCTATATTAAATTTATATATATAGTTGCTAGTTAGTTAGACTAGTATGGTTGTTAGGAGTTGTTACAAATGATTGCTATGTTTAATATTTAGTCCTTACTAAATTTCAAGGACAAATTTTTTTAAGGGGGAAGCCTGTAACATGCCTAAATTTTTAAAAAATTATTCGGAAGATTTAATTAGATAATTTAAATAGAATAATGATGATAAGGAGATTGAGATTTGAATAAATTATATAGGGTCGTGCTTATTAATAAGATAAATGGGCTTTAAATTGGTTTATTGGTTAATTAAACCACACATGAGCATATTAGTAAATTAATCAATTAATTATACACGGTTATAATTTCTCATTTTGTCCATTCACGTTCATTTTATACCTCAAATCAAAATAAATGCAAGAACCCGAATAGAGCCGGCCATTAACAAAGTAGAAGAGGAATTTTAATCAAAAGCTTAGGATCAAAAGCAAGGGTGGATTATTCAACAACAAATCCCAAATTCCTTATCATGTTTAAGGTGAATAATAATCTTTTATCATCCCTATTTTATTCTATGATTATATGGTTTTGGATTTATGATTTAAATTCATTTTTGTGATAAAATGGATGATGATATGCTTGAGTTATGTTATGATGATTTGTTATAATTCATAAGCACATGAATTTGTATAGTTTTAGTATTTTTATGTTAAGTAAAACATGATTTTGGACATGGGTTTTAATTTTTCATAATTTTCCAAGCTATAGTAATTTTATTATGAATTTTTAATGAAAAATATGATATAATTGGGTTAAAAATTTATCTCGAGAATTTCGGGAAAAAATTGGGTCTAAAATTTTAATAAGATTAATTACATGATGCAATCGATTTTCTATGATTTTTCGGGATTTTTCCCAATTGATTTACTAGGGGAAATAAATTATTTTAAAAGAAGGTCTTTTTAGCAAATGTTGGTTTTTGGTTATATGGAAAGGTTTTAACGTTTAAATCCTTTAATTTGAATTCAAATTAATGTGGCAGTTTTAAAGGTAAAGTATTTGAAAAGTTTTTATGACAACCAGTCAATAATTTACAAATAGGCAAGTTGTTAGAAAGTGATTACTAAAAGTTGCTATAATTCAGCCTTTAAATCAGAAAAAGGTGTTCCGCCCCTATTAGTAAGGACCTTTCATGTCCTTTGATTCCACCGCATCCTAGTCGAAACCATCATAGTCGAAACCCATGTAGTCAAAACCAATACACAAGATATCACTTAAATGGTATTTAGTGGATTGGAAAGAATACGGAAGCCATGGCGTTGAAAGGGAAGCTTCTGATGGGGTCGAAACCCTACTTCATTTTCAAAAGTTAAAGTCTTGCCTAGTTTTACCTAAAGCATTCAACACAGTCGCAAGCTAGTCTTTCAAAAAGGTTTTATAATTAGCTTTCGAAGAAGGTTGTCATACGGTGTTAATGTATTTGCTTTCGAAGGAGTACCTTTTTTCTTTAAATAATTGCTTTCGAAATGGTAGGTTTAGTCCTAATCGAAACCAAGCCGCTAATCACCCTTTCGATTGCGTTGAAGTCATCTATGTTGTCGAAAGGGTTACTTCCGTTTTACTTAAGCCTTTCTCCTATATGCTTTCGAAGGGGTTGAGGGCTTCGAAGGTGATGGAGTCGAATGGTGTTTCGACTCTGTCCTTCGAAGTTTTGATTTTTAAAGTCTTTTGTTTTCGACTAAGATGGTTTCGACACAATCAATTTTTCCCCAATCTAATTTTTGTTGGTTTCGAAAGGGATACTTTCGTATATAACCATTTTGATCCAAATGATGATTTTAAAGAGTAAATCCAATGCTTTCGAAAGGGGCAATTTCACTTGTTTCGAAGCTCTATATTTTAAAAAGATAATTTAATATGAAAGGGAATGTTCACTAATATTTTGTATATTAATGGGGATGGGTAATTCCGAATTGATTTAATTATTTTGTATATCATCATAATGTTTTGAAATACTATGTTTTTAACCATTGTGGATGCAGGAACACAGTATATGGTTTTATAATGTTCTGGGATACTAGTTAGGAGAAAACCCGTTCCACTAAACGACGTGGTCTCACTAGATATCCAAATGGTTTGAGATGGTAATTATTATTCATAGCAGGCTTTATGTTTGACTCGAGGTTTTTTTTGCCCTTAAACTTTCGAGTACTCAATTGATTTTGAGTAGGTTGAGAGTTAAGGTTTCCAGGTGTTCTCTTAGACGAATAAAGCTTCCAAAGACGTGCGGAAGGCAAACTTGTTATTACAGTTCTTTTATTCCCGCTGTATGTTTCTTTGTAAAGGCAAATTGTTTTCTTGCCTATCTATATACTCTGGTCTACCAAGGAGGCATCTTCATATGTCGCTCTTGGCATATTTTGTAATAATTATATGTTATTTGAACGCGGGCTACGAATTGGGATTATGTAATCAATTTAGTATATTTTGAAATGGAATGTGGAATTTGTTTTGCTGTTTAAATTTTTTTTCCCATATTCTTGTGTTTCTGTGTATCCATGTATGTAATACTGTCGTGTTTGGTCGCTGAGGATTAATAACTATGGATGACTGCAATATCCATAGCCGTTAGTTTTGGGCCTCCAAATAGGGAGATGTTACAATATTGTTAGAATATGCAGGCAGAAAAGGTAGAGTAGAACTGGAAGATTGAAGTTAATTAGCCTTTTGCATTTTTTTAATGAAATAAAGCTGGAGTTTGGTACTGGTCTTTGATATTCATGTCATTGTTATGTCTAGTATGGAAAATATCAAATAGTGAAGGAATATGTCGAAAGTGAAAATTTGATTCATTTGTGTACTCTCATTATTATAAAACTAGATATAGTATTGGTAATTTAAAATGTATAGATTTATGTTCATTTTAATGGTTAGATTTTATTACTTTGGTATGTGATGTCTTGTGATTCTTGTGATATGAATTAATAGACATGTTTTTGCTATTATAACTTATATTTGAAACGTATAAATTATCGTAAAAAATTGCACAGTTTTGACGGTTCAACCGGTCGGACCATTAAAACCTTGAACCTTAGTCGATACTGTTCGACTCACAGTTTAGATTTCAAAACTATGCCCTTACCTCTCCAATTTGATTATAAATCTGATCATTTTTTCAGCATCAGTTAGTCTTCCTAGATCCTACTTTCTCGCAACCTTTCCGCATCTACCTCAAATAGTATATTTTCTCCAGTTTCATCTTCGTCGCCACACTATCAAGCCCTATGCATATCGTATCAAGCTACTGCTTTGTCGTTGCTTGAATTTTTGTGCCTTTATAGTCTTCCATTCAGATTGTCGTATCAACCCCTATCACAGTTATTATGGAAGCCGATTCATCTCTTCACATTGTCATGGACAAGTTGCAGAGACATTAAGCTAGGGTTGTCCTCAATTTTGAGGTTCTTTTATTTTTATCCCCTTTTTTGCTTTTCTTTATGATTGGTTGATGTTAGCCCGGAATTTATCCTGATAGTTATGTTAAGAAGTTTCATTTAGTTTGTATAACATAATACTGATATCAATCCATGTTTTTTAAAATTGCATATTGGTACTTAACCACCATGGATTTAGTAAAGATATTAACTAGTTAGATTTCATGCTCATCGCTATCTATCCGGGTCTAGAAAAAATATGAATGGTCTTAAAAGCATAAATTGCTTCACATGACCTCACGTCAAATAAATGGGTTGGGTTTTTTTTGTATTCAGACTTTAACTGGTCAATGTGTAACAACCACACAATGATTGCCATGAGTAAAGAGGAGAAAAACTACTGCCTATGCCCAGAAATTGAAGAAAATTCCATCTTCGGCCAAGTTCATCAGAGTACGTCACTGAGATCATCAGAGGTGATTCCTGGTGGTGGTGTGTCAAGTCTCTATCAATTGCTCTAGGGTTTAAAGATAAGGCCTGAGGTTGAAGCTATTAGTGTGTGCATATGGGTGTGTGTGCACATGCATACCTGATACTGTCAGATTATGTGTCTGCATTGAGTGGTATGTAATTGCAGACTTGCAGTGTATAATAGAGTAAGGTGTCTTTGTTTGGTGAGTTGAATGGATTTGTATTGAGTCTGTATTAGGTTTTTTGAGATGGGTTAAGTCCAGTTGTATGTGTTCCAGAGTGTATAAATAAGGATGTACATGCACTGGCCATAGGGTGAGAAGAAAAATCTAAAGCAATCAAAATCACTACAACAAAAATGACCTTTCACACCGTTTCAGAAACGCTGTTACACAGTTTAACAGCGTTACGAAGATCACTGTCTAACGACAAGCTGTTATAGAGTCAAGATGTACCATAACATTTTTCAAACGCTGCAAAAGAAATAGTGTATCGCAGCGTGTTATTTATTACAGCCTTCCAATAAACGCTGCAACATGTCCTTACCCACCACGCACCCCTCTTTTGGACAGCCATTCCAGAAACACTGCGATACTTTTGTTACAGCATTTGTAAACACTTGTAACTGAAGTTTTAATGGCAGAAATAAAACACTGCATGTGAGTTTAATTTCACAGCGTTTTGGTCAGTTATATTTCATATACGTTTTTCCATTTGTCAGCATTTATAAAACGCTGTTATATATACAAATTACCATAATTTCATCCCCTTTTCCACAGCCTTCTTAATTCAGTCTACTCTTCTACATTTGCAAACATTCCCGCCAACTATAAAATTTTATATCGTATAACATTAGTTAATTGAAACACCATAAATATAGTCTTCGCATGTTATATTAAACATAATTAAAAATGCACTATCTTCATACGCAAAATAAACGATAATCGTATACAACATTTCATACATTTTTTTATAGAAATAACATATTATGTAAAGCAAATATGATTGCAACATTGTTTTACAAAAATAGTATAATAAATAAAGCAAAATATGAGTAGTGTGCAGAGTCCAATCTCGTCATCTTCAACAATTCATCCTCAACTAGGTCAGCCAAATTACATAAGAATGCCCACTTTGAAACTGCTAAGATGTAAAAAAAAACATCAGCAACAATGCTTGGTAGGGTTGAGGTAATTGTGCATTAAATTAAAAAAAGGCTAAAACTGAAGCAAAGTTCTTAGGGAGCAACATTGCTAATTTATATAATTTATTGTGCAGCGTATATGTATTCTTTCTTCAGATAGCTAAATTTATCATGGATGACAGGAAAATATAAAGGTTAAGAGCCAGTTCCAGACAATTCAGATAGCAGAAGAGCTCGAACTAGCATTTAGTCCAGGAAAGGAGTTTGGTTTTAATGCTACAATGGAGATTCTGAAACCTGAGACTGAAACAGACAATACTGTTGACTCCGATTCTAGATGGTTGCATGTACTGATATTGAAAAATGTTTTTGTCCTTATATCTTCGGTTTATCCTATAAATTCAATTTTTGGCACATCTGTATGAAAGTATGTTAAGGAAATGTGTAGGAGAAGTATTTTGTTTACACTTAATCTGGATGCATCAAATATCCTGGTTTAATATGCCCTACACAACATTTGCCTTATTTATTCACATCCATGTACTCAGATTTTATGAAAAGATCTTCAAGTAAAGTGAATTTGTATTCTATGAGCCTTATGTAGGAAATGATATTCAAGAAAAGTGAATTTGTATTCAAAATGACAACTGTTCTTAGTGGTAATAACCCGAACAACCCAACATATGTTAAACTACATAAAATCTGAGTAAGGGCAACTGATATTCTTACTGAATAAACTCCTTTCTTCCATCCGTTTCTTTAGGTAAGTCGGTTAGCTTGGTAATGAGTCGCTGATCCGGTCCTTACTCTGGAAAACAGTTAAAGTGGTGGATCAACATTTTGCAAAGTTAGACAATTAAGCAAAACAAGAAAAGTGGGGCATTTCACCAGAAGGACAAACTTTGCAGTCCAATTAGTTTCTAGGACACATATTCAAAGAAATTACTTTCAAGGCCAAAGTCGGCAGAATAATTACTTTCAAGGACAAAGTTAGCAGTCCAATTACTTTTAAGGACATAATTTCATAGGTTTTTAGGCCCTAGAAACTAATTATTTTACATTTTTTCCTTGAAAATTATTATTTCAGTTGGGTGTTCTAGAAACTAATTCCACTTTCTAAAGAGACCCTTGTAGCTAATTCCACTAATACAAATTTGTTCACAAAATCTGCATCACTACATAAAATCTGATTCACAAATTCATCCTATTTTGTTGTCTAATTTTTTTCTTATTTTGTTGTCTAATTAATTTTGTTTTCTGCCCATCATCACCTTCAAACTGTCCCACCAAAACCATTGCCTTCCATTTATCAGACTACAAAACCACCCACCTCCAAACTGTCTTCATACATCACTACATATCACTGCATATATCTACAACCCCTACCCTACAACCTATTTACAAACAGCACCTCCGACAAACTCATAACTCACCTGAACCATTCCACCCTTCCTTCTCTTCATATACCTTACTCAACATTCCCTTTCACTCAACACTCAACAAACTCACGCATTCAACCACCTGCCTCCTACATCATCCGAATGCGCTGCTCATTCTTATCCAAAAACAAACCGAACTCCAACCAACCACCCTGAAACACAACAACCAGACTTACATAACCCTTCACAGCAACTCCTTAATACCTCCCTACCAAATCCAGTTTCCTCACTACACCGAACCCAAATTCAAACACTACAACCTCCCAAGACACCCTGCAACACAAACTGCCTCCATCTTCGCCACCACAACATCATTTGCCAGCAAGTATACCGAATCCACTTGTTATTTTCTTTTTTTCTCCCCTCTTTTCTTTGCTAATTTATGTGTGTGTTATTGACTAGTGTTTTGCTGTTGCATGTTAATTTGTTTTGGTGTTGTCTTGTTTTGTTTAATTTGTTTTGCATACGTGTTGTGTGTTGTATCTAGTTTTTACGTTTTGTGTTTAAAGTCCATTTACAAAAAAAAATGTACAAAAAAAAGAAGAGATCATTTAATTTCTGAATAAGTTTTTTTTTAACTTTTTACTACAAACTCTTGTTAGTATAAGCTTCCAAAAAAGAAAACAATTCTTGTTTAGTACTTTTTCTCATATTTATTTTTTCCTTTTTCTCAATATATTTATCAATATAGAGATAATGCTATATAGTTCTTCAACAATATATAAACTCTTCATCATAAAAAAAAAGATAATTCATACTTACTTGAAGTTGATTCGGTTATAATATTCGTGGAAGGCCAAGCTATAGTCGAACCAAGTGCATCTTCAATAATCTCAAAATAAGAAGTAGGTCTCCACAAAGGCGCATTTGGAACTTTTATAACATCAACCCAAACTTTGACTGCATTTTCCCCTAGTGGAACAAAATGGACTAATGCTTTAGGGTCGGTTGAAGCCACATGCCCTTCAGCAATTACTTCTTTGGATCCATGAACGCCGATCAACTTGCATTTAGTATCTGTCTTGGAGTTTGCGCTCTGTCATGCAACAAATGAAACCGTTTAAATTTGTTTTGAAAATAGAAGTGATCCTGAAAATAAAAGCTTGTCAATGCATATGTTTGGTTAAATCAGTATATAAGGAATACACATTACCGTTGGAGATAATACAACATTAGCCGTACGAGAAGACGTTGTAGCATTTACATTTTCAACTACTACATTTGTTTCTGGCCAAGCTATTTTGCTGCCAATAGCTTCTCCAACATATGTCATACCAGCTGGTGGTCTCCACAAGAATGCATCTGGATTTTTAGCCTCATCAATCCAAACAAGCACGGCGGATTGTCGCAGAGGAATATTATTCACAAGCTGATTTGGATCACTAGAGTAAAACTTTCCTTCAACAACTAGTTCTTTACTTCTGGTCCAATCATACAGCTTGCATTTGATATTTATACTGCTACTATTACTCTATAAAAACAAATTAGAACATATGAAAACAAAATTAAGTATAAATTTTGTATTCAATTCATAAAGATACCGAATAAATGAAAAAAATTAAGTTTACCATAACGTCATCCTTTTGAAAGTGAATCATTGTGTGCAAAACAACTCTATCAGCTAGCCATGCTACTATCTCATTCTTAGCTTCTCCAATTTGTGAGAGAATCTTAGGTGTAGACCTCCATAAGAAAGCATCCAATTTCTTTGGAATAACTATTAAAATTTTCATGGCTTTCGGTCCAAGAGGAATGTTATATACAAGCTCTTCCGGGTCAGTTGAAAGGACTCTTCCTTCGGCAACTATTTCATCAATCCCGGTCCAATCCAATAAATTACACTTGGCATGTGTTTTGTCATACTTATTCTAAAATTAGTCAAAAACAATCACGGTAAATACTTGACTAAAAATTCAAATTCAAATTCAAATGACGTCACATGAATAATATAAATAACTTTTACCGCTTGAGACGCATTCTCATCTTCGTCCCTTCTTGGTTGTTTCGTCCATTCTTGATTGCTGCATTAGCTGAATCAAAACAAAAAAATACTGTCAATCAAGATGAACATTCAATTTCAAATATGCAATTATCTTATTTTGTACAGTATTGATTGCTTTTTATCATCTACATTTGTTTCTTAAGGTTGACGAACAATATTGATTGCTCTTGCTTTTGTATTTGATTGGCCATTTAACTGAACAAGCTTATCTTTTGTTACAACTTAATTCTGGTTATTGATTCTCAAGCAGAGATATCGGATGCCCCAGTTTCTGCATAAGAGATTGATCCGAAGGAACGTACTGTAGAGGCTGCACTGGTGAAGTGTTCCACCTCTGCCGATGTTGCGGGCTCATCTTGCAAGTTTACACTCTCTTCGGTTATCGAAGAGGAGGAACTTCCTTAATGCCCCGAGAAAGCAACCGATGAAGAAGCTAAAAAAGAGAGTTCCGCCCAGCACGATGGCGAAGACATTTTTGGTGAGCTAAGTGACCTAATGGTGACTTCACACGAGCTTTTCAAAGATGATACAATGAAAGTCACCTCTCCAGCAGCCGAAGTGACATCCGCCTTGCAGCGAACTTCGTCAACTCAAAAGTTGACTTCTACTCCACAATCTGCTATCACTCCTCAACCAAAGAGTGGTTTGTAGTTTGATGCACATAGTTTACATGCCACACACACTTAGAAACTCTAGCAGTTACTCGTACTTAATTTTCTTCTCCTAGAGATTTCTAAATTTTATTTCTTTTTCATTTTTAGATTCTCCGATGGGGCAAAGTGGCTCGTACTACGACAATTTCTAGCGCCATGGAAGCCGCGAGACTTATGATTATAGGCGCTATCTCACTGTGCATAGGGAAACCGATGAAGAGAGAGCCGCTAGGAAGGCTCAAGAAAGAAGAGCTCAAGAGCAACAATTTGGGAGAAGGGACGAACGTTATGACTCTTCTCACAGAAACGATGATTCTTATAAAAGGAAATCCTATGATGATAAGGGGAAGAGTCACATTGCTGACGATTCGAGCAAACGGGTCAAACTTAGCGAGAAGGACGCGTCTGCGATTTCTGAAAAGACCACTGCTCCTACCTCTCTTGACATTCCCTCCGAATCTCCTGCTCTAAAGAAATCTGACATTCAGACCATTATCAACAAGCCTCAGTATCAAGTCAAAGATGCTCCGCCTAAACTTCAAAGCCGATTCCCAAATTGGTGTCTAAAAGGGGTTCGCTTTGACTTAGACTTGGTTCCCGTCGATAAGCAGGCCATGCTGAAGAATCTCGATGCCGTTAAGCTTGACATTGAGAGAATGTCTGGATGGCAGAAACTGGTTGACGAGCTTCAAAGAGTTAATCACATGAACCTTGAAGCCATGCTAACTATGGAGAATGACAAGTCTGAGTGGGATAAAATTTGTAAGCAACATGATGCAGAGATGGCGAGCATTGCTGACGACAATGCGAGACTTGAGTCTGAAGTCAAGAAACTCAAGGAAGATCTCACCACTTCTTCTGCTTCGCACTCTCAAAAAGAAGTCTTTCAAAAACAAGTGAGAGATGCTCATGCTGCTCAAGGAGATCCTGAGATGAAACTTGAGGCAGAGCAGCATGTTACTGAAAAATATCGCAAGGATACCGCTCAGCTGCGGGAAAGAATTAGCTCGCAAGATCTGGAGATTGCAGCATTAAAAGCTCGACTTCTTAAAGTTGAAAAAGAGCGGGATGAGGCAGTTGCCGGCCAAGTTGCAGCCATTGCCGAAAAAGAAGCAGCTGAGCAGTCGCACGAGGCGACGAAGGCAAAAATCAGCTCTACTTTATTTGACTTTTATATCCATAGCAACTTGGGGCGCGAGAGCCTCTCATTTCTGGGTCCGACATATGAAACTACTTTGGCTGAAGTGTAGGAAGCGATAATTGATATGTTTGGAGGCGCTGGCTACGCAGAAGCGGATCTTGAAGCGACCTATCTAGATGATGAAGCACGTAACGCCCTTGCCAGGGGAAAAGAGCAGCTTGCCAGGGAGCGAGCCGGAGTGACAGGAGAAGAGCGTTTTGAGACAGCGACTTTAACCGACCCCGCTCATCTTCCGGTTTCGGTTGACCCTGATACTATTGGCTCTAGTTCTTATTCTCCACCTCCTGCGAAAACCGAAGTCAAAATCACGACTACTGAGCCTCCCACTGTTCAAGCTGAGGAAAAAACCTAGGATGACACTAAAGCCGAAAACTTTGAAATCGAAGTGATTAAGCCGACTTCTCCAGATAACTTCGATGTTGATCCAGGTCGAGCGGATTACTTGCTTGCTTCACCTGAGTTTGATGAATTTCTCGCTTTTTACTTAAGTCTCAATGAACCGACATCTTCTCTTTTTTCCGAGAATACTGATTTTAACTTCTTTTTTTCTGTAGCGGAAATACCGAGCGCTGTGCAAACTTCTCCTCTTCCAACTGTTCCTCCTCCCTCCCTTCAAGTCACTCCTACTTCTCAGCCGTGTTCGTAGGAAGAGCAAATAGAAGCCCTTCAAGGCTTGGACGATCCACTTGCTTCGCAAGAGCAGAAGGCTGGGGAACTTGAAGAAGGTGAAAAGACTCCGAAGCAAGCTCATGATGATGACACGAAGCTATCTGCATTGATTTCTCCGGGAAGTGAATCTTCTTCCAAGAAGAGAGGGAAACACGCAGTTTCGAAGAAGAAGAAGAAAAGCGCTTTGGCTGGCGAAGAAGACGTAGAAGCAGATCCAGCTACACCTCCTTCTCCCCCTTCTCCAACCCGTCCACGCCGGCTTCAGAAATTAATTATCAAACCGGGCAAGAGCTCTAAAGGCAGGAAGGAGTGACTAGCTAGACTTTAGGCTTATTGTTTTGCTTTTTGCTTTTTGCATGTATTGACTGGAGATTGTGCGGATACCGGCCTCCGCTTGTCGAAACCTGCACATGTACAAAAATTTCCATAGTATGGAATAAAATGGTTCTTTTTACTTGTACAATTTCTTGTTAGTATATGTGTGAACGCATTTATTCCTTGTTTTTTGCACAAGTTTCTTTATTTACTTTATATGATATTGCAGTGAGCTCGTGGTATGATGTTTGAGCGTTGCTTTTATTAATATAGCTATATGCCTCCATACCACGGCTTACTGCAATATTCTGAAAAGACTTGTACTCTTATTTTAGAGAATAATTCTTTCGTTTTGAGGAAATATTATTTTACTTTTAATAGAATACGCCTTGTATCGGAGAAGTTTCTCTTTCTTTTAAAAGAACACTTCTACTTTCAAGGATGATCGATTTTACTTGTTAAAAAGTGAATTCCCCTATGTAGTGAAGCGAGCTTCTAAAGAATATTTTGATCTGTTTGTAAGAAAGTTGTATTTTATCGCTGAATGGGTCCACGGGACTGGCGTTAACTGTTTTACTGGATACTTGTTTGCATAAATGATCGTAAGTATTCAGCTATGGCCTGAAACCTTCTTTTTCGGGATGGTGCCCCTTTCGTGGTCCCATTGATGAAGGTTTTTTTTTTGATGTGTCTCATTGGAGGGCTTTATTTGTTTAGTGCTTCCAAAGAAGACTTTGTTTGTCATTTCAGCTCTGGTGAAGTGTGCCTCTGAAGAGAGATTTTCGCACTTCAACTCCGGTGAAATGTGCCTCCGAAGAGGGCTTTGTTTGGACTCAAAAGAGTAGCACGAGGACTCTGAGGAGTAGCATGGACCCCGAAGAGTAGCACGTGAACTCGGAGGAGTAGCATTTTGTAACGACCCTGAAATTCCGACCCAATTTAAAAATTTTAGAACCGTTATTTTAATTAAAAATGTGAAACTTACATACGGTTTCAATCAGCGTCCAAATTTTGTTTCTAAATTGCGCCTAGATGATTGTAGATATGGGTAAAGTTTCGTCAGAAAATACCGCAATAAATTTCGTGCGCGTTTTACTGCACATCAGTTCATTTTAAAAACGTGAAAAATTTCATCTTCCGAACCTAAATATTTTTACATAGGAAAATTCTAAATCATTTTCTGACAAAGGCGTCATTTTTCGTTTTTCAAAATTCGGACATCTTTAGCTCCGTCGATCTTATTCTTCGGTGTTTTTCTGCATTCCCTGTAATTGGAATTTCAAATATTCACAAACGATTTCCGTTACCGTTCAAACTTCACATTTGGAATACGCCTAGATAGACATGGGTGTACGCCAAATTTCGTCGAAAAATATTGTAGTAAATTTCGCGCGTCAAATTTACCTATTAGTTTTAATTTTATGTGTAAATTTTCTATCGTCCGAACTCAAATATTTTTCGCAATGTTGCATAAGAAAAATATTCTGATCATGACGGCGCATTTCGTTTCGTCAGATTTCGCTCTTAATTGCTAGTTAAAATGTTCACTCGTGCAAATGGGTTAATAAGATTTGCCACTTCGCAAACAATGTCAAACCACCAATATCTTCATACCATTGGGTCCGCCTCGTCGCGCTGATCAAAATGGTATACTTGTTTGTGTCAATCGGAGTTTGGCGTTGTAAGCTATTAATTGGTTGACGGAGTATAAACTGGTCCGTTACGCCACACAAACCGGTACCCTACTTTTCCCGCTCAGAATTCAAATGGCCCTTGTCCATTCAGTAACCGAAGAGCCATTGTGACAAATAATCATTTCATTTGCACGGGGACTATTAATTTCTCTGTATAAATCCCTGCAAACCAGCTCGTCACATTTATTACTCTACATCACTTTCACTTCGCCAAGAAAGAAATTGGTACGTAACATTCTTCTCTCCTCTGCATATTCCTTTCTCTCCCTCTTCCCTTTCTTCTTTCTTCACATTTTTTTTGTTTGTTCTGTTGTTTGCAAAACATGAAGCACGGTTCCCCTACAGCTCCTCCTTTCCTCCCCCTCTCTTCAAATACTTCTTTTACTATGAAAGCCATCACCCAACCCATGCAGCCACGTACCTTCCCCAACCCTCCTCCGCCAGCCCCTCCGCACCCGGCCCCGCCACCACCCAGCCCAACTCCGCCAACCGCGTCCCCGCCCACTCTGCCCCTTCCCCAGCTCGCTTCCCCTACCCCACCACTGACCCCAGCTCCATCCGCCGCCCACCCCAGCCCTTCCCCAGCCCAACCCTCCCCCGCACGCCCACCCTACCCCGATTCCAACCTCTGCCAACCCACGCGCCCATGTAAACAGCCTCCACCACGTTCGGCCACCCACACCAGCCCTCCCCGCCACCACCCAGCCTACTCCGCCTGTCCCCTCCGCCACAACGCCCCAGCCTCCGCCCAACTCCCCACTTCCGGCCCGCACCCCACAGCAACCAACTGCTCCACCCCTACCTGCCGCCCCAGCCCGCACCTGCCTGGCCCCCACCAGCCCCGTCCCCACCCCCCACGCCAGCCCACCCTCCGCCCAGCCACCTGCCCGGCAAACCGCTCCCCACTTCCCAGCCACCGCGACCTCAGCCCCGTCCCTCCGCCTGCACGCACACGCCCTCCGCCCAGCCTCCGTATGCACGCACGCGTCCCCGGCTCACGTCCCCACCCTGCCGCCTTCGCCGCCACGTCGACCACCCCCTCCGCGTCCAGCACCCGCCAACACCAGTCGCCTGCCCTCCGCTGTCGCAACCCTGCTCCGCCATTGTGCCTCGCAGTGGCTGAGATCCTGCTCTGTGCATTAGTTCTTTATATATCAGTGATATAAATATAACTGTTATGTTATATAACAGTTTATCTTTGAATGTTGGGTTGCTCACATACAGTCTGTTGCATTTTTGTTTCAGCTCCTGCTATTGATCCGGAAGTATAAGTATTTCCATCCCGCCCGTCGAATCTATCTTGCCTCGTCGTGGGTATGATTTAATATATGTATTCAATTAATATATATACTGCAATAAATGAATTATTGATTAAGTGTTGTTTGATTGCAGTTTGTGTTCATTTTGCATCGTGCCTATTAAGGTCTATTTTGTCTATTTTCTTCGTGCCGCGCCATCTTCTCCAACCACGCAAGGTGAATATTTCATTCACGACTCAATCTATTATGCGATGATAATCAAGTGATAATTGTTGTTAATATTAATCTGGATATTAAATTGTTGATTGTTAGAATTGGGTTGAAATAAAATTGTTAACTTCTAAAAATTTGACGCCATGTATTGTTTAAATTGATTAAACATGTTGAACTGAAATATGCTGTTAATTTGAGTAAATAATAGTGACATTAAAATTGATAAGTACGACTGATGTAGAAATTTGATAACGGACACCAAGTAAAATCATAATGTAATAATCTTTAATCCGTAGGATTCTAGGAATAATTATATTAATTTGCATAATTAACTAATGTAAGTTAATATGGTTATTTCGGGATTATTTGAATAATTTGTTATGTATGGTTGCTATTGCTTGTTTATTTACTTTGACACCATCCCAGTTATCACACTGCAAGTTCCCTTTGTTATGATTTGTTTTATATTGAATGATATCGGGTTGAAATGATAAATACCCACTTAAATAACTTGGCCTAGGATAGACAATTAAAAATAAGAAACCTGATTGGTCAACAAAATTATTTTGAAATTGAAATTTATTTGAAATTAAGGAATGAACTTAATAAATTGTTTGGAAATCAAGGAACGACTTAATGGATTTATTTGAAATAAATTAATGGATTTAATTTAAATAAATTAATGGATTAATTGGAATAAATTAATGGATTAAATTGAAACGGATTAATAAATCTATTTAATTGAAGAAAAATGAATTGGAGAATTTGATTGAAATAAGATTTAAAACAAGTGAGTTTTAGAATTTAATAATTTAATTTATTAGATTGGTAGATTCAGATTTAAACTAAGTTTTAAATTAAATAGATTTGAACTTGTTATAAATAATAATTTAGATTTAGGAAATTTGACTTAAAATGGAATACGAAACTAACTAAAGTTTTATGGATTAAATTTAGCGACAAATTTAAAGGGAAATGATTTTAAATCTAATGAAATTGATTTAATCAAATTTATGATTATATTTAATGTAACGATGAATGTAAATATGAATTGAGATAAATAGAATTTGATTTAACGATTCGAACTTAGTTAACCGGTAAATTTGAATTAAGTGATTTTGAACTAACTTTAATAAGTGAGTTATTAAATGGAACTTGAATACTTAATTATATTGTTAATTCAAATGTTTGGACTACAGATTTCATTTGGAAATACGATTTTAAATATCCGAAATCAATTGAATCGTGAAATGTCAAAATTTGGAAGTCAAATTTGCACCTTGACTTTCGGACTTTGATTTGTTTTAAACTTTAACTTAAATGACCATTGGGTAATAAATACGTAGTTATTAAAGAGTCCGGGATCGGATATGGACATACTCTCTGTCGATACCGAAAACCACTTTAATAACTATTACACGCGAAGTGTTGATCCAGAATGAAGTGGATGGTTTGGTGATCGCGTTGACTGAAGAAAGAGAACAATATTGGACGACCCCTGACATGACTAAAACAGGAGCCGCGCCGGGCCATTGAGGTTCGCTACCTCTAGCGGACGCACTTCTTCGATACCATATCTATTACTTTTGTGATTCGATTTGGGTGCACCCCTTTGATTGGGAGTGTTGTTTCGCGGTGTTGAGATAGTAGCTGCTATGCTCAACATCAGTCCGGATCACGCAACTACTAGTATCCTAGTTGGTATCGCCTCATGTACCTTGTCATACTGATTATCCTATTCGTGACCACTACGTTTTGATTTGTACCTTAGTATATGGATTGCCCTCTAGTGACTTCCGGTTTTGGGGAAACTACGGTCTTGTATATGCTCTTGGGAATAAAAATGTGTTAAGGGTGGTATGGGCCATGACTTAACACTATTTTAATATCATACTTTACTGATTAGACATTATCTACCTATCGTATTCTATTGTATATATCGATAGTTTATCGGAAACTTAGAGATGTCATTACACCCATCTTTAAGTTATGAACTATTACCTTGCACTTGATTTAATTGTATAAGATTTTGAGTCCTGACTCGAGTGTTTCTTTTGCATATGCTCGGGTCAGTCTGAAGCTATCCAGCTGCTGATCAAGGTTGGTTGAAGATGCTGAAGGCTTAGCATTTATCTTTATCAGTCTATTTATATTCCTGTATTGATGTCCTAGTCTGTTGGACATTTTTGGTATTAGTCACTTGATGTTAAGACATTGTTGTATATTATATAGTGGCTTCATGAACTGCTATTATGACGATGTATTTTCCGCTGCATTATTCTGTGACTGTTCTGTGATGTTGTATTGATTCTCATTTACATTTATGTATTTATAATCCCATAATGATTCGTGTTTTGTATTATTTAAGTTGACATGTGTGGATTATTGTCAATTTAAATGGTCCAAATATACGGGTTGTTACAGTTGGTATCAGAGCTTTGGTTTCCCTAAAAACCTTAGTTTGGGATTATATATATAAACTCATTAGAGATAGGGTAGCAATACCCTAGAATGAGGAGAATCGGTTCAATATCCAAATCCTTTCATTTCAAACTTCTTTTGATTCATTGATTAGACCTTCCTTAAAATTCTATGATTTTCTATCCTTTGGCTTTAACAAATCTCTTTGGTATTCCAGGATGGGTACCAGAGGAAACCATAGGGGAGGAAGGGGCCATGGTCCTGCTCAGGCTGCACCTGTCGCTCTAGCTCCTGTCAAATTCACCATTCTTAGTAAGGAGTATTCACAACTGGGGGGTATTAAGTTTTCTGGATTCGAGAACATTATTGAGGCTCAGCAATGGCTTAAAGGTTTAGAGAAGATATTTTCTGGTCTAGAGATCACTGATGCTCAGAAACGTCAGCTTGCTGCATGGCAACTTCAGGATGCCGCGCAAGATTGGTGGGAATCAGTTACTTCTCGTATCGAGGAGAATACCATCACTTGGGCCCAGTTTAGGTATAAAATTATTTGGATTTCGTAGTCTAAATTCTTCTTTTAATCTTTAGAATGTTATTCATCTTGTCTATCTTTTGATTAGGGATACTTTCTCGGCACAATGGATGCTCGCTGCTGGGAAAACCCCACTTTATAGAGCTTTCATGGACCCTAAGCAGGGCAGTATGACTTTTTCTGAGTACGAGAGGAAATTCAACGAACTCTCCAAGTTCGGCCCGGGATTGATTGATACACCGCTTCTAAAGAACGAGAAGTTCATTTTGGGAGCTAGACCAGAGTATTATGACTTGCTTACTGGCCACACTCACTGCACCTTCACCGAGCTTGTTGACTATGCTCTTAGATATGAGGCAAAGCCTAGGGGACCTACTGCCAAGGCCACTCCTACTCAGCCCTCCTCTAGCCAGCTCGGGAAGAGGAAGATGAACTTTGATCAACAAAAGAAAGCTTGGCAGAAGACTACAGGATTGTGATATGCTTAGAAAAGCCCAATCGACCTTGCCAATATCACTTGCTTCAAATGCGATAAGAAGGGCCATTATGCTAATAGTTGTCCATCTACCGGAGCTGCTGTCCCACCACCTTCTTCGACTAGGAAGGACTTATGCTATGTCTGCCTCCAGCCGGGTCATTTCAAGAAAGACTGCCTACTGTATAAGCGTGGCACACCGTCTGGAGTATTTGCTATCACCACACCTGCACCCTCTGTACCACCCACCCAGGATGACCAAGGTACCTTGCGAAGTATTTTTCATTTACATGCTACACCTGTTAGGGTATTATTCGATACAGGTGCTTCACATAGCTTTATATCAGTTGACCTTTGTGATAAACTCAAATTAGAACCTACTCTCGCTACTACCTCCTTATGTGTCTCAAATCCTATCGGAGGACCCGCTAACCTCCGAAGTGTTTGCAAGGGAGTTGTACTTATGTATGATTTTTATCGATTCACTTGGGATTTTTATGTACTTGGCTTCGCAGCATTTGACATCTTGTTAGGTGCTGATTGGTTAAGGAGATTCGATGCTGTTATTTCTTGCAAGGCTCGTTCTGTTTCTCTAGTCAATGACAAGGGCCTACCGCTTGTCATCGAATGCAAATCACCACAGAAATATGCCGGAAGCTTCATATTCTCTCTTGATGCTCACCCGGATGATCTCAGTACTACTCCTATTGTTCGGAAATTTCCCGATGTATTTGGAGAGGTCAACTCTCTACCGCCTAAAAGGGAGATCGATTTCCGCATTGACCTTATTCCTGGAGCTACTCCCGTAGTTCTTCCTCACAGAAGAATGGCTCCTAAAGAAAAAGCTGAACTTAAAACTCAAATTGATGATCTATTTGCTAGAGGTTTGATTAGGAGAAGTTGTTCTGAATGGGGCGCCGTAGTTGTTTTTGTCACCAAATCGGATGGGTCTCTTTGCATGTGTGTTGATTATAGGGAACTGAACAAACGCACTCTCAAGAACCGCTATCCGATGCCTCGCATCAATGATTTATTCGATCAGCTCCACGGAGCTAAAGTTTTCTCACAACTTGATCTTGCCACTAGGTTCCACCAACTCAGAGTAGCAGAAGATAGTATTCATAAGACAGCTTTCCGTATGGAGAACAGATTCTATGAATGGTTGGTTATGCCATTCGGTTTGACCAACGCACCTGCTTATTTCGTCGACTTGATGAATCGAGTCTTCCGTGATGTGCTTAACAAGTTTGTTCTTGTTTTCATTGATGATATTCTCGTTTTCTCCAAAGACGAGAAGGAGCACGAGACACACCTTGCTTACGTTCTGGAAACTCTCCGAAATCATCAACTTAAGGCCAAATTCTCTAAATGCCACTTCTGGCGAGATGAAGTGAGATTCCTGGGCCACATAGTTTCTGAAAATGGGATTTCGGTCGATCCAGCTAAGATCGCCGTAATCAATGTAAGTTCTATCCTATTCGCTATTTCTATTCAGTTCCTCTTATCCCTTTTTAATTTGAAATTTATCTACAGGATTGGGAGACCCCCAAAACTCCTACTGATATCCGTAGCTTCTTGGGCTTGGCCGGCTATTATCGTAGATTTATTGAGCACTTTGCCCGGATTTCTACCCCACTCACCGCTTTAACCCGAAAGGATGTCAAGTTTATTTGGAGTGAGAAGTGCGAATCAGCTTTTAATGAATTGAAGCGTAAGTTAACTTCAGCCCCAGTTCTTGCGGTAATCGATGGAAGTGAAGGATTAACTGTCTATACAGATGCCTGCCGAGAAGGTTTAGGCGCTGTTCTTATGCAAAACGGAAAGGTTATTGCTTATGCTGGCCGCCAGTTGAAGATCCATGAAGTAAACTATGCAACTCATGATCTAGAGCTTCTTGCAGTTGTATTTGCTTTGAAACTGTGGAGGCATCATCTTTTGGGAATTAAATTTGAGTTATTCACCGATCATAAGTCCTTTAGATATATCTTTTCTCAGAAGGATTTGAACCAGAGACAAGTCCGATGGCTCGAATTCTTAGCTGCATATGATCTCGATATCAATTATACTCCTGGAAAGGCAAATGTTGTAGCTGATGCTTTGAGCCGTAGCAAAGCATTGTCATGTTGTAATCTTGTAGAAGGCATGCTATTTCAGCTTGTTATCTCCCCATCTCTTGTGGATTGCATCAAGGAAAAACAATATGAGGACACCTTGCTCTATCGCATGAAGGAGTTAGTGCTTGGTAGAGTTGGAAATACCGACAGTAAAGTGGGAGCACAGATAGATAGTAATGGAGTTCTGAGGATTGACAACCGTATTTGTGTTCCTAATGTTGATGGATTGAGACAAGAAGTGCTTAGAGAAAACCATCGGTCATCACTTTCATTTCATCCTTGTGTCACTAAGATGTACCGAAATATGAAGCGTTTATATTGGTGGAGTGGGATGAAGAGGCATATTTCTATATATGTCAATAGATGCACCACTTGCCAACAAGTTAAGGCCGATCACCAGAAGACTGCAGGATTACTTCAACCCCTAGAGATTCCGTGTTGGAAATGGGATCAGATTTCTATGGACTTCATTGATGGATTACCGAGGACTAGAAAAGGTAACGAGAGTATATGGGTGATTGTTGATAGGTTGACAAAAGCTGCTCACTTTATTCCGGTTAAGACCACTCGGACTGCTTTGAGTTTGGCCGAGATATATATGAGAGAGATTGTTAGACTCCATGGGGTTCCATCAAGTATTGTGTGCGATAGAGACCCTTTATTCACTAGTAAATTCTGGAAGGCATTTCAGGACGTCTTGGGCACTAAACTGAATCTGAGCACAGCTTATCATCCTCAAACAGATGGCCAAACTGAAAGGGTGAATCAGATTTTAGAAGATCTGCTCCGAGCCTGCATTATTGATTTTGGTGGATCTTGGGAAGACCATCTCCATTTGGTTGAATTCACGTATAATAACAGTTATCAGGTAAATCAAAATCTCAATTTGAATAAGTAATTTTGAATTGAAATTTAACCACCTTTATATTCAGGCAAGTATCGATATGGCACCGTTCGAAGCTTTATATGGACGGCCATGCAAATCGCCAGCTTGTTGGATTGAGCCTGGTGATCGATTAATTCTTGGCCCAGATATGATTATAGAAGCATCCGAGAAGGTAAATGAAATTAGAAGGAAGATGAAGACCGCACAGGATAGACAGAAGAGCTATGCTGATAGGCGTAGAAGAGATTTAGAATTCCTGATTGGGGATAAGGTATTCCTTAAGGTATCACCCTTAAAGAATGTTATTCGATTTGGTCGTAGAGGGAAGCTCGCTCCTAGATTTGTTGGACCATTCACTATCACTGAGAGAATTGGTACACTAGCCTACAGAGTTGCACTACCGGAGAAATTTGAGGGCGTGCACAACGTCTTCCATGTTTCACATCTTCGGAAAGTTGTACACGATCCATCCTTGACCATTCCTATTGCTCAGTTAGATGAAGTTGATATTGAGCCGGACTTGACTATAGAGAGGAGACCACTTCGTATTGTTGATAGGGATACAAAGCAACTTAGAAGGAAGTCGGTTAGCCTAGTCAAAGTCCAATGGAGTCCCAATGATCGTGATTGCACTTGGGAAACCGAGGAGAGTATCCGGGATTCTAATCCAGAATTGTTTGTTGAAGGTAAATCCCATTCTTTACTCTTTACTATATTCAATGATCTATTCTGAATCCATTGTATCTTTGTTATCTGTTCTTCCACTCTTTACTTTGTTCCTTTTCGAGGACGAAAAGTCTTGAGTAGGGGAGAATGTAACGACCCTGAAATTCCGACCCAATTTAAAAATTTTAGAACCGTTATTTTAATTAAAAATGTGAAACTTACATACGGTTTCAATCAGCGTCCAAACTTTGTTTCTAAATTGCGCCTAGATGATTGTAGATATGGGTAAAGTTTCGTCAGAAAATACCGCAATAAATTTCGTGCGCGTTTTACTGCACATCAGTTCATTTTAAAAACGTGAAAAATTTCATCTTCCGAACCTAAATATTTTTACATAGGAAAATTCTAAATCATTTTCTGACAAAGGCGTCATTTTTCGTTTTTCAAAATTCGGACATCTTTAGCTCCGTCGATCTTATTCTTCGGTGTTTTTCTGCATTCCCTGTAATTGGAATTTCAAATATTCACAAACGATTTCCGTTACCGTTCAAACTTCACATTTGGAATATGCCTAGATAGACATGGGTGTACGCCAAATTTCGTCGAAAAATATTGTAGTAAATTTCGCGCGTCAAATTTACCTATTAGTTTTAATTTTATGTGTAAATTTTCTATCGTCCGAACTCAAATATTTTTCGCAATGTTGCATAAGAAAAATATTCTGATCATGACGGCGCATTTCGTTTCGTCAGATTTCGCTTTTAATTGCTAGTTAAAATGTTCACTCGTGCAAATGGGTTAATAAGATTTGCCACTTCGCAAACAATGTCAAACCACCAATATCTTCATACCATTGGGTCCGCCTCGTCGCGCTGATCAAAATGGTATACTTGTTTGGGTCAATCGGAGTTTGGCGTTGTAAGCTATTAATTGGTTGACGGAGTATAAACTGGTCCGTTACGCCACACAAACCGGTACCCTACTTTTCCCGCTCAGAATTCAAATGGCCCTTGTCCATTCAGTAACCGAAGAGCCACTGTGACAAATAATCATTTCATTTGCACGGGGACTATTAATTTCTCTGTATAAATCCCTGCAAACCAGCTCGTCACATTTATTACTCTGCATCACTTTCACTTCGCCAAGAAAGAAATTGGTACGTAACATTCTTCTCTCCTCTGCATATTCCTTTCTCTCCCTCTTCCCTTTCTTCTTTCTTCACATTTTTTTTTGTTTGTTCTGTTGTTTCCAAACCATGAAGCACGGTTCCCCTACAGCTCCTCCTTTCCTCCCCCTCTCTTCAAATACTTCTTTTACTATGAAAGCCATCACCCAACCCATGCAGCCACGTACCTTCCCCAACCCTCCTCCGCCAGCCCCTCCGCACCCGGCCCCGCCACCACCCAGCCCAGCTCCGCCAACCGCGTCCCCGCCCACTCTGCCCCTTCCCCAGCTCGCTTCCCCTACCCCACCGCTGACCCCAGCTCCGTCCGCCGCCCACCCCAGCCCTTCCCCAGCCCAACCCTCCCCCGCACGCCCACCCTACCCCGCCTCCAACCTCTGCCAACCCACGCGCCCATGTAAACAGCCTCCACCACGTTCGGCTACCCACACCAGCCCTCCACGCCACCACCCAGCCTACTCCGCCTGTCCCCTCCGCCACAACGCCCTGGCCTCCGCCCAACTCCCCACTTCCGGCCCGCACCCCACAGCAACCAACTGCTCCACCCCTACCTGCCGCCCCAGCCCGCACCTGCCTGGCCCCCACTAGCCCCGTCCCCACGCCCCACGCCAGCCCACCCTCCGCCCAGCCACCTGCCCGGCAAACCGCTCCCCACTTCCCAGCCACCGCGACCTCAGCCCCGTCCCTCCGCCTGCACGCACACGCCCTCCGCCCAGCCTCCGTATGCACGCACGCGTCACCGGCTCACGTCCCCACCCTGCCGCCTTCGCCGCCACGTCGACCACCCCCTCCGCGTCTAGCACCCGCCAACACCAGTCGCCTGCCCTCCGCTGTCGCAACCCTGCTCCGCCATTGTGCCTCGCAGTGGCCGAGATCCTGCTCTGTGCATTAGTTCTTTATATATCAGTGATATAAATATAACTATTATATTATATAACAGTTTATCTTTGAATGTTGGGTTGCTCACATACAGTCTGTTGCATTTTTGTTTCAGCTCCTGCTATTGATCCGGAAGTATAGTATTTCCATCCCGCCCGTCGAATCTATCTTGCCTCGTCGTGGGTATGATTTAATATATGTATTCAATTAATATATATACTGCAATAAACGAATTATTGATTAAGTGTTGTTTGATTGCAGTTTGTGTTCATTTTGCGTCGTCCCTATTAAGGTCTATTTTGTCTATTTTCTTCGTGCCGCGCCATCTTCTCCAACCACGCAAGGTGAATATTTCATTCACGACTCAATCTATTATGCGATGATAATCAAGTGATAATTGTTGTTAATATTAATCTGGATATTAAATTGTTGATTGTTAGAATTGGGTTGAAATAAAATTGTTAACTTCTAAAAATTTGACGCCATGTATTGTTTAAATTGATTAAACATGTTGAACTGAAATATGCTGTTAATTTGAGTAAATAATAGTGACATTAAAATTGATAAGTACGACTGATGTAGAAATTTGATAACGGACACCAAGTAAAATCATAATGTAATAATCTTTAATCCGTAGGATTCTAGGAATAATTATATTAATTTGCATAATTAACTAATGTAAGTTAATATGGTTATTTCGGGATTATTTGAATAATTTGTTAATTTGTTATGTATGGTTGCTATTGCTTGTTTATTTACTTTGACACCATCCCAGTTATCACACTGCAAGTTCCCTTTGTTATGATTTGTTTTATATTGAATGATATCGGGTTGAAATGATAAATACCCACTTAAATAACTTGGCCTAGGATAGACAATTAAAAATAAGAAACCTGATTGGTCAACAAAATTATTTTGAAATTGAAATTTATTTGAAATTAAGGAATGAACTTAATAAATTGTTTGGAAATCAAGGAACGACTTAATGGATTTATTTGAAATAAATTAATGGATTTAATTTAAATAAATTAATGGATTAATTGGAATAAATTAATGGATTAAATTGAAACGGATTAATAAATCTATTTAATTGAAGAAAAATGAATTGGAGAATTTGATTGAAATAAGATTTAAAACAAGTGAGTTTTAGAATTTAATAATTTAATTTATTAGATTGGTAGATTCAGATTTAAACTAAGTTTTAAATTAAATAGATTTGAACTTGTTATAAATAATAATTTAGATTTAGGAAATTTGACTTAAAATGGAATACGAAACTAACTAAAGTTTTATGGATTAAATTTAGCGACAAATTTAAAGGGAAATGATTTTAAATCTAATGAAATTGATTTAATCAAATTTATGATTATATTTAATGTAACGATGAATGTAAATATGAATTGAGATAAATAGAATTTGATTTAACGATTCGAACTTAGTTAACCGGTAAATTTGAATTAAGTGATTTTGAACTAACTTTAATAAGTGAGTTATTAAATGGAACTTGAATACTTAATTATATTGTTAATTCAAATGTTTGGACTACAGATTTCATTTGGAAATACGATTTTAAATATCCGAAATCAATTGAATCGTGAAATGTCAAAATTTGGAAGTCAAATTTGCACCTTGACTTTCGGACTTTGATTTGTTTTAAACTTTAACTTAAATGACCATTGGGTAATAAATACGTAGTTATTAAAGAGTCCGGGATCGGATATGGACATACTCTCTGTCGATACCGAAAACCACTTTAATAACTATTACACGCGAAGTGTTGATCCAGAATGAAGTGGATGGTTTGGTGATCGCGTTGACTGAAGAAAGAGAACAATATTGGACGACCCCTGACATGACTAAAACAGGAGCCGCGCCGGGCCATTGAGGTTCGCTACCTCTAGCGGACGCACTTCTTCGATACCATATCTATTACTTTTGTGATTCGATTTGGGTGCACCCCTTTGATTGGGAGTGTTGTTTCGCGGTGTTGAGATAGTAGCTGCTATGCTCAACATCAGTCCGGATCACGCAACTACTAGTATCCTAGTTGGTATCGCCTCATGTACCTTGTCATACTGATTATCCTATTCGTGACCACTACGTTTTGATTTGTACCTTAGTATATGGATTGCCCTCTAGTGACTTCCGGTTTTGGGGAAACTACGGTCTTGTATATGCTCTTGGGAATAAAAATGTGTTAAGGGTGGTATGGGCCATGACTTAACACTATTTTAATATCATACTTTACTGATTAGACATTATCTACCTATCGTATTCTATTGTATATATAGATAGTTTATCGGAAACTTAGAGATGTCATTACACCCATCTTTAAGTTATGAACTATTACCTTGCACTTGATTTAATTGTATAAGATTTTGAGTCCTGACTCGAGTGTTTCTTTTGCATATGCTCGGGTCAGTCTGAAGCTATCCAGCTGCTGATCAAGGTTGGTTGAAGATGCTGAAGGCTTAGCATTTATCTTTATCAGTCTATTTATATTCCTGTATTGATGTCCTAGTCTGTTGGACATTTTTGGTATTAGTCACTTGATGTTAAGACATTGTTGTATATTATATAGTGGCTTCATGAACTGCTATTATGACGATGTATTTTCCGCTGCATTATTCTGTGACTGTTCTGTGATGTTGTATTGATTCTCATTTACATTTATGTATTTATAATCCCATAATGATTCGTGTTTTGTATTATTTAAGTTGACATGTGTGGATTATTGTCAATTTAAATGGTCCAAATATACGGGTTGTTACACATTTGAACTACGAATAGTTGCAGTTGGACTCCGAAGAGTAGCACGGGGACTCTGAGGAGTAGCATGGACTCTGAAGAGTAGCACGTGAACTCGGAGTAGAAGCATTTGAACTCCGAAGAGTTGCAGTTGGACTCCGAAGAGTAGCACGAGGACTCTGAGGAGTAGCATGGACTTCGAAGAGTAGCACGTGAACTCGGAAGAGTAGCGGTTGGACTCCGAAGAGTAGCACGAGGACTCTGAGGAGTAGCATGGACTCCGAAGAGTAGCACGTGAACACGGAGGAGTAGCATTTGAACTCCGAAGAGTTGCAGTTGGACTCCGAAGAGTAGCACGAGGACTCTGAGGAGTAGCATGGACTCCGAAGAGTAGCACGTGAACTCGGAGGAGTAGCATTTGGACTCTGAAGAGTTGCACGAGGACTCTGAGGAGTAGCATGGACTCCGAAGAGTAGCACGTGAACTCGGTGGAGTAGCAGTTGGTTGTTTCCTTCCACCATCTACCTCTTAGCAATTCCTCGTTATCACTTCAAGTACATGTCCCATTTTTTCGCAAGTTGTTTGCTTTTTGTCAGAGAAGTGTACTTCATCGTTGAGTGAATCCACGGGGCAAACGCAAGCTACTTTAACGGATGTTTGTTTGCACAAACGATCACGATTGGATAGCTAGGGTCTGGAACCTTCTTGTTAGGAAGGTGCCCGCTTTGGTGGAATCCTCAGCTGTTTGAATAGCACTTCTTTTGTAAGAGTTGAATTTTGGAACTTTTGTGGCTTGGCATTTATTTGTTGAGTGATTTGTAGGAATCGTTCGGCTTCGTGATGTGTTGAATAGGTAAGCTTTGCTTTGATAGCCTGCAATATTAAATCAACATTTTAGCAATATTTTAAAGATAATTGCATATCGAAATGGGACAGGCATTTTATAGCATAAGAGAGTACAAAATCTATAGTTCTTTATTATTGATTCATACTGATTTCTCAGTGGTTTACAATACAAGAGTTATACATCCATTATTATTTTACAAATTTAAGCAATGCTTGTTAAGTAAGAATTGGATGCAAGTGATTGTGGTTCCAGAATCTCGGGATTGATTTTCCACTTCCGCTGGAATCATTGTTTCCGATCCATATGTTACTCAGAATGGAACGTAGTTAGATGCTGGGTGAGGTCCCCCTGTGACAACATTAATGACAAGCCTCTCAGATTCCTGCGCTGCGGCCTTGTCTTCTGAGCCGAATTGATGAGTAGGAAGTTGTTTCCCCTGAGTGGATGAAGTTGAGTTGACTCTGTTTTTCTTCACATATTGTTGCAGTTTGTTCTGTTTCAGCAACTCTTCAATCACATTCTTTAACTGGCGACATTGGTTAGTGTCATGGCCAGGTTGATTATGGAATCGACAGAATCTCCCATTACGGATTGCCCCTCTCCAAATCTCAGGTGGTTTGGGATACTTGACAACATCTTTCGTTGCGAAGAAGATATTTTCCGGTGTATCAGTTAAGGGAGTAAAATCTGAAGGGTTAAAGCGGCGAGGTTTTTTCTCATTCCCCTGCTTCTTTCCATCGTCATTCCCCCTTTTCTGATTTCCAGATTCACTCTTGTTAGATGCAACATCGTTATTCTTGACTTCGGCAACAACCACTTTTGCTGGCATAGAAAAGCTTTCTAGGCGCATGAATTCGTCGGCCTTTTTGTAAAACTTTTCAAGTGAATTTGGTTCTTTCATTTTTAGCCATTTTCCAAATTCACTTGATTTGTCGATGGCTCGCACTAAGTAAGTCAAGATCATACGTGGCTCTGCATTATCCAGTTCGGCCAGGGCTAAATTGAAACGGCTCAGGAAAGATTTGATTGATTCTTCAGGAACTTGTTCAAGACTGGACAGTGACATTATATCCTTAGCCTTTGAAGCATACAATCTGAACTGATCTTTGAACTTTTGCGTTAAGTCGGAGAATTGATCTACGGACCGAACTGGTATCTTTGTGAACCAAAGTAGAGCCACTCCTTCTAAGTACACTGGAAAGTTTCGGCATTTAATCTCATCTGATGCTCTTGCACCGGTCATATGCCAGTCTTACTTATATAGGAAATGATTAGGGTCACTTGTCCCATTATAGGCCGGGATAGTAGGAGCTACAAATTTCCTTGGAAATTCTGCTTTCAGGATCCTTTCAGTAAACGGAGTTCTGCTTGGTGCAAATCCCCAGTCGCTCTCATTTTCTTCCCTCTGCATGCTCTCTTTCATGATTCGGTGAACCATCCCTGATAGGTATTCCTCATTGTTCAGGGGCATCGCTGGGCAGACGTTAGCCATTCTTTAGGAAGTTTGCCTAGGAAAATGTTCGTGAGAAGTTGGCTGCGGCCTTGGACCTTCAGCTTGGAAAGGTGGTGCTTCGGCGGTGCCAGCTGCTCGTTGAGGAATATCTTTCTCCCGGGAATTATGGGCTTGTTCGGCAAAGGTTGTTTCTTGGATTTCTGGTTGTCGATTTGCCCCAAGCAGAGCGTTTAATTGGTCCATCATCAAAGCGTTTTAAGTTTCAATTTGTTGGTATAACCCAGAAATTACATCGTCTAATTCAGCCCTTGTGACTCCAACGGTAGGAGTTGCCTGGTCTGCTGTTGGGGAAGCGGAGGTCCCCTCATGAGCATTTCCGGATCTGGTAGGTCTACCTCTTTTTCCAGGAGCCATGATTTCAGATAAACTTCTAGTTTTTTAGAGAGATTCTTTCAACAAATCTTTGCGAAGCAATGATGAAGAGATTCCTGAGTTGGGTTCTCAGTGAAAGCACCAAAATGTTAACGCTGAAAATTGAATGCTAACACCCCGGTGTGTGTAGTAACAATGTGAAAGCACCACCCATTGGTACGGGATCATGAATAAGCAGAAAATAGCAGAAAAGTAAAGAGACAACAGTTTTATAGTGGTTCGGCTCATAATTAAGCCTACGTCTACTTTATATTCTTTTATTGCTGACTTTGGTTACAAATTGATACAATGCACTTCAAGATACAACACACTTTGATTATAAAACACTTCAGACTAGTAGCTCAAACTTCGATGTGATAAGGCTCTTTGACTCCATCTCGGATGTGCAAGATCTCTTTCGAAGCTCGTTGTAATGTCTTGGATGTTTGGAATGCTTAATGTGTTGGATCAGGTCAGAATTCAGCAGAGTAACGGCGCTTCAGAAGATCAGCCCAAAAAGTCCCCGTGTAGTTGGAGTTAAGGCCGTATTTATAGGGGAGATTCTGGGCAAGATTCTATCTCCAAGTCTTAGGTCGTGGACGACCTAAGTTAGGTCGTAGGTCGCGAGCGACCTAAGATAGGTCATGGATCTTGTCTGAACTATACTGAGTTTTTTCCGAACGAGTCAGTAGGTCGTGAGTGACCTAAGATAGGTCTTGAGCGACCTAAGATAGGTCGTGGATCTTGTCTGAACTATACTGAGTTATGTCCGAACAAGTCAGTAGGTCGTGAGCGACCTAAGATAGGTCGTGAGCGACCTAAGATAGGTCGTGAGCGACCTAAGTTAGGTCGTGAGCGACCTAAGATAGGTTGTGAAACTTTTCTCTGCTTTAGCTCGCTAGGTCGTTACATTGCTAGGACGTTGGGTTGTGAACTTCTTAAGTCGTCTCTGTAGTTAGGTCGTTAGACTCCTTAGGTCGTTTAGTCCTTTCAGTAGCTAGGTCGTGGAATGCTTGAGCCATTAGGTCGCTATCTTCGTAAGTCATTAGGTCGTTGTTCCCCATAAGTCGTAGGTCGTTGCTCCCCATAGGTCGTAGGTCGTTGCTCCCTATAAGTCGTAGGTCGCTGCTCCCCATAAGTCGTAGGTCGCTGCTCCCCATAAGTCATAGGTCGTTGCTCCCCATAAGTCATAGGTCGCTGCTCCCCATAAGTCGCTAGGTCGCGAACCAAAAGAGGGTTAACACACAAGAAGGGGAAGGCCTATCACAAAACGGGAGTATGAAAATTCACCAACACGTGTAACACAAGACGAGACGCTATCTCATGGTAGCTAACCATTAATATTTGAGCCGAAGCTCCACAAGAATGGCCCGAAGACCGTGGGGCGCTACCCCACATATGTGATGTAGAAACATCACACAAACGGGGTTTAGTCTCCCTCGTAGACAAAGAGACATCGCACAATTGCTAGTCTAAATCAAATCACAAAAATGATCGTCGTGATCATCAAGAAGTTTCAATCACACCAAGCTAGTAAATATATGAGTTTAGCTTCATGTCCCATAACCACTTGCTTAACTTAAATATTTACGAACAAACTGTAGATCTTCACTAGAAAATTGTCACAAGAGGTTCAATCGAACAAGTCCAAGAATTAACCGATAAAGTAAACGCAAGCGTTTCATACCACTTGTTTTACTAAGTCGTTTAATTAGATTTCTCATCCTAGTGAGTAAAGGCTTGTATATACTAATAGATTGGAAAACGGTTTAAGAAGAAGAGTTTTGTAATAAAATAGTGTTGAAATTGGTTTGATGAAAGAGTTTTGATATTTACTACTAGTATTGAAACCTTCACATTTTTAAAGTGACAAGCCAAAACGATTGTTGAAACAAATCGATTCACAAAAATTCACATTCGGAGTCGTGAGTAAAGTCCAAAGAAATCAAATCCAAAACCATCAAAGTGGAAGTTCCCCTGCGACATAACAAAAATACAACACAGGAAGTAGGCGCGACCTAAAATGGCGCGACCTAACACAGTGCCACGAGCTAAAGGGGGTGAACGACCTAACTCGGTCGAGTTAGTAACAGGGGGGTGAGACCTAACAAGGTCGAGCTAAGAAAAAGGTCGAGCGACCTAACTTGGAAACAGGTCGAACGACCTAGAGTCATAGCTTGTCGAGCGACCTAGGTGAAACGAGCTAGTGCCGAGCTAGCATGGCTGACCTAAAAGGGGTGCGACCTAAGTAGTGGAACGACCTAATGGCCGAGCGACTTAGGGGTGAACGACCTAAGTACAAATAGGCCGAGCGACCTAGTGGAATCGAGGTCATGCGACCTAACAGAACTGTGGTCACGCGACCTAACGGAATAGTGGTCATGCGACCTAACGACCTAACTCGTGGAACAACCTAACTGGGCGTGACATATAGCAGGCGAAAGTTTTCACTGCCGAGCGACCTAGGGGATTACGACCTAACGTCGAGTGACTTAAGTGGTGGAACGAGCTATATCCAGAGCGACCTAAGCCGGAGCGACCTAACTTGGAAACAGGCCGAGCGACTTAAAGACTAACGAGCTAGGCATGCGACCTAGTAGTGAAACGCTCCTTGCCGAGCGACCTAGATGATTACGAGCTAACATGGCGCGACCTAACTGCCGAACGACCTAAAGAGGAACGAGCTGTTTTGCAGGCGTGACCTTTCCAAGGCCGAGCGACCTAAGCCCAGTATTGACAAAAACACACGAAAAAATTGGGATTTTCACCAATTCAATCCAAACCAAATGCAAATGTTCATGCTAAAGTGATAGGAATTCATTCCCAATAATCCAAGATAGTTATAGACAAGAATGTGAGATAAAAATCTCACGTTTTCACGAAATTGTTGATGGAGAAGCTTAAAAGCAATGGAAGAAGCTTGAATCCAATGTCTTCACTTTGAATTTGGAGTTCGTTGTTGGATTTGCAAATGAACAAGAGCTTTGGAGTTTTAATTTCCCATTCCCTCCTCCATTTTTGATGAAGCTTGTATGTTAGAACTGAAGAATGAAAATGATGAAGAGGAGATGGGTTGGGGCTGAGTTAGTAAGTGGTTCAGCCCAAACCAAAGCTCAAAGCAAAAAGTGAAGAAAATTTCACTATCCCAAACATATCGAAGTTTACACTCAAAAAGATCGCAAACGTCATTTTGAACTCAATGGAGGTGGTCTCGAGTCCTAATTTGACCGTATGCAAAAAGTAGCTTTTCGGACTAAAATCCGACTAACGATAAAATATTTAAATATACACTACAAGAAAAGTTGTTTTTTATAACGCTAATCGATAACGCTTTTTTCTGTGGTGTTATTATATTTTTTTTGATTTGCTTTTTTGATTTGTTTTACCGGCTATGTAACGCTTTTAAGCGGGATCCCCAAATTATTTTCATGGCCGCCGCTTCTTCTACTTATTTTTCTCTTTCCTCTTCGTGCAGTTATTTCCTCAAATCCTTACACAAAATCTCCTCCTTTGCCATGAATTAGTCAAAGTCCATGCTAATCAAATTGGAAACTAGTAGTTGCTTCTATTCTTTAATTTTTCTCCAAGCTCCCATTCATACAATTATCAAAGATAAAAATGGCGGTAGGCAAATCGCCTCAAGCTATTGAGATAACCAAGCCACGAATCGACAAGCGCGAATACAGAAGAATCGTTCTCTCCAATTCTCTCGAAGTTCTTCTAATCAGCGACCCAGACACCGATAATGTTTCATCTACGATTTGTATTTTTGTTTTAAGTATATTTTGGTGTTACTTTTGGATTTTAACTTTAATTTGGATTTTTTTTTAAAACGAGTTTGCTGCTTCGATGGATGTTTCTGTTGGTTACTTTTCTGATCCTGAGGGTCTTGAAGGGTTGGCTCATTTTTTAGGTAACTGTTACTAGGTTGCTAGATCAAAGTTTGATTTAATTTGTTGTAGAATATAATGTAAATTAAACTGTTAAATGCTTGATCTATTTTGTATAGCATATGCTATTTTATGCAAGTGAGAAATATCCTACTGAAGATAGTTATTCAAAATACATTTTTGAGGTAATTGATTGTAATGTTACTAATTGAAGTACTGGTTAAAACAATTCTTGTAGTACATTTAACCAATACTTTCTTTAGCAAAATAGTTTGGCTCGTGCCTATTGCTAATATATTAAATAATTGCTCCTTTATAAAGTCATATGCAGTTTATATCTTTCTTCATTTTGATGGTTTGCTCCTTTTGTTTCTTATAGTGTCATATACAGACTGTAGCCACAGTTTGCATGTTTTGGCAGGTAAGGTTGAGGAAACTCCTCGACCCCTCAAGGATGTCATTCTCGTGTCTTACGAAATCATTCACAAAAAGGACCCTACTACTATTCAGAGAATTAAACAGAGGGTAATGCATTTATCTCATCTTATTTAGTGTATTTTTGTGCTAATATTTTTCGATTGCCACTTTATTGAATTAGACAACTATTTTTTGATGACATTTTATTGTTTACTCCTTGCAACTGGAATTTGGAACTAAAGTAGAAATGTTAGTGCCTTGGAATAAATTAGGGATTTTACTTGTTATTGGTCATGATTGGAATTGGAACCATAATAGAGTTGGATAATTAGAACTAGTGTGTATTCAAATAACCATTCATACAAAATGGTTCACACAAATTGATAGTGGATCAGTATAACTTTCCTCTACAATGCTTTTACTGAACAAAACATTTTGTTCTTGAGATACTAAAGTAATTATTAAGCTCCCCATTAGAAATGCATATCTGCAATGTATCACCATCTTACTGGAAATATATAGCTCAGCTACACTTGATCATATGTCTTCTCATAATCACTCTATTCACATGTATCTTTTTCGTCCAGTTAATTCTTCTTCTATTTTTTCTCTGATATTGACCCATTAACATAAATTTAATTCTTTGATATTCTTGTATAGGGTCTTCCTGTAGCTTTCTGCAAAAAGCATCTACCCAAAGTTGATTAAAAAATCATTTTAGTAGACGAAGAAGGAAAGGAATCTGATACCACGTACCTTGCAGAGAAGACATGCTTAAGTGCTGGATGGAGGGGATTTGCCATGAAGCATCAATTGGCCGATGGAGATGCTGTTGTTTTTCTACTAGTTGGGAAAACGAAAATTAAGATGATTTTTTTCTTTTTCCTTAACGAAAACATTCATATTTCTCTCTGCTTCAATTTTTTTTTTAAACCGGTAAAATGAATCAGGTATCATTTGCAAAAACTCTAGAGATCTTAACATTCGTAAATCTTTTAACGAAATAAACTTCAACCATACAACACATATTATAGTAAAAGGTTACAATGGTTTTTGATATTTGATTCTTGCATCTCTCATTCATATTTCGACCAAATAAAATGTCCTTTGGGTTATCTTCAAAAGCTAAAATTATGCACAAAATCTTGTTATTGTTCATGTTGTGAGAAACCTAAAGATTTTTGTTTAGAAAACCTTAATGACAGTTGTTTGTTGTTCCAGATTTACATTACCAGAGCCAAAAAGTAACTGGTGAACCATTGAAGGATTTTTATTTTTATAAGCTTTACCAGAGAAGGAAAAGGTAATTTCTCAGCATGTTTGTAATGGTCATCACTTAAAATTTGCAATTAAAGACAATATACACCTCTATTTGCATTCTATCTCAGTAAGCTAATGTTTTATTCGAAGAGGAAAAATTGAATAACGGAAAAGCCATGGTGATTTCTGAGCTCAATTTTGATAACTTCCTGTTATATTGACGCAGCGGATGTTACAAAAATGATGTAGATCGGTGAAAGTAGCAGTCGATGGATTGATGAATGCTGAATTGCCCGAATTCGTTGATCCGAAGATTCCGAACTCTAGCTATCTCGAACTCATTGATCGCGCACGATACCGGGTTCAAAGATCTTCAATTCTTCAAGCGTTGATCAAGCGCACTTGATTCCGCGAATCGGCTTCTACAATCGTTGAATCGAGCGCACTCGATTATCCGAAAGAGGAGATAGGAGATTACACTCAACTACCAATTTGAATGAAAGCACAAAGCAATCAAAAGAGAATTTTATTCAATATTCAACAACCTTTACAAATGACTTCACTTGCCTATTTATAGGCTACAACACACCAAAACAGAAAAAGTACAAGTCATAAGTCGGCAACCGACTTATCAACCTTGCCGACTTAACATAAGTGGCCTTATTTACAACACAGTTCAGAAAGCTTAAAAAAAATTACAAGTACTAAGTCGGTTCCGAGTTACAGCTTACGACCTACGACTTAACAAAGACTCCGACTTAACAAACAGACAAAAACATCAAAGAAAATACAAGTACTTAAGTCGTTGCCGACTTAAAAATGCTACGCGACTCAACTTAGTAGCGACTTAAGGAATCAACGGTCCAGCTTAACTCGGCAGCAGAAATCAACGGCAACAAGTCTTCGGCGACTTAAAACATGCGCATCTCAGATTAGTGGTTTAAAGAAATCAATGGTTGATATTAACTCGGTAGAGGAATCAACGGCACAAGCTTCTGCAACTTAAGATGGTACGATTTACCCAAGTCGTAACTCGGTTCCGACTTATCGTTGGACTCGTTAAGTCGGTTCCGACCTATTACTTCATCTGTTTGTTTTGTTTTCTCTCTGAGTAACTCGGTAACCCGTACCTCTGTACAAGTTAGGTCGTCCACTCTTCTAAGTCGGTCACGACTTATGTCTTTACTCCTGTTAAGTCGGTAACGACTTAAATCTCCCATCTGGTTAACTCGGTCACGACTTATAACTTTGGTCCTGTTATCTCGCAAGCATCCACTAAGTCGTTGCCGAGTCATACTAAGTCGGTGGTGCGACTCATAACCTTTGTTAGGTCGGTTGCGACCTACAATTTCAATATTCCGCCATTTCTCACCAAATCTTAACTCGTTAGCTTCATTCTTAGGTCGGTCTCGACCTACCATCATGTTAGGTCGTACACGACCTAATACTTCACCAAATTGGCCTGTGCAACCACTTTCTTCGGCATCACTTGTTCCCTCCTCTAACTCCTTAGGTCGTGAATGACCTACACTCGCCTTAGGTCGTGAGCGACCTAAGCCTTTAACTTTCTGCACTGCATCATATATGCAGGTGATCTTTGGAAGATATTCAGATAGAGTGATATTATTTTGGAGAAAAAAAACAGTATTTTTGCATATTCCTTGCTGTTTCAGTTTGTATTTTGTATATTGCCATTTATAGGGATATCTTAATAAAGCAACATCCACATATATTTAGTCCTTTGAACAAAATGTTTGCAGCAGCTTTGTCCTCCGTCACACGTTGTTCTGCTGCAGATCAGTTCAACTCATACTAGATTCATTATGAGCCATTCATACTTTAGTCCTTTGCAATTACAAATTTTTTCAGTCTTCTAGAGCTAAGTGTGATCTACTAGCACTGATAAAATGCTTCATCCACCAGTTCTTCAACTCATACTATTAGCAATGACCCATTAGCACATCATGTCACCGTTATTACAATTATATAATTATAATATACTTTCCATCAAAGATTCGGCTCAACTAGCTGTGTACTACTCCAGCTCTACAACAGCTGCAGCTCAACATGCCTTAACCACAACTCTTAATGATTATTATCTTCACTACCATCATGCAAGGATAAATAGTTTTACATCAGAAATGGCTGACCAACTAACATACATGATTTGCTTTCAAAAGAATCCAAAACTACAATAGCACTTAGAAACCAATTAAAATTAACGTATAAAAAGTAGGCAAAAAAAGTTCAACTAAGACTAATAATTCCAGTACTGCTATAAAAATTATATGCACTTGCGAGATTTATTTATATACATGATTTATGTCCTTTATAATCAATATTTTTATGTCTCTTTAGTGTATATAGCTAAATAGTCAAATATTTAACACAATAAACTATGATATATAATGTGGTGTAATTGTCTCTGTTTTTCTATTTTCCACTTTTTTTCATACAGGCCTTTTATGCTGTTTCAGTATGAATACTACATTTGATTATAAAACCAAGTAAACATTAGCTTTACAATTAATTTACATGTTTTGAGATTCGTCAATAACTTTATGCTATTTTATTTATCTATACTCAGTTGCCTATAACGCATGTCATTCATCTGTTTATTATATAAGGGCGGAATAGGAAAATATAATGATTTATACACTGTAAATTCTTTATAATTTTTGTTTATTAGTAAGGGTAACAATTTTTTCTATCTTTGTAAGAAAACCTAAAATAGCGATGTCTGTATTTATATTGCGGTGCCGCCCTATTTGTTTAGGACACCGCGGTAGATGGAAGAATGCCAGATGCGCGTTGTCGATCTCCATTTTAGTCCGATGATGGTAGTGTAAAAAAAAGATTCATTGCCTATAAGGGATGATGTGGTATAGGTGGTTGTAGTGGTGATGTAAGTTGATATTGGATGTATGTATGAAGAGGTATGTTCAATGAGGTGGTGTGTATTGTGTGTAGATGGATGTTGCAACAGTGAAGAAGGAAAAAGTTGTGGTGGTGAGGAGTTAATGGTTGATGAAGGGTTGGAAGAAGCAATGGGATGGCAGTTGGAGGAACTGTTGTTGTGAACTGCTGGTGGAGTTGGTATCTGTGAATTGTCTGCAGTTTGTTGTAGTAAGTTTGTGATGGCAAGTGTATGTTCAGGTTGTTTGTGATGGCAAGTTGGTTTGTGTTGTGATGTCTGGTTGGTCAGGGGTGGTAGTATTTACTATAATATGTCCAGAGGACAATAGGAAAGTGAAAGACAGCAGGGGCAATGAAAGTAAGTTGGTGATGACTATAATGGGTAGAAGTAGCTTCTAACAGTGGCAGTAGGGTAATGTAGTTGCTTGTTTGAGGTGGCAGTGTGAATTTGATGTGTTAAGGAGGTTTGGGCATATACAGTTTGTTGGAGAATGGTGGATGTATATATGGTATGCAGGCAGACAGGGAGTATGTTGATGGAGGTGGCTGAAAGCAGGGATTGTTATGGGTATTTGCAGATGGCTGATGACAAAAATGAACACAGCAGTTTGTTGAGTAGTAATTGCAGAAGTATATGCAACTAGATCAGATCTTGCATGTTGGAATTCTGTAATGTTGTACTCTGTAATATTTGGAAGGATTGCTTTAATGTTTCCACTCTGTAATGTTTGTACACTTATTAAATTGACATTATTTTCTGTTTCTCTGTGTTAACTTGGCTGCAGGCTTATGTTTTATTCAATGGTTATGCACTTGCTTTAATGTTTGTACACTGTAATGAAAAATATATCACATTTCTTTCTGAGCATGCTCTTGTGTTATATTTGTTGATTATAATCTTTATTCGTTTATGAAGATTTAGTTTGATTGCTATTATTAAAAGATTTCCAATTCCGTTGAGATTTAGCTGTATTATAGCGGCTATAATGAGCTATTGAATAAATATTTTATAGCGGCAAAATGGTGTTATAAAGATTTCCAGTTCCGTTGAGATTTAGCTGTATTATAGCGACTATAATGAGCTATTGAATTAACGTACCATAGCGGCGAATTTGCGTTATAAAACTAAGCTCAACCATAGCGGCATATTTTGTGTTATAAATATTCAACAGCTTTTTATAACATGTCGATATACAGCGCTTATCAAAACGCTATGGTTGTGATTAATAACGGCTATATGCCGCTATAAAAGGCACTTTTTGTTGTAGTGTATAAAATCGACAAATATGCGGGTTGTTACAGGGAGGTTCTGGAGCTGATTGACCAGAGTGATAGGTATGTTTTTTTTTGTTTTGTGTCATTGTTTTGTAAGTTTGGATGGTACATTGAGTTGGTGGAGTTGGATTTGAACTGTTGTGTATATTGTTTGATGATACATTTGGTGGTAGTAATTCTGACATTTGGGAGTTGATGGTGAGGAGTTGGTGAAAGATTGACGTATATATTGTACAATTAGATGTATGTAAATTATGTTAGCGAAGTTAGGTTTGATTTTGTATGAATTATGTTTGATTTATTTCTTTATGATATTTGATTATCATTCTATGGTTTAATTTCATATTGGATATTTGAGTTGGATATATTGTGTTCGGTGAAATATATTGTATTTATGGATTGTGGATGGAAGGCCAAATCACAGTTGAAATTCAGAAAAAAAATTCCAGGTTTTTCGACGGCTTCCGACGGCCTGTAAGCCAAAATTTGCCGACAGATTCCGATGGCTCGAGGCGGCCCAATTCTAACGGCTCCCGATGGCTACCGACGGCTTTCGGCACAAAGAGTGATCGTCCACGTGTCTTCCGACGGCCGTCCAAAGCCGTCGGTTAGCCATCGAAAGCAGTCGGAAAATCAGTCGATAGAGCTTGTCGGGAGCCGTCGGAAAATCTGTTCACCAACGGATTTTTTTGAAGTGGCTTTTTACGACGGCTCCCGACGACTTTCGATGGCCGCCGACAGGCTGGAGCCATCGGAAAATGATCTGCCTCTTGTAGTGGAACTAGCCATAAATATTTGTAATTTACTATTGATAATGTACCTTTGTTGCATAAAATGATCGTGAGTTTATTATATGTTATATACACACATACATGTATGTTTGTATGTGTGTATCCATGTATACACACACACAAAAACATGCACATACACACACATATATATAGACACACATGCAAAAAAAAGGATCGGCTTCACCTCATTTTCGCTACTTCTCAAATCCCCCTTGATTTCAACCATATGTTCTGATTTAAATAATATAGTTTCACTTTATTGAAGTATATATGTGTGTGTATGTATATACACTCTCAGACTGCTTACAAACCGTATTTCAGCCTTTACAAATATATAAAACTAAAATTTTAGTCTTTTAATTTTGAAATAAAATTTCAGTTTTATATTATTTGTGCGACTAGAGAATTAAGACTACAATTTCATTTTGCAACCGAATTCAAAAGTTTATATAAAGACTTAATTATTCATTTAATGACTCAATTCCACCGTATTTAATTAATTTCTTTAGTACTAGTTATATTTGTTCTATACATAGAGATATAGATAGTATGCAAATAAGCAATAATAAATTTTGTAAATAAAGTGACTTTTTATTTTAGAAACAATGGAACTTTAAAGCAGAATTAATATGAAAAACATTAGTCGTAAGCATGAATGGTTATGTTGACATATGTTAAAATAATATGGCTATGGGTGTCTGAAGTATATGAAACATAATTTAATGTACATTTACCTGCAAATTTCTACTGACATTGCTTGTATATATTTTACGTATTCAAAAAAAAATTGTTTGTAATATAGGGATTAGCATATAGGTAGAATATGTAGAATAAAAATATAATAGAATTTCTAAATAGAAAAAATATGCTAAACGTAGTTGTGAATATGCACGGTATGTTGAGGCAAGATGAAAAATGTAAGGATGTAGATATGTGAAAAATGTGTAGTAGATTTACTTGAAGCACTCTACTGACATTACTAACTCCAAATATTTTAAGAACGGAATGAAATCTTTTTTGATCGGATGCTAGGAAGTAAGGAGCTAGAAGACAATTTTCACTGCATCCTCTTCTTAGAAATTTGCATGGGGCACACCTAGTGGAATTCATCACTATTACCTAAATAATTTCTTAAATTTATTAAATATTATGGTTGACATCTTTGCATTTATAAAGAGTATTTTTATTTTAAATTCTGGAAAATAGCCGTTACCTTCTATTTTGGTATGTAGTAACTACTATAATATTTAAAAATTAGTCATGGTAAGAAATGATATGAGGGAAAGTGACGAAGAATTTAGATAGATTGAAAATTGCTTCTTTTACTGATTATAATTTCTATGCTTGTTTACAATCTATTCAATGAAATTATGACTTCATATTGTGATGGTATATATGATATAATGACTAATGCCTAGTTTGAAATGAGTTGAATGTTATTTGACATGCACTTTAATCATATATCTATCCATACTAAAAAATAACAAATAAATCAGTTTATAAATTATGTTAATCAAACTTAACTAGTAAGGATTTCCTTTTAGTTTTACACCATACACAACAACAACATGAACTAATGTTTTTGTTCTCGCTATTTTATTTTCGCAATTTCGAAGGAAAAAAGCATATTAACCAAACAAAACAGGCATTAGGATCATTCATCTATAATAAAACATCAAAAACTTATGATAAAAGAATAAATTATTTTTCCCTTCCTGCTTTTACACAGCTTTTGATGTTTCTATTTCTTACGAAGGTTCGACAATATTGAATAGTAGCACTCGTGCGTAGAAAAAAATTTTTGCACACGATATTTTAGCTGTTATTCATTTTGATTTGATAATTAATTTTGTAATGTTTAGTGGGGAGGCTCACCTATAAAAGTTGATTGTTGAATCATGCTACTGAAACCTCTACATATTTATGTGGTAAGTATTATCTTTACTTACCTTGTACATTGAGGATACAAGTTTAAAATTGATTATTTACCACTTCGTCGTCATGAACTATATTATGTTCTAGGATATGAACAAATCCTGAATATTTTAAAATCACATAATGAAATCTTAAACTACTATTACTCAAAATTGTTTTGTTATCGAAAGCACATTCATTATTTGAAAAATGAATTTAAGATTTTACTAGACATGCCAACATATATTTTGAATAAGAAGCACATTTTATCATTGCAAACATGTTTTATTCATAATTTTATCAAAAATGACAATGCTACAAATCCATATTATGAAAAAATCGTTAAAGTAGACATTTCAGAGAGTTATGCGAAAAATTACCATGAACATTAAAAAATACATGGTGGTTAAAGTTGAAAATGCGTAGCATAATGTCATAACACGAGATGAGATTAAAGACATTGTTGTTGCAATAGGATGACACTGATCCATATTTCCAGTTGAATTTATTAATTTTTGCGTATCGATTAAAGTACTGTGCACTTCTGTATTTGAATTGAGTAGTTTAACTATGATGGAAAATAAGTTAATTGGTAATAGATAAGTGCTAATTATTAATTTTGATTGTTAACGATTAAATATTTGAACAATTACTTGACAAATGATTACTGATTTATAAAAGTGGAAAATAGGCACAAGGACAAATTTTCATAAAATTTTTGGCTGAAGGACAACAAGTTTTATTTTTAGGCTGAAGGACAAACTTTGGAAGATAATTAGGCTGAAGGACAATGCTAATACAACTAGCATTTTGTACAGTGTAAAACTGGATATAATGCTAGTTATAATTAGCATTTTGTACAATGTTTGCACTGTACAAAATGCTAATTATATTTAGCATTTTCCTTTAGCCTAATTTTCTTTCAAAGTTTGTCCTTCAGCTCAAAAATGAAACTTTGTGTCCTTCAGCCTAAATTTTTTTCAAAGTTTGTCCTTTTGCCTAATTCCCTCTTTATAAAATAGGAAACATACAAAAAAATTACTTCTAATCGACTCTCTCATCCATAAACGCTAATCTTACTAACTGTGAAGTTTTAAAACTTCAGAATTTTAAAATTCTAGGTTCCATGTTGTCCCCTTACACACCCTTAATCAAATCTACCAATAAATAAAAATGATTTACCAATGCGAGAAGAATTATGGATACGTGGCTAGAAGAAAGTTAATATTTTCATTTAGTGGTTGCATGAATTAGTTAAATGCACAAATTAGTTAAGGAAACTTTTTGAACCAATGACACCATCTCGAAAGTTTAGTTCGAAGAAAAAACATTAAGAAACTATTTATTAACATAGTGTTATTTGTGAAATTCCAAACTAAATATACTTACAGCAAAATTATTGTTTTTATGCAAATGTATATACATGTAGAATTACTTTGTCCTTTGGCCAAAAATTATCGACCCACTTCTTTTGTTTAAAAAAGATCAAAAACTATTTCCTCCGGCCTATTTTCCCTTTATTATTATTATCATTGCCATTTGAAGAAAAGAATGTAATGATAACCAAACCACCCCATGACCACTTGTATTTTACACCTATACTTCATAAATATATAAACACATTATTAGAATATAAAGTAATACAAACAAGGTCATAACAAACAAGGGCTCATGTAGAGTAACACAAAAAGAACAATACACAACCATAGTACAGTACACAACTACAATAGTGCTCTAAGCATTAATAACATAAAAACATGTAACATGTATAAGCTCAATATAGAGCAACATAAAGAAAAAAAATTACAACATAGGCAAAGCTTCTTGAGCTAAAATTATGAAGAACATGAATTCCCACATCAATTGCTTAAGCTATCATGTGTAACATGCCTCCTCTTTCATTTGGTTTTAGTAATAATTTACACATAAAGAAAACTTTATTAGTTGATGTAAACTGGAATTCACACCTTTGATAGAGTTTAAAAAAAAAATTTGGGAAATTTCACCTACAACACGATGGATGCTAAAAACAATAAGAAGCATAGAAATTGTTGTAGGCTCAATAATAGAAGTGATATCGCTTCGTTACAAGGTCAAGACAAAGAAGCAAGAGGATCGAAAGATAACTCGAAGAAAGTCAAAAGAAAAACACATATTTCAAAGAGCTAAGCAAATGGTTTGTCATTTGAAAGCTTGAACAGTTCAACGGGTAAAAAGGGAATTGATTTTGTAGGCCTCAACTACTGAATAAGAAATTCAGTTTGTTAGCTTAAACTAGCAAATGGAGAATTTGGTTCGGTAGACTTCCACTGAAACAAACAATACTGAACTAATACATGCCAAACTGAACCAGTCAAATATAAGAAGTTCCTATTTTTAGGAGATTATCCATCAACTACTATATACTAGTACGAACATGCGCTAAGCCCACGGGGTTTTCAAAAAATGATACAAAACATCACATATTCAAACATATGCTTATGTAATCACTAACCACACAAAGTATAACTAACTTTTTCACAGCATAATATTTTAATACAACACCATCAACTATTAGAAATCCTAACTTGACAAGAGTTACATACTAAGCACGGCTATTAATTTAGGAATGAAAGAGATATAGGTTCGAAAGTGTTTATCGCACTTTTAACATATAAATTTAAATACGTACATAATGCTACATGATAATAGTATTCCAAATCTTGTACAGAGAAACTGTTCTAAAAGTGAAGTACTCCAAGTATATTTTAAAGGAATAACAATCTAAGAATTATATCAGTTGACTTTTTAACATCATCCACTACTAACTGACTTGGAAAATTAAATAGCTTTAAAACATGATGTTTTCAAATACATCTAAGATATAATTATATGGGAAACATACATAAAGTATAAACATTGTGTAGTTTTATTTTCTGAATAATCAAACTATTTTTTTGCCTATATAAGTATTCTTGTAAATACCATAATTTAAATAAATAGTAAATAAATTAGAATAATCCAAAATTACATAGTATATTACTACAACAAAAAATACTTGTGAAAATATATATAAAATATCGTAGATGTCATTTCACTGAAGATGATAGTGATATAAGTGCAGTCAATGAATTAAACTGCTAAAAATTAGTTTTTACTATTGAAATGAATTAAACAACTAAAAACTCATTAATATTGTTGGAATAAATTTACTGTTGTATAATATAATAAAATAATAAAGTAATTTATAAAACGTGTACGTATGCATAGAAAGCAAGAAATATTTAAGTGAACTTACAAATGATACTTAGAAAAATAATAGCTATAGAGAACGCAAAAAGTTACCATTATTAAGTTCCTATACTATAAACTAAATTTTGGAGGAACCATGATTTACTAAAAAATAAATTATGCAATTTTTCTACAAATAGCAAAGAAAAAACTTGCACTTAAACTATGTATATCAAAGGTCATCTTTGTGTTTTCGAATTCTTTCTTAAATGAGCTAAATAAAATGACATTTGTCATACCACTCCTTCAACAAATAAACTTTACCTCAGGCCTAACTGTGCATTCAAGCATGGTTTCATTTAAATTTGATGCCTTATTTTATAACTTACCTCTTTTACATTCTTTTAGTCATGTAACCAATAATTTTTTTCCTCTTTTTATAATATCATGACTTAACATTCACCGTGAGTTCTTTGTTATTCCAATAGGACATTGTCCATAAATTTTCTTTGATGCATTATTCCAATATTGATACGAATGCTTATCATATTTTTTTTGCACGTACATCCTATTGGAAATGCAAATTATGGATCTTAAGGCAGAATTAACACTAGAGGAGGAGGTGAACAGTGTTTAATGGATTTTATGGAATTTTTGAAATCTTTTGAAATTAAACACAGGCAGATGCGATTCACAAACACAAAGACAATCACAGAATCAGATACAGATGCAAATAGTAAAAAAAAGCAGCAAAGAAAAGAACACACCAGAATTTTATACAGGTTCAGTGTTACTCTACATGCAGTCCCACACAATTTGTTATGCAGATTTCTTTTCAAATATAATGTCGATATTACAACCTCGATTTCAAGGCCACAAGATACACCCTCCTGTCTTCAAGTCCAGGGCAAACTCTCTTGGTTTAACCAGGCTACGAGTTCACCTAATTGATTCACGGGCTATAAACTCCCAATTGATTTACGGGCCATAATCACACTGTTTCCAATACCACTTTGATAGATAGAGGGACTCGATACACTTCTTTGATTAAAATGATCCTATAACTTTGAAGAGCACTGAGATCTTTGAGAGAGAGTGGCAAAGAATCAAACTAGAGATGATCAAGTTTGATTAGCATAGGATTTCGGTGGGGTTTTGTTAAAATATAAGAGAATATTTGAGTGGAGAAGGTGTGATGAAATGAAGAAAACCAACTTAACTTCATTGAAAACAACTGGTACTTATAGAAGAACAACAGTCATGTACATTCGTTAAAGGTTATGACGAATAGACACTTCATTTGAAAATTTGAAATTTGAATTTCTACGGTCACCAGGTCGACATGGGGGGTTGGGGTATGTCAACATGCATATGTATATTTTGAAAATTAATTATTCTTTAAAGTAATTTCTATTCTAAAACTTGTCAAAACAATTTATAAACTTTGTAAACCATTTTGAATATAGTTTTAACTTATAAAAGATATTTAAAAAGTAATCTTAAAAATATATAATATATAATATAAAAGTAATATTAAAAACTAAGTATAGAATATATTTTTGAAATTTAAAGCTATAATATTAAAACTAGGAGATAGTTTAAAAATAAGAGATGATTTTGAAATCAAAATATAAAAGATAATAAAAATAGTTTAAGGCTAAAATATTTAAACTGAAAGAGATGACTTTTAAAAAGTTTTCAAAAAATATTTAGAATAAACCATTTTGAAAATTTCGTGGATTCCATTCCACTAGAGATGGGCATGGGTTCCATCCCACTAAAGAGGTAGTGGTTCCATCCTACTATGTAACAACCCGCATATTTTATGATTGTATATTTAAATGTTTTATTTAAATATAGCATCATTAATCGGATTAAAGTCCGAAAAGCTACTTTTTGCAATCAGTCGAATTGGGACTCGAGACCACTTCCATTGAGTCCAAAATGGCGTTTACAACCTTTTTGAGTATAAACATCGATATGTTTGGAGTTAAGTAGAATTTGCTATTTTTCTACTTGGGCTTTGGGTTTGGGTTTCAGCCCACTAACCCATCTTAATATCCTAACTCAGCCCCCCTCTCCTCTTCATACACTATCATTTCCTACCACTTCAAGCTTTAGAAAAATGGGGGAAGAGAAAAGGAATTAGAAATTCCTAAGCCCTAGATTCATTTGCAAACTCAAGTTCTTGCTCCAAATTCAAAAAGAAGCTTGGTAAGCATCCTCTTCATCTTCTCCATCTCATTTCCTCTTCAATTTCAGAAATTTCCTGAACCCTAACTTAGGAAATGTTTTTCTTTTGAGCTTAGATTGAAACTTCTTGGGTTAAAATTGAAGAGTGATTGTTCTTGCCTTACTCTATAGCTTCTCTCTTGTGTATTGAGTTAAAAAGGTGAGTTTTGAACTCACATCTATGTCTATATCTTTGATAGTTGTTAGGTAGTGATTCCTAACATCTATTTCTTGTCCATTTGCTTTGGATTGAATTGGTTTTATGAATATTCCAATTTTTGGCGTTTTGAAGTTAAATCTTTAAAATTCTTAGCTTTGATGTTTGATCATGCTTTTGGTGGCGTATCGAAGAGCCTATTGGGCTGGGTTACCGATTTGTGTAAACCCCTAGCGCCCATCGCTCGACCGATCGCAAATTGTTTGGGATTTTGCCCCTTAGGGGCTAGGCTGAGAATACTGGAATTTCCTGTTCAGTCGACTGAACTAGAAGGTCAGTCGACTGAACCGAACCTAGGAAATTTCCTGGTCCAGTATTAATCGACTGACCACTCTGGGTCAGTCGACTGAGCCTGGAAACCGAAAGTTTCCAGGCATGATTCAGTCGACTGACCACCCAGGTTCAGTCGACTGAACCTGGAAACAAAAAGTTTCCAGGATTTGTGTCAGTCGACTGACCACCCTGGTCCAGTCGACTGAATCTGCTGTCTCTGCCTATTTTGCCTTTTGTGTTTGAGTTTCCAATTTTTAATCGATTCTTGTTTCTCCAATTTGTTGTTATCACCTTTGTTGACTTTGACAACTTCTTTTTGGGATTTTTGGGAATATCCATTTTGATGGATTCGGTACCGATTTTTATGGATTTGATTCACGTCTCCGAATGTTTATTTTGGTGATTGATTGTTTCTACAATCATTTATGTGACTTGTCACTTTAAAATACAAAGGTTTCTATACTAGTAGTAAATATTCAAACTCTTTCACAAAACCGATTTCAACGTTATTTTTAATACAAAGCTCGTTTATAAAACCATTTTCTAATCTATTAGTATATACAAGCCTTTACCTCATTCGTATGAGAAATCTAATTAAACGGCTTAGCAAAACAAGTGGTATGAAACGCTTGCGTTTACTTTGTCGGTTAATTCTTAGACTTGTTCGATTGAACTCTTGTGACAATTTTCGAGTGGAAATCTACAATTTGTTCGTAAGTATTTAAGTTAAGCTAGTTGTTATGGGACATGAAGCTAAACTCATTTATTTACTAGCTTGGTGTAATCGACACTTCTTGATGATCGTTGATGATCATTTTATGGTTTAGACTAGCGATTTGCGATGTCTCTTTGTCCACGTGGGGGACTGTACCACGATTTATGGAGCTTCGTCTCATTTTTATAGGCTAGGGACCTATGCTTTTGTGGAGTTCGGTTTATCGGGAGTAACGCTGTACTACGTCATTGTTCCGTACTATTTGTGTTCAGGTTCATCGGGCATAACGTTGTACTACGTCGTTGTTCCGTATTGTTTGAGTTTGGTTCATCGGGCGAAACGCTGTACTACGTCGATGTTCTGGATTAATTGAGTTTCTGGTTCCTCGGGCGTTCACTGTACTACGTCGTGGCACCGGCTCTATGGTTAGCGACAAAGGGTTAGCGACCCATTTGTGATACACGTGTTGGTGAGTTTTCATGCTCCCGTTTGTGATAGGCCTTCCCCCTTTTGTGATTTCTAGATTTCAAGTTGATGATTTCTAGAATTTGTGTTTCACTGATTTTTGCGATTGACATTGATATGTTTTGTTAATATTCGTGTTTTGGTGAATAAATGAAAGAATGTGATTCTTTTTGGTGCTTTGAGAATCTTGAGATATTGTATGATTTTTGTTGTTATTTGATGTATACTTGTCACAATATGGCATTATTGTTATTATACGTTTTTGGTCATATCTCTTTATCCATCTCATTTTATCTGATATTTATAGCTAGACTGATCTGTTTATTATTTTCTTCTTAAATAATACTCGGGTCAGACCGAGATATTTCAGGTGCTCCTGCTTGACTTCTTATCAGGGTCCTCCACCTGACTTTTGGCAAAATACTTTAGCATAGGTTTTTGTTAGTATATATTTGAAATAGAGACTCCTTGATGTATACTTATTCTTTTGTCTAGCACTTGTATCTATTCTTTTGTGAAGTAGTGGATCTTGTTTGACCACTACTTTGATGTACACTTCTATGTGTTATATTCATATCTGTTTCCGCCTCTGTGATATGAATATCTGTGACTGATTTGTGTTATGTTATTTCTATACTTGTTTCCGAAGGCCTCATAGCCACTTTGTGGTAGCTTTGAGTTTGTATTTTATATTACGGGTTTCCGCCTGAAATGAAATGTAAGTTATATTATCTGACATATCGATACTCGCACAAAGCAATTACGTAGATGGTCGCTCCTCCACAGCCTTATTCTTCGTGCTAGTTGACGGCATTACCTCGTAGTGTCCTTGGCTAGTGTGAGTATAGAGGTGGGGCGTCACAGCTTGGTATCAGAGCCAAACTTCAGAACAATGTAGAATAATCTAGCAAGGATCATTGTCCTAAGTCTTTCTTAGGAATCGTGCCATAGGATTTAATTCGAGTCTTCATACCGTTCTATCCTATTTCTTTTTATGATGCCTTGTTTTATCAATCAAGTTTGTTTGATATTCATTTTGTGAATAACCTTTTTCCTCTTATTTCTTTCTTAAAGAAGAGAAATGGTTAGACCAGGCCGTCCCAACGCCGGTCAATCTAGTGCTACTCCTCAGGACGGAGTATTTATGTCAGCTCAATAACTTTTAGATCTTGTGAACAATGCCCAACCTGTCGGACCCGTTCCAGCGCCTACTCACCCTAAATCCGGGTTTGCACGCTTGTGTAGAGATTATACCGCTTTAGGTGGTAGGCCATTCAAGGGATCTGAAAACATTATAGAAATCCAAGCTTGGCTTAGATAATGCGATCGCATCTTTTTTCGCATGGATCTTATTGATTCACTTCGTGTCCAAGTGGCTTCTAGCATGCTCCAAGAAAGGGCATTAGATTGGAATGAGCTTTTGATTTCTGAAATTATCGAAGCGGATCTTACGTGGGAGCAATTCCAGGAAAGATTCGAATTGGAGTTTGTGTTGGAGGCTGAAAAAGCAACTTTAGCTCGACGCTTTACTAACCTTGTTCAAGGTGAATCTTCTGTGATGGATTACGTTGCATCTTTGAATCTCTTTCTAAATATGGGGTCGAATATATTAATACCCCGTTGAAGAAAAATCAGAGATTTTTTTATGGGTTGAATAAGAACCTCAAAAAGCCTTTACTTCTGAAACTAGAAGTTTCTTTCGATCAGCCTATAGATATCGCTCTTCGACTAGAAGAGGCCGATAGAGAAAGTGATGTTGAAGTTGTGAGTGCCAAACAGAACTTCAACAATAACATGAAAAGGCCTATTAAGTTCAAAGGCCCCAATCCCAACAAGAAAGGGAAGCAAGAAACTTCGGTAGCAAAGACTCCTACCTTTAGTCGTGGACGATGCTACAATTATGGTCTTACGGACCACTATGCAAATGGGTGCCCGAAACCATTTTTTCTCGTTATTGCAAAAGTTCGGGCCATCTTATATCTACATGCCCATACTCCAAAGTAGAAGAGAGGGAGAGTTGAAAGTCGTGCAAGCTCCTAGTGACACTTCTCTTAGTCAAGGTATTTCTCATTCTATCCTTGACGATATTTGTTTTGTGATTATCTTATTCGAGTCTTTTTGATTTGGGTTCATCTCATTATTTTTTATCAAAAGAACTTGATGATTCTTTCTCTTTTAATTATTATGGGCTTGATGACTTCACTGAGAATTGCGAATCCGGTTGGTGGATCTGCAACACTCACTTTACTTTGTGAAAATGTCGAGATTATTTTATGTGATTATTCTTTTCGAGCCGATTTGCATGTTATGCGTTACTTAGGATTCGAAATTGATTTTTTGAGAAAGGATTGGCTTGATCATTATGAATCCCACATCCTATGTCCTGAGCGGACTATATATCTTCGACATGCTCAATTTGTTAAGCAGATTTCTATTGTTCTTAATGATTTTGATTCCAATTTGGTGGCATCATTTTATTCTTTAAACCCACTTGATGAGGAGAATATTATTTCTCTCATTCAAGTAGTTTGTGAATTTTTCGGTATATTTGAGCTTGTCTTAGGAGTACCACCTAAGCAATCTATTGTGTGGTGCTAAGGTCTTTTCAGCTCAACCTTGCCACCGGTTTTCATCAGCTACGAGTTGCGGAGGATAGCATTCAACTTACCGCATTCCGCACTCGTTATGATTCTTGTGAGTGGTTCGTTGTGCCATTCGGTTTGACGAACCTTCTACCTTATTTCATCCATCTTATGAATCGAGTATTCTACAAATATCTCGATGAGTTTATCCTTGTATTTATTGATTATGGATGAAAACAAAAATATAAAATTTGTAAATCTTTTTAATAAGATATTTATAAGTATGATTGGATTTTGTTCTTAAAATGAGCAAAGAATATTTGTAAAAATTTTAAGCGACTTGTTTACGATATGGAAGATGATTTTGTGTTATTTTGCTCATTGAGTGCTTTAAGAATTCTGGTCGGTGGCTTGATCAACGTTATCGATAGGAATTTCCTAAACGCTATGATCTCCTTTGATTTCATTATCAGTTTGAAGTATCATTATACTTTGGTTTCAGGTCAGTTTGGATAAAGCTAAAAACAACCCTTAGTTATTAAATTTGTTAGTAAAATTTATTTTCAATTTCTTCCTTAATTTATAGTGGAAATTAGAGAGGCATCCCTATCATACTTTCATATTGTAAAGCAGATCCCTGTCAAAGTTTCATTGTAAATCCGGTTCCTATTTTCTAGAAACAAAGAAAAATTATTGTTGAAATGTCAACCACTTTTATAAATAAGTGTTGATATTTCAACAACTTTCCCTATCAAAGTTTCATTGTAAATCTGGTCCCTATTTTCTAGAAACAAAGAAAAATTATTGCTGAAATGTCAGCAACTTTTATAAATAAGTGCTGATATTTCAGCAACTTTCATACACTATATTCACAGTGTACATAAATGTTGCTGAAAAGTCAGCAACGTTTATAAATAAGTGCTGATATTTCAGCAACTTTCATACACAATGTTCACAGTGTACAAAAAAGTTTCGGAAATGTCAGCAACTTTTATGAAAAGTTGCATCATGCTCTGCAATAATCGTGAATAAAAAATAGGGACCTAATTTACACTGAAATTTAGTGAAGGACTTTTCGTGTATTTTGAACCTTAATAAGGACTTGTGCCAAAAGTACCCTAATTTATAACAGATACCGAATGTTTCTCATACCTTATAAACTTTATTATCGGTTTGTATATGTTTAATTCTTGTGTTATATATACCGGACTCATCAAACAAATATAACTTTGAGTCTATAGCATGAAGAAGATGACCAATTTATGTAATTATATTCATTCATATACTGATGACAAATGATACTTTCTATGTTTTGTATAGTATAATATAATCAACTTTTGATTTAACGCCAGACATCCAATCTTATTCCTTTCTATATATAACCCTGACATAGAAATTTGCAAATATATGCATATTTTTTATTTTGTTGACAAAAACAAGAGATAAAGCATGCTGGTTTTGAATTAACCTATTAAGCAAAAAGGTCCAAACATGTATTTCTCGAATAACATGATAAACAACAAGTGGTATTTAAAATTTCGCTAAATAAAAGATGACAACTAACCTTTTATTTTTGTAAGATTCTTTATGCAGAAGTTGACAATAAAAATACAAATATGAAGCAAATCGTTTGCCCTTCTGTTTTGGTCACTTCTTGTCCATGAAAGGAGGTTTAGGAAGAAACATTATTACCTAAAAATACAAATAGAAAAATATACTAAAACAACACAACAATGAAATAAGCAAACAATGCAAAAATTATAGTTGATGTTTCAAGATTGTATAACCAAACAATTAAAACACTTATTCCAACAACAATTGTTTTTTGCCAATAAAAATCAAATGACAGCAAATATTGATTTAATAGTGCAAGGCATTGGGTTAACATCTAGGGATTCAAATGTTATTGAAAAACTGCACAAAAAACCTAACCAGGCATTGAAATCAACTCAAATTGATAAATCGATTTTTACATAAATTGAAATCAACTCAAATATACCTTACCGATCCAAATCATTTTCTACATAAATTGAAATCAACTCAAATTGATAATACATAAAATAAGAAATAAATTACCTATAGATTTATATGGAAGAAAACTATAGAATAGATGGGGATTGACTTGCAAGTAGAAGGTGGAAGTTCCTACATAGTCGACGATTGAAGTACGTCCATGGAAGTGCGATAGGATTGTTGAGGAGAGCTAGGGTTACCTGCGATGGTGAGAGACTATATAAAGAGAAAACTATAGCGATTAGTTAGGGTTCATTTTTGTTTTGGGGTAGACGAGAAAGGAAAAAAAATAACAAGTGGGAATGAAAATAAGATTTATGCGGGAATGCAAAAATCTGAGCGGCCCTAAAAAAAATTAATAGTCATAGCGAGTATGACCGCCATAGGTGCAGTCCCTGTGTGAAACACGCTGTATTTATTTTATTCTAGCCAAAGTGACAGCATCCCGCTTTGAAACTCTGTTTTCCATTGCGGTAAAAATGGATTTTTCTTGTAGTGCTCATTCGTTCTTCTTGGGAATTTGTAAGGAAATCCATCCACTAACGGTTAGGAGGTGATCTCCAATCTTATTCTCGTCTGTTTATTTCCTAGAGAACAGGGGTTGAATTTATCGGGAAATAGCAAACGTTGTTTCAAAGATACCGGGATCGAATTTGTGATCCGAAAACAACTTCGATCAATCGAATACGTTTTCGATATAAAGACAAGAGCTTGGAGTCGAAGATGGAGCAGTGAAGTGCAAGGGCTAATCGCTACTAATCCTAAGGATGATTCCAAAATGGATGTAGTAGGATAGTGCCTTCGGTTCCGTTCGGACCGGGAATGGACTTGTATGGATGAATGCTAGCAGTACATTGTCATTGGAGGACTATGAGAGTTCTAAGTGAAATTCGGCCTTAAAAGGTAACGCTTAGTCTCAAGCCTCATCAACCGGGAATGACTGAAAATCAAGGGATATGCAGCAAGGCTAAGTGGGTAGCTTCCAATTAGGGTAAGATTTCCCCTGTTTACAGTCCCTTTATTTCGGCTATGTGGCGGTTGTTGATCCCAACCGCGGGGTGATCTTATTTGGGCTATTCAGTAAGGGGTAGTCCGGTCTTGTGTTGTAGGGGATCGCGAGTGGTCCTCGGTATACTGATCTAGACCAGGTACCATGACCTAGTCATTCAGTTGGAAATCCAATCTTCCTACGTGCCTTTACGATTTTGGTTGTAGAGCCTAGTATGTTGGAATTTAATTAATGTAACAATTTCAGCTATTTGAATAAGTATTTGTACTTAGACACTATTTGAATATTAGAAAATTTTGATAAGAAATGTTTTGGTTATCGTAAGGAAAAACCCGACATGTTTATTTATGGCGTGGTCTTAAGAGATACCTTTGATTTCAAAGGGTTTTGAAAACTTTAATAATTCAATTGAGTGTGTTTTCTCACGCTGGTTTTCCAGACTCACTCGGGTGTTATTTTATTATAATGCTCGGATAAGACCGAGTATTACAAATACAGGATAGGATGCTATGGAGCTCTGGAGACGAGTTGGATGACGAGACGTATCACACGTACTGGATGTGTATTCCGCAATGTAGTGTAAGCTGTATAGTCAGCTTTTGTGCGGACAAGTTATTAGAACTGTCCAGTGTTGTGTTATTGATTGTGTTGTACTCTGATGATGTAATGTAAAAAAACAATTATAGTTCTTTGTAGAAGATCTGTTGTCATCTATTATATATTGTTCCGCTGCGATTGTGAGATTCTGATGTTGTTTTCTATTTTCTCCTTCTACCTCTTTCTTCTTTTCCCTAACGATCTGGTATTTCCGGCATTCGATTATTCGGCATGTAATACAGTGAACCTAATCAAGGAACCAAATAAAAGGCCGCACTAGAGAGGTCAAGTGATCTATACTAGTTTTGAAGTAAAATTTATATGATCGAGTAAGTGATCAGATCGGATATTGCATACGGATGATTCATGTGTATTGTACGGGCTTTAGTACATTTAGATACTATGTTTGTTGGCTTATGAAGAGTTTGGGGAATGAATCTTCGATTTATTATGAGGTAGCATAAATAATCATCTAACTAATGACCAAAAACTATTGAGGTATGCTTAGGAGATTGTTTATCGTCCTTTAACGGTTGGAGTGTTTTGAACCTGAGCGAACCATAGGCATTGGTTTTTAGTAATTGTGAATAATATTTGAGTATTTGTGCGCATGTTCCTTCATTATGTCTAGAAGTGCCATGGAGCGAGGATGCTCGAGATGGTACGAAGAAGACGGAGGGGGGTTTGAAGGAATTCTATCCAGGGCTGCTTATAAACTAGGATTCTTTCTTATCTTAGTACCGTATATATTTTGTAGTGTACTCACAGTTTGAGGTAGAATCGCTTGGTATGCATTTTGGTTTCCCTTTGGTTTGTATATAGTTTCAGCAAAACTTTGTGTGTGTGTGTATCTTGTTCTTCCATCTCCTTTGATTATCATTCTTGTTTGAATTTCAAGGATGAAATGTTCTAAGTGGGGGAAAATGTAGCAACCCGGAAATTTGAACACTTCACCTTTGAAATAACGAAACGTTTTGAAATATAGTTAAGCGTTATAAATATGATTTTATAATGTTTTTGATATTATTTAATTAATGAATAATGATAAGAAATTTGTTTTAGAAAATTGTTTACAAAAATATATTCCTCGAAGATAAATCGATAATGTGAACGAAAATTGGTTTATCAGTAAACAACTTTTCAATCGATATAAGTTGTTTGAACTCTTGTGCATCTTTCTAATAATCCAATGAACACGTTAGCAACTAAATAACACACTCTCCTCTTCATAAAACATGGAAGGTTCTAGAAGCTTCCATTAGTACAAGAGATATTATCATGAGAAGGGTATAAGTGTAATTAGCATAAAGAAGAAGTGATGAGAGGTGAGACTTCCATAGCATGATGGGGGAGGTGAGGCAAGATTAGGCAACACCAAATAAAGCCTATATAAGGAGGGTCATACCCTTAGGAATAAATCACAAATTCACAAAGCAAAACCATGGTCTCTTTAATGGCTTCTTTTTCTTCTTCTTTTCTAAATTCCTAAAACAAAGTATTTGAAAATCAACTAAAATTTGGAGTTAAGCCTTGGGAAAATATTATAAAAACTTTCATAAAGTTAGAAGTTAAAGAAACAAAGCAACACTCACCGTATTTTTAATGGTCGTGAGCAATACGTGAGAGGAGGAGGACCAAAACCAAATGGAAGCAAGGAAAGGAGGAAGAAGAAGGTAGTTGCAATGTTGCGTTTGGACTTGGATGCTTGGGTCTTGGTTGTTGTTAGGTTAAAGCTGAGTTAACACATCGCTTTGAATGGAAAATATAACATATATTTGTTGTGTTTTGATTGTGTTTAAGTTGTTGAATTGTTATTGATATTGTTGAAAACATTGGTTTGATTTTTGCTTTGAAAACAAGAAGCATATGCGATCCATACAAATGGAATTGAACGGACTTGTATGACTAGTGACAAGATCTTGAAACAAAGCACATAAGTTATAGATGGACTTTGGTTTACATCAGACTAGGATTTGAAAGTGCACTTATAGCATTAGTTGCTATGGATGCACTTGTGAATTGCCTTATTTTTGGCGATTTCCATGGAACTGTGTAGAGAGATACTTAGGGTTTCTCGTCATATTTATAATGTTTTATATGTAATTTATTGCCATTAAAAGCTAGGATAGTAAAAGGTTAAGTAACATCTCGAAAAGTGGCCAACGCTTCACTTGCCCAAAACTGCCCCGTTTAGCCTTGATTTTTGGACTTTAAATGTTTGAAATGATATTTAAATTTAAGTATTTTGTTTTATTATTTTTATAAGCATTTACTAACTTATATATTAAAGTATTTCAAAAGTGGTTTGAGATATTTAAAATTGAAACTGGTTTTTCCAAGATTTTAACTATATTGTAAAGTTGTTATTTCCTAGTAATATTTTGAAAAAAATGTTTTAAAAATATTATAAGTATTACAAAGTATTTTAAAAGCATATAAATATTTTTTTTAGAAAATATGTTGACTATTTTATATCTTATGTAATAAAATATCTTCTGACTGGTTTATAATTTACATATCAAGGTTTAGGAAATAAATTACTATAATAATATATCATTTTAAGAAAGGTTTTAAAAGTATAAAAAAGAGGTTTAGAAAAGGGTTTGAATTGCTTAATGGCCAAATGGTTAATTTTTCAATTAATTATTTGAAAAGTAATTAACTATGCATAATACTAAAAGCCGACGAAGTAAGGCTTTTCTATTTATGAGAGTTAAGATTGATGTTCGAGTATGGATGGAACAATAGAGCTCTAACCTACCGTCTTCCCTCTTGACCGAGGAATAATAAGTTGAAAAATGTCGGAAACATATTAAACATGTTGATTTTTTACTTGTTTATAGAAATCATTAATACTATACTTAACACTAAAAGCCAACGAGGTAGACCTATCTATTTGTGCGATTCAAGAATGAAGTGCCTAGGTAAGGCTTTGATGCAACCGGTGCTCTAACTTACCTAGCTCCACTCATGGATGAGAAATAGTTAAGTTGGAATGTCAAAAACGAGTTAAGTATAAAAGTCATGATTTGTATAAGTAATTGCTCTTCACTAGATAGTCAATTAGTTGACTAACGAAATCGACCTAATATGATTTAAGAAGTTATCGAAGCCTTTGCGATTTCATACCAATGAGAACCACCAAATTGAGGAGTATAGGTATGAAATGTCTCTAGCTTGCGCTTACTCCTGAGAGAACCGAATTGAGTTAACCCGAAATTCATCGATTTGTTTTGGAGAGTCGAGTAACCGGGAAGATTATACAAATATATATAAGATGACTTAAAGTCGTGATTACTTCAAAAACATATACGCGATCTATGATCTCAAAGCCATTGTGGAGTGAAATGTTTAGAGTTGAACTGTCTGTTTTATGGTTTTTTCCAAGGAAGAGGTCGGTGTTAACATTTCAAACGATGCTATCATGTGGGACTTTCTATCTTGAGGAGTATTCCAAGGAAGAGGGCAGTTTTAACATTCACCGAAGGACTTATGCAGGGAACCCACGCGGAGGTTCGAGATCTGTTCGAGATGCTTGAATCCATATAGTGATTCGTGATCTATTCGAGATAAAGGAATCAATTGGGGATTCATGTTGTAATGGCCATTTTTCCGTACCCTTTGAATCGACAATAAACCACACATGTCCAACTCAAATTGCACGAATAAGCGGATCATTAAGGGTAGAAAGAAAATAAAGACAAATCATAATCTCACACGAATGGAATAACATATATTATTTCAATAATAATCTTTACAGCGGAAAATTTTAATATACAATATCAAAGTCTAGCCTAGATTCAGCTTGGACAGTTATAAACATCTGTCCTTACAATTGCTGACAAACATCAACTAAAACAAACTAAGTACAATGGATAATAGAATACGTCCATACGTAGATGAATATCTCCAGCTCTCCTCTAGAAAACTCCAATCGTCTTCGACTAAACCTGAAACTACTCGGATCTGACCCAAGTATTGAAAATACCCGGATCAGGCTTGATAAACCAGCGTGATAAAAACTCAATAATAAATGACATTGTCATATATCGGCTTTGAATAAAATCCTTTGAAAAGAAAGAGTATCTCATAAGACCACGCCCACACATAAACACGGACGGGTTTTTATCTTATGATAACTAAAACACTTTTATATCAAAACATTTTATATTATTTCTAATGACATTCCTTTGAAAACATTTGCAAATAAACTTATTAATCTTATCCGAAATGGTTACCCATATAGCATTTCGAGGCTATTCATTATGCCAATACAAACAAAACCGTGGGTTCTTATTGGAGAATGGATTTCCATACAAATGACCAAGTGAAGGATCTACCTTCCGAAATGGGTACACCTCTAGATGGATGTCCCGAGGCACAGAACATCTGCCCTCTACCAACAAGACCGGCCTATCTCTGTAATTATATAGTACCGAATATGTCATCCCTCGGTCGTTATCGACCTTTAACCGAGCGCTCGTTTTCCATACACCACATTAATTTACATCCCGAACGTCATAGCAGGAAGAAATATATCTAGAAGGGGATGATCATACTCTAATTGGGAATGACCCACTTAGTCTTGCTGCATCTAATCCTGTTTCGGTCATTTCCGGTTTGATGAGGCTTAAGGTTACGATTACCTTTTCACATAGCACATATCACATCTTTGAATGCCACATTGCCATTTCCATTAACTACTAATTGCCTTCCACAAAAATACAACCCTTGAGCTCGTACGTCTCAAGGAGGGTGTTAAGCTAAGAGAAGTTGCCTTCACCGCCACCAACTGATGTACGTTTGTAAAAACCAATGTTCGTAATCATTAGAAATACAATGTCAAACAAACATCCATACAAGTTGTCCAGGAACAGGACAAACCAAAGGCACTCTCCTACTACCACTAGTAGCGAGTAGTCCTTGCAATCCGAAAAATCTCCACAACGAGGAGACCACTACTATATATAACTCTGTAATGGGTGCGACCCCGAGCAAATATATAAGCAGTCCTTACGCTATGAAGATCCACGGTCTTCAATAATCTTCGTCTTCAACAAGTCTTCACGTTCGAACGTATACATTGGTTCGAAGTGGTTTTCGGATAGGAATCACCCAAATCTGACCCCGGTTCCTTCGAAATCCAATTTTCGATAAAAAGTGAATATGAGTATATAGGATTTATTAAGTCTCTTTACACTTTAATTCTTTTCGGATGATTTCGAAATCTCTTTCTTTTGACTTAGGATAATTTCTAAGAAATTCATTCTTTTGCTTTGGAAAATATCTCTAATTTCCTTACTTAAATCTTTGATCCAAATTCCTTAACTTTTAGGCGGGTCAAAAAAATGTTATTTAAGACATCATTTACAATAAACCCTAAAATTAATCTTAGCAAACATTTTTGAGTAATAGGGTCATAGGAATCATTCTAATTTTACTAAACATCAATTTCCGTATTCAACAAGTGCTATGGGTGGAATAACAGTGAAATCTCCTTTTAAATTCCACGAATAGGACGAGTTCCCTCTTCAGATTTTAATACCAAGTATAAGAAGATTATCTCTATGCAATCCAAGTCGTAATTAGTTCATTTGGGAGCTTGCTTAAATTTTGGATAATACCAATCTTCTTATATTTTGGAAATCCTAATAGAATCTTTTTATCTTAGAGCATCCGGGCTTTCCTTTTGATCTGTTCCACCCCTCGCCTAAGAAAAGAAAACATAGGCCAGGTAAGTTCAGGGCAATGGTTGCTCCATCCCTAACCTTAGTTAAACACCATGTTTTATTTTCCTAGATCTCACAGGCGGGACAAATGTACTAGTTGTTTCCGCATACTCAGATTTTCAACTTTATTTTGGAATTACTTATAAATATTCCAATTTATCTTTCAAAACACTTAATCTTCCTTTTTAAAATCATTCACCATTGTTTCTCGGAAAAATCGTTACATTTAAACTTATTTTAAAAAGTTATACCATTCGTAGCATAAAAGTGCTACGGAAAGTGCTATATAAGCTTATTTGATTAAATCAACTTTTAAACATTTGATAACTCATATTTTTCAATCCAAATTTCTTTTAAACCATTTAAATAGATTTATCAAATTTATTACATATTTTCGAATATTAAAAACGTTTATTTAAACAGATTTCCTAATATGGTCACTTAACTACACTAGCGCGATTTTTCTAGAAATTGATTTGGACTTAATTCAAAATCTACTCAACGAAACTTTGATTTTCTTTCTTCGTTTAGAAATTATGGATATAATAGTCCGAAATTTTCTTATCTCGAAGAATTCCGAACTATATTCCACTCTACACATTCATTTGAACTTTTCGACGCGAAATCGAGAATTACCGTTGCGCGACGGACCTTGTTTTAACTTATTTTTCAATATTTGAAATAATATATTCAAATTGGATTTTAACACTTATAAAATCATTACTAATCATTTTAAATCAATATTTTTACTTTTTAAAGTATTTAAAATACATTTTCACTATTTCCATATTATAATATTATTTTATTCACATTACTTTAATATTAAAATTTTAAATTCCAATTTCAATTCAATTTCAATTCTAACTTCAAATTAAACACATTTAAAACTTAGATTTTAAATCTAATTTCAATTTATACTTCAATTCAACCTTAATCTCAACTTCAATTTTTCAAAATCGATTTTAATTTCGATTTCACAATTCATCTTAATTTCAATTTCTATTTAACTATTCTTTTCAAATCCGTTTTACTTCAAAGTTCAAATTCTTTTTTATTTTTACTCTAATTTCACTTCTAATCGAAAAGAGACTTATTTTTCCAAAATATCTCATATCGCTAAAATTGGACTTATTAAACAAAGGGATCACTTAATTAATAGAAATTTGATGTCCATATTAACATCACAACTATACAAACAGTCATATAACATTAACATATTCAATACGGTAAATGTCATAACATTACTATGGATTATCCAACATATTCAAACAATCAATCAAACATCCATATTATCAAATGGTGATTATCTAACATATTCAAACAATTAATCAAACATCCATATTATCAAATGGTGATTATCTAACATAACAATTAAACTTGATAATCAATATATTTCAAAAAGCGGTGAGAATTTCTAACCTTCATATCCACTCCGTCAATCTTTTTCGTAGGCTACGTGCTTTTCGACTAATGCGCTTTTCTCAAACGTCTTGAATTCTCGCCTTATCTTATTTTCTTTCCGAACTGCTTTTGTTTTCCTTTCTTTTTCTTTTTTCTTTTCTTCTCTCTTTTTTCTCTTTTGTTTTTTTTCTTTTTTTTATATGGAGGAGAAGAGTGTACGACCTTGAGTGTGGAAGAGGGTATGGCCTTGGGTGCTTGGGTTTAGGCGTGTAGGAGGAGTTTTGGGCTTGGGTTTGAGGGGGTGAGGCTCGGCCTTGGTGTAAGGGGGGTACGGCCTTGGTGTGTAAGTGGGTTTGGGCTCGGGTTTAGGTGGGTAGGTGATTTTGGAGGTGGGTATGGGTGTGTAGGGCTCGGCTAAGGTGGTTTAGGTGATGGTGTGGTGATGTGGAGGTGGTAGCTTAAAGGTAGAAGAGAAATGGTGGAAGTAGAGAAGGTTTTTGGAAATTTTGTGAAATGAAAGTGAAGTGGAAATGAAGAGATTAGTGGTTGTATTTATAAGTAAAGATTTTGGTGGTAAATGACATTAATAACCTTGTTTACTTTTGCATTTTATTAGCCTTTGATTTGAGTTGCATTTAATGTGTGGAATGATGGTTATGGAAGAGTGTATTAAGAAGTGAAGAGGTGTCATTCTCTTATGGTTTGTAGTTATTAAATCATATATTTTTGCTCATTTTCTATGTATAAGTATAACATCTTATTGATGAGATGAGAAGTAAGGTAATGATGTTGTTTTATAAAAGCTTTAACTATTTTTAAATTTGTCAAATCATACTTTTACATCTTTTTTTATTTATGTAAATATTTTCAAAAGTAAACTCTTTTTGTCTTTTGTGCTAAATGTAGAATGTTTAAATAGTTTGTAAAGTTGTATTAATGTGTTAGAAAATGTATCAAGTTGCAACAACTTGTCGACAACTTGTTTCAGTTGAAAACGGTGTTTTTCTCGACAAATTTTACAGTCAAAATTTGACGTTTTTATTAAGCTGTATATTGATGTAAACCAAACTTTAAAATAAACTTTTTACTTCTTTAAATAAATTAAAACATGTCTCTTTATATTTTAAAATCGTATTTAAATAATATCAAAATCTTTAATTTTTCAGTGTATGTACAAATTTTGGTTATTTTTGTAAAAAGATTATTAACATATTTTTAAATATATTAATATACTTTTATTATCTTTATTAGATGTTTTAAATAAGATTTAACTTATCAAATAAATTTTTAAGCCTATTTATTTAAGCCTTTATTTATTATTAACAAAACTTAACTTTTGTTGATTTGTTCTAAAATCCAAATTTATACTTTTTTAATTTATTAATTATAAGAATAGATAATTATTTATTATATATAACATATTTATTTAAGATTTAAATTCCTTTTAAATTTAAAATGAACGAAATCTCTCATTTTCGAAGTAGGGAAATTACGGGTCGTTACACATGTGTTGCTCAAGTGGAGACTAATGTGAAAGATGTCGAACGTATCCTCGACATTGAAAATGACTAAAACTAGAATAAGATGTGCAATCTTGGGTTTAGCTTACCCATGAGGGTATATCAACTCCTGATCTAGAGTATGCTTATAGATGTGTTGCGCATGAAAGTGGGTGATACTTGGTGCCACGCAGTACATCGTTGGGCTAGTTGTGTATACCTTATAGCATATTCTACTAGAGATATACAATGCTCGAAAGAAAGTTTTTGATCCTGCTCATGGAGTTAGGATTCGGCTTGATCCGAGGAGAGCTCTATGGAAATCCTTACACTCATGCGAACATGCTTTAACAGTATTGATTGTATACCTATTATTGTTTTGGCGTTCACACCGCGGCAATTTGATATGATTTATGTGCTAGACTACACATTTTCTATTATATCACTGTATGTTAAACTAAATGAATGGTTGGTTTCATTCGTGAGGAAAACCTTTACAGTAATCTGTACCGTCTAAAAAATGTACTGTTATATGTCACTCTTATTTCTTGAATTTCTTACGCTAGTTTACCAAACTGATCTGGGTGTTGTTTTCTTATAATGCTCGGGTCAGCACCGTGTATGTTTTCAGATTTAGTTACGGACACTTTGGAGCTTATGGAGGGGAGACGGTGATTACCTCCACAGTATTCTTATTTCCACCGCATTCTGTATTGTATATATCTACATTATGAGGACAGGCAGTTATAGCTATCCAAACTGTTGATAATACTAAGGTTTTGGTAACTCGGATATTTCTGTATTCAGAGTAACCCTGTATACTAATCTTTTGATATTATGTATTACTGTTTCGTCATGAGATTCTGATATTGTGTTCTTTTTTTCTTGTTTTATTCGTTTTTTATTTTATCCTAATTTTCTGTCTTTTCGTCATAAAGGTGTTCAGCACATAAATATCATGGATCTATTTTGTTTCGACATTCAAGGATCGGAAAGTCAAAACGTTTCAGATAGAGCATATGTATTTTGAATGCAAAAATTGAAAGATGGTATGATATGAAAAAAGAAAATGGACCTGTTAAACTACAGTACATATTGCATCGCAAACTGATTGTCAATGTAAATTTTTTCATTTTTAAAGCTGAATTCTAAGATTCATCATTAAGCTAAAACTTGAAATAATTGTACGTATAAAATTTTTGATATAAAGTTATAATGTAGGTAGATGATAAATAAATTTGATATAAAGTCATAAAACTTGAAACAATTGTACGTATCAAAATTTTGGAGAATCTTATTCTGATTTAAACCATTGTTTATAATCGAACCGACAGTTAGCGAGGTTTTCAAAACGGTAGTTAGGGAGGTTTACTTACATTCAGTTGCCCGAAATCAAATACTCTGAAGCGCAAAGAACATACAACCAACGCTTCTATTTCTCTTTGATTTTATGGCTCCCCCTTTCTCTCGTTCCTCTGGATTCTATTATTAAAGTTCAATGTTTTCACTCTTGAATTCTCTCACCCCTACCCATTGTTTTAAGAACCGGACCCGACCATGGTCAAACCGTCAATAACCGCATGTCGTGGACTATGGTTGCCCAGAGCAGACTTCGGTCCCTCCCCTGCATGAACCATGGGTTGAACCACCAAAGCGAGATTCAACCATGCCATTGAAACCTTCAAACCGTTAATTTTCCCTGGTTTTCAAATCCTCAAAACCTTAGTTTTCAAATCACATCTCCTTTGAAGTTGTTGTTGCAAGTGTTTCTATCAACCAATCATGTGTGCCGTATCTAAACAACTTTGGGCACGATTACTGGCATCAATTTTATGTTTTACAAATTTTTGTTATGCAATTGTTGTTTGGTAAAAGACCTTGCTGAATCGGGAACAAAAATAAATTTGTAACTGGTAGCAAAGTTTATTATTCGTTATATATGAGAAAAGTGACGATGAATTTTATTCGTATTTTTTATTTCTATTTTCCTATGGCTTATGAAGATAGAATGCTTGTGTATGATATTGAGTAGTATATTTGTAACATCCCTAAATTTTTATAACATTATTTAGAAGATTTAATTAGATAAATTAAATAGAATAATGATGATAAGGAGATTAGGATTTGAATAATTATATATGGCCATGCTTAATAATAAGATAAATGGGACTTAAATTGGTTTATTGGTTAATTAAACTACACATGGGCATATTAGTAAATTAATCTATTAATTATACACTGCTATAACATCTTATTTTGTCCATTCACGTTCATTTTATTCCTCAAATCAAAATAAATGCAAGAACCCTAATAGAGCCGACAATTAACAAAGGAGAAGAGGAATTTTATTCAAAAGCTTAGGATCAAAAGCTAGGAAGGATTAATCAACAACAAATCTCAAATTCCTTATCAAGTTTAAGGTGAATAATAATCTTCTACCATCTCTATTTTATTCAATTATTATATGGTTTTGGATTTATGAATTAAATTCATTTTTGTGATAAAATGATTGATGATATGCTTGAGTTATATCATGATGATTTGTTTTAATTCACAAGCACATGAATTTGTACAGTTTTACAAAAAAACCAAGATTATATAATTTTAGATTGCCATGGAAATTTATATGTTAAGTAAAACATGATTTTGGAGATGGGTTTTAATTTTCATAATTTTCTAAGCTATGGAAATTTTATTAGGAATTTTTAATGAAAAATATGATATAATTGGGTTTAAAATTTATCTCGAGAATTTCAGGAAGAAATTGAGTCTAAAATTTTAATATGTTTGATTACATGATGAAATCGATTTTCTATGATTTTGGGGGATTTTTCCCAATTGATTTACTAAGGGAAATAAATTAGTTTAAAAGAAGGGAATTTTTAGCTAATTTCAGATTTTGGTTATATGGAAAGGTTTTAACATTTAAATCCTTTAGTTTGGATCTGAATTAATGTGGCAGTTTTAAAGGTAAAGTATTTGAAAATTTTTTACGACAACCAATCAATAGTTTTCAAATAGGCAAGTTGTTAGAAAGTGATTACTAAAAGTTGCTATAATTTAGCCTTTAAACCAGAAAAAGGTGTTCTGCCCGTATTAGTAAAGACCTTTAGACTCCTTTGGTTCCGCTGCATCCTAGTCGAAACCATCATAGTCGAAACCCATGTAGTCAAAACCAGTACACAAGATATCACTTAGATGGTATGAAGTGGATTGGAAGGAAGGCGGAATCCATGGTGTCGAAACGGTAGCTTCCGATGGAGTCGAAACCTTGCTTTGTTTTCAAAATTAAAGTCTTCCAAGTTTTACCTAAAGCTTTCGACACAATCGCAAGCTATGCTTTTGAAAAGGTATTATAATTAGTTTTCGAAGAAGGTTGTCATACGGTGTTAAATTAAGTATTTGCTTACGAAGGTGTACCTTTTTTCTTTAAATAATTGCTTTCGAAAGGGTAGGTTTCTTCCCAGTCGAAACCAAGCCGCTAATCCCCCTTTCGACTGCATTGATGTCATCTATTTTGTTGAAGGGGTTACTTATGTTTTACTTAAGCCTTTCTCCTGTATGCTTTCGAAGGGGTTGAGGGTTTCGAATGTGATAGAGTCGAAATGGGGTTTCGACTCTATCCTTCAAAGTTTTGATTTTTAAAGTCTTTTGCTTTCGACTAAGATGGTTTCGGCACCATCAATTTTTCCCAAACTAATTTTTGTTGGTTTCGAAAGGGATACTTTCGTATATAACCATTTTGACCCAAATGATGTTTTTAAAGAGTAAACCCAATGCTTTCAAAAGGGATACTTTGATTTCTTTCGAAGCTCTTTATTTTAAAAAGATGATTTAATAGCATCGGAAGGTATAATAGGTTTCGAAAGGGAATGTTTACTAAGGGCTTCAAAAGGTATGTATACAATATTTTGAAAAGAAGTCTTTACTTTCGAAGGAGGCTATCCAAAGGTTTTGAAAGAGGTGTTTTTATGGTTTCAAAACATAAACCTAATCTCAATTTAAAGTAATAATCATGGCATAAATAAACAATTTGGAAATATTATTCACATTGTTATTAACCCATAACTGTATTTTGGGAAAAGGGGCAGAATAACCAATTAGGTTGACACAGTAGTGAATATACATTAACATATGTTAAAATTTTAATTAAAGATATTGGTAGAGGACAACAGGTTTATAGTATGTCCATGAAAACTGTAGGATGTTGGCAGGGGAAAATATGTTCATAATCAACCCATGAAAACTATGATTTGATACTGGCAGGGGACAGTAGGTTTATAGTTAGCCCATGAAAACTATATCTGAAATAAGATATTGGCAGTCAGCCAATAGGTTCCTAGTGAGCCCATGAAAACTAGGAAAAGAGATATGATATTGGAGTTACCAATAGGTTCTTAGTGATCTCATGAAAACTAGGTAATTGGACAGATAGTCCTTAATATTTAACATGTTAATAGTAACCCTAGAAACTATAATTGAGATAGATAGTCAGAATGAATGGGGATGGGTAATCCTGAATTGATTTAATTGTTTTGCATATCATCATAATGTTTTGAAATACTATGTTTTTAACCATTGTGGATGTGGGAGCATAGTATATGGTTTTATAAATGTTTTGGGATACTAGTGAGTGGAAAACCCATTCAGCTAAGCGGCGTGGTCTCACTAGGTATCCAAATGGTTTGAGATGGTAAATTATTATTCATACTAGGCTTTATGTCTGACTCGAAGTTTTTGTTTTCCCCTTAAACTCTCAGGTACTCAATTGATTTTGAGTAGGTTGAGAGTTAAGGTTTCCAGGTGTTCTTTTAGACGAATAAAGCTTCCGAGGATGTGAAGGAGGCAAACTTGTTATTAGAGTTCTTTTATTCTCGCTGTGTGTTTGTTTGTAAAGGCAAATTGTTTTCTTGCCTATCTATATACTCTGGTCTACCAAGAGGGCATTTCATATGTCGTTCTTGGCTTATTTTATAATAATTATATGTTATCTAAACGTGGGCTGAGAATTGGGATTATGTAATCAATTTGGAATATTTTGAAATAGAATGTGGAATTTGTTTTGCTGTTGAATTTTTTTTCCATATTCTTGCATTTTTGTGCATCCATGTATCTAATATCACCGTGTTTGGTCGTCGAGGATTAATAACTATGGATGACTGTAGCATCCGTAGCTATTAATTTTGGACCTCCAAATAGAGGGATGTTACAAGTTGGTATCAGAGCATAGGTTTATAGAACTTTAAAAGAAACTTAAACCTAAAAGATTTTTCCAAACATAATCCAATGAATCAGATAATAAGATTGGGGTTTGGGTTAACACTATAGTAACATACTTGTATTTGGTGTATATAGCTATATAGATGTAAGTACGTATCCCCCGCTCTCTTAGACCGTTCTTCTGTATCTTACTAAGGCTCGTATGCAAATTTAAGAGAAAGGAGATATGGAAGTAGGAAACGGAAGAGGAAATCTCGGTGGAGGAAGCACCACAACTAAGGGAAATGCTCGACCCACTACTAGGAGAAACTCGGGTCGACCGGCTAATGCTAGTAACCAAAATGCTGAAGCCAATGTGGATGTTGGAAATCCACCAGTAGATATGGGGGCGATGTAACAGTTATTAGCTAGTTTGATGCAAGCCGGAGCTGTAGGTGGTGTTGCTGGAAATGTAGGAGTCGCTAATCCTGTGGCTCCATTGGGAATATTGCTTTGCTGAGTAGAAATTACACAAGTTTGGGTGGAAAGCCATTCTACGGTACAAAGAGTGTCGTAGAGGTTCCGAATTGGCCGTTGCATTGTGAGCGTATATTTGCTGATTTGGGTCTGAATGATGGGCAAAAGAGGAGGTTGGCCTCTAGATAGTTGCAGGGGTCAGCACTGCATTGGTGGAATAGTGTCACTGCCGAAGTGCCGAAAGAGTAGTTAACTTGGAATGATTTTAAGACAAGATTTAAGTAGAAGTTTGTACTGCAGTTCGCTAAGTCTGAGCTGATGAAGAAATTTATGGATTTAGTACAAGGAGAGATGTCAGTAATGGAGTATGCTACTAAGTTTGAAGAGTTATCTAGATATGGATATCCTATTATAGATACTAACATCAAAAGAATGAGAAGTTCATTCAGGGACTGAGGCTCGAGCTTGCAAGGATGACCATGACTCATGTCCATGATCATTGTAATATAGTGGTGGAGATAACAATTCGCCATGAGGAATTGCTTGCTGATTTAGTTAAAGAGAGTAGCCAGTGGAAACTTTGGAATCTCTAGGGAAGAAGAGGAAGTTCTTTAAGAAGAAGGGGACCCAAAAGAGAGATATTGCCAAGAACTTAAAAGCTGCGGTAGTTTGCTATAAATATGACAAAAACGGTCACTTTGCTAATGAATGCCGATCAAGAAATAAGAAGAAAGCTGCATTTAAGAAGAATGTGAAATGCTTCAACTATGATCAAGTTGGGCATTACAAGAATCAGTGTTCAGAGCCAGTTTGGGAGGATAAAGGAAATTTTTTTGCTATAGGACCAGCTAGGCCTACTGCAGTAGATAAGGGAAAGACTCTGGTGGAAGGTATGCTTTTGATTCAGAGTATTTCCGTTAGAGAACTTTTTGATACCAGTGCATCACATTCATTTATATCTCATTGTTTAGTTGGTAAATTATGTCTAGAAACCTACCTACCTTGTTACTTCCTTAAGGGTTGTGAATCCAATAGGACGATATACAACTCTTGGGTTAAGATGTGACCAGTTAGAACTTGACTTGTTAAGTCATAAGTTTTCATGCAGTTTGTTAATTTCGTAGATTTCATTATCATTTTGGGAATGGATTGGTTGAGTAAGTATGAAGCTAGAATATTTTGCAAGGATAGGGAAATATCACCAAGACACCTATATAGTCATTATCGAGTGATATTCTTAGTAGAGAACTCTGACTGGAGTGTTAACGCTATGTTTAATGCTATGGAGGTAGAAATGAGATAAGTCAAGTTCAGGTAGCAAGAGAATTTGCGGATGTTTTTGAGCTAGTCATTGGACTACCCCCGAAAAGAGCTCTTAAGTTTAGAGTTGTTCTTGTGCCAAGCGCTGAACCTGTAAGTAGACCACCTAACAGGATGCCATCAATTGAGATGAAGGAATTGAAGGTGCAGCTAGTGGATCTTGAAGGAATGAATTTTATTATACCAAGAAGTTCTCCTTAGGGAGCGGCCGCGGTGTTTGTGAAGAAACCGGATGGGTCATTGAGGATGTGTATTACTATCATAAGTTAAACGAAAGGACAATTAATAATAAGTATCCTTTGCCAAGAATAGATGATCTGTTTGATTAGTTAAGTGGAGTCAGAGTGTTTTCCTAGTTGGATTTAGCGACAGGTTTCCATTAGTTAAGTGTGGCGGAGGACAATATTCCTTTGATAGCATTTTGAACTAGATATGGTTCATATGAGTGGTTGGTAATGCCATTTGGATTGACGAATGCACCTGCTTTCTTCGTAGATTTGATGAACCGAATTTTTCGAGAGTACTTGGATAACTTTTTACTAGTGTTTATAGATGACATTCTAGTATACTCTTAGGATGAGAGAGAGCATGAAGTTCATCTTAGAGTGGTGCTTGAGATGCTGAGGCAGAATCAGTTAAAGGCGAAGTTTACCAAATGTCATTTCTAGAAGAAAGAGGTAAAGTTTCTTGGTAACATGGTTTCAAAAAAAGGATTATCAGTCGATCCGGATAAGATCGAAGTTGTGAATAATTGGATGAGACCAGAGACAATGACTGAGATCAGAAGTTTTATTGGACTTGCTGCCTACTACCGGAGATTCATTAAGAATTTCTCGCGGATAGCAGCACCTTTAACTAAGCTACCAGGAAGGAAGCGAGATTTGTTTGTTCCGACAAATGTGATTAGGCATTCCTTAAGTTAAAGCGTTTTTTGACCAATACACCAGTTTTAGTAGTTTCAGACGGAAACCAAGGATTGGTGGTGTATACCGATGCATGTGGAACTTGATTAGGAGCGGTGTTGATGCAGAGTGGTAAAGTCATTGTCTATGCATCTTGGCAGCTTAGACCGCATAAAGTTAGATATCCTATTCATGATTTGGAGCAGGCAGTTGTGATATTTGCATTGAAGATTTGCAGACATTATCTCTTAGGGGAGAGATTTGAGTTGTATACCGATCATATGTCTTTACGATATTTATTCTCTCAAAAGGAATTGAATATGAGATAACATAGGTGGCTGGAGTTTTTGGCTGCTTATGATTTTGGTATAGAATATACAGTAGGGAAAGGTAATAAGGTGGTGCACGCTCTTAGCAAAAAACATCAGAATGTGGTGTTAGCTGTGTTGGTGGAATGGATAGATTTAGAAGCTTTAGTCAGTTGTGATAGATTGACTACTGGTTCTAGCTAGAGCACCGACAGGTTGTCTTGTTTAGAAGTTCGGCCGGTATTGATTGAGAAAATTGCTTCTAAGCAGAAGGAGGATCAAATAGCTGAGAGGATCAGAAGACTTGAGGTTGGAACAGAGATTGATGATTTAAAGGATTTTACCCTTGACCAGAGAGGGTGGCTAAGAAAGGAGGGACGCTTACATGTTCCAAATGTGGAAGACTTAAAGAACGATGTTCTTGGAGAATGTCATCGATCTAAGTTTACGATTCATCCTGGATGAACCAAGATGTATTGGGATATAAAGAGGAGCTTATATTGGAAAGGCATGAAGAGGGATGTTGGCTTGTTGGTTAGACAGTGTGCAAACTGCTAACAATTGAAAACTGAACATCAGAAACCCAGTGGGTTACTACAGCCTTTAGAGATTCCAGTTTGAAAGTGACATTCGATATCCATGGATTTTATAGATGGGTTGCCAAGGTCAAATAGAGGTAATGAAAGTATATGGGTTATAGTGGACCGTTGACCAAGAGTGCCAATTTCATTCTAGTTAAGTCTACCAGAACGGCACCAGTTTTAGCTAAGTTGTTGCTTAAGGACATAATTAGACTGTATGGAGTTCCTAGTAGTATAGTCAGTGACAGAGATGCATTATTCACTAGTGAATTCTGGAAGAGTCTACAGGAAGTGATGGGTACCAAACTTAATATGATTACTGCATATCACCCTCAAACAAATGGGCAGATAGAGAGAGTCAATATGGTACTCGAAGATTTATTGAGAGCTTGTGTATTAGACTTTGGTGGATCTTGGGAGGATCACCTACATTTGGTTGAGTTTTCTTATAATAATAGTTATCATACTAGTATAGGAATGGCACCTTTTGAAGCTTTGTATGGGAGACCATGCAAATGTTGGAGACTGGAGACAGATTAGTCTTAGGTCCAAATTAGGTTAGAGAGGCATCAGAGAAGATTGAGTTAATCCGGGGAAGGATGAAGGAAGCTCGATCCAGATATAAGAGATACGCAGATAAAAGGCGTAAGGTCCTAGAATTCTCAGTTGGAGAAGGTTTCCATTAAGGTATCACCTATGAAGAGTGTGATACGATTTGGAAAGTCGGGGAAGTTAGCCCTAAGATATGTAAGTCCATTCCAGATTATAGAGAGGATTGGAAAGCTTGGATACATAATAGAGTTGCCAAGCAGTTTGGCAGGTGTCAATAATGTGTTTCATGTATCTCATCTTTGCAAGTACATGCATGATCCAGAGACTACTATTCCTCCAACAGGGTTGGATGACTTAGTGGTAGAGCCTAATTTCACTATTGTTAGACAACCAGTTCGGGTTGTAGCTATAGATGAAAAAAGATTAAGGAACAAAATAGTTAGGTTGGTGAAAGTTTAGTGGAGCGACAACGAGAAGGACTGTACTTGGGAAACAGAGGACATGATTAGAGATACTTTTCCTGATCGTCTTTGAGGGTATGCCTATATTAAATTTATATATATAGTTGCTAGTCAGTTAGACTAGTATGGTTGTTAGGAGTTGTTACAAATGATTGCTATGTTTAATATTTAGTCCTTACTGAATTTCTAGGACAAAATTCTTTAAGGAGGAAGCTTGTAACATGCCTAAATTTTTTAAAAATTATTCAGAAGATTTAATTAGATAATTTAAATAAAATAATGATGATAAGGAGATTGAGATTTGAATAAATTATATAGGGTCGTGCTTATTAATAAGATAAATGGGCTTTAAATTTGTTTATTGGTTAATTAAACCACACATGAGCATATTAGTAAATTAATCAATTAATTATACACGGTTATAATTTCTCATTTTGTCCATTCACGTTCATTTTATACCTCAAATCAAAATAAATGCAAGAACCCGAATAGAGCCGACCATTAACAAAGTAGAAGAGGAATTTTAATCAAAAGCTTAGGATCAAAAGCAAGGGTGGATTATTCAACAACAAATCCCAAATTCCTTATCAAGTTTAAGGTGAATAATAATCTTCTATCATCCCTATTTTATTCTATGATTATATGGTTTTGGATTTATGATTTAAATTCATTTTTGTGATAAAATGGATGATGATATGCTTGAGTTATGTTATGATGATTTGTTATAATTCATAAGCACATGAATTTGTATAGTTTTAGTATAAAATCGAGATTATATGATTTTAGATTGCGATGGAAAATTTTTATGTTAAGTAAAACATGATTTTGGAGATGGGTTTTATTTTTTCATAATTTTCCAAGCTATAGTAATTTTATTATGAATTTTTAATGAAAAATATGATATAATTGGGTTAAAAATTTATCTCGAGAATTTCGGGAAAAAATTGGGTCTAAAATTTTAATAAGATTAATTACATGATGCAATCGATTTTCTATGATTTTTCGGGATTTTTCCCAATTGATTTACTAGAGGAAATAAATTATTTTAAAAGAAGGTCTTTTTAGCAAATGTTGGTTTTTGGTTATAAGGAAAGGTTTTAACGTTTAAATCCTTTAATTTGAATTCGAATTAATGTGGCAGTTTTAAAGGTAAAGTATTTGAAAAGTTTTTATGACAACCAGTCAATAATTTACAAATAGGCAAGTTGTTAGAAAGTGATTACTAAAAGTTGCTATAATTCAGCCTTTAAATCAGAAAAAGGTGTTCCGCCCCTATTAGTAAGGACCTTTCATGTCCTTTGATTCCACCGCATCCTAGTCGAAACCATCATAGTCGAAACCCATGTAGTCAAAACCAATACACAAGATATCACTTAAATGGTATTTAGTGGATTGGAAAGAAGACGGAAGCCATGGCGTTGAAAGGGAAGCTTCTGATGGGGTCGAAACCCTACTTTGTTTTCAAAAGTTAAAGTCTTGCCTAGTTTTACCTAAAGCATTCAACACAGTCGCAAGCTAGGCTTTCAAAAAGGTTTTATAATTAGCTTTCGAAGAAGGTTGTCATATGGTGTTAATGTATTTGCTTTCGTAGGAGTACCTTTTTTCTTTAAATAATTGCTTTCGAAATGGTAGGTTTAGTCCTAATTGAAACCAAGCCACTAATCACCCTTTCGATTGCATTGAAGTCATCTATGTTGTCGAAAGGGTTACTTCCATTTTACTTAAGCCTTTCTCCTATATGCTTTCGAAGGGGTTGAGGGCTTCGAAGGTGATGGAGTCGAATGGGGTTTCGACTCTGTCCTTCGAAGTTTTGATTTTTAAAGTCTTTTGTTTTCGACTAAGATGGTTTCGACACAATCAATTTTTCCCCAATCTAATTTTTGTTGGTTTCGAAAGGGATACTTTCGTACATAACCATTTTGACCCAAATGATGATTTTAAAGAGTAAATCCAATGCTTTCGAAAGGGGAAATTTCACTTGTTTCGAAGCTCTATATTTTAAAAATATAATTTAATACCATCAAAAGGTATAATAGGCTTCGAAAGGGAATGTTCACTAATGGCTTTGAAAGGTATGTATACAATGTTTTTAAAAGAAGTCTTTGCTTTCGAAGGAGACTATCCAGAGGTGTCGAAAGAGGTGATTTTATGGTTTCAAAATGTAAACCCATTTTCAATTTAAAGTAATAACCATCGCATAAAAAAATAATTCGAAAATATTATTCACATTATTATTAACTCATAACCGAATTTTGGGAAAAGGGCGAAATAATCAGTTAGGTTGACCCAGTAGTGAATATAACTTAACAAATGTTAAAATATTAATTAAAGATATCGGCAGAGGTCAATAGGTTTAAAGTAAGCCCATGAAAACTATATGATAATGGTAGGGTCCAATAGGTTTATAGTCAGCCCATGAAAACTATGATTTGATACTGGTAGGGGCCAGTAGGTTTGTAATTAGCCATGAAAACTATATCTGGATTATGATATTGGCAGTCAGCCAATAGGTTCCTACTTAGCCCACGAAAGCTAGGATAAGAGATAAGATATTGGAGTTACCAATAGGTTCTTAGTGATCCCATGAAAAGTAAGTAATTGGACATATACTCCTTAACATTTAACATGTTAATAGTAACCCAAGAAACTATAATTGAGACAGATAATCAATATGAATGGGGATGGGTAATCCCGAATTGATTTAATTATTTTGTATATCATCATAATGTTTTGAAATACTATGTTTTTAACCATTGTGGATGCAGGAACACAGTATATGGTTTTATAAATGTTCTGGGATACTAGTTAGGAGAAAACCCGTTCCACTAAACGACGTGGTCTCACTAGATATCCAAATGGTTTGAGATGGTAATTATTATTCATAGCAGGCTTTATGTTTGACTCGAGGTTTTTTTTGCCCTTAAACTTTCGAGTACTCAATTGATTTTGAGTAGGTTGAGAGTTAAGGTTTCCAGGTGTTCTCTTAGACGAATAAAGCTTCCAAAGACGTGCGGAAGGCAAACTTGTTATTAGAGTTCTTTTATTCCCGCTGTGAGTTTCTTTGTAAAGACAAATTGTTTTCTTGCCTATCTATATACTCTGGTCTACCAAGGAGGCATCTTCATATGTCGCTCTTGGCATATTTTGTAATAATTATATGTTATTTGAACGCGGGCTGCGAATTGGGATTATGTAATCAATTTAGTATATTTTGAAATGGAATGTGGAATTTGTTTTGCTGTTTAATTTTTTTCCCATATTCTTGTGTTTCTATGTATCCATGTATGTAATATTGTCGTGTTTGGTCGCTGAGGATAAATAACTATGGATGACTGCAATATCCGTAGCCGTTAGTTTTGGGCCTCCAAATAGGGAGATGTTACAATATTGTTAGAATATGCAGGCAGAAAAGGTAGAGTAGAACTGGAAGATTGAAGTTAATTAGCCTTTTGCATTTTTTTAATGAAATAAAGCTGGAGTTTGGTACTGGTCTTTGATATTCATGTCATTGTTATGTCTAGTATGGAAAATATCAAATAGTGGAGGAATATGTCCAAAGTGAAAATTTGATTCATTTGTGTACTCTCATTATTATAAAACCAGATATAGTATTGGTAATTTAAAATGTATAGAGTTATGTTCATTTTAATGGTTAGATTTTATTACTTTGGTATGTGATGTCTTGTGATTCTTGTGATATGAATTAATAGACATGTTTTTGCTATTATAACTTATATTTGAAAAGTATAAATTATCGGAAAAAATTGCATAGTTTTGACGGTTCAACCGGTCGAACCATTAAAACCTTGAACCTTAGTCGATACTGTTTGACTCACAGTTTGGATTTCAAAACTATGCCCTTACCTCTCCAATTTGATTATAAATCTGATCATTTTTTCAGCATCAGTTAGTCTTCCTAGATCCTACTTTCTCGCAACCTTTCCGCATCTACCTCAAATCGTATATTTTCTCCAGTTTCTTCTTCGTCGCCACACTATCAAGCCCTATGCATATCGTATCAAGCTACCGCTTTGTCGTTGCTTGAATTTTTGTGCCTTTATAGTCTTCCATTCAGATTGTCGTATCAACCCCTATCACAGTTATTATGGAAGCCGATTCATCCCTTCACTTTGTCATGGATAAGTTGCAGAGACATTAAGCTAGGGTTGTCCTCAATTTTGAGGTTCTTTTATTTTTATCCCCTTTTTTGCTTTTCTTTATGATTGGTTGATGTTAGCCCGGAATTTATCCTGATAGTTATGTTAAGAAGTTTCATTTAGTTTGTATAACATAATACTGATATCAATCCACATTTTTAAAAATTGCATATTGGTACTTAGCCACCATGGATTTAGTAAAGATATTAACTAGTTAGATTTCATGCTCATCGCTATCTATCCGGGTCTAGAAAAAATATGAATGGTCTTAAAAGCATAAATTGCTTCACATGACCTCACGTCAAATAAATGGGTTGGGTTTTTTATTGTATTCAGACTTTAACTGGTCAATGTGTAACAACCACACAATGATTGCCATGAGTAAAGAGGAGAAAAACTACTGCCTATGCCCAGAAATTGAAGAAAATTCCATCTTCGGCCAAGTTCATCAGAGTACATCACTGAGATCATCAGAGGTGATTCCTGGTGGTGGTGTGTCAAGTCTCTGTCAAGTGCTCTAGGGTTAAAAGACAAGGCCCGAGGTTGAAGCTATTAGTGTGTGCATATGGGTGTGTGTGCACATGCATACCTGATACTGTCAGATTATGTGTCTGCATTGAGTGGTATGTAATTGCAGACTTGCAGTGTATAATAGAGTAAGGTGTCTTTGTTTGGTGAGTTGAATGGATTTGTATTGGGTCTATATTGGGTTTTTTGAGATGGGTTATGTCCAGTTGTATGTGTGCCAGAGTGTATAAATATGGATGTCCATGCACTGGCCATAGGGTGAGAAGAAAAATCTAAAGCAATCAAAATCACTACAACAAAAATGACCTTTGACAGCGTTTCAGAAACGCTGTTACACAGTTTAACAGCGTTACGAAGATCGCTGTCTAACGACAAGCTGTTATAGAGTCAAGATGTACCATAACATTTTTCAAACGCTACAAAAGAAATAGTGTATCGCAGCGTGTTATTTATTACAGCCTTCCAATAAACGCTGCAACATGTCCTTACCCACCACGCACCCCTCTTTTGGACAGCCATTCTAGAAACGCTGCGATACTTTTGTTACAGCGTTTGTAAACACTTGTAACTGAAGTTTTATTGGCAGAAATAAAACACTGCATGTGAGTTTAATTTCACAGCGTTTTGGTCAGTTATATTTCATATACGTTTTTCCATTTATCAGCATTTATAAAACGCTGTTATATATACAAATTACCATAATTTCATCCCCTTTTCCACAGCCTTCTTAATTTAGTCTACTCTTCTACATCTGCAAACATTCCCGCCAACGATAAAATTTTATATCGTATAACATTAGTTAATTGAAACACCATAAATATAGTCTTCGCATGTTATATTAAACATAATTAAAAATGCACTATCTTCATACGCAAAATAAACGTTAATCGTATACAACATTTCATACATTGTTTTATAGAAATAGCATATTAAGTAAAGCAAATATGATTGCAACATTGTTTTACAAAAATAGCATATTAAATAAAGCAAAATATGAGTAGTGTGTAGAGTCCAATCTCGTCATCTTCAACAATTCATCCTCAACTAGGTCAGCCAAATTACATAAGAATGCCAACTTTGAAACTGCTAAGATGTAAAAAAAACATCAGCAACAATGCTTGGTAGGGTTGAGGTAATTGTGCATTAAATTAAAAAAAGGCTAAAACTGAAGCAAAGTTCTTAGGGAGCAACATTGCTAATTTATATAATTTATTGTGCAGCGTATATGTATTCTTTCTTCAGATAGCTAAATTTATCATGGATGACAGGAAAATATAAAGGATAAGAGCCAGTTCCAGACAATTCAGACAGCAGAAGAGCTCGAACTAGCATTTAGTCCAGGAAAGGAGTTTGGTTTTAATGCTACAATGGAGATTCTGAAACTTGAGACTGAAACAGACAATACTGTTGACTCTGATTCTTGATGGTTGCATGTACTGATATTGAAAAATGTTTTTGTCCCTATATCTCCGGTTTATCCTATAAATTCAATTTTTGGCACATCTGTATGAAAGTATGTTAAGGAAATGTATAGGAGAAGTATTTTGTTTACACTTAATCTGGATGCATCAAATATCATGGTTTAATATGCCCTACACAACATTTGCCTTATTTATTCGCATCCATATTATACTCAGATTATATGAAAAGATCTTCAAGTAAAGTGAATTTGTATTCTATGAGCCTTATGTAGGAAATGATATTCAAGAAAAGTGAATTTCTATTCAAAATGACAACTGTTCTTAGTGGTAATAACCAGAACAACCCAACATATGTTAAACTACATAAAATCTGAGTAAGGGCAACTGATATTCTTATTGAATAAACTCCTTTCTTCCATCTGTTTCTTTAAGTAAGTCGGTTAGCTTGGTAATGAGTCGCTGATCCGGTCCTTACTCTGGAAAATAGTTAAATTGGTGGATCAACATTTTGCAAAGTTAGACAATTAAGCAAAACAAGAAAAGTGGTGGCTCAAGTTGTGCAAACGATTTTCCTAATACAAATTTGTTCACAAAATCTGCATCACTACATAAAATCTGATTCACAAATTCATCCTATTTTGTTGTCTAATTTTTTTCTTATTTTGTTGTCTAATTAATTTTGTTTTCTGCCCATCATCACCTTCAAACTGTCCCACCAAAAACATTGCCTTCCATTTATCAGACTGCAAAACCACCCACCTCCAAACTGTCTTCATACATCACTGCATATATCTACAACCCCTACCCTACAACCTATTTACAAACAGCACCTCCGACAAACTCATAACTCACCTAAACCATTCCACCCTTCCTTCTCTTCATATACCTTACTCAACATTCCCTTTCACTCAACACTCAACAAACTCACGCATTCAACCACCTGCCTCCTTCATCATCCGACTGCGCTGCTCATTCTTATCCAAAAACAAACCGAACTCCAACCAACCACCCTGGAACACAACAACCAGACTTACTTAACCCTTCACAGCAACTCCTTAATACCTCCCTACCAAATCCAGTTTCCTCACTACACCGAACCCAAATTCAAACACTACAACCTCCCAAGACACCCTACAACACAAACTGCCTCCATCTCCGCCACCACAACATCATTTGCCAGCAAGTATACCAAATCCACTTGTTATTTTCTTTTTTCTCCCCTCTTTTCTTTGCTAATTTATGTGTGTGTTATTGACTAGTGTTTTGCTGTTGCATGTTAATTTGTTTTGGTGTTGTCTTGTTTTGTTTAATTTGTTTTGCATACGTGTTGTGTGTTGTATCTAGTTTTTACGTTTTGTGTTTAAAGTCCATTTACAAAAAAAAAATTGTACAAAAAAAAAGAAGAGATCATTTAATTTCTGAATAAGTTTTTTTTTAACTTTTTTTACTACAAACTCTTGTTAAACTACAGCAACCCCATTCTTAACTCAAGCAAAACCAGGGGCCTACCCCTTAAGGGGATATTAGATGACTAGCTCCATGGCATGCTCATGCCAGGCACCCTAGGGAGACCGACTTTGAAATCAAACTACACCCCTAAGCTATGTTGCAGGCCTTATGGCCATATCTATTGCTCCTTTTTTGACTTAAGGCCTAAGACTACTGGTTTGGGCCTAAAATATTGGGCTAAAAACTAATGCATTTGTTAATAGGAGGGTCATCAGAAAGTTGGCCAACGCCAATCAACTGCCACTAACACTACAACAATGGTCAATCGACATCCAAAAGATGAACATAAAACATCAATTCCAAGCAAGCAACAACAATGAATCTACTTAAAACAAAAGGTTTTCAAATCGAAATAAAAAAACAACAAAAACATGCTTTTTCAATATCGAAAACAAAATGCACTCATTCAAAGACTAGAAAGCATCGAGAAAAGGGGACTTACTGTTTGCAAATAAGGAAGTGACACTATTTTTGAAAACTTTAAGGTGTTTTAATGGTAGAAAATGCTTGGAGTTTCCGTAGAAGAAGAAGAAGGAGGAGAGGAGTATTTATATATTCACACCCTTTATCACAACTGTCGGATTCCAAAGGAGGAAATATATTAGTTATCTTAGTATAATTAACTATGTTGTCACATCAATAGTCCCCACAACTGAATCATCAAGTGTCGCTTTGAAAAATGAATCTTCTCAACCAATCGTACGTTGATACATGGTGCATGCATTATATGCAAACCCAAAAGCCTGAGCGATGAGCCCGCCCTTATACATAGAAACAACCTTGGAGGGCAAAATGTTGCTGAATTTTCTCTTAAGTAAAAGATAAGTCAGTCAACACATCTAAGGCCTGTACAAATCCAAGCAGTCGGTACATATAAGGCCGACCCAATACAAGCCCAAAACAAGATGAAATACAACCAACTCATGTGACTTGACTTGACCCGACCATAAGTGTTTGATCTTTGGCCTGAGTTTACCTCCATCCGCCTATGACCAGCCCCTTTAGTTCGTCTCTTAACCACATAATCGGCTCAGATCATCCCCTTCAACTTTATCCACAACAATTTTAAGTATTTTCTCAGTAATTTTCAGCAACAAGCGACCAACCATCACTATGCACAAGAAGCTTCCCTCCAACCTTGTTTCCTAGAAAAGTGTGAAATATGACAATACAACCTATTACACCTATTATTTTGGCATGTCTGCCAAAAGCGCATCAACTCTTATTTCATGCCACCTTTCTCAACATAAAGCACGCTCCTAGAATGAAGTAACAACTGGCACGCATCTTAGCCACATATTTAGACCACCTTTTCAACTATCCCCCATCAGCCAATGCGACCAAATCATTGACCCGGAGTACTTTTTGTCTATTTACTACACAACCACAATCATCCAATGTTAAATATCAACTGTTATATATACCAGTTGGCATACGACATTAAGTGATTGATTTTTACGCACAGGATTCATATTTTCAACAAGCAAAATACAAACTCTTAAGTTTAGTAACATTGTAATCTTAAATGTTTAATTTCGTGGTATTTTCTTCTAATTCGTCATCATTTGTGAGAGATCAATGTAGTAAAAAATCTTCATAGTGAGCGTATGCAAGCTTAGCCAAACCACTCTATACCTTGTGTCATTTACATTATTTGTCCATTTGCTACTCATTTCCAATTTTTAAACCTAATATTAGTAAGTAAGCTTGGCTAATACAAATGCATTATTTAATTCTTAGGTTGGTTAAATTTTTTATCAACGCTTGTAATTGTCACATATTTATCATCATACAAGTGTACATAATTCGATCGAATATTAACCTTCTTTAGATAGGTTAACATTTGCATGAATATGTACACATGGATATCAAACATCATTATGAGATATTTACAGAAGGGAGTTTATTTTGGTGTCGTGTTGCTCAAATTAGTTCATTTAGAATATATTATATCCACAATTAGTTTGCAAATACAACACAAAAATATTCGAATGTATCTTTATTTAATAGTTGACATGATTACAACATCATTTGATAAATAACTATCACAATCAATTATTATTTGGCATAATTAAACCTTCCATAACCGATATATGTAAATGATAGATTCTTGATTTGTAACTATTAGCCATATTTGTAACTATCTCCGTAGGCAATACATTTGATGCAATTATGAAAAATTTCAAATGCGCAAATCAAGTGATTGTCGTGCAATTTGACAGTTAATATCACATTCCATTTTTAAATTTAATTAAAGGGAAAATTAATTTATGTGGTATTAAAAGTAGTCACCGATAATCAATTTATAGAGGATTTTCTTCTAAGTATAAGAACAATGTTATTTACACTACTTTTTTGGAAACAAAATACATGTTGATGGAGTTATTAACAAAAATTGTATCCACCAAAAATGCATAAGCATCTAACAAGAAATTTCCACTAACATTGTTTGCAACAACATATCTTGGAGAAAGTAAAGTTTAACCAAACACATTCATTAGATTTATTTCCATTCTTTTTAAAAAAATACATATATGACAATATGAGCATTGTTACTACGCATCAATTTTTATAATTATCACGAGAGCATATGGAAAATAAAATAACTTGGAATTGCAATATTATCCAGGACATATTCCATTTAATTTTCTACGGTAGAGAAGTGAATTAAGGCTATCAGAAAAAACACTTCCATCTCCTTCATTAAGTCCAAATTGTGAGAAACTTACAATTCAAACAAGTATACATACATACGTCGTAGAAATTCATCCCATAGAAGAGTTTTTGGAGCACAACAGTCCCAATTCAATCACAGATGTCAGACATTGAAGCAAATCACCAACGTTATTTTCGATAAGCTTACTATCTGCAACATCAGAAGTTGCATTTCTGTAATGACCCAGAATTTCAGTGCTTTGATTTGTTTGTATTTAATAAATTTTAAATTCAATATATAGGTTTTATAATGAAAATAAAAATATTTTAAATAATAAATGATAATGGTGAAAGAATTTTTCAAAATGTGTTTACAAAAACATATAGTTCGATGAAAAACAAAAAATTTGACTAGAATTTGTTTTTCGAATTTTCATCTTTTCATCAGCTAAAAATTTGTTTGATATGTTATCAACCCTTTAGCATTATTACACATATATTTAAATAAGTAATATTTGTATATATGTGTATATTAGTGTGTGTATAAATGTATTTATACTTAGGTATATATGGTTTAAAATATAATTAGAAAAAAATTTAACGAGGCCACATCCTAGGTAGACACGGGTACAATCAGGTACAAAAACATGTCTCATCATATTTGTAAGGAGGGGAGACAAGGTCAAGTCGTGATTAATGGTAGGGAAGGACATTGATGAGGTGGCAATGAAGGAGTGGAGGGTAAAGTACGTTGGGGTGTTTTGGTAATTTTAGTTGTGCCTCGGTATATAAATCTTTTTCCTAATTTCTAATTCATTTTCCTCATTCTTATCTTCATTTTTTTCAACCTCCTAAGCTCTTATAAATTATACATGGCTTCACTCTATGGTTTATTTTAAGTTTTAAAGTTGGTAAAGGAAATCCATGTTTGATTCTAAATGGTTTAAAGACTTCTCTTTTTCCTTTACAAATTCCGCCATTTTTTCCTCTGTTTTGTTCGACCAGAACATCCTTTAATTTCACCAAATTAAGATTTTCTTTCCTTTAAACCATGTATATTTCCAGTGGCTACAACTTTGTAGTTTATCACTTTTTCTGATTTCGAACTTAGATGCTCCAAATTTTCATTTTTTTGCAAGAGTGTTTTTGAACCTAGATTTTGATGTCCGAAAATATCCCTCATTATTTCAGCCATAAGCTCCTCAAAATTTAACCCTTTTGAGTAATTATTTTTGTTTACATTATAGAGGAAAGAGTAATCTAAAACTTTACTTTTGACCACTTTTCCAAAATCCAAGAGAAAGGGTCCAAAAGTCGAGTGCAAATTGACCTATTTTCGAGAAGAATTTGTAGTTTTCCAAGCTTTCCGAACGCAAAAGTATTTCAGGTTCTCAAAATATTTGGTGAGTAAACTTCTAACTTTTTGGAAAGATTCTATCTTCAAATATATATTGTCTATTTGGTTATATGTATGTGGTTAGTTGTTTGATTGCGTATGATTTGGATATATATGTATGTGCGAGCCTGTGGTTAGCATTTAACTTTGAATTGTTGGTTAAATTGATGAGTTTGAATATAAAGTAATGATCTTGTGGTATTTTTGTGATAATACGTTATGGTATATGGAACCTTGAGTATATGATTGAATGGTTATGGAAGTTAGCAAGTTTTATGCATGAAGGACTTAAGAAAATCAAATGGTGTTTGCTAGTTTGTTTCCTAAAGAAATTTCAAGTTTAACTTTAGTGTTGATTTCAACTTTCTTAACTTTGTTTTAATTTGAGACTTATGTTTTAAAGAGTTAGAAAACCTTTATGTGTTACATTTTCAAAAGGGAGTTAAAAATAAGTTGGAAATTGTAACAACCCACATAATTTACGATTATATATTTAAATGTTTTATTTAAATATAGCTAAATTCCAAAAAGTGACTTTTTGTAAACAGTCGAATCCGAACTCAAGACTATTTTCATTGAGTTCAAAATGTTGTTTACAACTTTTTTGAGTATAAACATTGATATGTTTGGAGTTGATTAGGATTTTGGTATTTTTATTTGGACTTCGGGTTGTTTTCTAGCCCATTAACCCAACAAGGTAACCCAAACTCTTTTACAATACACCCCTAACTCCTCACCTCTTCATTCATTCCACCCACAATTTCTAACGCTCAAAGCAAAAGGAAAAATGGGGGAAAAGAGGGGAAATCAAAATTCCTAAGCCCTATGTTCTTAGGAGATTCAAATTCAATTTCTAAAAATCTAAGAGAAGCTTAGGTAAGCATTCTCTTTATCTCCTCCATCTCAATTTCTCATCAATTCTTGACTTTTCTTATAACCTAACTTCGAAAAATCTTTGCATGTAGTAATAGGTTGAAGATCTTTGAGGTGTACTTGAAGAGAAATCAATCCTAGCTAGTTTTAGAGCTTGTCTTTTCTTTTATGAATTTAAAGGTGAGTTCTTGATCTCACATCTATGTCTATAGCTTTCATTTTTGTTAGATATGAATTCCTAACTTCTATTTCATGTTTTTTTTGAATAGAGATAAACAGGCCAAGGCCCAAGTACAAAGAGATCGGATATCAAAATACAAAACACCCGAAAGCCAACTTAAAACCCTAACCTGATCTAGGCTTGCCGACAAAACACAATTGTTCCAAAAGCTCTACGAAAAACAAAAAAATGGCAGACGAGAAACTCTCCGCTAAGTCTCTCTTCCTCCATGCTTAGCTCTGCACGATTCACCACGTTCCCAATACAAAACGCTGCCATTGAAGCATCCTCGCATCCCTTGCTCGTTTCTTTGAAGGAGATCGATCCTGGGAGTACTAGCAGATCTGGGTTCGATATAACTCAGATCTATTAGTTTCTTCCCTGTAGTCATTACTTCGGCAGAGTTATGGTTCCATCTCTTCTAATAAATCTCGCTAGTATGTCGATTGACGTTTTTGTCAATAGCTACAGAGCTCTGATGAGGAACATTGATATCATTATACTGCTGCTTGCCATAAGTATTAGCACGAGCAAGAAATAACTCCAGATGTTTGCTGCCAGCTTCGTGGCTCCAATCATCAGCGAGGAAACAAAATTTGGTTTGATCCCTGATTTTCTTCTTTGATTTCTGAAGAATAACTCTACACTCAGTCTCGATAAGTATCCATTTTGCTCTTTATTCATACTGCTTTTATTATGAGTTCTGCAGTTCCTTTCTTTCCAGATATGAAATACCGAAGTAGTTAACAGTATGGTTGCATAATCTCTCTCACTACTTTTATCTTTGAAATTGTTGTTGATATGCTGAATGGCTTGACTTAGATCCATATGACCATTGTTAGTTATTTGCAGTAATTTCTGTATTTTATTCCAGATGTAATAAGAGTAGCTGCATTCAAAAAACAAATGATTAACATCTTCATTTACTAAATTGCATAGGGAACACAGTGAATTATTGGATTTTCCTTATTTATTAATTCTATCCCAAGTTGGCAATCTATTGTTGATTGCGAAATAAGTACAGAAGGCCATTTTGGGGCAATTCACTTTGTTCCATATGCAATTGTACCAGTCAACATTAGGAAGTTTATTTCTAATGCTTTCCCATGTAATTTTAAAAGAAAACTTCCCTCTGGTATTAGCAATCCACTCCCAATAATCACTATCTGCATGAACATCAATAGGAATTTGACAAATGTTATTTTTATGAGGATAAGAGATAGGATGCATCTGTGGCTGCCATTGATTGTCTTTGATAATCATTGCCACAGTGTCATTAACCCCCCCCACAAATAACTAGACTATCCCAACCCACTTTATTCACAAAAGATTCATTTTTAAACCAGGGGTCAAACCAAAGACTGGTTTGATCACCTGACTTAAATCTTCTTTCCAGAAAAGATTTACCTATATTTCTACAGTCAAGAATTCTTTTCCAAGTATAAGACTTATTATTTTTACGTAAGACTGTCCAAAAATTATTATTCTTAAGGTATTTGGATCTCATCCATTTGGCCCAGAGAGAATCTGAATTCACAAATCTCCAAAATAATTTTAAGTGACAAGTAGTAATGAGGTCCTTCATATTTCTAATACCTAATCCCCCTTCTTTTTTTGGCCTGCACACTTTATCCTAACTGATTTTATGATATTTACCTCTCCATAAAAAATCATCACATCTACTCTCAATCTTTTTAATAGAGGCAGCATGAATATGAAAAGTTTGAATCCAATAAAGAATAATTGCATATATAACAGTTTTAATAAGCTCCATTCTGCCTGCTATAGAAAGAAGTTTACATGACCAAGTTTCCATTTTATCTTGAATTTTATCTATAAGAATGGAGCAATCAGAATCTCTAATCTGATTAATAGATAAAGGAAGACCTAGGTATTTTATAGGCAGATTGCCTTTTAAAATATTAAGAGAATCTAAAATCTCATTTTTATCTCTACAGTTTTTACTGAAGTATGCTTTACTTTTGTGTTCATTTAGCTGTAAACCAGCATACTTAAGCAATTTGCCAAAGATATTTTTAATAGCATCAGCATTAGTTTTATTAGCTTTGACAAAAATCATTAAATCGTCAGCATATATAAGATGATTAATATAGGGCTGGACTTTATTCATAGAAGTAATATTACCTTTAAAAGCTTCCTTTTCCATTAAAATAGAAAAATATTCCATAACCATGGTAAAAAGATTGGGGGATAATGGATCCCCTTTCCTAATACCCCTATTACTCCTAATAAAACCTTCTAATTTGCCTTGAATGAGAATAGAAAAAGTAGGGGAGTTTATGCATTCAAAAACCAAGTTACAAAATTTAATGGGAAAGCCCATACATTTCATAATATGATAAATGAAATGTCTATTTACTCTATCATAAGCCTTCTGCAAATCTACCTTAATACAGACATTACCAGCACTTTTAGAATTAAAATTTCTGACAAGCTCGTGGGCTAAAATAGAATTTTCATAAATGAGCCTACTAGGAACAAAAGCACTCTGATTCTCAGAGATGATAAATGGCAAAAAGTTTATAATCCTATTACTTAAAACACTGGCAATAATTTTATAAATAAAATTGCAACAAGAAATAGGTCTATAATCACCAATGCAACTGGGATTTTTAGTTTTGGGAATTAAAGTTAAAAAAGTATGGTTTATACTTTTAAGAATTTTACCTTTTTCAAAAAATTCATTTACTAAGCCTAAAACTTGATCTTTCAAGCTATCCCAATGAGTTTTGTAAAATTTAGCATTAAAACCATCAGGGCCAGGATTCTTATTATCACTAGCCATGAAAACAACATTTTTTATTTCTTCCAAAGTAATTGGAGAGAGTAGAATATCAGAAGCATTTTTATTTAAAATATTTTTACAAATAATATGAGGAAAGTCTTTATTATTGGATCCAGTGAACAATAAACTTTCATAATATTCTACAGCTTCTTTAGCAACTTTATCATGAGCATTAGTAAGATTACCAGTAGTGTCAATAATATTTCCTATGTTATTCATATGCCTCCTGCAGCTCATTTTAGCATGAAATTTTTTTGTACAATCATCCCCCATAGTTAACCAATCAACCTTAGCTTTTTGTTTAGCATTCACAGTATTTATATATAATTCATCAGCTAAATTTTGTTGATTGGAAAAAAATTCTTTGATTGTGTTAACCCCCTTTCGACTCACGACCTAGCAGGAGCCGAGTTAAGGTGCTTGCCGACTTAAGGAGTATGCTGACTTAAGGCGCTTGCCGACTTAAGAAGCCTACCGACCTAGCAAATTGTGAGTTAACAAGAGCTTCCGACTTAACAGATTGCCGACCTATGGGAACTTGCGACCTACCGAGTTAAAGAGTATACCGACTCAACGAGTCACAACATAAGGAAGCGTACGACCTAATAAAAGACGACTTAAGGTAATCCACTACTAAGAGGAGCTGCCGATCTAAAATGACTACCGACTTAAGGAAGCCAACCGATTTAACAAAGTGCGAGTTAGCAGGGCCTGCCGAGTTAACAAACTACCGATTTAAGATTGCACGTTAACTCTGCTCCGACCTAACAACACTGAGATACCTTATACACCTTTACCTCGTCACCGACTTACCTTAAGTCTTCAGTGACTTAGGACTTGAGCGTAAAACCAGAAGAGGAGGTGAACTACTAGGGAAGTGTTGGAACTGATGAACCGGCTATGACCTATCGTAAGTCGGCAGCGACCTATCATAAGTCGGCAGCGACTTATACTAAGTCGGCGATGACTTAGGACTTAGGAAAATTTCCAGAGTCCAAATCAGCTCCTATAAATACCCCACCACTTCCAACATGAAAGGGACTTTTGGCAAATCATTTCTACAGCGCTGTTACTCCGTCGAACTCTTCATTCATTCAGTAATCAAGGATCCTTCAAGCATTCACGACACTACAACAAGCTTCGAGAGAAATTCCTTACATCCGAGATGGATTCATCGAGTTTCACCGTCGAAGATTGAGCTAGTAGTTTAGATTGTTTCTTGTGATCGAATTGTACTGTTTCTTGAAGAGATTTGTATCAAATTGTAACCGAATCAGCAATAAGAGACTATAAAGTGGACGTAGGCTCAATTACGGGCCGAACCACTATAAATCTGTTGTTCATTTACTGCATTTCTGCTATTTTCCTGCTTAATTTCTGTTCCCGTCACACGGGTGGTGCTTTCACGATCTTATTACACACACCGGGTGTTAACGTTCATATTTTAACGTTAACAGATTGTATTAACATCCCCAGGATTTTTATCAACAGTTTCTTGTAACAATTTATCCTCTTGTCTAAGAATTTCTAGTTTGTTGGATTTAACTAGACTATTTTTATTCCAATATTTAAGATTATGCTTAGAATTTTTCTGAAACATATTAAACTGGAATTGTTTGGTACCTTTGCCAGAAAAATTCAAACAATTTTCCATAATGTTTTATAGTTCTCTTCTAAAATCCAACCATTCTTGAATCTAAAAGGAGAAATTTTATTCCTATGATTTAAATCTTTAAACAGGGAAACTAATATTGGAGAATGATCACTAGTATTTTGTTCTAATGTAGAACAAATAAAATTAGGAAAAACACTGGAGAATTCTTTATTAATCAAAGCTCTATCTAATTTACAGTGAATATTCTTATCCCAACCAGATTTCCAAGTGAATTTGTTACCACTAGTACTTGGTTCTATTAATCCAGTTTCTAATAATAATTTATTGAGTTTATCTAACTTGCTTTGAGGGATATTAATGCCTCTAAATTTTTCAAAAGCATGGAAAACAGTGTTAAAATTTCCAAGCATAAGCCAATGGAAATTATATCTCAAGTTTAATGCTTTTAACCTACTCCACAAGGTATTCCTTTCATTTTCCAGATTACTACCATAAATACTAGTTATTTGAATAAAAAAACCACCAGTATTTTCAAAATGATAATCTAGAAATTGATTATCTTTGTTACTGTTAACCATTTTCCAAACATCAGAACCCCAAATAACAATGATTCTGCCTTTGCAACCACAATCATTATTATTTATGGCCTTCCAATTTCTAAGAAGTTTAAAACAGAATTTTTCAAAATTCTCCTCATTCATCTTATTCTCAATAAGAGCCATAACAGAAGGTTTATAGATACCAAACATATGTAAAATATCAGATTGTTTAGAAGAGGAATTCATACCTCTTACATTCCATGCAAAAATAGACATAATAATTAAATAATGGGTTTAGATAGTACCTGATACTAGAGCACTCTTACCTCTTCTCTTGTTTTCAACACTTTTTGCTTTTAGTCTAGTAGACATTTCATCCCATTCTGGATTTAGAGAAATGTACTTTTGTTTAAAAGCTTTCTTCTCTTTACTGCCCTTATTCTTACCTGTGGCCCTTGCTTTTGGTATATGCAGTTCAGATATATCAAACTGATCTACAGCATCCACCACTTCCATTTCATTTCCAGAGTTGTTAATACCTTCTGGGATTACAATAGTTGCCCTTAATCTTGGAAGATGCTTCACCTCTAAAGCAGCAAAAAACTTTCCATGATGATATTATGTTCAGAGCCAGGGATTCTGTTAATGTGGAAGCTCCTACTGAGGACCCTATGGTTGTCTCTGTCGGTATTGGGCCGGCTATTGTCAGAAGAGTGTTAGTTGATAGTGGTGCCTCATGCAACATCCTCTTTAAAAGGACATTTGACCAAATGAAAATTCCGATGACTGATGTACACGCTTCTTCACACAAGATCGCCGGATTTACAGGAGAGCTGAAACAGCCGATTGGAACAGTGGACTTGTTTGTTGAAATGGGCGAAGGACCCAAGAAATTGGTTCGGAAGCAAACTTTTGTAATTGTAGATGGATTCTCCGCCTATAATGCTTTCTTGGGCCGACCTACTCTTGCTGCTTTCAGGGCCGTCCTCGCTCCTTGGTGCTTAACAATGAAATTTCCTACTGATAATGGGATTGCTGTTATTAAAGGAGATCAAAACGCAGGACGAGAATGTTATCTTGTAGAACTCCGAGAGGCCAGGAGAAAAGAAATGGGGAAAGATGCGGCAGCTCCGCTCCGCATCAAGGAACCGACCCTGTAGCAACTACGGAGCGGCCCCTGTACTGGCGAACACAGCAATGCAAGAAAAGAAATGGATCCCAGGAAAGCCAGTACAGGGGAGAATAGAGTGGTACCCGTGGAGGTAACGGTACCAGTATCTGTAGACCCGAAAGACCCAAATAAAGTACTCAATGTGGGTTCACAGCTAAGTATAACAGTTCAAAACACACTGATATCATTCTTAAAAGCCAATCTAGATGTGTTCGCTTGGTGTCATGCTGATATGTGCGGAATCTCTCCAACAATTGCTGTTCACACCCTGAATGTCGATCCGAAATTCACACCAGTGAAACAGAAAAGAAGAACTCAAGGTCCAGAAAGGTCAGCAGCTATAAAAGAAGAGGTAGATCATCTCCTAGAGAATAATTTCATCAAAGAATCCACTTATCCAAATTGGGTTTCAAATCCAGTACTGGTTAAGAAGGCAAATGGAAAGTGGAGAGTATGCATTGATTTCTCAGATCTGAACAAAGCTTGCCCCAAAGACTGCTTCCCGTTGCCTAGAATCGATCAACTAGTAGATGGGACGGCTGGACATGAGTTGTTATCTTTTATGGATGCCTATTCTGGATACAATCAGATTATGATGAATGAACCAGATCAGGAGGACACAAGCTTTATTACAGATGTGGGACTCTACTGTTACAAAGTCATGCCATTCGGTTGAAAGAATGCTGGGGCAACATACCAAAGACTTGTCAATGCTATGTTCAAGCCTCAGATTGGCAAAACGATGGAAGTCTATGTTGATGATATGTTAGTAAAGTCAAAGAAAGCAGTAGACCACATGGATCACCTGGCAGAAATGTTCTCAATTCTTCGGAAGTACGGAATGAAGCTCAATCCATTGAAATGTTCATTCGGAGTAGAGTCTGGGAAATTCCTGGGTTTCATTCTGAGCGCTAGGGGCATCGAGGCCAATCCTGCTCAAATCACAGCTCTAAGAGAAGTTAAAGCCCCTAGAACAAAGAAAGAACTGCAAAGTCTCAATGGAAAGGTTGCCGCTCTTAGTCGCTTCATTTCCAAGGCCACAGACAAATGCATTCCCTTCTTTGATGCTCTAAAGAAAGGAAAGAAAAATTTCGAATGGACTCCTGAATGTCAGAATGCTTTCGATCAACTGATTCATCATATGAGAACTCCTCCGGTCCTCTCCAAACCTAGTGATGGTGAAGACCTCTTCATCTATTTGGCAATTTCATCCCATGCTTTAAGTGCAGCACTCGTACGAGAAGATATGAAAATACAACGTCCGGTTTACTACATCAGCAAACGGTTCGCTGGGGCTGAAATGAATTATTCAAAGATAGAAAAACTTGCTTATTGTCTGCTAATCGCTTCCAGAAAGTTGAGGCCCTATTTTCAATCTCATCCTATCATGGTCCTGACTGATCAGCCTTTGAAGCAAGTCCTGTATCGTCCTGAAACTTCGGGTCGTCTCTTGAAGTGGAACATAGAACTCAGCCAATATGACATCACTTACCATCCCCGAAGAGCAATTAACGGACAAGCTTTAGCAGATTTCATTGCAGAGTCCACTGACAAAGGTGACAGTAAGGAAGAAACCACTGACTGCATTCCGATACAGTGGAAGTTGTATGTTGATGGCTCGAGAAACGATTATTGTTCTGGGGCAGGAGTTGTGCTCGAAACTCCCGAAGGACGATCACTATGTTATGCATTGAGGCTGGAATTTCCTTCGACAAACAATGAAGCAGAATATGAAGCCCTTATTGCCGGATTGAAAATCGCCAAGGAATTGAATATTAAGGTGATACAGATTTTCAGTGATTCTCAGCTTATTGTCTGCCAGGTGAAGAAGGAATTTCAAGCCAAAGGAGGGAATTTGCCTGCATATTTGACAAAAACTTCCGAACTCCTCAATGATTTAGATCACTACTCAATAAGCCACATACCCCGAGAGGAAAATATGAAGGCGGATTCTTTAGCAAAGTACTCAAGTTCCGGAGAAGCTCAATTACTAGGATTATTTCCTGTAGAAGTTCTGTCAGCTCCAAGCATTGATGAAATGGATGTTGATTGGATTATGACTACGTCTCAAGAGCATGAATCATGGATGACTCCAATCAAAGAATACTTACTCAGTGGTTCCCTGCCAGAGAGTTCTAAGGAACGTCGAAAATTATTAAGAAAAGCATCGAGGTATATAATTCAAGATGGCCGATTATACAGGCGGGGATTTTCAACCCCACTACTCCGATGTGTAACTAAGGAAGAAGCCAAGACAATCTTAACAGAGGTGCACGGAGGAGAATGTGGAGATCATTCAGGTGGTCAAACACTTGCAAAGAAAATTCTCCGATATGGATACTTCTGGCGGGATATCAATCGAGATGCTGCAGCTTTTTCCAGGAAATGTGACAAATGCCAACGATTTGCAAAAATCCCAAGAGCACCCTCCACTGAACTCACACAAATGGTCAGTCCATGGCCATTTGCCATCTGGGGGATGGACCTAATTGGACCATTACCGATCGCCAAATCAGGGATTAAATGTGCTATTGTTGCCGTTGATTATTTCACTAAGTGGGCTGAAGCTGAACCTTTGGCCACCATCACTTCTAAAAAGATGATAAATTTTGTAACGAAGAATATCATTTGCAGATATGGGGTGCCACAGAAGATAATCACCGACAATGGCACTCAATTTGAAAGTGAAGAATTCCAGGATTTTTGCAAACGGTTCAGAATTCGAAAAAGCTTCTCAGCAGTGGCTCATCCGCAGGCAAATGGGCAAGTGGAAGCAGTTAACAAGATCATCAAGTCAACTATCAAAAAGCAACTTGAAAAAGCAAAAGGTGGTTGGGTTGATAAGCTTCCATTAGCACTATGGGCGTACAGAACTACTCACAAAACTGCGACTGGGCACACTCCATTTTCACTGGCATACGGATCTGAGGCAATGATTCCAGTAGAAGTAGAGGTTCCTTCACATAGAAGAGTTCATTTCGATGAAACCGAAAATGAAAAACTGCAACTTGAAGCGCTTGATTTTCTTGATGAGAAAAGAGAGGAAGCTAGGCTCAGAGTTTCAGCTCATCAGCAGAGAATAGCCAGGCATTTCAATTCCAAAGTTCGCCAACGCAGCTTTGAAGTCGGAGACTTGGTTTTGAAAAGGATCATGACAGCAACTGGTGTGTTTGGGCCAAACTGGGAAGGACCATATGTCATAGGCACTAAACTTCTTGATGGCACTTTCAAACTCATAACTGTTGAAGGAGATCCGATTCCAAGGGCCTGGAACAGCAACCATTTGCGTCCTTACTTTACTTGAAAAGAGCTCAGCTCGAAATTGTAAAATGATGATGAATGTATCAGTTGTATTGTGAAACATTGTAAATCAGTGTAAATGAATGAAAGCTATAAAGTGGACGTAGGCCCGATTTTTGGCCGAACCACTATAAATCTTATGTTCTTTACTATTTCATGATGCCTGTTTTATTTTGATATATAAATACTTTAAATGTATCGCTAAAATATCAATTCAAAATTGCAGGACATTATAACAAGGCTTGCTCATCATAAAGCTAAGCAACTTCCATAAATCAGCTATTACACGAAAACCAAGCCACAAAAATTTTGTCCAAATTCAAATCCCAAGCAAGGAAAACCTCACATAAAAAGTTGGCGACTCCATTGTGACAAACCTTCGTTCACTAGTCGAGATTGTCGCTATAAATAGACATCCAACTAGATAACTTGCGTTTGTCTCGTAGAGTCATTCAACAGTGAAGTCCAATCCTTCGGATAAAGCAATTTACTTGTAAGAGGAAAAGAAGAAGATGTGCTTGGGAACGATAATAAGAGAGCGCTAACAGGCAGATGATGAGGGAAAGTTGCCAAGCAAACAAAGGAGCAGACAATGGGAGGTATGCATCTCAACAGGAAGGCCAGAAGATCCACTAAAGGGACGCCTTCCCAAGCGGAAGTAACAGGACCCTCGCTAACTGGTCGTGATGCATCCGATCAGATAGCTTACGTCCGTCCCGTGGATCCACTCGCCCCTGAGACGCAACCTACCCGGCACACCAACCAACCAAAGCCCTCTAACGAGGCACACCAATAAATGGGAGTGCTTTCCTCAACCAAAAAGATCGGTGGGACCACCGAAGGGGCATCTTGTTAATTGATTGCGGTCGTTTGTACAAACAAACATCCAATCAAGCAACTCACGCCTGCCCCGCGAACCCATCCGACCATGAGAAAGTAACTCCCATGCACTCAAAAGCCCTCTTCGGAGGCACAAGCCCTCTTCGGAGGCACATGACCTCTTCTGAGGCAAAAGCCCTTTCCCAAGGCACCACAAGCCCTCTTCGGAGGCACATGACCTCTTCGGAGGCAAAAGCCCTTTCCCAAGGCACCACAAGCCCTCTTCGGAGGCACATGACCTCTTCGGAGGCAAAAGCCCTTTCCCAAGGCACCGCAAGCCCTCTTCGGAGGCACAAGCCCTCCTTGGAGGCACAAGCCCTTTTCAAAGGCACAAGACCTCTTCGGAGGCACAACTCTTTAAGAGGAGCCCTCTCCGGAGGCATGTCCCAAAATAAAATGCTTGAACAAAAAGCATCGTCCAGAAGCACAGTTCAACTCTCAAAGGAAGGACTAACTTGTTCATCTCGAAAAGTTCCTCCTAAAAAAGTTGAAAAATGCTACAAAATTCTTTCAGAAAAGCTTATTTCACTTCATAGGGAAATTCACTTCTTAATAAATAAAAGTGATTATCCCCGAAAGTTGAAGCGTTCTTCAGAAAGAGAAAATAAAAATTCTTCTAAAAGACTGGATATACTCTATTAAGAGCAGAATAATTCTCCCCTTAAAAGCGGAATAATTGTCCTCTGAAGTAAGAGTATTAGTCTTAAAAAAAAAACTAGGAATATTGCAATGCACTTACGGCATGGGGGCAATACTGTACAATTCAATACTGTACAATTCAATACTGTACAATTCAATTATATTAATAAAAGCAACATGCCACAAGTTCGTTGCAATATCACGGAAAACAGATGTGGAATAAATGCATTCTCAAACGCAGACAAAAAGTTTGCACAAGTAAGAAGAATCGTTTGTTCTACACTTAAAATAAAAGATAGATCATTCTCACATACACAATAGTTTGTACAAGTAAAATAATTGTTTTATTTAGTACTATGAAAATTCTTTACATGTGCAGATATCTCAAAAAGCAAAAGCGGGGACCGGTACCCGCACAATCCCCGGTCAATACATGCAAAGAGCAAAAATAATAAGTAGAAAATCCAGCTTGATTATTCCTCCTTCTCACCACCCTTGGAGCTCTTTCCCGGCCTAATGATTAGCTTTTGAAGTCGTTGTGAACGGGCAGGGGCAGAAGGAGAAAGCAGTACAGCCGGATCAACTACTGCTTCCTCTTCAGTGGAAGTCTTCTTCTTTTTCCTTACAGCACGCTTCCCCTTCCTCTTTGAAGAAGACTCTCTCCCCGGAGTAGCCAGCAATGTTGAAAGCTTCGTATCGTCGTCAAGAGACCGCTCCGGGGTCTTCTCGATGTCTTCAAAATCCTCCGCCTTCTGTTCCTGAGAAGCAGCCGGATCATCCAAGCCTTGAAGAGCTTCGATTTTCTCTGCCTGTGATCCCGGTTGGGAAGCAGAGGGAGGAGTAATTTGGGAAGACGGAGGAACGGCAATCGAAGGAGTGAAAGCTTGTGTAGTGCTTGGTGCCTCCGCTGTAGAAGAAAAGAAGTTAAAATCAGCATCCCCCGAAAATAAAGAAGGCATCGGTTCATCAAAGTTTAAGTAACAAGTAAGAAGGTCATCGAATTCGGCTAAGTCAAATGACTGGTTCATTAGACCCGAGACGACACCAAGAGTACCTGGAGGAGTTGGCTTTGCAAGATCCACCTCAAACTTCTCGGCTTCAATATCATCCAGTGCCTCATCTTCAGTAGGAGTAGTTGCAGTCTCCTGGGCAACTTTAGCTAGATGTAAAGAATGAGAGCTGGAATCTATAATATTAACGTCGGCTGAAGTGGAAGTTTGAACGGGGGCAGTTAAAGGAGCTTCTTCTTTTGGAGGCTCTTCTCCCGTTGTTTCAGCTCGTACTTTGGCAAGTAGCTCCTTCCCCTTAACAAGAGCGGCACGATCCTCATCATTGAGATAGCGCTCCTCAAGTTCCAGCTCATTATAGCCGGCCCCGCCAAGCATATCCATCGCGACTTCCCACACTTCAGCCAATGTAATTTCATAATCGGGACCAAGAAAAGAGAGGCTCCCACGACCCAGAACGCTGTGTAAATAAAAGTCGAATAAGGTAGAGCTGATGTCTGCTTTCGTCGCCTCATGTGATTGCTCAGCCGCTTCCTTTTCGGCAACGGTAGCAACCCGGCCAGCGGTAGCCTCATCACGCTCTGCCTCAACTTTAGCAAGTCGAGACTTTAGTAACTCAATCTCTACGTTTTGAGAGGTGACCTTATCCCGCAAATCGGTGTTTTCTGTGCGGTATTTCTCAGTAATATGCTGTTCAGCGGCAAGCTTCATTTCAACATCTCTCTGTGCAGCATGGGCATCCCGCACTTGTTTTTGAAAAACTTCTTCTTTTTGAATATGAGATGCAGAAGAAGAGGCAAGATCTTCCTTAAGTTTTTTAACCTCGGACTCAAGTTTTGCATAACCATCAGCAATATTTGTCATCTCGAGATTATGCTGTTTGCAAACTTTGTCCCACTCCGCCTTGTCGTTTTCCATAGTCAGCATTGCCTCAAGGTTTGCAAGATTAACCCTTTGGAGTTCATCGACAAGCTTCTGCCACTGCGACATCCTCTCGATGTTAAGCCTGACTGCGTCAAGACTGCTAAGCATGTCTGATTTATCAATCGGAACTATGTCCAAGTCAAAGCGCACCCCTTTTAGGCACCAATTCGGAAAACGGCTCTGAAGTGTTGGGGGGCCGTCCTTGACTTGATATTGCGGTCTGTTAATGATAGTCTGAATGTCAGATTTCTTCAGAGGAGGAGAGCTAGCCAGAATATCAGAAGGAATGGGAGCGTCAGTTTTTTCAGAAATTTCAGACGCGTCAATCGGTTTAGATCGTTTGCTCGGTTCATCGGCAATCTGAGTTTTTCCCTTATCATCGTAAGACTTCCGCTTATGAGAGTAGTCACTCCTATGCGAAGAGTCATATCGCTCGGCATCTTTCCTTCTTTGCCACTGATCGTAATCCCGCTTCTCCTGGGCTTTCCTTCGAGCCCTCTCTTCATCTGTTTCTTTTGGGGTATCAAGGTACTTCCTAAAGTCATAGGTGCCGCGGCCTCCATGGTACTTGAATGAGTCATAATATGAACCTGTACGTCCCATTGGAGAACCTGAAAGCAGAAGAGGGGTAGAGTTTAGAAATTTCCAGGAAAAAGAGGATTAAGTGCCGAAAAATCCTAAGTGTGTGTGGCGTGCAAACTACATGCGTCAAATTACAGACCACGCTTTAGTGTGGAAACAGAGACGATTGGCGTAGTAGGCATCTGGGTTTGTTTAAGGGTAGAAGTCGCCTCGACAACGGGAGAAGTCGCTTTTTGATTGCTATCCCCGAAAAGCTCTTGAGAAGTTACCATGATATCACTCAAGCCATCAAAGGTGTCATCGCCCAAGTGTTCAGCAGATTTCTCCTTCTCAACTTCCACATCAATCGATTTTTCAGAAACTCGAGGATTCTCTTCTTCCTCAATAATTGGGGGAAGTGCCGACTTGCCAGCTAACCCTACAACATCAGTGGATCCGGAACACTTTATCAAAGCAGCATCCATGACAGGTGTTTCTGATGCAGCTTCTTCCGCAGAAGCTGGGCCATTCGACGCCTCTGTTTGAGAGCCCGAAGCGGCCGGTGTTTCTGCATCGGAACTAGGAATTTCACGAATTCGAGTCGACCTGGAAGGGTGTAGAAGTCCAAATTGGTGCAAAAGCTCATCATCTAATAGAAACTGGATACTCCTCTCCTCTACAGGCACCGCCATAAGCCTCTCGAAAGTCACTTTGTGACTGAGATTTTTAGAAGGAGGAGGAAGTGCTGAAAAGGAAAAAAGAGCGAAGTTAGCACTTGATAACCCAAACTTCGGTAAGTTTGAAAGAACATAAGAAACAAATGCAAGTGATCTTACTCCCTATTCTCCAAATAGCATAAAACCCAGGAGGACAGCGAACATAGAAGAACGGGCTCAGGAAACTATGAACACTTTCAGGGAGACCGGTGATCAACTTACGATTTCTCGCACTCCTTACAACTATGATGGAGGGATGATCTTTATTTTTGGCAAAAGTACAAAGATAGCGAATTTCTCCGAAGGTAGGAAAGCGGCCCAGCGTTCTCCTAAAAAGCACGCATAGTCCCAGCAAGATGGCATAGCCATTGGGATGTAACTGAAAAGGGGAAATAGATAGTTCGAGAAGAAGTTCTCGAATGCAGTCATTGAATGGGGGGATAGTTCCGCTCAAGCACATTTGGCGGTTAACTGCGACAAAGCCACGGGGCGGCCTATCAGCAGTATCATTTATTTCGGGAAGCAAAGCGTCAGCTTCAGCAATGCCAAACTGGATGCATAGTTGACGAAAGGCTTTATGGCTCAAAGTAGTAGGAGTCCTCTCTGGAGGATCGTTTAGCGGGATAGCAACTGGAAATACATCTTCAGCTTGCTCTGTTCCTTCTTGTGGAGAAGACATTCTACACAATCAGCTGAATGTTCAAATGTGAAGGTGCACGTTCCCTAAAAGTGTGAAGTGTTGTGCAAAAACTAATGAAAATAAAAGACAAGCATAACTGGAATTAAATTAGTTGACAATCAATCGATTACAGAATTTCAGAATTTGTCAATGATCAAGTGCAGTGTTAATACAGACAAGTCAGTTTCATTTGACTATTATGATTTTGTTTTAATACTTCACTTAAATTGGTTATTGTACAGCATCTCGTTCATATTCATTTAATTTAACTTTCTCGTTATCAACTAATCTGTCATTCGATGTGGGCAATCAATGGCAGTATATTCGTCCCAGTTTTCTGCAGATATTGTATTTAACAGGTCATTAGCATTGGAGATAATCTGTAAAGAAGTGTAGACAGTTCAAAGTTCAAGACAATGCAGATATGCCAAGTTCTAACTCAGCTGCGACCTAAAGCCTTGTTGTAAAAAATAAGTCACTGAAATCATTCGAAGTTCTAGGTCGGTCACGACCTAATATAAGAAGCTGCGAGATAAGTTAAGTCGGGTTGTATGCGGGGGAAGAGGTCTCAAAACAAAATGGCATGAATTTCTAAGTCCTAGCTCGGCCACGACCTAAGGCTTATGTCGGAGGATAGTTAAGTCGCAAGAAAAATTGGACTGTTGAGACAGCTAGGTCGCAGGAATTGGTAAACAGGACAGGTTATTAGATCATGAATGTTTTGAGTCGTCTCAAGCCATTTCTCCTCTCCACCAAAAATTTCACCTCCTTTCACCAATCAACCAACTCGAAATTCACCAACCCAATAACCCGTTAACACCAACATCGTAAAATCCACTATCCTCTTCGTGAGATCCATCGTTCCCTTCATACCACCAAGTCACTGGAACAACAATTCAACACATCTCCGATCTGTCATAAACCAAACCTACTGTCATGTGTTCGTGAATCACATCAACAATTAGTGACGACCAAAAATTGATCACAGCACAATTCAAAGTGGAGCACGACGTATGATTCCGATTTGGGGGTTCGGAGGTTAGAATTCATGGTTCAATGGCTAACATGAAATGGAAAAGGGTCGGAAACGCTTACGCAATTAGATAGCAAGGGTGAATCGCCGGGTGGTGAACTTGAATTCGTATTTGAAATCGAAGAACTCTGTTAATGGCGGCACAAGAAGTTGGAACAGGTGAAGGAAGAGAAGAGACGACTTAAGCTATTTATAATCTAGGACAGTGAAATTTGAATCGACATGTCCGACCTACCACTCATCTTAAGTCGGTCGCGATCTAACACACTTACTAAGATGCGAGCTAAGGAAATCGAAGCACACAACCTACGAATTAGGTGCGTACTTCGAGGGGCAAATGTTAACCCCCTTTCGACTCACGACCTAGCAGGAGCCGAGTTAAGGTGCTTGCCGACTTAAGGAGTATGCTGACTTAAGATACTGGCTGACTTAAGGCGCTTGCCGACTTAAGAAGCCTACCGACCTAGCAAATTGTGAGTTAACAAGAGCTTCCGACTTAATAGATTGCCGACCTATGGGAACTTGCAACCTACCGAGTTAAAGAGTATACCGACTCAACGAGTCACAACATAAGGAAGCGTACGACCTAATAAAAGACGACTTAAGGTAATCCACTACTAAGAGGAGCTGCCGATCTAAAATGACTACCGACTTAAGGAAGCCAACCGATTTAACAAAGTGCGAGTTAGCAGGGCCTGCCGAGTTAACAAACTACCGATTTAAGATTGCACGTTAACTCTGCTCCGACCTAACAACACTGAGATACCTTATACACCTTTACCTCGTCACCAACTTACCTTAAGTCTTCAGCGACTTAGGACTTGAGCGTAAAACCAGAAGAGGAGGTGAACTACTAGGGAAGTGTTGGAACTGATGAACCGGCTATGACCTATCGTAAGTCGGCAGCGACCTATCATAAGTCGGCAGCGACTTATACTAAGTCGGCGACGACTTAGGACTTAGGAAAATTTCCAGAGTCCAAATCAGCTCCTATAAATACCCCACCACTTCCAACATGAAAGGGACTTTTGGCAAATCATTTCTACAGCGCTGTTACTCCGTCGAACTCTTCATTCATTCAGTAATCAAGGATCCTTCAAGCATTCACGACAATACAACAAGCTTCGAGAGAAATTCCTTACATCCGAGATGGATTCATCGAGTTTCACCGTCGAAGATTGAGCTAGTAGTTTAGATTGTTTCTTGTGATCGAATTGTACTGTTTCTTGAAGAGATTTGTATCAAATTGTAACCGAATCAGCAATAAGAGACTATAAAGTGGACGTAGGCTCAATTACGGGCCGAACCACTATAAATCTGTTGTTCATTTACTGCATTTCTGCTATTTTCCTGCTTAATTTCTGTTCCCGTCACACGGGTGGTGCTTTCACGATCTTATTACACACACCGGGTGTTATCGTTCATATTTTAACGTTAACAGATTGTATTAACATCCCCAGGATTTTTATCAACAGTTTCTTGTAACAATTTACCCTCTTGTCTAAGAATTTCTAGTTTGTTGGATTTAACTAGACTATTTTTATTCCAATATTTAAGATTATGCTTAGAATTTTTCTGAAAAATATTAAACTGGAATTGTTTGGTACCTTTGCCAGAAAAATTCAAACAATTTTCCATAATGTTTTATAGTTCTCTTCTAAAATCCAACCATTCTTGAATCTAAAAGGAGAAATTTTATTCCTATGATTTAAATCTTTAAACAGGGAAACTAATATTGGAGAATGATCACTAGTATTTTGTTCTAATGTAGAACAAATAAAATTAAGAAAAACACTGGAGAATTCTTTATTAATCAAAGCTCTATCTAATTTACAGTGAATATTCTTATCCCAACCAGATTTCCAAGTGAATTTGTTACCACTAGTACTTGGTTCTATTAATCCAGTTTCTAATAATAATTTATTGAGTTTATCTAACTTGCTTTGAGGGATATTAATGCCTCTAAATTTTTCAAAAGCATGGAAAACAGTGTTAAAATTTCCAAGCATAAGCCAATGGAAATTATATCTCAAGTTTAATGCTTTTAACCTACTCCACAAGGTATTCCTTTCATTTTCCATATTACTACCATAAATACTAGTTATTTGAATAAAAAAACCACCAGTATTTTCAAAATGATAATCTAGAAATTGATTATCTTTGTTACTGTTAACCATTTTCCAAACATCAGAACCCCAAATAACAATGATTCTGCCTTTGCAACCACAATCATTATTATTTATGGCTTTCCAATTTCTAGGAAGTTTAAAACAGAATTTTTCAAAATTCTCCTCATTCATCTTATTCTCAATAAGAGCCATAACAGAAGGTTTATAGATACCAAACATATGTAAAATATCAGATTGTTTAGAAGAGGAATTCATACCTCTTACATTCCATGCAAAAATAGACATAATAATTAAATAATTGGTTTAGATAGTACCTGATACTAGAGCACTCTTACCTCTTCTCTTGTTTTCAACACTTTTTGCTTTTAGTCTAGTAGACATTTCATACCATTTTGGATTTAGAGAAATGTACTTTTGTTTAAAAGCTTTCTTCTCTTTACTGCCCTTATTCTTACCTGTGGCCCTTGCTTTTTGTATATGCAGTTCAGATATATCAAACTGATCTACAGCATCCACCACTTCCATTTCATTTCCAGAGTTGTTAATACCTTCTGGGATTACAATAGTTGAGATATTAAATGGAACAACATGGCGAGGCATGGCTGAGTCAGAAATCTCAACCACTGCAGCCTGTTCAGGTGGAGGGGCTGATTCAGGAGGCTTATCCAAATTCGAGATTGCAAACTGCAGAATTTCTTCACTGTCATTGTTGTAATTTGTAACCTTCTTACCTGTAATTATACAAGGGTCTGTAACTGGTGGGGTTACAGATTCTAAGACCTTTGTATTATTTTCACACACCATTTTGTTGCTCTGCAAATTTTCTTTTATGATTTCTGAATTAGTTTGATGAGCTTCCTCTGCTATGACTTGATTATCTTGATCGGAGAGCACCTTATCATTCTTTCTGTGATCGGGGATGACATCTGTTTGATTGATCCGATCATTATCTTCCGATAGCATAACATGTTTTTGTGACACTGAATTGCTTCTTGAATTTGGATATGAAGCTTGTTTTTCTTGGATTTCTTGATTTTGAGTCTTGGGTACCCATGCCTGTTTTGGGTTACACTGATCTCTAGTGTGCCCAAAACATTTGCATACACTACATTTTGGCGGGACCCATTCATACTCAACTTTCTGAGTATTTTTTTCTCCATTAAACAAAGAAAGATAAATCTCATGAGGAAGCTCATCCTCTGCAGACACTTCAACCAGAAGGCGAGCGTAATTCAATATCGTCTTCAACGTTGTAGCTGCATCCATTTTTATGGGTTTACCTATGATACTTGCCATACCACTGAAAGCCTCTCTATCCCAAAGCTTCAGATTAACACAGGGTAACCTTAACCAGATCGGGATAGACGTTAATAAGTCTCTGTCCATCTTCAAAGAATCAGACCACTTTCCCATTATGATGAGTTTGCCATTATAGAAATATGGTCCATTTTTTAAAACTGAGTTACAGTCTTGAGATTCCTTAAACTTTACTAGAAAGAATCCATTCTCTCTAGTAAAGATTTCAAATTCACCAATCGGTTTCCATACTCTTTGTATGTAAGATTTGAAAAACAGGTAGTAAGGTTTGGTGCCCACTACATAAACAAGAACAGAATTATTCCAGGATTCAGTGGCTCTTTTACATACCTCTTCCTTAACCAAACCGCACTTCTTGTTATTTATTCTAATTGGTCCAAAATGCTCAAGACTGCTTTCTTCAACATTGGGTTCTTGAGGTTGATCGGCAACAATGTATGCCCAAGACTTCCGGCCTTGATCTCTATTCAGTGAGACGGCTATTGGTTTTCTCTGATTTGACAGCAATACATTCCTCTTTTGGCCCTGGTTGGTTGCAATCTGACCAACTCTTCCTTTACGGTTGTCAAATTGAGGAACTGATGGTGACTCCTGAACTTTTTTGGCCTCCTTTCTTCTTTGTTGTTTCGATTGAACCAATTTCAACCCTTCATCATCTGTGCTGTTAACCCCTGATGGCTTTCTGATGTGAGAAACCTCAAGTGGTCTGATTAGAGAAGAAGATTGGAGAGATTTGAGAGGGATTGGTGAGGAAATTGATTTTCCCCCATGGCTGAGAGGAAACCCTAGATTTCAAATTTTTTTATGCTTTCTTTGATAATGCTTACTTACATCTATTTCATGTTCAAATGCTTTTGAATTGAATTGGTTTGGTGAATTTTTCGATTTTGGTATTTTGAAGTCAAAATATATGAAAATTCGACTATGGATGTTTGGACATGTTGTTTGGAGTGTATTGAAGAGCCTATAGGGCTGGGTTGTCATTTGGCATAAATCCCTAGCTATGATCGCTCATTCAATCGCATCCGAGTTGATTTGGCCATCAATGGCCTAGGCAAATTTTGCCCTGAGCTTCAGCTCAGACCTCTGGTAAAACACTCAGACGTCTGATGCAAAGGAATAAAAATTCCAGACCTTTAGCTCAGAGATTTGAGGTTATTCCCAGACATCTGAGCGATCTGGAAGAAAATTCCAGACTCTCAGCTCAGACGCCTGGGAAAACCACCAGACGTCTGGCGCTGTTAAATTCAGCCAATTTGCCTGTTTTTATGCAAATTTCCAATTTTATCGATTTTTGTAGACCCGGTTAGTTGTTGTCATTTATTATCAACTTTGATGACTTCTATTCGGGATATTTGGGAGTGTCCATTTGATGGATTTGATATCGATTTTCATGGTTTTAATTCACGTCGTCGAATGTGAATTTTTGGTGATAGATTGTTTTTACAATCGTTTATATAATTTTTCACTTTAAAATACAAAGGTTTCTATACTAGTAGTAAATACTCAAACTTTTTCACATAAATGATTTCAACATTTATTTTAGTACAAAGCTCGTTTTTAAAACCGTTTTCCAATCTATTAATATATACAAACATTTACCTCATTCGTACGAGAAATCCAATTAAACGACATAGCAAAACAGGTGGTATGAAACGCTTGCGTTTACTTCGTCGGTTAATTCTTAGACTTGTTCGATAGAAATCTTGTGACAATTTTTGAGTGGAAATCTACTATTTGTTCATAAATATTTAAGTTAAGCCAGTGATTATGGGACATGAAGCTAAACTTATTTATTTACTATCTTGATGTAATTTACACTTATTGATCTATGACGATCATTTTGAGGTTTAGACTAGCGACATGCGATGTATCATTATCTGCGTGGGGGACTGTACCACGTTCTATTGAGCTTCATCTAATTTTTTGTAGGCTAGCGACCTATGGGTTTATTGGAGTTCGGTTCATCGGGCGTATCGTTGTAATACGTCGTTGTTCTGGCTTATTTGAGTTTCAGATTCCTCGGCGTATCGTTGTACTACGTTGTTGCACCGGCTTTATGGGTTAGCGACCCATGGGATAGCGTCCCGTTTGTGATACACGTGTCGGTGAGTTTTCATGCTCCCGTTTATGATAGCCCCCCCCCCCTTTGTGTTTTCTGGACTTCTAATTATTGATTTCTAGAATTTGTGTTTCACCAAATTTTGTGATTTGCATTGGTAAGCTCTATCAATATTTTTGATTTGGTGAATAAGCTAAAGAATATGGCATTCTTTTTGGTGTTTGAGAAAACTTGAGATATTGTATGATTTTTGTTGTTGTTATATATATTTGTCATATCTCTTATCCTATCTCGTCTTACATGATAATTATAGCTAGACTGATCCGTTTATTATTTTTCTTCTTAAATAATACTCGGATCAGACCGAGGTGTTTCAGGTGCTTCCACTTGACTTCTTAGTAGGGACTAGCTTCTGACTTTTGGCTAACTACTTTAGCTTAGTAGTTTTTGTTTTTATACATTCGAGATATAGACTCCTTGATGTATACATATTCTTTTGTCTAGCACTTCTACCTATTCTTTTGTGATGTAGTGGATCTTGTATAACCACTACTTTGATGTACACTTCTATGTGTTATATTCATATCTATTTCAGCCTTAGTGATATGAATATATGTGACTGATTTATGTTATGCTTATTTTATATTTGTTTCCAAAGACCACATAGCCACTTGGTAGTAGCTTTGAGTTTGTATTTGATATGTCAGATTTCCTCTTGAAATGAAATGCATGACATACTATCTGACATATCGGTACTCGCACAAAGTAATTACACAGATGGTCGCTCCTTAACAGCCTTATTCTTCGTGCTAGTCGACGGCATTACCCCATAGTGCCCTTGGCTAGTGTGATTATAGAGGTGGGGCGTCACAGCTTAGTATCAGAGCCAAACATTGGAACAATATAAGATATTATGACAAGGATCATTATCCTAAGTCTCCCTTAGGAATCGTGCCTTAGGATTTAATTCGATTCTTAAGACCTGTTCTATCCTATTTTCTTTTATGATGCCTTGTTTTATCAATCAAGTTAGTTTGATATTCATTCTGAAATAACCTTTTTCCTCTTCTTTCTTTCTTTCTTAAAGAAGGGAAATGGTTAGACTTAACCGTCCCAGCGCCGGTCAATCTAGTGCTACTCCTAAGATGGCGTATTCATGTCTGCCCAACAGCTTTTGGATCTTGTAAAGAATGCCCAAGCTGCTGGACCCATTCCTGAGCCTACTCACCCTAAATCCGGGTTTGCACGCTTGTGCAGTGATTATACCAATTTGGGTGGAAGGCCATTCAAGGGTTCCGAAAGCTTTATAGAGATCCATGCTTGACTTAGAACATGCAATCGCATCTTTTCTCACATGAATCTTATGGATCTACATCATGTCCAAGTGGCTTCTAGCATGCTCCAGGAGAGAGCATTAGATTGGTATGAGCTTTTTATTTCAGAAATTATTGAAGCAGATCTTACTTGGGAGCTGTGCAGTTAATGCCCCGCTATTACCCCGCTATAACCCCGCTATATCTCATAGCGGATTTCTACCGCTATGATTTTTCCATATAGCCCCAAAATATAGCCTTTCCGCTTTAAGCCCCGCTATTTCCGCTATATCCCGTTATTCCCGCTATATTCCGCTATTTCCGCTATATCTTCTTTAATAAAATGAATTGAAAAATTGCATTTATACATTATAAAAATTATGAAACTAGTTTATTTGATTTAATTTTTAATATATTTTTAGAAATGAAAATACTCTAATATTCTACTAAATTCAATTATGTTATATAACAGTTTTATGTTTATTTAAAGTATATTCGCACATGTTTTTATTTAAAATTATTTATGTATTAATTATAATTCAATTGAATGATATTTTTTCATTTAATTACCATTTATATACTTGAAAAAACATTAAGTACGAGTTTTATATGCTATTTTAGAGCCATCCTCTATATCCCGCTATATCCTCGCTGTATCACTGGTATGACTTTTTGCACCTCCACCGCTTTGAATCCGTCGAGCGCTTTAACTGCACAGCTTGGGAGCAATTCTGAGAAATGTTCGAGTTAAAGTTTGTACCTGAAGCAAAAAAAGTAACTTTAGCCCGACGCTTTATTGACCTTGTTCAAGGTGAAACTTCTGTGACAGATTATGTCGCATCTTTTGAATCCCTCTCTAAATATGTGGTCGAGTATATTAATACCCCACTGAAGAAACATCAGACGTTTATCTATGGGTTGGATTAGAATCTCAAAAAGGCTTTACTTCTGAAACTAGAAGTTCCTTTCGATTAGCTTGTAGATAGCGCTCTTCGACTTGAAGAGGCCGACAAAGAAAGTGATGGTGATGTTAGCGGTGCCAAACAGAACTTCAACAACAACAAGAAGAGGCAACCCGATAGTAAGTTCAAAGGCCCTAATCCCAACAAGAAAGGGAAGCAAGCAACTTCGTTAGTAAAGACTCCTACCTCTAGTCGTGGACAATGCTACAATTGTGGTTTTAGAGACCATTATGCAAATTGTGAAACCCCTTTATTGTCACTATTGCAAAGGTTCGGGTCATCTTATATTTTTTTGTCCCAAACTTCAAAGTAGGAAAGAGGGAAAGCTGAATTTTGTGCAAGCCCCTAGTAACACTCCTCTTGGTCAAGGTATTTCTCATTCCGTCCTTGATGGCATTATTAGGTTTCGTTATCTTCCTATTTGAGTTCTTTTTGATACGAGTGCATCTCACTCTTTTATATCAAAAGAACTTGTTGATACTTTTTCTTTAAATGTTATGGGTTTGATGACTTCATTAAGAATTGCGAATCTGGTTGGTGGATCCATGACACTCGGTTTATTTTGTAAGAATGTTGAAATTATTCTATCTGATTATACTTTCCATGCTGATTTGCATGTTATGCGTTACTTAGTTTTCAGAATGATTTTGGGAATGGATTGGCTTAATTGTTTTGAAGCCCACATCCTATGTCCCGAGAGGACTATCCATCTTCGACATCCCCAATCTGTTAAGCAGATTTATATTGTTCTTAAAGGTTCAGATTTCAATTCGGTAGCATCCTTGTATACTCTAAATCTGCATGATGACGATACTGATGATGAGGAAGATGTCATTTCCCTCATTCATGTTGTTTGTGAATTTCCCAACATCTTTGAGCCCGTTTTAGGATTACCACCTAAGCGAGCAATTGAGTTTAGAATTAATCTAATCCCTGGAGCACTACATATCACTCGTCCTCCTTATCTTATGTCCAATAAGGAAAATGAGGAGATGCGTAAACAATTATCCGAATTGGAAGCAAAACAGTTTATTTGTTCTAGTTCCTCTCCTTGGGGAGCTTCAGCTATCTTTGTGAAGAAGTCTGATGGTACACTTAGGCTTTGCGTTGACTACCGCAAGCTTAATGATCTCTCAATCAAGAATAAATATCCCTTACCTCGGATTGATGACCTATTCAATAGACTTTGCGGTGCTAGAGTCTTTTCACACTTGGACTTAGCAACCAGTTTTCATCAGCTTCGAATTGCAGAGGATAGTATTCCTTTGACATCGTTCCGTACTTGTTATGGATCTTATGAATGGCTTATTATGCCATTTGGTTTAACGAATGCTCCAGCTTATTTCATTGACCTTATGAACTGAATTTTCAAAGACTTCCTCGATCGATTTTTTCTCATCTTTATAGATAATATTCTTGTTTATTCGAAAACCGAGGAGGAGCATGAAAAACATCTTCGAATTGTGTTGGAAACCCTTAGGAGCAATCAATTGAAAGAAAAAATTTCTAAGTGCCACTTTTGGCAATCTCTTGTGAAATTTTTAGGACATATTATTTCTGAATCCGGAATTTCAATGGACCCTTCAAAGATTGACGCGATTCAAAATTGGAAGAGACCGGAGAGTGTGACGGAAGTCCGTAGTTTTCTTGGATCGGTGGGCTATTACCATCGTTTCATAAAAGACTTTTCTAAAATTTGCGTGCCACTTACTAGTTTGACAAAGAAGGGAGTTAAGTAAATTTGGTCAGACAAATGTGAAGCTGCTTTTCAGAAATTAAAAGAATCCTTTCCGATGCTTCTTGTGATTCCAGAAAGGAACCAAGACTTGATTATTTATACCGATGCTAGTCGTGTTGGTTTGGGAGCCATTCTCATGCAAAGGGAACGTGTTATCTCTTATGCTTCTAGGCAATTAAAGCGTGCCGAGACTAGATATGCCACTCATGATTTAGAGCCCGCGGCCATTGTTTTCGCCCTTAGAATTTGGCGTCATTATCTTTTGGGAGAGAAATTTGTTCTCTACACCGATCATAAATCTTTGAAGTATTTGTTCTCTCAAAAGGAACTTAATTTGCATCAACAATGTTGGCTCGAATTCCTTGCATCTTATGATCTTGATATTCTTTATACTCATAAAAAGGGAAATCGTGTTGCCGATGCCCTTAGTCGTAAGCAGCAAGCAGTTGTTTTCATTATGGTATCCGAATGGAAGGATCTCGAGACTTTGTCCACTTGTGAGATTCGAGATCGTGAATCCGATTCATGTTCATCTCTTGTTTTATGTAGCGTTGAGGCTCATCCATCTCTTTTAGACCGCATCCATGAAGCTCAAAAGCAAGATCCCGAATTAGCTCTTCTTAGCCAAAGTTGTAGGGATGAAAATAAGGTTTATGGTTTGAAAGACTATGAAATCGATGCTCGTGGAGGCATTCAAAAATTTGGTAGACTTATTGTACCAAATATTAGTGATCTTCGTAAAGACATTTTAGAAGATTCTCATCGTTCTAAATTTACCATTCATCCCGGCAGTAGTAAAATGTATGCGGACATGAAACGACTTTATTATTGGGATGGAATAAAATCTGATGTTGCTAACTTCATTAAGCGTTGCATGACTTGCCAACTCGTTAAGACCGAGGATCAAAGGCCAGGTGGGTTATTGGAACCTTTAGACATTCCTGTTTGGAAGTGGGATCAAATTTCCATGGACTTTATTGATGGTCTTCCCCACTCTCGTTTAGGTCATGGCAGCTTATGGGTGATTGTATGTAGACTTACAAAATCCGCCCATTTTCTTCCCGTTCGGTCCAACCGGACCGTACCACTTTTGGCCAAACTCCATGTTAAAGAAATTGTTAAATTGCATGGAGTTCCTACTTCTTTTGGCCAAACTCCATTTTTGGAAGGGTTTTCAAAAAGCTTTGGGAACAAAGCTTAATTTTAGCACCGCTTATTATCCTTAGTCCGATGGACAAACCGAGCGTGTGAATCAAACTCTTGAAGATCTCCTTCGTGCATGTGTTCTTTATTTTGGTGGAAGTTGGGAAGATCATATTTCTCTTGTTGAGTTTTCTTATAATAATAGCTTCCAATCTAGTATTGGTATCGCACCTTATGAGGCACTCTACAGAAGGCCATGCCGATCTCCTTCGTGTTGGCTTGAAGCCGGTGAGAAGCTGGTTTTAGGTCCAGATTTTATTCGTGATGTCACAGTAAAGATTGACCTTATTCGTCATAGGATGAAAGAAGCTCAAAGTGGACAAAAATCCTATGCCGATAACTGAAGAAGGAATTTGGAATTTTTAGTTGAAGATTTGGTATTCATTCGTGTTTCGGCTATGAAGGGTGTTGTGTGTTTCAGTCGGTTGGGAAAATTAGCACCTCGATATATTGGCCCATTTCCAATCACCGATCTTATTGGTTCCATGGCTTATCGTCTTTTATTACCGGCTCAATTTTCTGATATTCATGACGTATTCCACGTTTCTCAACTACGGAAATGCCTTAGAGATTCCGACTCTATTCTTGAGCCTAGTGTTATTGAAGAAATTGAAGTTTCACCTAATTTGACTTATGAGCAACATCCTGTTCGTATCATTGCTACGGAGATTAATCGCCTTCGAAATAAAGATGTTCCGCTTGTGAAAGTTCAATGGTCCGAAAATCCTAGAGATTGTTCTTGGGAATCTAGAGAATTCATCGAGCGAACACATCCAGACTTACTCTCTCATGCTCTTTAAGGTGAACTTCTCACTTCAAAATTTTCTTTTGTGTGGTTATGCCTTAGAGTGGTTGTTACTCTTTATTTTCTTCTTAAGTATTGCGAGGACGCAATTTCTTTAAGGAGGGAGTCTGTAACAACCCGCATATTTTATGATTATATATTTAAATGTTTTATTTAAATATAGCAACGTTAGTTGAATTTAAATTCCGAAAAGTGACTTTTTGTAAACAGTTGAATTCGGACTCGAGACCATTTTCATTGAGTTCAAAACGACGTTTACAACTTTTTTGAGTATAAACATTGATATATTTGGGGTTGATTAGGATTTTGGTATTTTCATTTGGGCTTTGGGTTGTTTTCTAGCCCACTAACCCAATAAGGTAACCCAAATTCTTCTACAAAACACCCCTAACTCCTCTCCTCTTCATTCATTCCACCCACAATTTCCTAACACTCAAAGCAAAAGGAAAAATTAGGGAAAAGAGGGGAAATCAAAATTCCTAAGCCCTAGGTTCTTAGGAGACTCAAATTCAAGTTCTAAAAATCAAAGAGAAGCTTAGGTAAGCATTCTCTTCATCTTCTCCATCTCAATTCCTCTTCAATTCTTGATTTTTCCTATAACCTAACTTTGGAAAATCTTTGCATGTAGTAATAGGTTGAAGATCTTTGAGGTGTAGTTGTAGAGAAATCAATCCTAGCTTGTTTTAGAGCTTGTCTTTTCTATTTTGAATTTAAAGGTGAGTTCTTGATCTCACATCTATGTCTATAGCGTTCATTGTTGTTAGGTATTAATTCCTAACATCTATTTCATGTTCAATTGCTTTTGAATTGAATTGGTTTGGTGAATTTTCCAATTTTGGTATTTTTTAGTCAAAATCTATGAGAATCCGACTGTGGATGTTTGGACATGTTGTTTGGAGTGTATTAAAGAGCCTATAGGGCTGCTCTATCGTTTAGCATAAATCCCTAGCCACCATCGCTCATTCAATTGCATCCGAGTTGATTTGGCCATCAATGGCCTAGGCAAATTTTGCATTGAGCTTCAGCTCAGACGTCTGGGAAAACACACAGACGTCTGATGCATAGGAATAAAAATTCCAAACCTTCAGCTCAGACATCTGAGGTTATTCCCATACATCTGAGTGATCTGGAAGAAAATTTCCAGACTCTCAGCTCAGACGTCTAGGAAAACCACCAGACGTCTAGCGCTGTTAAATTCAGCCAATTTGCATCGACATTGATGACTTCTTTTCGGGATTTTCGGGAGTATCCATTTGATGGATTTGATATCAATTTTCATGGTTTTAATTCACGTCGTCGAATGTGAATTTTTTGTGATAGATTGTTTTTACAATCTTTTCTATGATTTGTCACTTAAAATACAAAAGTTTCTATACTAGTAGTAAATACTCAATCTCTTTCACATAAATGATTTCAACATTTCTTTTAGTACAAAGCTCGTTTTTAAAACCGTGTTCCAATCTATTAGTATATACAAACCTTTGCCTCATTCATACGAGAAATCCAATTAAACGACTTAGCAAAACAAGTGGTATGAAACGCTTGCGTTTACTTCGTCGGTTAATTCTTAGACTTGTTCGCTTGAAATCTTGTGACAATTTTCGAGTGGAAATCTACTATTTATTCGTATATATTTAAGTTAAGCCAGTGGTTATGGAACATGAAGCTAAACTCATTTATTTACTATCTTAATGTAATTTACACTTATTGATCTATGACGATCATTTTGAGGTTTAGACTAGCAACATGCGATGTCTCATTGTCTGCGTGGGGGATTGTACCCCGTTCTGTTGAGCTTCATCTCATTTTTTGTAGGCTAGCGACCTATGGGTTTATTGGAGTTCGGTTCATCGGGCGTATCGTTGTATTACGTCGTTGTTCCAGCTTATTTGAGTTTCAGGTTCCTTGGCGTATCGTTGTACTACGTCGTTGCGCCGGCTTTATGGGTTAGCGATCCATGGGATAGCGTCCCGTTTGTGATACATGTGTTGGTGAGTTTTCATGCTCCCGTTTATGATAGGCCTCCCCCTTTGTGTTTTCTGGACTTCTAATTATTGATTTCTAGAATTTGTGTTTTACCAATTTTTGTGATTTGCATTGGTAAGCTCTATCAATATTTTTGATTTGGTGAATAAGCTAAAGAATATGGTATTATTTTTGGTGTTTGAGAAAACTTGAGATATTGTATGTTTTTGTTGTTTTCATATATATATATTTGTCATATCTCTTATCCTATCTCGTCTTACATGAATTATAGCTAAACTGGTCTGTTTATTATTTTTCTTCTTAAATAATACTCGGGTCAGACCGAAGTGTTTCAGGTGCTTCCACTTGACTTCTTAGTAGGGACTGGCTTCTGACTTTTAGCTAACTACTTTAGCTTAGTAGTTTTTGTTTTTATACATATGAGATAGAGACTCCTTGATGTATACATATTGTTTTGTCTAGCACTTGTACCTATTCTTTTGTGATGTAGTGGATCTTGTATGACCACTACTTTGATGTACACTTCTATGTGTTATATTCATATCTGTTTCCGCCATAGTGATATTAATATCTGTGACTGGTTTATGTTATGCTTATTTTATATTAGTTTTTAAAGGCCAAACAGCCACTGTGTAGTAGCTTTGAGTTTGTATTTGATATGTCAGATTTCCTCTTGAAATGAAATGCATGACATACAATCTGACATATCGGTACTTGCACAAAGCATTTAAACAGGTGGTCGCTCCTCAACGGCCTTATTCTTTGTGCTAGTCGATGGCATTACCCTATAGTGTCCTTGGCTAGTGTGAGTATAGAGGTGGGGCATCACAGAAATTACGGGTATCCATAGGATAGTGGCTATAGATGTAGTTCGTTTAAAAAAATTCGAATTTTGCAAAATTTGGTTTTTATACTTCAGATTATCTTGTAAATGTTTTATAAACTAAATAATGATATTTTAAAAAGTCAATTAAGTTTTTAATAATTAATTAATGATTAAACATGGTTTAATAATTATAATTAAGCGACGATTAGTTATTAATTAATTATCTTTTAAAGTTAAGATTTATTTTAATTAATTATTAATTAAGTTAATTAATTTTGAAATCAATTATGAGTTAAGTAAATGATTTATATTTAACTTATAATTAATTAAGTATATATTGTTAATTATTAATAATTAATAAAGTGCTACTTATTTTAATTATAAATTATTAATGGTTTTAATTTATAATAAATTATTTATAAAAGGTTTAATTTATTATTTAAATTTGATTAAAGATTATTTAATTAATTAATTGAGATTAATCAATATTTAATTATTAGTGAAGGTTTAATTAATTATTTAATAATTAATAAATGATTAATTTGGGTTTACTTAATAGTTAATTATTGTTTAACTATTTAATTAAATTAAGTTAAGGTTTAATTAAAATTAATTATGATTTAGATATGGATTTAAATTATAATTAGTTATTTTAAAAAGGGTTTTGAAGTTTTAAATTCTTTTGTTTTCAAAAGTAAAATTGTTTAAAGGTACTTCTTTTTCAAAAATGGTTTTGAATACAATTGATTCAAGTGTTGATACCATTAAGAAACCATACAACCGTGGTGAGTTATAATATAGATTGTTGGGTTGTTTAGAGATGTGTTAGCAGAATAAATCACCGTTATGGTATAAATTGATTAATTGATTGTTTGTTTGTTTGGACATGTGTTAGCGGAATAAATCCATGTTCTGCTATAAATTGTTTGTTTGCTTGTTTGCTTGTTTGTTTGTGTAGACATCTGTTAATAGAATAAATCCCCATTCTGTTATTAATTAATTGAATTGTTTAGACATCTGTTTAACAGGACAAATCACCATCTCGCTATTATGTTATTGGACATGTATATGCTAGTTAGTTCATATTGACATATTATTCTCTGATTTGGATATGAGTTGTATTTACATATATGTTGACCTATGTATATTACTGTTAAGTGAATTGGAATGGAAATTGAATAGTAACTTAAATTAGTACCATTGAGATTGCTAAACCTACTTTTGAATTTATATAATATGTTTTTGAATTAACTTAATTCTTTAATCAATTTGGGGTTTTAAGGTTTATAAATGATTTCCAAGCTATACTATTATTTTATAAAGTTATTTATAATTAATAACTTGTTTATTAAAAGGGTGTTTACTAAATGGAAAGGTTTACCTAAAGTATTTTACAAATGATATTTCGTTAACGATATTTTATAAATAAATTATTTAAAAAACTTATAAAGGAAGATTTATAAGTAGATTTAAGTATAGAAGAGATTTTATAAACCATTTTAGAGATTTTTGAAAGAAGTGTTAAATCGAATTTGAAAGTATATAACGAGGTTTGAAATATGAAGTGAACTAATAAAATAATTTTAATAATGGATAAGTGAACGAGTTTTATAAAGTGAATGATTTTTATAGTAATTGATGTTTTGAAAGGGAATTGTTTAGCCATTTAATAAGGAGTATGAGAAGAGAGAATTTCCCATAATGTTTTTGGTAAATACTTATATTACTTTCCAAGTATAAAAGAGATGTAAAGGGTTTTGGGAATAGTGTTTTAAAAAGATCTTTTGATCAAGTTTTGCAAAGTGTATTAATGAAAGATTAATTAATAAAGGCTTAGTGGATCCCATATGGAATCAAATCAATGTTGAATGATTGTTTATTTAATAGTTAAATAACAGACTATCAAAACTGGACCTAAACCTTACTTTGGAAATATATAGGAGAAACACGTGAGTTATATGGCAAAGTCATCCCCAAGGATGTTGTATTGTGCGTATAAAGCTCGTTTCGTTCTTCTAGGATAAATGATAAGGAAATTTGTTCACTAACGGTTAGGAGGTGAACTCCGTTCTTATCTCTGTCTGTTTATTTCCTAAAGAACAGGGGTTGAGTTTACCGGAAATTATCGAAAGTTGTTTCGAAGAGAGCAGGATCAGATATGTTATCCGAAAACCACTTCGATCCAACTCAAGCATCTCGAACTGAAGACATCTTGAAGAATATGGAATCGAAGATGGAGCACTGAAGTGAAGGGCTGGTTGCTATTAGTCCTAAGTGTGATTCCAAAACGGATGCAGTAGAAGTAGTGCCTTTGGTTTTTCTTTACCCTGGACAACTTGTATGGATGAATGTTGATATTGCATTGGTGCATGGAGGGCAGTGTTAGCATTCTAAGTGGGAAGTGCTATAAAAAGGTAAAATGTAGCCTCGAACCCCATCAACCGGGAAATGAAAAAAATCGAGCATGCAGCATGGCCAAGTGGGTAGCTCTCAAGTATGGTATGGTCATTCCAAATCTAGATCGGTTACTATCTATTCTTGTATGCTTTGAGGCCCAAACAGGGGTGATCATATTCGATACTACTAGTCAAGTGCTAGACTAGTCCAGTGTGGCAGGGGTACAAGATGTTGTTGTCAGACCCCGTTCATTTTATCTAGAGAAGTACCTTTAGAAGGTAGTTCCTTACCTTGTCATAGTATGGAATCCAATCTCCAATACGTGCCTTTGCGGTCTTGATTGTAGAGCCTAGTATGTTGGAATTTAATAACGGTAACAATTTCGGCTATTTTCATATATTTATCTTCAACACTTAGACATTATTATAATATCAGTGGATTTTCTATTAAAAGTGTTTTGATTATCGTAAGGTAAAAACTCGTCTGTGTTTATGTGGGGTGTGGTCTAAAGAGATACCTTTGATTTTAAAAGGGTTTTATACATAATAATTCAGTTTTTTGAGTTTACTCACACCACACCCAAGTCTGACCCGAAGTTTTATTTTCTTTCCATAAAACTCTTGGGTGCTCAAATTTTAATGGGCAGCCAAATATGAAACAACCCGAATATTTTACGATTGTATATTTAAATGTTTTATTAAAATATAGCATTGTTAGTCGGATTTAAGTCCGAAATGTCACTTTTTGCAAACAGTCGAATTGGGACTCGAGACCACTTCCATTGAGTCCAAAATGGCGTTTACGACTTTTTGAGTATAAACATCGATATATTTGGAGTTGAGTGAAATTTTGATATTTTCATTTAGGGCTTTGGGTTTGGGTTTCAGCCCAATAGCCTAACACCCAACCCATCTAATACCCTAACTCCCACTCCACTCCTCTTCATTCCTTCATAACATTTCCTAACACTCTAGCTAGAATAAAAATGGGGGAAGAGAAAGGAAATTAGAATTCCAAGCCCTAGATTGATTAGGAGATACAAATTCTAGCTCCAACATCAAAGAGAAGCTTAGGTAAGCATCCTCTTCTTCTTCTTCTCCATCTCAATCTCTCTCCAATTTCAGAAATTTCCTATAACCTAACTTAGGAAATATTTGCTTATTAGCTTAGATTGGAGCTTCTTGAGTTGAAGTTGAAGAGGAATTGGCCTTTCCTTTGATTTAGAGCTTCTTATTGGTTGTTTTTGGGTTTAAAGGTGAGTTTTTGAACTCACATCTATGTCTATATTTTTTAAATCTGTTAGGTAGTAATTCCTAACATCTATTCCTTGTTCATTTGCGTTTGAATTGAATTGGTTTGATGAATATTCCAATTTTTGGTGTTTTGAAGTCAAATCTTTAAAAATCCTATCTTTGATGTTTGAACACGTTGTTGGGGTGTATCGAAGAGCCTATAAGGCTGGGTTGTCGCTTGGCATAAATCCCTAGTCTTTGATGCTCGTCTGATCGCTCCTGTTTGGATTTTTGCCCCTTTTGGGGGCGAGGCTGAGAATACTGGAAACCACAGTTCAGTCGACTGAACCAGAAGGTCGGTCGACTGAATCTGGGACCAGATAATTCTCTGGCCTTGTATCAGTCGAATGAACCAGAAGGTCAGTCGACTCAACTAGGAACCCGAGAGTTTCTGGCCTTGTATCAGTCGATTGACCTTCTAGTTCAGTCGACTGAATCTGTGAAATTTGCTTTTTGCCTATTTTAGGCAGTTTCGTGCGGGTTTCCGATTTTTAATGGATTTTTGATGATCCGAATTGTTGTTATCAGTTATCGACTTTGATGACTTCTTTTTCGGTATTTTTGGGAATATCCATTTTGAAGGATTCGGTATCGATTTTTATGGTTTTAATTCACGTCGTCGAATGTGGATTTTGGTGATTGATTGTTTCAACGATCATTTCTGTGATTTGTCACTTTAAAATACAAAGGTTTCGGTACTAGTAGTAAATATTCAAACTCTTTCACAAAGATGATTCCATCTCTATTTTTAATACAAATCTCGTTTATAAAAACCGTTTTCCAATCTATTAGTATATACAAACATTTACCTCATTCGTACGAGAAATCCAATTAAACGACTTAGCAAAACAAGTGGTATGAAACGCTTGCGTTTACTTTGTCGGTTAATTCTTAGACTTGTTTAATTGAAATCTTTTGACAATTTTCGAGTGGAAGTCTACAATCTGTTCGTAAATATTTAAGTTAAGCAAGTGGTTATGGGACATGAAGCTAAACTCATTTATTTACTAGCTCAGTGTAATTTACACTTATCGATCAATGATGATCCTTTGGTGATTTAGACTAGCGATGTGCGATGTCTCTTTGTCCGCATAGGGGGCACTGTACCCTATATGGAGGAGTTTCGGCTCATAGTCCGCAAAGGGGGATTATACCCTGTTTGGAGGAGTTTCATCTCATAGTCCGCAATGGGGGACTATACCATGTTTGGAGGAGCTTCGGCTCATAGGAGGAGCTTTGGCTCATTGTCCGAAAGGGGGGACTATACCCTATTTGGAGGAGTTTCGGCTCATAGGAGGAGCTTTGGCTCATTGTCCGCAAGGGTAGAATATACCCTCTTTGGAGGAGCTCCGGCTCATTTGTGACACAAGTGTTGGTGAGTTTTCATGCTCCCGTTTGTGATAGGCCTTCCCCTTTGTGATTTCTGGATTTCTAGTGGTTGATTTCTATAATTTGTGTTTCACCAATTTTCATGGATTGCATTGATAAGCTCTATCAATATTTTTGTTTTGGTGAATAATTTAAAAAGTGCGATTCTTTTTGGATGTGTGAGATATTTGAGATATTGTGTGATTTTTATTGTTACCTATGTATACTTGTCACAGTATGGCATTTTTGTTATCATACGTTTTTGGTCATATCTCTTATCCTATCTCATTTTATATGATATTTATAGCTAGACTGATCCGTTTATTATTTTCTTCTTAAATAATACTCGGGTCAGACCAAGGTATTTCAAGTGCTCCTGCTTGACTTCTTGCTTGACTTCATATCAGGGTCCGTCACCTGACTTTTGGCTAACTACTTTAGCATAGTAGTTTTTGTTAGTATACATTTGAGATAGAGACTCCTTGATGTATACTTATTCTTTTGTCTAGCTCTTGTATCTATTCTTTTTGTGATGTAGTGGATCTTGTTTGACCGCTACTTTGATGTACACTTCTATGTGTTATATTCATATTTGTTTCCGCCTTTGTGATATGAATATCTGTGAGTGATTTGTGGTATGTTTATTTCTATATCTGTTTTCGAAGTCCACATAGCCACTGTGTGGTAGCTTTGAGTTTGTATTTGATATGTCACATTTTCTCTTGAAATGAAATGTAAGTTATATTATCTGACATATCGGTACTCGCATAAAGCAATTACGCATATGGTGGCTCCTTAACAGCCTTATTCTTTGTACTAGTCGACGGCATTACTCCGTAGTGTCCTTGGCTAGTGTGAGTATAGAGGTGGGGCGTCACAACTTGGTATCAGAGCCAAACTTCGGAACAATGTAGATAATCTAGCAAGGATCGTTGTCCTGAGTCTTTCTTAGGAATCGTGCGATAGGATTTAATTCGAGTCTTCGTACCATTCTATCCTATTTTCTTTTGTGATGCCTTGTTTTATCAATCAAGTTTGTTAGATATTCATTCTGAGAATAACCTTTTTCCTCTTCTTTCTTTCTTTCTTAAAGAAGAGAAATGGTTAGACGAGGCCGTCCCAATGCCGGTCAATCTAGTGCTACTCCTCAGGATGGATTTTTTATGTCTACTCAACAACTTTTAGATCTTGTGAACAATGCCGAAGTTGCCGGACCCATTCCGATGCCTACTCACCCTAAGTCCGGGTTTGCACGCTTGTGCAGAGATTATACCGCTTTAGGGGAAAGGCCGTTCAAGGGTTCCGAAAACGTTATAGAAATCCAAGCTTGGCTTAGATCATGCGATCGCATCTTTTCCCGCATGAATCTTATTGATCTACATCGAGTCCAAGTGGCTTCTAGCATGCTCCAAGATAGAGCATTAGATTGGTATGAGCTTCTGATCTCGGAAATTATTGAAGCAAATCTTACTTGGGAGCAATTCCGAGAAAGATTTGAATTGAAGTTTGTGCCGGAGGCTGAAAAAGTAACTTTAGCCCGATGCTTTATTGACCTTGTTCATGGTAAATCTTCTGTGACGGATTACGTCGCATCTTTTGAATCTCTTTCTAAATATGGCGTTGAGTATATTAATACCCCATTATAGAAAAATCAGATGTTCATCTATGGGTTGAATAAGAACCTCAAAAAGCCTTTACTTCTGAAACTGGAAGTTTCTTTCGATCAGCTTGTAGATATCGCTCTTCGACTTGAAGAGGCCGATAGAGAAAGTGATGTTGAAGTTGTAAGTGCCAAACAGAACTTCAACATCAATAAGAAGAGGCATCCCTTTATTAAGTCTGAAAGTCCTAATCCCAACAAGAAAGTGAAGCAAGTAACTTCGGTAGCAAAGACTCCAATCCCTAATCGTGGAGAATGCTACAATTGTGGCTCTAAGGACCACTATATTAATAGGTGTCCAAGGCCTTTTTCTTGCCGCTATTGCAAAAGTTCGGATCATTATATATCTTAATGTCCCAAACTTCAAAGCAAGAGAGAGGGAGAGTTGAATGTTATGCAAGCACCTAGTAACACTTCTCGTGGTCAAGGTAATTCTCCTTCTATCCTTGATGGCATTAATTTGTTTTGTGATTATCCTATTCGAGTTCATTTTGATACGAGTTCATTATTTTATATCAAAAGAACTTTTTGATTCTTTTTCTTTAAATATTATGGCCTTGATGACTTCACTGAGAATTGCGAATCCAGTTGGTGGATCCGCAACACTCAGTTTACTTTGTAAAAATATCGAGATTATTTTATGTGATTATTCTTTTCGAGCCGATTTGCATGTTATGCGTTACTTAGGCTTCAAAATTGATTTTTGGGAAAGGATTGGCTTGATCATTATGAAGCCCACATCCTATTTCCTGAGAGGACTATCCATCTTTGACATTCTTAATCTGTTAAGCAGATTTCTATTGTTTTTAAAGATTTTGGTTTCCAAATTTGTTGGCAACATTTTATTCTTTAAACCCACTTAATGAGGAAGATGTTATTTCTCTCATTCAAGTAGTTTGTGGATTTTTCGGGATATTTGAGCTTGTCTTAGGATTACCACCTAAGCATTCTGTTGAGTGGTGCTAAGGTCTTTTCAGCTCGACCTTGCCACCGGTTTTCATCAGCTACGAGTTGCGGAGGGTATCATTCCACTTACCGCATTCTGCACTCGTTATGATTCTTGTGAGTGGTTCGTTATGTCATTCGGTTTGATGAACCTTCCAGCTTATTTCATCCATCTTACGAATCGAGTATTCTACGGATATCTCGATGAGTTTATCCTTGTATTCATTGATTATGAATGAAAACAACAATTTAAAATTTGCAAATCTTTTTAATAAGATATTTTTAAGCATAAATGGATTTTGTTCTTAAAACGAGCAAAGAATATTTGTAAAATTTTTAAGAGACATGTTTATCATATAGAAGATGATTTTGTGTTGTTTTGCCCATTGAGTACTTTAAGAATTCCGGTCGATGCGCTTGATCAACGTTATCGATAGGAATCTCCTAAACGCTATGATGAGACAATCAGACACAATAAATTGACTTGTAAAAGTAATTTTTTCTAAAAAGTTGATTACACAAAGTTAATTATAATTTTGAATGTCTTAGCTTTTCGGGAAAGATGATCATTAAAAAAACTCCTTTCTAATACTCCTATTCTTGTGATTCCCGAAGGTAACCAAGATTTTATTGTTTATACCGATGCTAGTCGTGTTGGTTTGGGTGTCGTTCTCATGCAAAAAGGGAACGTGTTATCGCTTATGCTTCTAGGCAATTAAAGCCTGTCGAGACTAGATATGCCACCCATGATCTAGTGCTCGCGGCTATTGTTTTCGCTCTTAGAATTTGGCGACATTATCTTTTGGGAGAGAAATTTGTTCTCTACACCGATCGTAAATCTTTGAAGTATTTATTTTCTCAAAAGAAACTTAATTTGCGTCAACAACGTTGGCTCGAGTTCCTTGAATCTTATAATTTTGATATTCTTTATACTCCCGGAAAGGGCAATCGAGTTGCCGATGCCCTTAGTCGTAAGCAACAAGCGGTTTTTTCCATGATGATATCTGAATGGAATGACCTCGAGAATTTATTCACTTGTGATATTCGAGATCGTGAATCCAATTTATGTTCATCTCTTGTTTTGTGTAGCCTTGAGGCTCATCCTTCTCTTTTGGACCGAACCTCTTTTGGCTAAACTCTATGTCAAAGAAATTGATAAATTGCATGGAGTTCCTCCTTCTATTGTTAGCGATCGTGATCTATTATTTTACTAGTGGATTTTGGTAAGGTCTTCAATAGCTTTGGGAACAAAGCTTAATTCTAACACCGCTTATCGTCCTTAATCCGATGGACAAATATAGCGTGTGGATCAAACTCTTGAAGATCTCCTTCGTGCATGTGTTCTTGATTTTGGTGGAAGTTGGGAAGATCATATTTCTCTTGTTAAGTTTTCCTATAATAATAGCTTCCAATCTAGTATTGGTATGGCAACTTTCGAAGCACTCTACGGAAGGCCATGCTGATTTCCTTCGTGTTGGCTTAAAGCAGGCGAGAAGCTTGTTTTAGGTCCAAATTTTATTGGTGTTCATTTTTTTTCACCTATGAGGGGTGTTGTGCGTTTCAGTCGATCGGGAGAGTTAACACGTCGATATGTTGGTCCATTTCCCATCACCGAACGTATTGGTTCCGTAGCTTATCGCCTTTTATTACCGGCTCAGTTTTCTACTATTTGTGACGTATTCCACGTCTCTCAACTACGGAAATGCCTTCGTGATTCCGATTTTATTCTTGAGCCCGGTGTAATTGTAGAAATTGAAGTTTCACCAAATTTGACTTATGAGCAACATTCTATTCGTATCATTGCTTAGGAGGTTAAACGCCTTCGAAATAAAGATGTTCCGCTTGTGAAAGTTTAATGGTCCTCAAATCCTAAGGATTACTCTTTGGAATCCAGAGAATTCATCGAGCGAACACATCCGAACTTACTCTCTCTTGCTCTTTTATGGTGAACTTCTCATTTCAAAATTTCTTCTTTTTGTGTTTTTATGCCTTTGTATGGTTGTTACTTTTTTTTTCTTAAAGTATTGCGAGGACGCAATTTCTTTATGGAGGGGAGTCTGTAACAACCCGCATAATTTACGATTGTATATTTAAATGTTTTATTTAAATATAGCATCGTTAGTCAGATTTAAGTCCGAAATGTCACTTTTTGCAAACAGTCGAATTGGGACTCGAGACCACTTCCATTGATTCCAAAATGGCGCTTGCGATCTTTTTGAGTATAAACATCGATATATTTGGAGTTGAGTGAAATTTTGATATTTTCATTTAGGGCTTTGGGGTTGGGTTTCAGCCTAATAACCTAACACCCAACCCATCTAATACCCTAACTCCTACTCCACTCCACTTCATTCCTTCATAACATTTCCTAACACTCTAGCTAGAGTAAAAATGGGGGAAGAGAAAGGAAATTAGAATTCCAAACCCTAGATTGATTAGGAGATATAAATTCTAGCTCCAACATCAAAGAGAAGCTTAGGTAAGCTTAGGATTTTAAATTAAAGAGAATTCTCTGGTCCCAGATTCAGTTGACTGACCTTCTGGATCAGTCGATTGAACTGTGGTTTCCAGTATTCTCAGACTAGCCCCCAAAAGGGGCAAAAATCCAAACGAGAGCGATGTTTATGTGAAAAATATAAATAAATAATTTTTCCCCTTTTGCTCTAAGAAGCAAACCAGTATTTCTCAATCAACAATGTTATCAGAATTGATTGCATTAGTAGATGTAGGCAAGGAGGCAATATGGCTTAGGAATTTATTAGTAGGAATTCTTTTATGGAAGAAGCCATCACCAACAGTCTTAATTAACTGTGATAATCAAGCTAGGATATATAATGTTTCTAATAAAACATATAACGGGAAGTCCGGACATGAAAGTCTTAGACATCAAATGATAGTACAATTACTTAAAAGTGGAGTAATCAATGTCAATTACATAGAAACAAAGAAAAACTTGGCTGATCTATTTACTAAGAATCTTCCAAAAGCTATGGTTTCTATAAATCGAAAGAAATTGGGCTAAGATCTTTGAATGAAGGTTGATCATCCTTAACAAAAACCAAACTTATGTCATGAAAAGTATAGACAAAGTTCAATGGTTGGATTCCACTTGAGATTAGGTTTATCAAAGGTTTGAGTGAACTAAGTCTCTATTTGTTCTAAAGAAAAAAGGATGAATACTTAATTAAATAAGTGATAAGTCATTATTAGCTTGATTGTTTTTAAATAAGTGCTTTCATTTAGCTCTTTTATTATCTTCATTGAATAAGCAGAATTTTAATGTTTGTTGTAAATGCTAATTACTTATTCCACCATATTTTCAATTATATCCATACGGAACATAATATGTAATTATTTTATATTTTTTAAACTATATCAAACAATTAGAAAAGTTAATCATAACGTCAATTTTGTTTTTGGTTAGTGATTTTTATCATTTACAATTTGAAGTAAAAATATGATATTTATAAAATTATTAATAAGAATGGGATGAAAAAATAAATAAATTTAAATATGTAATGTTTATGTGAAAAATATAAATAAATAATTTTTGCCCCTTTTGCTCTAAGAAGCAAACCTATATTTCTCAATCAACATTGTTATCAGAATTGATTGCCTTAGCAGATGTAGGCAAGGAGGCAATATGGCTTAGGAATTTATTAGTAGGAATTCTTTTATGGAAGAAACCATCACCAACAGTCTTAATTAACTGTGATAATCATGTTACGATATATAATGTTTCTAATAAAACATATAACGGGAAGTCTGGACATGAAAGTCTTAGACATTAAATGATAGTACAATTACTTAAAAGTGGAGTAATCAATGTCAATTACATAGAAACAAAAAAAAACTTGGCTGAACTATTTACTAAGAATTTTCCAAAAGCTATGGTTTCTCTAAATCAAAAGAAATTGGGCTAAGATCTTTGAATGAAGGTTGATCATCCTTAACAAAAACCAAACTTATGTCATGAAAAGGATAGACAAAGTTCAATGGGTACCAATAAGTTCAATTGGTAAGCATCCTCTTCTTCTTCTCCATCTCAATCTCTCTCCAATTTCAGAAATATCCTATAACCTAACTTAGGAAATATTTGCTTATTAGCTTAGATTGGAGCTTCTTGAGTTGAAGTTGAAGTGGAATTGGCCTTTCCTTTGATTTAGAGCTTCTCATTGGTTGTTTTGGGTTTAAAGGTGAGTTTTTGAACTCACATCTATGTCTATATTTTTGATAGTTGTTAGGTAGTAATTTCTAACATCGATTCCTTGTTCATTTGCATTTGAATTTAATTGGTTTGATGAATATTCCAATTTTTGGTGTTTTGAAGTCAAAACTTTAAAAATCCTATCTTTGATGTTTGAACACGTTGTTGGGGTGTATCGAAGAGCCTATAAGGCTGGGTTGTCGCTTGGCATAAATCCCTAGTCTTTGATGCTCGTCTGATCGCTTCCGTTTGGATTTTTGCCCCTTTTGGGGGCTAGGCTGAGAATAGTGGAAACCACAGTTTGTTGATTCATGAGTTTTGATTCATGACACAAGCTTCAGAGATCATACGACGAGAATACTATACGAAAGCGACAAAAAGGAGAATAACCATATATTGCACACTACAAAGGAGACAAGATTACAATCTAGATATTAGTATGAATATTTTATTTCATTGAGTCTTAGAATATTGTTAAAATCATTCCTCAAGTAGTCACACATACACACAAATTGATTTATACAAAAATAAGTGTGCACTGTGCAAATAACAGCAGGTCGGCCGATCGACCAGAAACTTCGGCCGACCGACTCTGTGACCAGTGCACAGATATGCACCATTTTATTTAGGTCTGTAAACTCAGCTGACCGGCCCAGGTTTCTCGGTCAACCGACCAGAACATAACGGCTAGTTTTCTGAAGAGGTGCAATTGTTCATGAAGAGGAATGTTCTTTAATCCAACAGATATGGACAGAACTCTTGATTGAAACTCTTCATGAAAGATTGTAACTATTCTACAACTATATAAACATATTCAATTCACTTATACAATCACCAATTCTTGTTTTAATTCTGAAATCTATTCTCTATTATTCTCTGTAAATAAAAAGCATTCATTCTCATTCAATATCACTAGAATCCTTGAATTAATTCATATACTTCGATTCTACGTGATTATCTTCCTTCTAAATCTTCACACACATACATACTCTTGAGGATTTTATTATAGGAAAGTTGTACTATCAAAAGACAATCAGTGTTATTCAGAACACATTCGTCAACAAACTATTTGTATTAAGTTGAAGTCCTCTTCGGCTGTTGAGGCGGAAAAATTCATGTTCGGCTGCTCAGGTGTCGTATACCTATTCCTCCGGGTTAAGTGAGGGGTTTAGTTTAAATCTAGAGGGTATTCTGGGACTGGACGTAGAACGGGAAGTTCGAACCAGTATAAAAATTCCTGGTGTGCTTACTTTAAATTTTTTTTACTGTTATTATTAGCTTCCGCATTTATATACCATATTACACGATCCTTGGTACTACACGTTCACTTTCATTTGGTATCAAAGCAAGGAAATCCTATAACCGTCACAAAGTTATTTGATATCTATTTCTAGTAATATGGCAACAACACATACTAACGATTTTGACACTAATACTAGTTTCACGGAGGGTCAATCAACTTCACGACCTCCACTTTTTAATGGTATAAATTATAATTATTGGTCAACTAGAATGAGAATCTATATGCAATCTAGTGGATTTGATATCTGGAATATTATACAAAGTGAGTACACAACTCCTACTGGAGAATACTCAACTTGGAGTAACACACAAAAACTAGATGCTACATCAAATGTAAAGGCTATGAATATTTTATTTTGTGCATTAGATAGAAATGAATTCAATAGAGTTAGCATGTGCACTACTGGTTATGAAATTTGGAGAACACTTAAGATAACACATGAAGGAACGAACAAAGTTAAATTAAGCAAAATTTCTATGTTGAAACATCAATTTGAAAATTTCAAAATGAGGCCAAATGAATCTATAAATGACATGTACTCTAGATTTCAGAATATTTATCATGCTTTACTATCACTAGAACAAAAGTTTACTGATTTTGATGTTGTTACAAAAATCTTAAATTCTTTAACGGACGAATGGGAAAGAAAAGATCTAGCCATTGAAGAAGCAAGCGATTTGTCAACATTAAAACCAGAGGAATTGATAGGTAATTTAATCTCCTACGAAGTAAATTTGCAGGCAAAAAGAAATGGAGCACAAGAAAAGAAAATTGTGGCATTCCAAGCAGAAAAAGATGACTCCGACTTGGATAATGAAGATATGGCAATGATCGCTAAAAATTTCAAAAAGTTTTTGAAATTCAACAAAACAAATTCAAGGGAAACCATCATCTTTGGCAATGGAATGTTATGAATGTCATAAGAAAGGACACATGAAGAAGGATTGTCCAGAGTGTAAAAAGAATAATTTCAAGAAGGACAAAACCAAACGAAAAGCTTTTTCTGTCACTTGGGACGACACTGACTCATCGTCCTCATCAGAGAGTGAAAGTGATAACGAACAAGCAAATGTGTGCTTCATGGCTTCGTTAGACGATGTAAGTGATATTACTTTTGAAGATTTAATTGAAATTAATTCTGAATTAGTAAATTTAGCAAAGCAACTTAAAAAGAAAAATAAGGAGTTACAAAGAAAGTTAGATAGAACAGTCTTAGAAGTAGATATGCTAAAAGATGAGAAGAAAATATTAGAAGAAGAACTTGAAATTTCTCAACAATCAAATTCTAACTTATCTTCTCAAATTTCGTCAATATCTGAAGAACTAGAAATTCAGAAAAATAAAAATGATGTTTTAGTTTTCGAAAATAATAGTTTAAACTCTAAGATTAAGGATTTAGAGTTAGAAAAATCTAGTCTTAAAATAAAATTTGATGATATTTCTAAAAATGTGTCTAATTTCAATAAAGGAAGAGAGAATCTTTCTAGTATACTAGAAAATTCTCAATCCTCTAACAATAAATCTGGACTAGGATTCAAGAAACAAAATAATTTTGCTAAAAGTAGGATTAATCATAATATTAAGAAAGATATTAAGAAAACAGTTTACTCAAATACTAAAACCATCAAGATATGGATTCCAAAAACAAATAATGTTTTGATAAGGAATAAACATATCAAAATGTTTATGGAAACTATTCATAATAACAAGAATTATGTTTATAAAGGGAATTCTGAACCCGTATGGGTTTGGCTTCCTAAGATCTAACTCTTAGGACCCTAAAAAGATTGGGTACCAACTTTTTATAAACTTTTTGCAGGTACCACATAAGAAGAGAGGGAAATGGATTTTAGATAGCGGTTGCTCAAAGCACATGACTGGAAACAAAGAAATGTTGTCAAACATTATATACTCAAATGGAGGAACAATCACCTTTGGAGATAACTCAAAAGGATATATCATCGGCAAAGGCGATGTTAGTAGCAACGGTACCTCTAATTTACCTCTTATTACTGATGTTTTATTAGTTAAAAATTTAAAACACAATTTATTAAGTATTAGTCAGCTATGCGATAAAGGTTTTAATATAACCTTTTCAGAAAATAAATGTAATATTTTTGATTAAAATCATAACACTATTTTTGAAGGAAAACGAGATAAAAACATCTATATGTTAAATATGAATGTTAATAATGATTCAAATTTGTGTCTAGTAGCTAAAGAAAACGATTCTTGTCTTTGGCACAAAAGATTTTGTCACATCAATTTTAATACTATCAACAAACTAGCTAAAAACAAATTAGTTAAAGGATTACCTAATATAAAATTCAAAACTAATATATTTTGTGATGCATGTAAATTAGGAAAACTAACAAAATCCTCTTTTAAATCAAAGAAAGTAATATCTACAGAAAAACCACTTGAACTGTTACACATGGATCTCTTTGGTCCAACTCAAGTGCAGTCTATTAGTCATAATAGATATGTATTTGTTATTGTAGATGATTTTTCTAGATATACTTGGATTTTCTTTTTGAAAAATAAAAGTGAAACTTTTGATAATTTTAAAGTTTTTGTTAAAAGAATTCAAAATATTAAAAGTTTGAAAATTAAAAATATAAGAAGTGATCATGGAGGAGAATTTGAAAATGAAGCTTTTGAACAATTTTGTAACAAGGTATTAACCATAATTTTTCGTTTCCTAGAACACCACAACAAAATTGAGTTGTAGAAAGGAAAAATAGAACGTTACAAGAATGTGCAAGAACTTTATTAAATGGAACCACTTTATCGAAACACTTTTGGGCAGAAGCTGTAGCTACTGCTTGTTATGTATTGAATCATGTTTCTATTCGACCAATAACTAAGAATACTCCATATGAACTTCTAAATGGAAGAAAACCAAATATTTCATATCTTAAAGTTTTTGGTTCTAAATGTTCTATTTTAAATACTAAAGATCAGCTAGGAGAATTCGATCCAAAATCCAATGAAGGAATATTCGTTGGATATTCGGAACGAAGCAAGGCTTATCGAACAACTCAAATTATTGAAGAAAGCTTACATGTTTCATTTGACGAAAATTTTAAAAATATAAATCCAATTGTTACTATTGATTCTGATGATGAAACTACTCAGAATGAAAAATTAATACAAATGAAAATTTTGAGACTCATGAAACCAATGAAAATACAAACATTACTCGTAATATAATAAAATCTCCACCTAGAATTTTACGAGATCATCCTGTGCAAAATATAATTGGAGAAGTTAATACGAATGTTAAAACCAGACATCAATTAAATCAAGTTGGTCATGTAGCTTTTCTCTCTAACATAGAACCTAAGAATATAAAAGAAGCATCAACTGATGACTACTGGATTCTTGCCATGCAAGAAGAATTAAATCAATTCGAACGAAACAAAGTTTGGGAACTCGTTCCTAGATCTAGTGATCAATCAGTCATCGGTACTAAATGGGTTTTCAAAAATAAAGCAGATGAACTTGGAAATATAACCAGGAATAAAGCTAGATTAGTTGCACAAGGATATAATCAAGAAGAAGGAATTGATTATGAAGAAACGTTTGCTCCAGTCACCCGACTTGAAGCAATACGAATCTTATTAGCTTCCGCATGCTTTCATAATTTTAAACTGTATCAAATGGATGTTAAAAGTGCATTTTTAAATGGATACATAAAAGAAAATGTTTTTGTTGAACAACCACCTCTTTTTAATCATGAAAAATTTTCGGATCATGTTTATAAACTCAAAAAGGCATTATACGGTTTAAAACAACCACCACGTGCTTGGTATGATCGTCTTAAAAGCTATTTATTAGAATCTGGTTTTGAAATTGGTAAAGTAGATCAAACGCTTTTTATTAAGAAAACTAATAAAGATATTTTAATAAGTGAATATTAGGCTTAGGTCCCAAATAAGTTTCAAAATACACAAAAACCCTAGTAAAAAAAAGTATATAAATTAGGTCCCTAAAATTAAGTTACTAAATTTCCATAATTTTTTTGGTTAATAATTGCGGAAATTTTCGTAACTTTTTGAAAAAATTGCGGAAATTTCCGCAATTTTTTGGTGAATAATTATGGAAATGTCTGCAATTTTTTGATATAATTGCATAAATGTCTGCAATTATTCACTGAATAATTGCATAACCGTATACCATTATTCAGTAACTTAATTCTAGGGACCTAATTTACAAACTTTTTTTTACTGGGGTTTTTGTGTATTTTGAAACTTATTAGGGACCTGTGCCAAACTGTCCCTTTTAATAATTCAAATATATGTTGATGATATCATTTTTGGCTCGACAAATGAAAAACCATGTCAGGAATTTTCAACTATAATGACAAATGAATTTGAAATGTCTCATATAGGAGAATTGTCATATTTTCTTGGATTACAAATTAAACAAATTGAAAATGGAATTTTTATTAATCAAGAAAAATATTGTTATAATTTAATTAAACGATTTGGTCTGGAAAACACTTCTGCTAAGCCAACTCCAATGAGCACAACTACTCATCTTGATAGAGACGAGGAGGGAAAAAGTGTTGATCAGAAGCTATATCGTAGTATGATTGGGTCTTTACTTTATTTAACATCGAGTCGACCCGATATAATGATGAGTGTTTGTTTATGTGCTCGATTTCAATCAAATCCCAAAGAGTCACATATGAGAGCAGTTAAACGCGTTATTCGTTATCTAACAAAAACCAAAGATTTCAGACTATTTTATCCGAAAGAATGTCCTTTCGAATTAGTCTCCTATAGCGATGCTGATTTTGGAGGAAGTCGGACGAATCGAAAAAGTATGAGCGGAACGTGTCATTTCATTGGACGCTCCTTAGTCTCTTGGTTTAGTAAGAAACAAAAGTGTGTTTCTTTATCGACGTGTGAAGCAGAATATATATCTGATGCTTTGGCATGTGCACAAATCGTATATATGCAACAAACACTACAAGATTTTAATTGTCATCTTGAAAAATCTATAATTTATTGTGACAATACTAGTGCAATAAATCTTTCTAAAAATCCAGTCAATCACTCACGAACAAAACACATCTATATTCGTCATCACTTTCTTCGTGATTGTTTTGAAAAAGGATTAATAAATTTAGAATTTATCAATACTGAAAATCAAATTGCTGATATTTTTACTAAACCGCTAAATGAAATTATTTTTATAAAACTTAGACGTGATTTAGGTATAATGTCGTTTAAAGAATTATGAATAAAAATACTAAAAAAAATATCAAAAAACAAGAAATGTTTTATTTCTGACCAAAGCGGAACTCGAACTCATGACCTCTGACTTGCTTGTTAGATGTTGTGTTATAGCTACTTGAGCTATGGGTGTTTCTTGTTTTAGTTCTCTTTAAAGTTTGTTTTATCTGTTTTGCTTTCAGAAAAACTAAATTTAGTTCTTATCTTATAAATCATACATTTACAAACAATTTTATTCTTAAACTTCTGTGATCATATTTAAAATTACTTCCTATCCACTAATTTTTCAGCAAACAATATGTTTATATATACTATGCTTATCTTCCAAAACATATACTAAGAAATTTTTTAAAACAAAACTTGAAAAAAATGTCTTCAAACAATGACTACTATAATTCCGAAAACTCCCATCTATCATACACATCTCCGGACGATGATGGTTCTGACCGCATCCCTGAAAATGGCCCATATCCTACCTTTCCCATGCCTAAACGTGTCCTTGACTTCTCTTCTCCGGATAAAGACCCACAACATGGGTGGAAACCATGGGAAGATTCCCATACAGGCTATACACCTAAAAAGAAAAAAAAGGAAGAATACGATGGTAATATCTCCAACCACCAAACAAAAAATTGATGAAATTCAACACTACCAACGACAACAAATGGATATGCAACGGGAACTCTACTATGAACAAAAAGTCACGGCAAGACGTTTAAGTTTTCTAGAAAAGATTGCCATGAAAATTTGTTCATCAAAGAAGGATGAAGTTGCTGAACCTTCTTATAGACCCTCATCCTTTTCAAACCCTGTTCAAACTCCAATAACTCCAAGATGGTCACCTATAGAAGATGTTCCGTCCCCAAACTCATGGGAACGTAGATTTTAATAGAACGGTGGCTAAAATTTTTTTTGCATATATATATATGTTGTTGTTTTTCAATAAAATGTATAAATATAGTGCAATGATTATAAAATTTATATTTCTATAATTGTTTTTGAAAAACAGCATAATAGTGCATTTCTAACAGGGTCGGTCGACCGAAGACCCTGATTCGGTCAGCCGAACCCTTCCCGAGAGTTTCAGCAACTTTCAGATTACCATATCGGTCAGCCGAGCCAGACTTCCGGTCGACCGAGCGTATAAAACTACTGTTTATATTCCTTTTTAACACCCCATCCATTCACTTTTTCAACCTAACTCTTCACTCTTACTTTCCCAATTACAGTTTTTTAACCTAGCCCCCATTAAAACTTCTCAAATTTTTAATCTTTTCTTCCAAAAACAAATGGCTCCTAAGAAAAAATCAAAGACAACCGGTGGCTCATCTTCATCTACTCCAGTGGATACTCAAATTGCTTCATGGTTAGTTAATGATGTAGCTCTTCAAAGATGGATACAACTTCAAGATGCCAAAATCTTTGAAGAATCATTTGTAAGTTATCCTGACTTTGCTTCCTACGGTATTGAAAATGCCGCCCTTGAGAGTGGTCTTGATACATTCCTTGACCATAGGAAAAATAACTTGAAAATCAATCATATTATGGTCAAGTTATTTCTAGCAAACCTCAACCTTGTAAATCCACCGAGAAACACTGAAAATTGTATTTGGACATCGGTTTGTGGAACTTCTATTTTCCTTTCCATTGATCGAATTAACCACATTTTGGATGCTAGACCGGGTGGTATCTCATTACACGATGTAGATTGTAACATATCAACTCGTGACCGGATAAGCCATCTATTTTTCGAAGATGATGCACCGGATTTTAGAAAAACATCATCGCTTAGACCGAAAGCTCGACTCCTTCATCGATTCATGATGAAATCTTTAGATCCTAGAGGTGGTTTATATCATCTCGTATATCCCGAAAATTTTAAAGCATTGTATGCTATTTGTAGGAAAATACGAGTTAATTGGTGTAATACCCCAAAATTTTGTGAAAAATCATTTTTGTAAAATGATTTAATTTTTGAAATATTTAGATTTAAATATGGTGAAATTTCTGGAATAAATAGTGTGCAAGTATATGTGTGCACGTGCACACTGAAATGGCACAAGGAAGAACTCCAGAATTCTTGGATTTAAAACAAGAATTAAAAAGCAATCCAGACATGATTTTGCAACATGGATATTTGATTTCTGGAATTATATGGATCATCTTAGAAAATAAGAAAAGTAAGTTTTACTTTAAATCAGTAAACAAATTTTATTTAAAACCCAGAAAAGAAAATTATATATATATATTTGTAAACCTGTATACATATAGGTGCATATGCTTCTGAAATTAAAAAGGAATTAAATAAGCCTAGATAAGATATGTATACAAATATATATATTTTTAAGTACTGAAAAGTATATATATATATATAAGCAAGTGAAACTATAACATTAAAATGACATGAAATGTGATACAAGTCAATATGCTTGAGTAGGCAAAAATAGCAAAGGGGATTCTCAGGGATAATTGAAAAATAAAATAGGATAGTCACACTTTTAACATGACTAGGTGAGTGGCCATTTTCTGAAAAGTAAAAGAAAGAAAATGCAGCCTTTAAATTGGTTAATATGGCCGGGGTATTATGAATGAAAAATGCATGATGCTAGCCAGGACAGAAATGGAATTCTGTTTTAACAAAACCCTAGTGGAAAGATGTATATAAATAGGCAGTTTTAGCCAGTAGAATTATTTTACCCCGAGCTGCACAAAAAATAAGAAAGGAAGAAAAATATTGGAAGGAAGAAGAAAACACTCATACAAGGATTTTCTGGATTAATAAGAAGAAATATTTAGGTGAGTAATCTCACTGGGTTCATGGCATTAAGACCTGAGTTGAGGCAGCCACTTTTTGCCATTTATATATATAGTCTGGTTTTGATGTATATGATTTCATCAATGCTTTTTGGATGTCTTATTTTAGATCTGATATGATTTAATATGGATGATTTTGATGATCTCTGATTGGTTGAGACATTTGTCTTTGGATGTGTATCATACTGTTTTATTTATACTCATAAATGTTGAAGTCTAGGATCTTAAAAATTATATAGAGAATACTCTCAACTGTTATAGATCTATGGCATGGAAACTTTACAAAAATTGTTGGGAGCTGCATTATACTTGGTATAAGTGCTGAGGCTTGAAAAGAAAAATGTTAAGGGTGCAATAGAAATTTTCTAAGTGCTGAGCCCTTGATCAAATCAAAAAAAAAAAAAAAGAAACTCACAAGCTAAAATTATGATTGAACCAGACCTTGAATCTGAATCAATCATAAAGGCTTGCAGATCAATATAACATGCCATGCCTCTTTTTATAGTTGAAAATATTCTTATATTTTACCAAGATCAAGACATATTGACCCCATTTAGGAAATAACTGTCTGCTTATTTCTGAGGAGAATTATGCTAGGAAAGATTATGGATGTTTCCATGTTTGCAGTGACATGTTCACTTAGCATATTTGATGATAGGATTTAAGACAATACACTAGTAAATAAACTAGGGAAGGGAAGGCCAAGAAGACTGCTGGAATGCTTGTCATATTTGAAGTATGCAAGTTGGCACATGGTTTGTTTAAGCCCTGAGATCTTTGTGCAATGATGTGAATTAGTTCATTGCAATGTGTCCCAGTGATTCCTTAATAGCAGATGAGGCAGGGATTTAAATTGAATAATACAACCTGTAAATGAAGAAATAGGAATATGGATATTTCTTAGGTTGAATGGTATGGAACCAAGATGGTTCCAGTGAATGCAATTGTTGCAAATAGATAATTATGTTTGCATGATTATGTATGCAAGTGTAAGAATGATAAATGAATATATCATACCTGAACCAACTTAATTATACTATGTTAAAATAATGGATTGCAGAAATTTGCTTAAATAACAAGTTAGTACCCTTATATTCTCTATTGCTTAATATCATGAATGTATTGATGTTACTCATACCAGATCATAGATCTGACCCTTGTTTGCTCATGGCATATGGGGTGTCTCATTTTAAAATGAGGCAGCCACTCATGCTCTTTCAGGTAACCCAGGCACTAAGTAAAAATGAAGTTATGGCTATTATGGAGGAGTGAATGAACATGCTAGCTAGTTTCAATAAGAGCTTAAATTGATTATATCTGCATGTATTCAGGAAAAATTTTATGTTTCTAAGATTTCCAGTCATGTATTAAATATTTTATGGTTAGTGATCAAGTTGCCCTTATGTTCTGTAAAGTGTCAGGTTAAATTTGTTGTTCTATTGAAATTGTTGTGTGTTAAGGTTTGATTTGTTTTTGAAGTAGTGTCTGAAACATAAACAAGAAAAATATGCTCAAGTATCAGCTATAAAAATCTGGTAAGAAATATACAATTATGTGAGCTACTGTTTTGCATAATTTATATATATGTATTAGCTAATCTTGAGACATAACAGAGCACTGAGTTTTAGAATAAAATCTGGATTTAGCAAGAAGTAAACTTAAGAGGATTCTATTTTCTTTTTACTGAAATGCTTTGTAAATAAGTTTGAATTCATTTCTGAATTGTATTGAGAAAAGTAAAATGTTTTTAAAAGCTTCAGACAGAATGCAATGAATGGTATCTCCATTGCTTTGAACTAGTGTGTAGCAGATACAGGATTCATGAGTTAACCAGCTTCAAATAAATGAAGTATTGGTTGATCATGATAGATTGTATTCTGAAAATAAAAATGCATTTCAAAAGCTTAATACATTTAGGAATTGTTTCACCCAGTTTTCTAGAAAATGAGCAAGGATATTGACATGTACATGTATATCTGTGTACATGTTGATATCTGGGCAAAAATATAAACATAAATTCCTAGAACAGTTGTAGGAATGGATTTCAAAAATAATAAAGTAAGAAATATTGTTTTGTATGTTAGATTATAGGCAAAAAAAAAATTAAACATATATGTGCAGATATAGGTAGATATCAGATTTCAAACCATACAGGAGAAAAAAAAACAAAAATTGTGTTTGAACCGACCAGCATAGCACTCGAACTCGTGACCTTTCATGTATAAGTTAGGCGCGTTTCCATTACGCCTAGATGTTGCTTGTGTTCACTTAGGATCCACTTTCTTTTAACCTGAGTTTGATACTATCCAGACTTTAACACAATCATCCATATTATAAGCTTGCTTTCCACTGATTATTACTTGATCATTTCTTAATTATAATGACAGACTAAAGTACATGTTTCCAGTGGATTTTATGGCCAAAAATCAGGATACAATAATTAATCTGAATTGCTAAAAATCTAAATCAAACAGAATGTTCTTGTACAAAAAAATAAAGTATATACTCTGAATTTGAACAAAAGGAACACATACATCTTCATATGTGTGTGTATGTTATTAGATATACACTGATATATTTATATTGGTAAGTTATTTTGATCCTGGATATATTTTGTTTATTGGAGAAAGAAAATGACCTTGGAAAATATATTTGTAATGAATGATATATCTATATATCATCTCTAAAAAAAAGTCCTTATGAAATTAGGGTGGAAATAGGAGGGTCATTTCAGTTGGTATCAGAGCACTTGGTTGCATTGATTGTTAAGTATTATAGAAATGTATTATGTCTGTTTGTTTTGGATGAAATAATTTAGATAAGAAATTAGAAATTATAGAAGTACTCATAATATACTTATACCATTTACCCAGAATTTAGTTTGCAGACCATGGTAGGAAGAGGATCTCATCACAATGCAGGACCCAGTGCACCTCAAATGCTTGATATGCAAGAATTTGTGAGGGTTTTAAGAGATGGAATTGGGCATAGGCCTGAGAACCCACATGAAGAGCTTTCAAAACTACTGAAGACTTATTCCAATTTTGGAGGCAGGAGTTTTGAAGGAACTGAGAGTGTGATGGAAATTCAAGCATGGTTGAGAACACTTGATAGGATTTTCAATGACATGCAGTTGGATGACCAAAGGAAGAGGCAAGTAGCTTCAAGACAAATGAAAGGGGTAGCTTTAAGCTGGTGGGAGGTGATCATAGCTGGAAGAAATGAAAATGAAATCACTTGGAATCAGTTCAAGGAGATGTTGGAGGCAAGATTTGTACCAGCATCAGCCAAGACCATTTTGCTTGAAGAATTTATCAAACTTAGGCAGGGAACTTTGAATGTCACTGAATACACTCAAAAGTTTGAGGGGCTATCCAATTATGGAGCAATGCTAGTGGCAGATGAAGCATCCAAAAATGATAGGTATATAAAAGGACTGAACCCAGGACTTAGCAGAGCTATGCTACCATATGCAGATAGAACATTTGATCAAGTAATTGATCTGGCCTTGAAACTGGAACAACATGACAAAGAAAGAGAGAAATATAGGAATTTTAAGAGCAACAACAAGAAGGATAAGGGAAGATATCACCCTTATGATAAAAAGAAGGAGGAGGCAGACAACAGGAAGAGTAAAGATACAAAAGCCAATGATACTAAGAAGAAATTGGTTTGCCATCATTGTGGAAAAGAAGGACACATCAAACCAAGGTGCCCAGAGTTAAAAGGAGAAGCCTTCAAATGCTACCTATGTGGGAAAGAGGGGCATATGAAGAGGAACTGTCCTGAGAATAGACAGCAAGGGAAATTGGCAACTTTGGAAGGAAAAGGCAAATCTGCAGTGAAAATTGATGCTGAAAATCATGGCCAAGTGGAAGGTACATTACTCATTTGTGCCATACCCATACCAGTAGTATATGATACTGGAGCAACACACTCTTTGATTTCCTATGAAGTAGTTAAAGTATTAAAATTAAACTGCATATTGGTTGAAACCCCATTGCTTGTACAAAGCCCCCTAGGGAGTTCTAGTGTTTTGAACATGAATTGTGTGGATGTAGAGTTAAACATAGGAGGAAATATTTTTATTTCCAATTTATATGTTTTAAATTACCCAAATATAGGAGTTATATTGGGGGTAGATTGGTTAAGGCAATTTAAAGCCATAATTAATTTAGACTCATCCACCATATCATTGCAAAATTCTAGAGGCCAGAGGATCACAGTTCTATGTGAAGTAGCTAAGGAAGGGAAATTGTACCATTTAGTTGACTTAGAAAAAGATCTGAGTGAACTAACAATTGAAGAAATTCCCATAGTTAATGAATACTTGGATGTGTTTGGGGAAGTTAAGGGTGTTCCACACCACAGACCAGTTGAGTTCCAAATTAATCTCATTCCAGGAGCAAGTCCAATAATCAAGAAACCTTATAAAATGGGGCCAAGTGAACTGAAAGAATTGAAAAATCAGTTGGAAGAATTAGAAGGCAAGGGATTTATAAGGCCAAGCAATTCCTGCTGGGGTTCTCCAGTAGTGTTTGTAAGAAAACATGATGGTACCTTGAGAATGTGCATAGATTACAGGGAACTAAATAAAGTAACCATCAAGAATAAATACCCATTGCCTAGAATAGATGATCTCTTTGACCAACTCAGTGAAGCTAAAATATTTTCTAGGCTAGACTTAGCATCAGGATTCCATCAAATGAAGGTTGAAGACTCAAGTGTTAAGTATACTGCATTTAACACAAGATATGGCTTATATGAATTTTTGGTTATGCCATTTGGTTTGACAAATGCTCCTTCATATTTTGTTGATTTAATGAATAGAATATTTAGAGATTATTTAGACAAGTTTGTACTGATTTTTATTGATGACATTTTGATTTATTCTAAGACAGTGGAAGAGCATAAAAATCATTTGCATTTAGTTTTGTCAAGACTAAGGGAAAATGATTTAAAGGCAAAATTTTCAAAATGTGCATTTTGGAAAGAAGAAGTGCATTTCCTTGGGCATGTTATCTCTGCCAAAGGAATATCAGTAAACCCTAACAAGGTAGTGGCAATCCAAGCATGGAAAAGGCCTAGCACCATCAGTGAGATTCGATCATTTATGGGGATGGCAGGATATTATAGGAGATTTATAAAAGATTTCTCAAAAATATCATCACCACTTACCAATTTAACTAGAAAGAACCAAGCCTTTGTATGGACAGAAAAATGTGAGCAAGCTTTTATCAAAATAAAGGAAGCTCTGATTAATGCACCAGTATTGAGAGTGCCAGAAGGAAATGAAAATTTGGTTGTGTACACTGATGCAAGTGGCTCTGGGTTAGGGGTTGTGTTGATGCAGCAAGACCAGGTGGTAGCCTATGCATCTAGGCAATTAAAGCCACATGAAACCAGGTATGCAACCCATGATCTTGAACTAGCAGCAGTTGTGTATGCTTTGAAACTTTGGAGACATTATTTGTTAGGTGCCAAATTCATTTTGTACACTGATCATAAGGCACTGAAATATTTATTCTCACAAAAAGATTTGAACATGAGGCAACATAGATGGGTAGAGTTCCTAGCTGCCTATGATCTAGATATACTGTATACACCAGGCAAGGCAAATAAAGTTGCAGATGCCTTGAGTAGACAACATGCCAAAGTAGCCATGTTGATGATGGAAGAGTTTAGGGATTTTTCTATACTTACTGATTTGGAAATTGAGGAAAACGGTAAGGTACAAATGATGTCCATTGAAGAAGGTAAAGGTAAAGGAAAATTAAGTATGATATCTCTGCAATCAGATTTACTTCTTAAGATTGGGAAAATGCAGGAACAAGACCTAAACATGGTGGAAAAGAAAATGCTCATATCAAAAGGGGAGGAAGTAATAAATTATCAAGTTGACAAAAATGGTTATTTAAGGAATAAAAATAGGATATGTGTTCCAGAAAATATAGAATTGAAGGAGGAAATATTAAATGAGTACCATAGGAGTAAGTACTCCATACACCCAGGTAGCACCAAGATGTATCAAAATTTGAAAAGAAATCTTTGGTGGAAGGGGATGAAGTCAGATGTGGCCAGATATGTTGCAAGGTGCATGACTTGCCAACAAGTCAAGGCAGAGACACAAAGGCCATCAGGACTATTGCAACCCCTTAGTATACCACAGTGGAAGTGGGAGGATATATCTATGGATTTCATAGATGGTCTTCCTAGATCTAAGAAGGGAAACACAAGTATATGGGTGATAGTGGATAGGCTAACTAAGGTAGCACATTTTATCCCAGTTAAAACAGAAAGAAATGCTCCAAAATTGGCTCAAATATTCATGAAAGAGGTAGTAAGGTTGCATGGCATACCCAAAACCATTGTGAGTGATAGGGATACCATCTTCACCTCAAGATTTTGGAAAAGTTTTCAAGAGGCCATGGGGAGTGAATTGTGCTTAAGCACTGCCTACCATCCACAATCAGATGGTCAAACTGAGGTGGTGAACAAAGTCTTAGAGGATTTGTTGAGAGCATGTACACTGGACTTTGGAGGCAACTAGGAAGACCACCTCCATCTAGCTGAATTCACATACAATAACAGTTACCAAAGCACCATAGGGATGGCACCATTTGAAGCCTTATATGGCAAGCCATGTTTATCACCTATATGCTGGGTAGAGGCTGGAGAAAGGGCTATTCTTGGACCTGAATATGTTAAAGAAACTACAGAGAAAATTGGGTTAATAAGAAAAAGAATAGCAGCAGCTCAAGATAGGCAAAAGAAATTTGCAGATAGGAAGAGAAAGCAAGTGGAATATGAAGTGGGAGACTTTGTTTTCATCAAGATTTCACCTATGAAGAAAGTCATGAGATTTGGCAAGCAAGGTAAGCTCACACCAAGGTATGTTGGACCCTATGAAATTCTGGAAAGAATTGGTTCATTGGCTTACAAATTAGAGCTACCAGAGGAAATGAAAGCAATGCATAATGTTTTTCATGTGTCCCAACTTAGAAGATGGGTACATGATAAAGAAGACATTTTGGAAGAGCCTACCAGAATTCAAATAAATCCTGACTTGGTTTATGAAAAAGAACCAGTGGGGATTATAGCCAAGGAAGAAAAGAAATTAAGGATCAAAACCTTGAAACTAGTTAAGATCCAGTGGAGTAGTGATCCTAATGACTGCACATGGGAGTTAGAGGATAAGATTAGAAGGGATTATCCTAAGCTTTTTGCAAATTAAAAGGTAATTTTTTTTTTCTGGAAAAATTTTTGTTATGCATGGTTGATATGGTTGAATTTGTTTGCTTATGCATATGTTTGATAAGTTTTCAGAAAAGAAAATGATGCTTGTTATAAATGTTAGAAAAATTGTGAGGACACAATTCCTAAAAGGAGGGGTGAATGTAATACCCCAAAATTTTGTGAAAAATCATTTTTGTAAAATGATTTAATTTTTGAAATATTTAGATTTAAATATGGTGAAATTTCTAGAATAAATAGTGTGCAAGTATATGTGTGCACGTGCACACTGAAATGGCACAAGGAAGAACTCCAGAATTCTTGGATTTAAAACAAGAATTAAAAAGCAATACAGACATGATTTTGCAACATGGATATTTGATTTCTGGAATTATATGGATCATCTTAGAAAATAAGAAAAGTAAGTTTTACTTTAAATCAGTAAACAAATTTTATTTAAATCCCAGAAAAGAAAATTATATATATATATTTGTAAACCTGTATACATATAGGTGCATATGCTTCTGAAATTAAAAAGGAATTAAATAAGCCTAGATAAGATATGTATACAAATATATATATTTTTAAGTACTGAAAAGTATATATATATATATATATATATATAAGCAAGTGAAACTATAACATTAAAATGACATGAAATGTGATACAAGTCAATATGCTTGAGTAGGCAAAAATAGCAAAGGGGATTCTCAGGGATAATTGAAAAATAAAATAGGATAGTCACACTTTTAACATGACTAGGTGAGTGGCCATTTTCTGAAAAGTAAAAGAAAGAAAATGCAGCCTTTAAATTGGTTAATATGGCCGGGGTATTATGAATGAAAAATGCATGATGCTAGCCAGGACAGAAATGGAATTCTGTTTTAACAAAACCCTAGTGGAAAGATGTATATAAATAGGCAGTTTTAGCCAGTAGAATTATTTTACCCCGAGCTGCACAAAAAATAAGAAAGGAAGAAAAATATTGGAAGGAAGAAGAAAACACTCATACAAGGATTTTCTGGATTAATAAGAAGAAATATTTAGGTGAGTAATCTCACTGGGTTCATGGCATTAAGACCTGAGTTGAGGCAGCCACTTTTTGCCATTTATATATATAGTCTGGTTTTGATGTATATGATTTCATCAATGCTTTTTGGATGTCTTATTTTAGATCTGATATGATTTAATATGGATGATTTTGATGATCTCTGATTGGTTGAGACATTTGTCTTTGGATGTGTATCATACTGTTTTATTTATACTCATAAATGTTGAAGTCTAGGATCTTAAAAATTATATAGAGAATACTCTCAACTGTTATAGATCTATGGCATGGAAACTTTACAAAAATTGTTGGGAGCTGCATTATACTTGGTATAAGTGCTGAGGCTTGAAAAGAAAAATGTTAAGGGTGCAATAGAAATTTTCTAAGTGCTGAGCCCTTGATCAAATCAAAAAAAAAGAAGAAGAAACTCACAAGCTAAAATTATGATTGAACCAGACCTTGAATCTGAATCAATCATAAAGGCTTGCAGATCAATATAACATGCCATGCCTCTTTTTACAGTTGAAAATATTCTTATATTTTACCAAGATCAAGACATATTGACCCCATTTAGGAAATAACTGTCTGCTTATTTCTGAGGAGAATTATGCTAGGAAAGATCATGGATGTTTCCATGTTTGCAGTGACATGTTCACTTAGCATATTTGATGATAGGATTTAAGACAATACACTAGTAAATAAACTAGGGAAGGGAAGGCCAAGAAGACTGCTGGAATGCTTGTCATATTTGAAGTATGCAAGTTGGCACATGGTTTGTTTAAGCCCTGAGATCTTTGTGCAATGATGTGAATTAGTTCATTGCAATGTGTCCCAGTGATTCCTTAATAGCAGATGAGGCAGGGATTTAAATTGAATAATACAACCTGTAAATGAAGAAATAGGAATATGGATATTTCTTAGGTTGAATGGTATGGAACCAAGATGGTTCCAGTGAATGCAATTGTTGCAAATAGATAATTATGTTTGCATGATTATGTATGCAAGTGTAAGAATGATAAATGAATATATCATACCTGAACCAACTTAATTATACTATGTTAAAATAATTGATTGCAGAAATTTGCTTAAATAACAAGTTAGTACCCTTATATTCTCTATTGCTTAATATCATGAATGTATTGATGTTACTCATACCAGATCATAGATCTGACCCTTGTTTGCTCATGGCATATGGGGTGTCTCATTTTAAAATGAGGCAGCCACTCATGCTCTTTCAGGTAACCCAGGCACTAAGTAAAAATGAAGTTATGGCTATTATGGAGGAGTGAATGAACATGCTAGCTAGTTTCAATAAGAGCTTAAATTGATTATATCTGCATGTATTCAGGAAAAATTTTATGTTTCTAAGATTTCCAGTCATGTATTGAATATTTTATGGTTAGTGATCAAGTTGCCCTTATGTTCTGTAAAGTGTCAGATTAAATTTGTTGTTCTGTTGAAATTGTTGTGTGTTAAGGTTTGATTTGTTTTTGAAGTAGTGTCTGAAACATAAACAAGAAAAATATGCTCAAGTATCAGCTATAAAAATCTGGTAAGAAATATACAATTATGTGAGCTACTGTTTTGCATAATTTATATATATGTATTAGCTAATCTTGAGACATAACAGAGCACTGAGTTTTAGAATAAAATCTGGATTTAGCAAGAAGTAAACTTAAGAGGATTCTATTTTCTTTTTACTGAAATGCTTTGTAAATAAGTTTGAATTCATTTCTGAATTGTATTGAGAAAAGTAAAATGTTTTTAAAAGCTTCAGACAGAATGCAATGAATGGTATCTCCATTGCTTTGAACTAGTGTGTAGCAGATACAGGATTCATGAGTTAACCAGCTTCAAATAAATGAAGTATTGGTTGATCATGATAGATTGTATTCTGAAAATAAAAATGCATTTCAAAAGCTTAATACATTTAGCAATTGTTTCACCCAGTTTTCTGGAAAATGAGCAAGGATATTGACATGTACATGTATATCTGTGTACATGTTGATATCTGGGCAAAAATATAAACATAAATTCCTAGAATAGTTGTAGGAATGGATTTCAAAAATAATAAAGTAAGAAATATTGTTTTGTATGTTAGATTATAGGCAAAAAAAATTAAACATATATGTGCAGATATAGGTAGATATCAGATTTCAAACCATACAGGAGAAAAAAAACAAAAATTGTGTTTGAACCGACCAGCATAGCACTCGAACTCATGACCTTTCATGTATAAGTTAGGCGCGTTTCCATTACGCCTAAATGTTGCTTGTGTTCACTTAGGATCCACTTTCTTTTAACCTGAGTTTGATACTATCCAGACTTTAACACAATCATCCATATTATAAGCTTGCTTTCCACTGATTATTACGTGATCATTTCTTAATTATAATGACAGACTAAAGTACATGTTTCCAGTGGATTTTATGGCCAAAAATCAGGATACAATAATTAATCTGAATTGCTAAAAATCTAAATCAAACAGAATGTTCTTGTACAAAAAAAATAAAGTATATACTCTGAATTTGAACAAAAGGAACACATACATCTTCATATGTGTGTGTATGTTATTAGATATACACTGATATATTTGTATTGGTAAGTTATTTTGATCCTGGATATATTTTGTTTATTGGAGAAAGAAAATGACCTTGGAAAATATATTTGTAATGAATGATTTATCTATATATCATCTCTAAAAAAAAAGTCCTTATGAAATTAGGGTGGAAATAGGAGGGTCATTTCAATTGGTCACAACTTCTTATGGATGAATTTCTCTCTTTTAACCAAGGAAAGATGTTCCATATTTATTATGGTGAATACATAATGAGATTGATCAATAGTTTCGTCATCAATGCTCCGGAATCCGAAACCTCCAAAGTCCATATTTTTTATTCACGGACCATAAAGTTAATGAAATTACCTGATGTTCCACCTCGATTTATTAGATTTGAGCAATGGAGTGATACTCCGAGAGAACAAATACGTCGTAGATATTCTACACCTCAACCATCTACTCATGCTATGGAACGTATAACCCGCCAATCCTCAATTCAACGACCAACTCCCGGAATGAATACAGAAGCAGCCATTGATATTTTGGCACAAAATCAACTAGCCTTGGATGCCCGGCTACGCAAAATTGATGGTCGTTTCAAGAAAATTAAGGGCTTCTTCGTGAATTTATGGGATGCCTTATCATGTACTTCCGAAGCCGGTGCCTCTTTTGTTGCTCCCGGAAAAAGACCCGCACCAAATTTTTCTTGGTCTACTTCAGATAACACAAGTTCTGGTACATCAGGAACTCATGCTCCTCACACTCAAAGACATGGTAAGGAACATGTTCCTCCGAAAGAAAATATTCGTCTAGAATTTTGGGATTCCGATGATGATGAGGAGTAATCGTATTATTTTACAATTTAAATTCAAGAATTTCTTTATGAACAATATGTTTTTTATTAAATGTTGTGTATTTAGCAAACATCTTTAATTATTCATATTTTGGTTTGAATATGTAATATTTAAAATTCAATGATTCACATTTCTTTTACAAATTACATCTAGTAAGTATTCCTTTTTGTCGATGACAAAGGGGGAGAAATGTATGAAAGCTAACATATTTTTTGCAGAAAAGAAGCCATATATTCAGGGGGAGAATTATAATATAGATAAGTTCTACTTCGTCACATAAGTATTGTCATCAATCAAAAAGGGGGAGAATGTTTATTCATGAGTTTTGATTCATGACACAAGCTTCAGAGATCATACGACGAGAATACTATATGAAAGCGATAAAAAGGAGAATAACCATATATTGCACACTACAAAGGAGACAAGACTACAATCTAGATATTAGTATGAATATTTTATTTCATTGAGTCTTAGAATATTGTTAAAATCATTCCTCAAGTAGTCACACATAAACACAAATTGATTTATACAAAAATAAGTGTGCACTGTGCAAATAACAGCAGGTCGGCCGACCGACCAGAAACTTCGGCCGACCGACTCTGTGTCCAGTGCACAGATATGCATCGTTTTATTTATGTCTATAAACTCAGCTGACCGGCCTAGGTTTCTCGGTCAACCGACCAGAACATAACGGCTAGTTTTCTGAAGAGGTGAAATTGTTCCTGAAGAGGAATGTTCTTTAATCCAACAGATATGGACACAACTCTTGATTGAAACTCTTCATGAAAGATTGTAACTATTCTACAACTATATAAACATATTCAATTCACTTCTACAATCACCAATTCTTGTTTTAATTCTGAAATCTATTCTCTATTATTCTCTGCAAATAAAAAGCATTCATTCTCATTCAATATCACTAGAATCCTTGAATTAATTCATATACTTCGATTCTACGTGATTATCTTCCTTCTAAATCATCACACACATACATACTCTTGAGGATTTGATTATAGGAAAGTTGTACTATCAAAAACAATCGGTGTTATTCAGAACACATTCATCAACAAACTATTTGTATTAAGTTGAAGTCCTCTTTGGCTGTTGAGGCAGAAAAATTCATGTTCGGCTGCTCAGGTGTCATATACCTATTCATCCGGGTTAAGTGAGGGGTTTAGTTTAAATCCAGAGGGTATTCTGGGACTAGACATAGAACGGGAAGTTCGAACCAGTATAAAAATTCCTGGTGTGCTTACTTTAATTTTTATTTTACTGTTATTATTAGCTTCCGCATTTATATACCATATTACACGATCCTTGGTACTACATGTTCACTTTCACAGTTCAGTCGACTGAACCGAAGGTCAGTCGATTGAATTTGGGACTAGAAAATTCTCTGGCCCTGTATCAGTCGACTGACCTTTAGGTTCAGTCGATTGAAACTTGGAACCAAATGTTCCTTGCCTTGTATCAGTCGACTAAACCAGAAGGTCAGTCGACTGAACCAGGAACACGAGAGTTTCTAGCCTTGTATTAGTCGACTGACTTTCTGGTTCAGTCGACTGAATCTGTGAAATTTGCTTTTTGACTATTTTAGGCAGTTTCGTGCGGGTTTCCGATTTTTAATCGATTTTTGATGATCCGAATTGTTGTTATCATTTATCGACTTTGATGACTTCTTTTTCGGGATTTTTGGGAATATCCATTTTGATGTATTCGGTATCGATTTTTATGGTTTTAATTCACGTCGTCGAAAGTGGGTTTTGGTGATTGATTGTTTCTACAATCATTTAAGTGATTTGTCACTTTAAAATACAAAGGTTTCTATATTAGTAGTAAATATTCAAACTCTTTCACAAAGATGATTCCAACTCTATTTTTAATACAAATCTCGTTTATAAAAACCGTTTTCCAATCTATTAGTATATACAAACCTTTACCTCATTCGTACGAGAAATCCAATTAAACGACTTAGCAAAACAAGTGGATGAAACGCATGCGTTTACTTTGTCGGTTAATTCTTAGACTTGTTCGATTGAAATCTTGTGACAATTTTTGAGTGGAAATCTACAATCTGTTCGTAAATATTTAAGTTAAGCAAGTGGTTATGGGACATGAAGCTAAACTCATTTATTTACTAGCTCAGTGTAATATACACTTATCGATCAATTATGATCCTTTATTGATTTAGACTAGCGATGTGCGATGTCTCTTTGTCCGCGTGGGGGGGACTGTACCCCCTTTGGAGGAGTTTCGGCTCATAGTCTGCAAATGCAGACTATACCCTGTTTGGAGGAGTTTCATCTCATAGTCCGCAATGGCGGACTATACCCCGTTTTGAGGAGCTTTGGCTCATAGGAGGAGCTTTGGCTCATTGTCCGCAAGGAGGGACTATACCCTGTTTGGAGAAGCTTCGGCTCATAGGAGGAGCTTTGGCTCATTGTCCGCAAGGGGGGACTATACCCTGTTTGGAGGAGCTCCGTCTCATTTGTGACACACGTGTTGGTGAGTTTTCATGCTCCCTTTTGTGATAGGCCTTCCCCCTTTGTGATTTCTGGATTTCTGGTAGTTGATTTCTTGAATTTGTGTTTCTCCAATTTTCATGGATTGCATTGATAATATCTATCAATATTTGTGTTTTGGTGAATAATTTAAAGAATACGATTCTTTTTGGATGTTTGAGATATTTGAGATATTGTGTGATTTTTGTTGTTACCTTATGTATACTTGGCATAGTATGGCATTTTTGTTATCATACGTTTTTGGTCATATCTCTTATCCTATCTTATTTTATATGATATTTATAGCTAGACTGATCCGTTTATTATTATTTTTTCTTAAATAATAATCGGGTCAGACCGAGGTATTTCATGTGCTCCTGCTTGACTTCTTATCAGGGTCCGTCACTTGACTTTTGGCTAACTACTTTAGCATAGTAGTGTTTGTTAGTATACATTTGAGATAGAGACTCCTTGATGTATACTTATTCTTTTGTCTAGCTCTTGTATCTATTCTTTTGTGATGTAGTGGATCTTGTTTGACCACTACTTTGATGTACACTTCTATGTGTTATATTCAAATCTATTTCCGCCTTTGTGATATGCATATCTGTGACTGATTTGTGTTATGTTTATTTCTATATTTGTTTCCGAAGTCCACATAGCCACTATGTGGTAGCTTTGAGTTTGTATTTGATATGTCGGATTTCCTCTTGAAATGAAATGTAAGTTATATTATCTGACATATCGGTACTCGCACAAAGAAATTACACAGATAGTCGCTCCTCAACAACCTTATTCTTCATGCTAGTCGACAGCATTACCCCGTAGTGTCCTTGGCTAGTGTGAGTATAGAGGCGGGGCATCACAAAATTGTTCAGGTTTTTCCCACAGATGCATTTTGGAGCAGCTTGGAGCAGGAGGCTTCATCGATAGCTACTATTGTCTTGTTTCCGTTGTATTATATGTATTTTGTATCGCTTAGGTAGGGATAGGTTGTTATAACTGTCCTAGGGTAGAATTTGTATTTGTATGAGTCTGATGCATCAGTTTGTTGAAATGACTTTGTAAAGTATTATGTTGATTAATATATGTTATTCTGTTCTGTTGTGAGATTATGTGTTTGTTTAGTTTTTTTTCTTATCTTCTATCTACTTTCATTCCCCTAACAATCTGTCTTTCTGACGCTTAGTTGTTCAGCAAGTGAATACCGTGGATGTATTAGTGTCGACTCCTGGGGTTTGAAAAGCCAGGTCGTTACAGTTTGGTTATGATTTGAACATGCATTCTCTCAAGCTTGATTCTTCACCAAACACATCATCTATTGACTTTTTTCCATTAAATGTTTCTAATAGTAGGGTACTAAAACTATAAATGTCACCTGTTTTTGATATTGTCCCACCGGAACTGTATTTTGTCAACAAATATAAATAATGATTCTTCGGTAATAATATTTGTAATATCATTTCATAATAGGCTCCACCTATTCTCATCCCTCTAATTGCTTTTCCCACCCTAGTGCTTTCGAAATAAAATTGTCACCCTAGTTTTTTCTTTACCCAACCCCATTTTTCCAAAATTGCCCCGTCCTTTTTACTTTCTTTCTTTTCTTCTTCTTTTTTCTTTATTTCACTTCTTCAATATTTTCCTCGGCTTTTCTGCACTTACATGCAATGCTATATATATACATTTTCCATGCTGTTCTGTAGCGTTATTTATATGTTTCCAACGCCAGCCATTAGTTACGTTTTCACAGTTTCCACGCCTGGATCGGGCATGTCTTTTTTTCCACGCTCGTCTTCAGCGTCGTTTGTAGAGTTCGAGATCGATTAACTACTTCTCTCCTCCACGAAATTTTAAGTTATCTCTTTTAATAATTCACCTATAAAGTAGTAAAAGGGACACATTAAGATACACATTCATCTATTTGCAACCCTGCAATTCCTTTTCACCCTGGTTATAACAATAAAAATTTATTTCCATTTTTACCCTCAGGCAATTAATTAGATTTTTCTTTTTTGCATCTACAAACACTTCAGGTTATGCATATTTCCAATAATAGTTCAAGTGGTTGGATTCCACTTGAAATTAGGTTTATCAAAGGTTTGAGTAAACTAAGGCTCTATTTGTTCTAAAGAAAAAAAGGATGAATACTTAATTAAATAAGTGATAAGTCATTGTTAGCTTGATTGTTTTTAAATAAGTGCTTTCATTTAGCTCTTTTATTCTCTTAATTGAATAAGCAGAATTTTAATGTTTGTTGTAAATGCTATTTACTTATTCCACCATATTTTCAATTATATCCATACAGAACATAATATGTAATTATTTTATATTTTTTTAACTATATCAAACAATTAGAAAAGTTAATCATAACGTCAATTTTGTTTTTGGTTAGTGATTTTTATCGTTTACAATTTGAAATAAAAATATGATATTTATAAAATTATTAATAAGAATGGGATGAAAAAATAAATAAATTTAAATATGTAATGTTTATGTGAAAAATATAAATAAATAATTTCGACAAGTTGAACAATACTAATTTATTTAAGCTAAATGTATATTTAAACAAAATCTACAATACATATGTAGAAAATCAACATATTACATAATTATGAAAAGTTGGACAACATCATTTGATATTTTTATAATAACTTATTTCAGCACATTTAACATATATATATATATATATATATATATATATTAATAATGCTGAAAACATTAAATGATAATCCAAACACAAACAAACATTAATTTTATTATCATGAAATGTTTTCTTCTTGATCAAACTATTGTAAAATATATTTACGTTATCAAATTATCTATTTTAACTTGTTTTGTAGATTTTGTAATACTTGCACACATGAGCATTTGTAGTTTTTTATTTGTGTATAAATATAAGACATGTTGTAAATTTTCAAAATAAATTGGGCATTGGGATTTATTTTAAAGAAGAAGAGGAAGCAGGATTGGGAATAGTCCCACATTTTAGAAATTATTGGAACTATATTTATTTAAATATAAGTTCCACAAGAGAAGGTTAGGCCCTTTGGCCATCCAAATGTTTGCTCTATTGTGAGGAGGGAAGCCATGCATAACTACCACATACGTGTGCCACTGTTCGTCCGACCGACCGAACCGGTCAGGTTTAGGTTTGGGTTTGGATCCAAATAATATTTTTGGACAAAATTCTATTTACATAACGGATCCAAATTTCGGCCCATTAATAACCCCGAACTCGAATTCAAAACAAGGCGAGAGACGTGACTGTTTGGAATGGTTTTGGACCATAGGGAAGCAACATTTTGAGCAAACACAAGCCTCGGTGAAAAGGTACCTCTCTATAACTATAAATAGCAACACCAAAATGCTGTTGCAAAATTACTTCTCCTTTCCCTAAAATTTGCAACGCTTGAAAGTGTTTTAGAGTGCTTTCTTCTTCGTGGAATCAGTAACCCTGATAGGTCTTGTGGATCAAAAACACATGAAAGGTGTTGTGAATCCTCTATTCTTCTTCTCTACTCTCTTCTCTAAATTGTAGCATCGAAAATTATCAAAGTAGTGTTCTTGGCCGAATCAAAATCGTTTTGAATTTTATTACGCTATTTGATGGCTTAATTAAATCTTAAAGTCGGTAATTATATGACCTATTTGTACATTTTGGGTTGAACTGTTGTCTAAAAGAATCTACACAATAGACCTTGAAGTTAAAAGTATAGCAATGTCCTCATCATAATACTCAAATCATCGACCGGTCTCTAACAATATTTAGACGGTATTTCAACCATGGATGGTTCGAGTTCAACCAACATAAATGCTCTGCAAGTCATCAATCAACACTTGATGCGTTTGGAGCGGTTTGATGGTGAAACCTTCACACTTGGGAAGAAACTGTGAAGTTATTTTTGATCACCATTAAACTCTTCTAATGTGAAGTTCTTTTTGATCACCATTAAACTCTTCTACGTTCTTGAAGATGATTTGGATGTTATACACGAAGAAACTTCGAAAGATACGGATGAGTTAAGAGTGAAACGTGTGAAGCGCAAAGAAGATGATTTCATGTGTAGAGGACATATAATTAGTGCATTATCTACTTATGTGTACAATGCACATAGTAGTCTGGAAATAGCCAAATCACTCTGAACTGCATTAGAGAGTAAATATTGAATATCTCAGGTAAGAAATAAGAAATTCTTGGTATGCAATTTTATGGATTTTTAAATGAATGATAATAAGTCTATTATTGGACTAGTTAGTGAAATAATATAGGGATAGTTTGGCTCACATCCCTGATAAGTTTCAAAATAGAGAAAAAATCCTTGCCAAACTTAACTTACATTTTCGGTCCCTGTTTTCAAATTCGCACGCGCAGAAAGACCAAAATACCCTTTACGTTTTTAACATTTCAAACGCGTATAACTTTATGTAGAAAAATCAGATCAGCATACCGTTGTCACCAAAAAATCACAAATTTGATGATCTTTAAAATGAGATCCATTGTTGATACCAAAAAAACATATTTAAGGTAAGAGTGCAATTATTCCATATATTTGCGAAGAATTCTGCAAATTTTAAACATTATCGATTTTTCTTCAAATGCCAACAGCTATTGCATATACTTGCTGAATTGTCTGCAACTATTGCGTATACTTGCAGGCATGTCATCAATTATTGCATATAATTGCTGAATTGTTTGCAAATATTGCATATAAATATGCAATTATCTTTAATAATTGCATGTATGTCTGTAAATATTCTGATTAATTGCATGCTCATCGGCAACTATTCATATAAAAGCATTTCAATACAAAACTAGACATTTATAACTATAAATAACAAAATAAAGAATTTTAGTTCAATTATGAAGATTAAATTCATCATTCTTTACAATTATTCATAATATTTGCATAGTTATCAGCAATTATTCTCAATAATTGCATTTATTTCTGCAATTATTCTGATTAATTACATTCTTATCAGCAATTATTCATGTAAAATCATTTCAATCCTAAATTCATCTTTCTCTGCAATTATTCATAATAATTGCATAGTTATCAGCAATTATTCTCAATAACTGCATTTATTTCTGCAAACATTCAGAATAATTGCATTCTTATCAGCAATTATTCATGTAATCATTTCAATTCTAAATTCATGTAAAATCATTTCAATTCTAAACTCATCTGTCTCTGCAATTATTCATAATAACTACATAGTTATCGGCAATTATTCTCAATAATTGCATTATTTCTGCAAATATTCAAAATAATTGCATTCTTATCAGCAATTATTCATGTAAAATTATTTCAATCCGAAATTCATCTTTCTTAATTACATTCTTATTAGCAATTATTCATGTAAAATCATTTTAATCCTAAATTTATCTTTCTCTGCAATTAATTGTAATAGTTGCATATTTATTAGCAATTATTCTCAATAATTGCATTTATTTTTGAAAATATTCAAAATAATTGCATTCTTATCAGCAATTTTTCTTGTAAAATCATTTCAATACTAAATTCATCTTTCTCTGCAATTATTCATAATAATTGCATAGTTTTCAGCAATTATTCTCAAACAATTGCATTTATTTCTGCAAATATTCAGAATAATTGCATTCTTATCAGCAATTTTTCTTGTAAAATCATTTCAATACTAAATTCATCTTTCTCTGCAATTATTCATAATAATTGCATAGTTTTCAGCAATTATTCTCAAACAATTGCATTTATTTCTACAAATATTCAAAATAATTACATTCTTATCAGCAATTATTCATGTAAAATTATTTCAATCCGAAATTCATCTTTCTTAATTACATTCTTATTAGCAATTATTCATGTAAAATCATTTTAATCCTAAATTTATCTTTCTCTGTAATTATTTGTAATAGTTGCATATTTATTAGCAATTATTCTCAATAATTGCATTTATTTTTGAAAATATTCAAAATAATTGCATTCTTATTAGCAATTTTTCTTGTAAAATCATTTCAATTCTAAACTCATCTGTCTCTGCAATTATTCATAATAACTGCATAGTTATCGGCAATTATTATCAATAATTGCATTTATTTCTGCAAATATTCAGAATAATTGCATTCTTATCAGCAATTATCCATGTAAAATCATTTAATCCAAAAAAAGAACCTGTTGCAATTATTCATAACTGCAACTATTAATAATCTCATATTTTGTAAAAAAGCTTGATTCGTCTTCAATTTAATTGTAGTTTTTCATTTAAATCGAAAAATAAACCTTCGATTTTGTAGAGTCTTCAATTTAATTTCTTGATTCTCATAGTTTATAGACTCGGCTCGGTTTTTCATTTGATCAGAAGAAACTGAAGAAGAAGAACTGGAGCTCGACAGTGAAGCGTAGGGGTAATTTGGGGAAAAAATAGGCGGAAACCAAAAACAGGGACGTAGAAAGTATACTTTTTATCACAGGGATCCGCTTTGAATTAAGTTCTGTTTTAAGGATGCGTGCCTAATATTCACAATAATATATATAGTAAATCAACTTAAAGATGCCAAGATTGAACTCCCTGAATCCTTTGTTGTTGGAGTTATAATTTTTAGACTTCCTCACTCTTGGAATGATTATAAGAAGAAATTGAAACACGTGGAGATGGATTATGATTTAGAGAATTTACAGCATCATTTTCTCATAGAAGTGGACTCTCGTAAAAGAGAACTAAATGATAACCCATGAACTGGTCTCATTCTAAGGTATGTAATATTGAGTTGAAAAATTCATTAAAGTCTTAGAATGAGAAATAGTTTAAGAAGAAAAATCATTCTAAGAAAGATAAAAAGAATGGCGCTTGTTATTTTTGTAAAAAACCAGACCATTATGCTTGTGATTATCGTCAACGAAAGAAACAAATGAAGGCAAATATGATCGAAGACACGTTAGCGACAATAGTGCAAGAAGCAAACTCCATGGGGGCATAGAAAATGATTTGTTAGCTTAATACCGAGGCGATTATTCATATATAAAATGACCGTAGTCTCTCTAAGAAATACAAAGAAATTAGCGGAGATGAGAATCAAGTTATTGGTGTAAATAATGTCTGTAGCAAAGTGATTGGCAAAGACACTATAGAACTACCGTTCACTTCTGGAAAGACTCTCACTTTGTTTAATATCTTCATGTACCCGATATTTGCAAGAATTTGGTCTCTGGATACCTTCTAAACAAAGGATGATTTAAGATAGTATATTGGTCTGAAAAATTAGTGTTATCCAAGAACAGAAAGTTCACTAGACCAGGATATTCTTGTAACAACATGATTAAGTTGAAAAACTTCTGCTTATGTCATTGATTCTGTAGATTTATAGCATGCTAAATTAGGACATGTTAATTATGATTCACTTAAAAAATGAATAAGTTAAGATTAACTTCTGATTGCAATTTTGACTCCATTTCTAAATGTGAAATTTGTGTTCAACCAAAGATAAATAGAAAATCCTTTAAATCTATAGAAAAGAAGAATAGTCCGCTTGATCTTGTATATAGAGATGTTTGTGATATAAAAGGTCACACAACATATGGTGGAAATAAATTCCATGTCTCATTTATTGATGATTACTCTATATATTATTATGTTTATATAATGAAATCAAAAGATGAAGTATTTGATAAATTTAAAATTTACAAGGCCGAAGTTGAAAAAAAATTAGGACTTAAAATAAAGTGAATATTATGCTCAGGTCCCTAGTAAGTTTCAAAATACACAAAAACCCCAGTAAAAAAATGTGTAAATTAGGTCCCTAGAATTAAGTTACTAAGTAATTGCATATAGTTATGCAATTTTTTTGGTGAATAATTGCGGAATTTTCCGCAACTTTTTGAAAAAATTGCGTAAATTTCCGCAATTTTTTGGGTGAATAATTGCGGAATTTTCCGCAATTTTTTGAAAAAATTGCGTAAATTTCCGCAATTTTTTGGATGAATAATTGCAGAATTTTCCGCAATTTTTTGATATAATTGCATAAATGTCTGCAATTATTCACTGAATAATTGCATAAGTGTATGTCATTATTCAGTAACTTAATTCTAGGGACCTAATTTACAAACTTTATTTTACTGGGGTTTTTGTGTATTTTGAAACTTATTAGGGACCTGTGCCAAACTGTCCCTAAAATAAAAGTATTACATTATGATCGTGGTGGTGAATTATTTTCAAACGATTTTTTCTTTATTTTGTAAACAATAAGGATTAATTTATCAGTGTACTGCTCCTTATACCCCTAAACAGAACGGATTCGCTGAAAGAAAAAATAGGACATTAAGAGAAATGGTTAATGTTATGCTAATTAATTCAAATTTACCTAACACTTTATGGTGCGATGCCATTTTATTTACAAGTTATATTTTAAATAAAGTTCCTTTTAAAAAGATGGATTTATCTGCTTATGAATTGTGGTTTAAATTGAAACCTAACTTATCAAGACTTTAAGTTTGGGGATGTTTAGTGTGCGTCAGAAAACCAGATCCCAAAGATCAAAATAAAAAAAAGAACATTAAAGTATGCTTTCATAAGTTATTCTCCTAATAGTATAACTTATCGTTTTATTATCCTTGATACATTAGAAGTAATTGAGTACGTAGATGTAGAATTTTTTGAAAACAAGTATATGACCTAACATCAAACTAACGAGAATCCATTGGCATCATCTAGTTCAGAACATAAAGAAAAGTAAAAAAGCAAGGATAGAAAAAGACTATGCTCCTGACTTCATTACGTATATTGTAGAAGGAAGTAAGAATGAAATCCTTAACATCACTAGATATGTAATGAATGTTAATGATGACCCGAAAACTTATTCCGAAGCTATAAGTTCCAAAGATGCTATTTTCTAGAAAGAAGTTGTCAATGATGAAAGGAATTTAGTTTTTGTAAACTGAACTTGTATTTTGACTGATTTACCTCTTTGCAATAGATGGATATTCACGAAAAAGTTAGATACTGATGGTATGAGAAGTTTTATAAAGTAGCATGTTCTCAAGGCTTCATAGTAATTGATGCTGATAAATGTATTTATAGCAATTGAATGAAACTGGTTATGTTATAATATGTTTATATCTTGATGACATGTTAATATGTGGGACTGATATATCTTGTGTATAAGAAACTAAAAAATTTCTATCCTCTAAAATTTTTATAAAAAATCTAGAAGTGGCCGATGTAATTTTAGGGATCAAAATCTAAGAAAAGAGGAAGAGTTGATACTAACCCAATCTCATTATATTGAGAAGTTCCTCAAGAAATATGGTCATTAAATTGAAAAACCGACAACAACTCCTTTAGATCCGAGTATTAAGTTAGTGAATAATACTAGACATACAATATCCTAACTTGAATATTCTAGTATTATTAGTAGTCTAATGTATGTTATGCATTGCACCAGACCAGACATAGTGCATGCTACAAGCATGTTGTGTTGATTTACTAGTAATCTAGGTTATGAACATTGGAAAGGTGTCTCCAAAGTTCTAGCTTATTTAAAGGGAACTTTAACTATGGTCTATCTTATAAAGGATATCCTGCTGTATTAGAAGGATATAGTGATGCAATCTTGAGCAATGTAGAATCCAAATCCATGTCTACAACTGGATGGATTTTCATATTAGGAGGTGCAGTTGTGTCTTAGTGCTCTAAGAAGCAAACCTATATTTCTCAATCAACAATGTTATCAAAAATGATTGCATTAGCAGATGTAGGCAAGGAGGCAATATGGCTTAGGAATTTATTAGTAGGAATTCTTTTATGGAAGAAGCGATCACCAACAGTCTTAATTAACTATGATAATCAAGCTACGATATATAATGTTTCTAATAAAACATTTAACGGGAAGTCCGGACATGAAATTCTTAGACATCAAATGATAGTACAATTACTTAAAAGTGGAGTAATCAATGTCAATTACATAGAAACAAAGAAAAACTTGGCTGATCTATTTACTAAGAATCTTCCAAAAGCTATGGTTTCTATAAATCGAAAGAAATTGGACCAAGATCTTTGAATGAAGGTTGATCATCCTTAACAAAAACCAAACTTATGTCATGAAAAGGATAGACAAAGTTCAATGGGTACCAATAAGTTAAGAGAATGCTTATGGAACACTAAAACTAATTGCCCATTATTAGTGTTGTATTCTGCATGAAAGATGATGGATGAAAATCCTTAATAAGTCTAGTTAAAATCACAAGGTGTATTGCAGAAACACCTTAAGGGACTTACCTATATGAGTATGGAAATCAGTTCGTTTCCTAAGAAAGTAAGACCGCTTTCCGAAGTAGACTCATGAACACAGGATTTGATCCTATGGCCATTAGTATGCTGAACATACTGAACACTCTATACATGAAAATCGATATGTTTGACTATTCCAGTACTATTACAAGGCTTATTTGGTTCAAGATATGTTCAGCATAGACCCAGATAGAACTTTGAATGGCTTATACTAAGTGAAGGTTCAAATCCAAAAGTAACTATCATTTATGTATTGATTTCTACAATGATGCAATACTTGATCTTGGAATACATTGGCTTGATCCCATTTAGGTATGTAGGCAGTCACTCTAATGATGAAGCCGTCTAATTTAATTATTTTACTTATTTTGAAAATAGGGGAAATAGTCGTAAATTTTTAAAATAAATTGAGCATTGGGGTTATTTTAACGAAGAAGAAGAGGAAGTGGGATTGGAAACAGTCCTATATCCAAGAAATTATAGGAACCAAATGTGTTTAAATATAGGAACCTCAAGAGAAGTTTGGGCCCTTTGGACACCCAAATGTTTGCTCTATTGTGAGAAGGAAAGCCATGCATAACTACCAAATGCACACATGCTGCCGTCCGTCCGGTCGACCAAACTGAATTAGGTCGGGTTGGGTTTAGGTTTGGAACCAAAAAATATTTTTGGACAAATTTTTTTTGACATAGCGCGTCCAAATTTTAGCCTGTCAATAACCCTGAACTCGAATTCAAATATGGCGAAAGACGTGACCGTTTGCAATGGTTTTGGACGGTTGGAAGCAACATTTTGAACAGACACAACCCTTGGTGAAAAGACACCTCTCTACAACTATAAATAGCAACACCCATATGCTGGAGCAAAATTACTTCTCCTTTCCCCAAAATTTGCAACGCCTGAAGGTGTTGCAGATCGCTTTCTTCTTCTTCAAACTAGTAACGCCTGATCGGTGTTGCAGAACAAAAACGCTTGAAAGGTGTTGCGAATATTCTCTTCTTCTTCTCTCTTCTTTAAATTGCATCATTAGAAATTATCAAAGTTGTTTTCTTGGTCGGATCAAAGTGGTACAAACTTTCAATCTGGTTATGCTATTTCAACGCTTCATTGAATCTTGAAGTCGATAGTTCTACAACCTGTTCGTACCTATTGGGTTGAACTATTGTCTTGAATCTACACAGTAAGTAAATCCTTGAAGTCAGAAGTACAACAATCTCCTTATCACAATACTCGAATCGTTGACCAATCTCCAACAATAGATAAAATAAGATGGTTAAGTGTAATTTGTATGACAACTATACTGAAGAATAATTAATTTTAACTTTGAGGGGTGATATTGTCAAAGTAGTAATTAATGTTTACAAAACAAATTTCTAATCAGAATTTAAACAAACAATATTTTAAGTATTCAGCAATCAGCATTTAGCATTCAACAATTAGCATTCAGCATTTAGTATTCAGCATTTTAAATAAACAATACCTAAGACTTAGAGGTAATTTATTCTCCAAATCTGTCCCAGAATTACTATACAATCTTAGCTTGTTGCGGCATTTGTCCTTAAATAATAGTAAGTTATCATCAAGTATCCAGAAGAGTTTACGGACCTTATTTAATCTACTAGAGTCGAATTTATCTAACATCTGGAAATAGCTTAAATGGGTCTTTACCACGAGAAGTTGGTGACTTGAAAACCTTGACATGTTTGAATGTATCAATTACTGAGTTCTCAAGTAACATATCAAGCACGTTGGGAAGCTTCAAATGCTTTCCTACTTGGACTTACCGGATAATTTGCTGGTCGATGAAATTGCAGAATCTTTGGTGAGTTACTCGGTCCAAAATTTCTTAATATGTTGCACAGTTCTTTGTCAAAGAAGATACCTATGTCCTTGGCTAATCTAGTAATCTCTCCTATCTTATCGTTATTCATCCTTCTAATAACAAATAGGGGTGAGTATTTATTGGTTAAAATGAATAAACTAACGAAACCAATTAAATTTAGTCGGTATTGTTTGGTTTTGCCAGTTAGTTGGTTTGTTTTTGTTTCATATTTGTTTGGTTTATTGGTTGGATTTGTTTTCCAATATTTAAAACCGAACCAACAAATTGAACCAAATTTAAATATTAATTTATCTCAAAACAATAAAATTAGTATTGGCAACACTATTATTTATAGAGTTTTCATAGCAACATTATTTTTCTTCCAAATAATATTAATATTTTTGGAGGAGTAGTTTGTTTTTCTACATGCTTGCATCATACAGATTCAATTAATTATTTTAATCGTATACTGTATCAACAACCAGAAGATCTTATTCATTTTATGGTGAACCAAATAAACAAAACAAACCAAACCAATTATAATTGGTTTTGTTAGTTTTGGTTTCAAAAAATATCGGTTTAGTTTGGTTCTGTTTGTGTTTCATGAATGGTTATTTTGGTTTCAAAATTTTGATTGGTTTCAAATAGGTCCAACCATTTGCTCAACCCTGATAGCAAATTAGTTGGACAAGCTCCAAAAGGAGGAATTTTAAAAAACTTGAGAATTTCATTTACTAAAGGGAACAACACGCTTTGTGGTGCACCTTAATTTTTACCGTGTAATTCAAATTTTAGTACAAAAGGGAAATCATGACTAATGAAGTATGTCAGTCTAGGAACTATTTTTAGTGTGATTCTCATTATATTCTTGTGTTTTGCATATACATATTTTGCATATAGAAAGAATGAGACATTATCGACTAGCTCTGTGCCTTTTTTAGAGCACACTAGATTTATCCAGGCCATGAGCTGATTCATACAATAAACAATTTCAGCGAGGTGAATTTTGTGGGATCATAAGGGAGAATATCTGGATGATGGATTAGTTTTAGTAGTGGAAGTTTCAAATTTAGAAATCGAAGATGCATCTAAGAGTTTTGAAAAAGAATGCCAAATTCTCGGAATGATTTGACATATAAATCTCATCAAAATAATTAGCGCTTGTTCCAATATGGAATTTATAGCTATCATTCTCTAGTTCATATCGAAAATTAAACTTGATCAATGGCTATACTTTGTGAACTGTTACCTATGTATGATCCAATGGTGAATGTCATGGTAGATGTAGCATTAGCACTTGAATATCTCTACCATCACCATCCACATGTTATTTTACGTTGCGATCTCAAGACAACAGATGTTTTGCTCGATGAACAATTCATGGCCCATGTAGGAGACTACGATGTATCCAGATTGATGTAATGTGGTATACCGGCTACCATTGGCTATAGTTCTATGTAATTAAATTTTCCAGTAATCTCATTGTCATTAAATCTATGTTGTTGTCATTCTTACTTCAATACAAAGCTAATGGTACCTAATCTATTTCGAATAATGTTGGTTATAGATTGTAATTAAGCATGGCATGATTCTAGAGATTGAATTGGAAATTTGTTTCTAAATTTGGTTTCATACTTTCTTTTGCTAGCTATGATGACTAAGAAAACTATTTTGTAGTCATTCAAGAAACTCTTAATTAACATTTAACATTGGACGATACCCATACTAGTAAGGTACTGTTCACAGAAAAATATGCTTCGTAAACGTTAGGGATGCTTCAGACTCGTTGTTAAGCTGTATAATGCCTTCCGAGGACTTAAAAGACTGACTTAATGCTACTTTCCATCATATTTGATAGGATTTAGCTTCTTCTAGGCTAAGTTGCACCGCTACTTAACGAATCAATCCTATTGATTTATACTTTGAAAACGAAACATGTCATACCAAATATTTACTTACTACTAGATTTAGGACTTTGCTTGTAAAGTAATAGGTTTTCTATGCATTCATCCAACCACGAAGCAGAGAGAAAGATATATTTTATATATTTCTTGCCATCTGCCCTTTCTAGTATGGAATGAGTCAATCATCCACTTTGGTATATTTTTTATGGTAATACTGTTCCTCCATTGGTCAAGAATATCGGTATTTGGGAAGTATCATGATCATCCAATAAGAAGGGTATCAATCTATCCAAATGAACGATTTGAACACCTACTGATTCTAACAACTGATTGCAGGGTTGATCATTTAGACTTTTCAATTCATATATGTGGATCTCAGACCTATGAATGAGGGCTCCAACATTACATACGTGGTATTTGTTGCTTTGGGAGAATTAGTGGAAAATGAAACGTTGGTGTCAGACGCATCGAACGCATCAGACGCTTCAAGCCGTTTTCCACCAACGGCTCCTTTTATTCCCCTTCCTCCTTCCTTCTATTTATTCCTTCCTCCTCTCTTTCACCTCCACACCCAAAACCGAATCTTTTACAATTTCTACAAAACAATCAGCTTATCATCTTAGGAATATTTTAACATTTTTGTGTTTATTTAGTTTGTATCTATAATAATATATTTTTTGGGATTTTCATAGACTTTCATAGACTTGTTTTATGCATCAGTCACTAACGCATTTAATGACAGATTAGGTCAGCACTGGTACTAGATATAGATAAAGAACAAATGAAATAATCTGAATCATTCTTGGATTGACTGGTACAGACTACTATAGCTACAATGAGGGATTTAGGTTCCAAAGTCCGATTACATGGATGTTCCTGAGGAGTGGTGGAATACGGTTGCATGAAAATTCAAAAGATTCAAAAAAGAGTCCGTTTTCAAATTTAAAGAGATGAATCAACTTTTTGGAGGTTGCATAAAGGGGACTTGTAAATATCTGATACCTCCTAACCCACCCAATCAAGCTTTTACTACTACTGATACTGATTACTACTCCAATTGGGTAGCCTGCAACACTCCATTTACTCCATAGCTTAGAGGCAGTGGGCATACCGACCATGCCAGTTCGAGTAGGCATGATGGTGGAAGGTCGATCGTGCATAAGGGTCGGTTTAACAATGCCATGCAATGTTGTTATGGTTTATTGGCTCCAATTCTGCCTGTTGACCGGTGGGAGATTATGTTAATTTTTCATAACAACCCCACAAGCTTAGATATCATCGAAAATAGAGTGATACAGAAGTACCAGGATTTATAATGTACGAGTTGGAATTGTTGTATAGTTAATAGTTTAGTTTTTTTTGAATGTATTTAAATGTAAAAATGAATTATGTTTATTTTAATGAAATCGAGCAATTTATTTTTTATTATTTGCAATTATTAAACACATATTACCCAATAAAAACAAATAACTAATTAACTATAAATCAATTAAATTAAAAATCACGTTTAAAATACTCTGCTCAAATACCTTGTTCGCATCACCAAACACATTCCCTTTTCAACAAACTTTCCAACTCAAATTCTCCGCTCAAATGCTGGTTCACTTCGTAACGTACGGACCCTAAGAGAGTAAGCATCCATAACGAATACTATGTAGTGTCTTTCTATTTGCACACCTGCGATTGTTTTTCATCCCCGTTATAACAATAAAATTTTAGTTCCATTTTTAACTTCGAGAAATTAAGTAGATTTTTCTTCCAAATGTGTCACCTTTTACTACTTTATGGGTGAATTGTTCAATGAGATAACTAAAATTTCATGTTGGGAGAAGCAGTTAATTGATCACAAACTCTACAGACGAAGCTGAAGGCGAACATGGAGAAAAGACATGCCCAATGCAGGCGTGGAAACTATGAAAATGTAAACGATAGCTGGCTTTGGAAACATATAAATAACACTAACTAGCGTGGAAATTATATGTATAACATTGTATGTAAGCAATATAACACCTCGTAAAATCTGTAAGAATTAAATAAGTAAATTAAATTAAGTAGTGATAAATATGTAAATTTTGTAAAAATTGGAATTTGACCACAAAAATTGTACCGTTGTTTTTATGGCGAAATTCTAATATGTTTTTATTTATAATATATTGAAAACGAAGCTCAAACGAAGAAGTTATGGGCATTTGAAGTTTTCCGATTTAAACTCATTTAATTCAAATTCAATCCAAATAAATAATTTAATTTGAAATTTGAAAATTAACCGAGATTGGACTCGAGGGTTAAAAAATCATTAACATTAAAAATTAACGTTACCGCATAATAAAGGAATTAAATAAAACCAACTGTATAAAAATAATTACGTTCCCAAAATAGGTGGAGGGTCAACCGTCGACCCCAATCGGTCAGTCGCTAGTGGTCAACCGATGAATATAGGGCAATCGACAGCTCCTGTTGGTGGTGGCTAAGGTTTTCCTATCAACAAACTTCCAGATTTATATGTTTTAACATATTTTCATCCTACGGTTCTGGTACGTTTCAACCTCTATGAATAACCCTACCCTCCCCACTTTTATTCACAAAAATATTTGAAAATTCAACGAAACTCTACCATTTACTCTCTTCAGTTAGATTCAGAAGTTCAATTAGGAATTCAATTAAGGATTCTATTTCGTTTCTAATTATTCTTTTAATCTATTCTCTTCTCTTCCAACCTCTTTGAATCTAACAAAATTATATATATACTAATCCCTTGATGTGTATATATCGAAAGAAGAGATCAGGGAAAGAGTGCTTTGGTGTTGCAAATCCATACAAGAAAGGCTAAGGATAAGTGAATATTAGGCTCAGGTCCCTAATAAGTTTCAAAATACACAAAAACCCTAGTAAAAAAAGTATGTAAATTAGGTCCCTAGAATTAAGTTACTAAGTAATTGCATATAGTTATGCAATTATTCACTGAATAGTTGTAGACATTTATGCAATTATATCCAAAAGTTGCATAAATTTATGCAATTTTTTCGGTGAATAATTGCGGAAATTTCCGCAATTTTTTTGTTGAATAATTGTGGAAATTTCCGCAAATTTTTAAATAAATTGCAGAAATTTCAGCAATTTTTTGGTCAATAATTGCGGAATTTTCTACAATTTTTCAGCGAATAATTGTGAAAATGTCTGCAATTTTTTGATATAATTGCATAAATGTCTGCAATTATTCATTGAATAATTGCATAAGTGTATGCCATTATTCGGTAAGTTAATTCTAGGGACCTAATTTACAAACACTTTTTTACAGGGGTTTTTGTGTATTTTGAAACTTATTAGAGACCTATGCCAAACTGTCCCTAAGGATAATCTATAAGTGGAAACCTTGGTATTTTTGTTCTAGTAGTTGTTATCATGGATTTGAATATGCCTTAAGATTTTAGATTTACATAAATAAAACAAAATGAAACCCCCCAAACTCCTATAATTTAAAATGTCAACCTTTGTGGGAATTCTCAATTGTTTACATTAAATTGTTGGGATATGTAGTTTTTGCAGTTTTTGGAGATTTCAATTTTTATTCCACTCCTCTTTAAATTCTAATATTATTATGACACTACGCCATAAATGACCTTCTGCAACATTTTTGCAAGGTGTTGCCAGCTAAAACGTTGCGACAACTATAAAATTTTGGTCCTACTGCAACGTTGTATTTTTGGTGTTACCTTAGCCATAAAAATGTGTTGCTCTAGCTAAACAAGTGTAACAGGATGCAACATTTTTATATAGTGTTGCTATAGATGTATTCAAATTAAAAAATTAATAAAATTAGCAATCCGCGTGAATACGATCCAACGGCCTATATTTAATCTGATTGTTAAAATGGATCACCACTACAATTTGTCCCCAAATTTCGTTTTCCCGCTTTACTTTTCATAACATTTCGTTCTCACCCCCAATTTCCAAATCCCTAATTTCCAAATCATATTTTCGTTCCTCACCCCCAACTACCCCCTGACCCATCGCCACCAAATTGTCACCCTCACCCCCAGCTACCCCCTGACCCATCGCGACCATCTAGCTCCAACCAGAGCCCTGTCACGACACCAAAACCCGAAGCCAAACAAAGTTTTCCCTTCAAACCCCTTTTGCCACCGCTATCGTCGCCATCAGCTCTTCTTTCTCGTTCCTCTCTATGTGAAAATTAGGGCACGCGATTTTTCTTTCTCGTTCCTCTCTGCGAAAACTAGGGCACGCGATTTCAGTTGCTTTGATGCTCTGATTGATCGAATCTAGTGTGAGAAACGTTCCTGGTAGCTTGCTCCTTCATTCTCCTTGATTGATTGCTCGAATTGCTTTGACTTCGTCGTCGGCTACGATGTGATATTATTTGGTATGTTTTTTGCCTTCTGGTTTACTTGATTATTCTCGATTTTGGTTACACTCGCATGCTTTTGCCGATGATGAATTGGGATTTATTTATAGGCTTTATTTCCTATAATCTCGAGTTTGATCTTTCTGTTGGACTTTGATAAATCTGGTATGTTGGATTGCGATGATGTATTGGTATGTTGGATTTTGGTTCACTGGCTTGATTTTGCTTTGCCGGTGATGAATTGCGATGTGATATTATTTGGTATGTTGGATTTTGGTTCACTGGCTTGTTTTTGAATTCTGATCTAAGCTTGTTAGCTCCTTTCTGCTGCATTTGTTAAACCAGAACATGAACTGATGCTCCAAGTCCTCTGTATATCATATTACTACCTATGTTTCTCTTATACATGCCTAATGCATTCACTGTTTTTGCTTGATGGGATGCCTATGTGTACTGTTGTGTTTCTTGCACTGGCTTGTCTATATTTTGCTGAACCTGGTTCTTGTTTGTTTTGTTGGTTGCTTGGCTCTTAGTTGAATCCAGTCGATGACTCGGGTTTGACCTTGTGCCGTGTCCTTGTATCCATGTGTTGCATTCATGTTTGGCTTATGCACTTATGAAAAGAAACAACCCAAATACCTGAGGCAAATATTATAACAAAAATATTTTCATTTTCTGTTTGAGTTAAATATTATTTTCCAGATTACTGCTTTTGAATTATATGTGATAGGTATTGAAGACTAGACAGCTGGATACAAGCTTGAAGACAGAGTCAAATCAAATGTGCATGAGTGTATGAATGCTGAGCTTGAAGACAGGTTTCAAAGAAGGTCGATCCCCGCCGGGACTATGGTGCCCCGGACCCCTGCCGGCGCTACGCCCGAACCCGCTTCTCGGCTCGCCTTCGGCTCGGCACTCGGCTCGTCATATATTTGTTAGTGTCGGTGTCTGTATAAATTGAAACTGCATATGTAATGAGTGAACTGAGTGATGTAGTGAGGAATATCTATATATGTGAATATCAGTGTTATATATCATTGAATTGTAAAATAGTGGAGTCAGGAATTTGTACTATTTCAAATGTTGAAATAAAATATTTATTTAAATAAATTACTGTTTAAATATTAAATTCTGTGCAATAGCATTTTATTAAATAAATATTTATTTTTATTAAAAAATCAAAATGCTCTACATTGTAGGCCCCACAAATTTAGAAAGTTAATATCTATAGCAACATTTTGGAATGTTGCTACAGGTACCTATGGGTGTTGCCATAGACCCAAATAGGGTTCTATTGCAACAATATTACTTATGTTGCCTTAGATAGTCAAAATGTTGCCTTTGAGGTCTAAGGCAACGGCAAAAATTGCATCACCCTAAAAGTGTTGCCATAGACCTATGGCAACATTTTTCGGGCCTGAGCCAACATTTTTTTTGTGTTGCAGAAGGCCATTTATGGCGTAGTGTGAAGTTTCAACTAAGAGATAGGGTGTAAAAGTAATGTGGGTGATGTGCATCAAACAAGAGGAAGTTCAGTTCAAGGTGGAGCTGAAAGGAGTTTAGGCGAAGTTGTACCTATTTGAGCCAGTCATAGGACTATTAGGCCGCCCGAGAGGCATGGTAAATGACAGTACGCAAACCTTAGCCTTGGTGATAAGTTTGATTATGCCCTACATATGGTTCATAATGAGCCATTTGACCTTGACGAAGCTACGAATTCGAGTGATAACTCGAAATGAATGTGCGCTATGGAAGAGGAGTTAGAGTCGATGTGAAAGAACAAGACTTGGGATTTTGTATCACCTCCTCTAGGAAGTTGAGCCATAGGTTTACGTGGCTATTCTATGTGAAGGATGTCGGGATTAACTTCTCAAAAACCACTTCGATTCGGTTTGAACGTTTCATGTGGAAACAAGAGTTTGGAATCGAAGTTGGAGTAGTGAAGTGCAAGGGCTAGTCGCTACTAATCCTCAGGATGATTCCAAAATGGATGTAGTAGGAATAGTGCCTTCGGTTCCGTTCGAACCCGAAATGGACTTGTATGGATGAATGCTTTCGGAACATCGTTAGGTGGACGGTGGGCATTCTAAGTGAAATGTTCTAAAAAGGTAACGCTTAGCCTCGAGCCTCATCAACCAGGAATGACTGAAAATCAAGGGTCATGCAGCAAGGCTATGTGGGTAGCACCCATTAGGGTGAGGTCATCCCTGTCTAGATGTCCCTTTTATTTCGGCTTAGTGGGCGGTTGCTGATCCCAACCGCGGATATAAGACCGGAATTCAACTCATCTACAGCCAAAGTGTCTCATCCATAAATCAGACTGTTAGCAAAACCCATGCAAAGCTCCGGAAGGGGACATAAAAGAACCATCGCCTTCTGCTCTTCATCCACCTTTAAATCTATTGTCTTCATCTTCATTACAAGATCATCAAAGAAACTAAGATGCGCCTTTCCTAAAGCACCATTTCTCATCATCATGGTGAAAAACGTTTTCAGCAGAATCAAACGGTTAGTAAGTGATTTCTTTAGATAGAGATTCTACAGCTAGTCCAAATACCTTTATTAGTGGTTTTCGTACTAATTTCTGAGGTAATATTTTCTTCCATGGCTAGCTATAGAGTAGTAAATGCCTTTTCTTCCATCTTCTTCTTCTCCGCGGTAGAAATTTCACACAGTAACTCTTAAGTGTCAAAAACTACCCGACAGACCATATTCCATTTTAGAATAGCTTTCATCATCCATTGTAACTTTTCGAAGTCTTTATCTCTGTTCCACCTTTCTATTGCCAACTACGACACAGACACAATATAAGAACCTCTGATATAAGGTCTTGTTACATCAGGAGTAGACCCCTCTTCTGCTATACTTCCTTACAACTACTATAAATCAACCTAAATGGTCTAATATTAAATCATTAGGGTCTATCCTTCCAAGTTAATATTACCCAACAACACATATGCAGAACAATTGGATCAAATATAGAATTGCGCAAAAATCAAAGAAATTTATTAGGGTTATTCTCCTTTACAAAATAGGTCAAAATTACCAGTTAATTATAAATGAAAGGGAAGCACACCAAAAGTTTTTAATGTGGTTCCACTATCAATGTGATAGTGCACATCCACTAAGGGAGAGAAGAAATTTTATTAATAATTTAAGAGAGAAGATTAAAGAGATTAGTACAAGTTATTTCTATTACATAAGCTCCTTTATGTAAGGCTTTAAAACTAAGGATTGAACTTATCCCGTGATGTGGGATGAAACAAAACAACAAAACCTAGTATTGTATCACATTTTTCAACATCATGTTGATATGGCATTCTCATTAAATTCAACCTTAATCAAAGCTACACGATCTGAAGGAAATCTTTTCATTCTAGTTGGACCTCTAGCTTTTTTCTTTTCAATTGGACTTTCATTTAAATGTTGATACCAATCACATTTTCAGTCACATTATTTTCAAATTTGCTATTTCAATATTTACTTCAGATTGCATTACATTGTCTCTACATGTTACTTCTCCTTACTCGCTTGATTTCAAAATTTGCTTCGTGTTGTTCATTGGTTTCCAATTCTTCATCAGGTTGCACTACAAGAAATTTTATTTTTGGTGGCACACAAAAAACGCTACCAAAACTTATGGTAGCGTTTTGATAAACGCCGTGATAAAGCACGCAACTAAAAATCCATGATTTTTAGTTGCATTTATTTCAAAGCTACTACAAATCATTTTATTGCAGCGTTTCTCAAACGCCACCATAAATCTTTTTGTAGCGTTTTAAAAACGCCACTAAATGGTTTTTTGCGCTATCAGTAGAGTTTTCAACTTTACCCCTACTTTACGGTTGCGTTTACTCAATGCCACTATATGTATTTCTGTAGCGTTTTTGAAACGGTTCTAAAAGTTATTCATCATTTTTGTACCATTTTTTCATGCTATTATTTCCTATTGATGGTCTATTTTGTTTCTACTATATCAATCAACAATCACTCGCATAATCATCATATTCAAACAATTAAAAAAACCTATTAATCATATAATCAAATAAGATATCCATAACTATTCTAATACAATAATTTTCTGATAAAATTACTAAACTCACATACAATAACCATTCGTATACAAATTTACACACCTAGTACTAATAAAATGTTATACCAACCTGGTGCTAACAAAACGCTTGATTACCCATAATTCTTTGTTGCATGCACAAGTGAAAGCTAGCACCATAAAAGTCCAACCTTACTCTCTTCAAAAATCCAATGCCTGCACAAGTGAAAGCACAACATATAGTCAAACCATTATGTTAATTTGTAGGACTTCAAATCTAATATCAAACATCTACAACATTGTACGAGTATATCATATTATAAATAATGTCATATAAATAATCAAAGTATTAACGAAATGAAATAAATAAAGTCCAACTAATTTTATAAAACTTGTTTAACTTTAACAAAACTTAGTTAATTTTTATGAAAAATCACAGATATTATTAAAGATTAAAGATTAAGAAGTGAAGAAGTCTGCAACTATTCTAACTAAAAGTATTACTAGGCAAATATGCTATCAGAGATAAGAAGCATGTACTGCAGGGTAATTACCCCACATTTGTACGTATTTGTTTACTATTTCAACCGAAAAAGCACAAAAATCTATCAATTTCTCTATCTATACGCAGGGCAAGAAGTTTATCGTGCAGGTAACGACGATAAAAATTATCACATCAGGCAGATGGATTTATCTGTCATGCCCCAAGTGCGACATCAACGCTTCCAGACCTGTAAACATGTATGTATGCTATTACAAACTCTGGACATGTACTAACTTATAAATAAATGTGGACAGACATCGTCTAATAGTAGAAGTTTTTGATTAGACTACCTCGGCCATAGTTATTTCGTTTGATAAGGAGGCTGCATGCATGGTTAAACAAACCCTTGATGACATGATAGACATGGCCAACTTGGTCAGTAAAAGGATGTCACTCTCTAGTACTGTTTGCTAACCCTATTAACACAATTTGGATAATAAATACCTAATTGGAAGGTTAATAACTGTACAGCAGGTTTACATTATATTTCACAACTTTATTTAAAACCACTGTTTTAAATTTGAAAGTAGTGCACTTTACTGCTGTACTACTCTTCTACTTGATAACTACCAATATTTAACTGTAATAGGACAATGGACATGACATGGTGGACAGACCTTTCAATTAACTAATGGGTGCGGAAGCTTAACTATAGTTTAGACCTACAAATTACGACATAATCACTGAGGTAAACAATGACAATCAGCCTCCAATATACAACATCCATACACACCGTTAGATCCAAAAGTCCCTGAATTAGGTAACAACTTACTAGTGTACCATAACAATCAACCTAGGATCTGTTCGCAATCTTTTTTTGTCCAGTTGGAATTTGCGTTATGTCCATACTATATAATGGATTAAACAGTTGTATTATGGAATTAATCTTTAATCTTTAATAATAGTTGTAATACCTTTGGGGTAATTTCCATACTAGATAATGGATTAAACAATTGTATTATGAAAAATCAAACCAATGCAAGTATTAAGCACCAGTTAGGAGAATTTCTCATTAGTCACTCATGTTCCAATAATTTTAATGATTGTTACTCTAGTCTCTAGCCTAAGCCATAAGCAACAATAGTGGACCTAAGCAATGCAATTACTCTACCATTCATTGTCATGCCATTGAAGGCTGTAAAGAATTCATTTGGAAATAGATGAATATAGTGCTACTCCACAGATGATAATATGACCAAACTATGTTATATTAGAGATAACCCTATTATTCTACATCTAAAAAACTGTTTAATTTTGTGTTTCAGATGCAATCTGTAACGACCCGGAAATTTCAACTGTTTTAATAACGTAATTAGTCAAAATTTTGTGAAATTTTAAACGATAAAATTTTGAAATATAAATTTGATATTTGGAATGCATCTAGTTAAACATAGCAACTGGTAAATTTTCGTCCGAAAATATGAAAGTTTATTTCGCGCGTAAATTCACTTCAATTTAATCAGTTAAAAAGCGATGAAAATATAACATTTTCCAAACCAAAATATTTTTACATAGAAAAATTCTAAACCATCTTCTGAGCAAGATGTCAGTTTGTCGTTTTTCCAAATTCGGACATCTTTGGCTCCGTCGATCTTATTTTTCAGCGTTTTTCTTGCATTTTCCGCTAGTAGAAAATTTCGAATTTTTATAATTCAATCGTATCACTGATATCTGTATACCGTTTTGACCGTCTCGTCGTGCTGATCTTCATAGTATATTTATCTCTGCGATTTGAAGTCCGGTACGCAGCGGAATCCGTGAAACAGATAACCGAATCGGTACGTTTCTAAAGCCTTTTGGTCTCCTACGTCTGTTCATCTCTCACCGTGTAAACCAATGGTCCATTGGCTTTTAAAATTCCCATTTCGTTCGGTTCTTATTACAAAAAGAAATATAAAAATATATGTTACAGCTGTTGGTTCACTTTCCCTTCTCCTCCATTGCCTGTGACCTTCTTTTCTTCCTTACCTCTGTGCCTCATATTCTCATTCCTACCTTGGAAAAGTTTTAAGCTATATAAATTTAAGTTACATAATTGAATCTGAGGCTAATTGATCTATCTCATGCCTGCAAACACTCGGCAAGCGACCTTCACCTTCCATCCAGCGGCTGCCTACATCACCCTCTCATCTCAGCCAAGCGCGCCACATCACCTCCGAGCCGACCTGTTCTCCGCCACGGGACTCGAGCGCAGCACCTCCGAGCACCGCGAGAACCATCCATTTTCCTTGCCATAGCCGAGCTCCACCACCGAGCACAGCTCGCATAGCCACCACATCAACCACCGAACACCTCAGACCAACCACCGCCCTCCCCATCATGCTCTCGCCACGACCCGACCCCCTGGCCACCTCCGCCGTTCAATGGCCGACCGACTGTCACTGTCCACGTCGATCTCCCTCCGACCTGAGCATGCGACCCACCCTCCATGGCCGAGCGTTCTGTTGAGGTAGATTCTTATTTATGTTATAAGTTTTAGTAATAACGTTAGTATATATATATGTAGTCTTACAAATTTAAGCCTGTAATGATTTTATTATTTTATTATTTTATATATATATATATATGTTTTTATGTTGTTTCGGCTATAGTTATATATATGTTATAATAGGTTCAAGTATATTTGTCTGTACCCTTTTCATAAAACTTTGTAAGATAGTATACATAAATTTACAGTAACGTGGTTACAAAATATATGACAAGTCATGCATATTATATATTTGTTTATACAGTAGCTACATATAAACCTATGTATAGGTACGTTTTGGTTTTCAAAGATAGTGTGGAGTTTGTTTTTTTGGTATAACTGTCAGTTGTATAAATTATATTAGTAAACGTAAGTTGAAAATTTTTGTTTTGCAAATATACAAACTTTGTTTAATGTAGGTATATATGTATAAGCTTATTGATAAGGGCAGTTGTGAGTATATTTACATATAGTTAGTTATTTTACGCATATATATTCATGTACGGTTTTGTATAAAAGTATATAGGGTGGTCAGCGTCGATGTGATATAATCAGTTTATAAAGAGGAAAATAATAATATTTCCAGAACTTGTATATATTGTTGGTTGCATAAGTATACTAAAATTTTTATATATATATATAAATCGTGTATAAGTTTGAATTATTTGGAAACTTGTTATCTACGGGAACTTATTCGGTTGTTATAATTATATAAGTTCGTATATATAAGCTTATTCGTTTCTTACAAGTTTGTATAAATTTTGATATATATAGCGCGTGCATTTTTTATATATAGAGAACTTGATTTCCAAATTTATATATATACGGTACGTTGGGATTAACTGGTTATTTGGTGATAAATATATGTCGGATCTTAATATAGGTGCTTAATCAAACAATGATTTTAATACAAATTTTTAATTTTTTTTTGTTCCTATCGAACTGATTCTGATTCGTTCTCATCGATTTCCCATTATCAGCCTCGTCCGCCATGCATGTTTTCTTCATCGAATCGTGTCCATCTAGCTTTGCTTTGGAATTCGTGCTTGGATTCGTAACTCATTTCAGTGTCAAAATCTCTCTAGCCTCGAAAGGTGAGCACTCACTCACGATTAACTTTCTTTTATTTATTAAATTTGATTTCGATTGAAACGACAATTGAAATATGCTGCTGTTAGTTAATTACACTGTTATATATGCTATTACCTGTATCAGTTCACCTGTGACATCTGACACCATTTTCTGTTAATTATTTATGCGATGATAATACTGTTTGGTTGATAATTGATTGGTTGTTGATGTTTATATTGGACGTTAAACTGTTAATGTAAATTGATAAATAGTATGAAATTGAACTCGATATAGAATAGTCAAATGTTATAAAAAAACTAATTAGTTAAATTGTATAATATGACCCCTTTAACTGTTGAATTTATTGACACGTAGGATTTGTTAATTACACTTTGAAACACTGAATGTATGTTGTTAAATTGATGATGTATGAAATTGTAAATAGATGACAAGTGAAGAACTGTAATGTAATAATCTTTAATCTACATGAACTGATAGTGTAGGTTCTAGAAAAAATTATATTAATTCGTACAAATGACAATGCGAATTAATACGGTTATTTCGGGATTATTTGAATTGATTATCGAATTGTTATTGTTTGTTGTTATTGCTTGTTTATTTACTTTGACACCATCCCAGTTATCACATTGCAAGTTCCCTTTGCTATGTTTTGATTTTGAATTGAATTGGAATCGGGTTGAAATGATAAATACCCAAATTGAACTTTGACCTAGGATAGGAAATTAAATAAAACCCGATTGGTCAATAATTTGATTTAAAAATAAACGAAGATTTTATTTGAATAAATATCATGGTTTGAAATGAAGTCGAAAATTTAATTTTATTTGAAAGGAAAATGTTAATATTTAAAAATCTGAAACAAAATATTAACAATGCAATTGATGAAGGAATGTTGTTTAATTTGAGAAATTATTGAATTAAGTTTGAAATTATTAAACTTTGAAATGATTGAATTAAGTTTGAAATTATAATTAAGTTTGAAATTATTAAACCTGGAAATTATTTAATAATTAAGTTTTGAATTGTTTAATAATTAAATAAGATTGAATTATTTAATGATTAAAGTGAATTGAATTCTTTAATAAGAAAAATTGAACTTCTGAATAAGTGGATTTTACTTCGTAAATAATTGAAATTGAGTTTTCTTTATTAATTAAGTTTTGGAAAATTATTTAAGTGAGTAAATAAGTGAAATTGAATTTCTTTAACAAGAAATAAAATGCGATTTATTGAAATAAATGTAAGACTTGAAATTTAAAGAATTTGATTTGATGAATTTAATTTAATTCAATTTGTAAGTTTTGATATAATGAAGTTGAATTTGAATAACGGATTTAATGAATTGGAAGTTTAATAGAAATTGTTTTGAATGGAAAATTTACTTAATGAATATTGAATGAGATCGATAAATGAATTTAAATTGATTTAAAGGTTAGATTAAATTAATTTAAATGTTTTCGAAATGAAACTTATATTCGAACTTGAATCAATTTTGATTTGTTTTAAATAAAAATTGAAATTGAATTATAAGATTTTGAAATGATAATTTGGAAGTTTTGAAACGTAAATTGTGGAAATTGATTTCGAAAGGCAAATGAAATGTTGATTTAAGAATTGAATTTGAAATTGAAATTGATTTGGTTTTGAAATAAATAAACGACCAATCGGTGAAATAATTACGAAAGTTATTAAAGAGACCGGAATTCGGTTATGGATATACTCTCTATCTAAACCGAAAACCACTTTAATAACTATACGCGGAGTGATGATCCAGAATGAAGTGGTTGGAATGATGTACGTGTTGACTGAAGAAAGAGAACGATAATGGATAGCCTTGACACTTGTGTCAAATTGGAAATGACTAAAACAGGAGCTGTGCCGGGCCAATGGAGGATTAGCTACTTCAAGTGGACACACTTCTTCGAACTACTTATACTTGTTGTCGATTGGTGCACCCTTGATTTTGGGAGTGTTGTTTCACGGTGTTGCGGGCGCTGCGGCGTTGCGTTCTCACCAGTCCGGATCAGGCGAACGGTAGTATCACTTGGGTATTGCCTCATGTGCCTTGTCATACTTGTATTCCATTTATGCGCGACCACTACGATTTTGATTTGTACCTTTAGTATATGGATTGCCCTCTGGTGACTTCCGGTTTTGGGGAAACTACGGTCTTGTATATGCTTTTGGGAATAAAAATGTGTTAAGGGTGGAATGGGCCATGACTTAACGCTATTTTGATATCTTTATATTACTGATAGACATTATCTACTTAGCGTACATTACTACATAGTAGATAGTTTAACGGATCCTTAAAGGATGGTTATTCCAAACATCCTTTGATTTACTTGTATTTCAATTGCTATTTCACTTGAGTTGGATTTATTAATATAAGAATGTTAATCCGGACTCGAGTGTCTTGTGTTTTGCTTTACGCTCGGGTCAGACTGAGTGTACCAGTATTCGAGACTCACCTTTGAAGTTGGAGCTTTGCTTGAAGATCCAGCAATCTAGTCTGCTTCAGTATTCGATGATTCCAGTGATGTATTCTGATTTGTATCTGATGTATCGTATTACTCTTCTGTTGTAAACTCTGATGTATTTTATATATTCATATAGTAGCTTCATGAACTACTATCTCTTTTATTTCCGCTGCACTTATTACTCTGTGTTTGTGATCTGTGATTATTTATTTACTGTATATGTTCAGTTTTGCCAAATTTAAATTAACAACGCGGTATTTTGAGCAATTCAACTCCGACATGAGTGTCTACCTATACACTTATAATGGATGCGAATGGTCCAAAATTTTGGGTCGTTACAGTTGGTATTAGAGCTTTGGTAGCTCTAGGCAAAACTTAAAATATAGGGTAAATATATTTACGGAATCACTCTCATTCGAGTTTCAATCTCTTCCTTTGACTCAATTCCTTTGAATTTTGGAACGTTCCCCTCGGTTCTGAAATTCATTCGTGTCCTTCGCTATTCGTCTTCTTTCAATCTGGAGCACCCCATAACTCCATTTTGAATGATATCTATAATAGATCGGCGGTCTCGCCAATCTTCGAATGATTTGTAAAGGGGTGAAACTCCTCTACAATAGGCATTGATTTACCGGAGATTTCTGTATCCTCGGTTTACGATGCTATCTATCTCCTGCTATAGCTGAATTTTATTTCTTGAGATCGAATATCGATTTACCTCGAAATTCTACAACGATCTTATTCTTGAAGTCACGGTCGACCCGGTTAAGTTGCCCGCGATTTATATAAACTTATCAATCTTCCTACTTTGGCATTAATCATCATATCTTGTTTCGAACTTATCTTCGAATCAAATTTCTCTTTGATTTAAGTCCATCAAATTTGAAACCCTATCCTTATTTTGAAAATTCATTCCTGTATCGTCGAGCAAAGAAATGTATTTGTAAACTAATATATAAATGTTTTAGATATTGGGTTGTTTGAGTTGTTATTGTTGATTTGGATTTTCGATCGATTAGTCTGATCAACGCTATCGATAGGATTTCCAAAACACTTTAACAGAACAAACCGACACAATATCGTTTTCAAATTTTGTAAACAAAATAAATTTTTGAATGATTATATTATATATACAAGTATAAATTTTTCTGAAATTAAATTGTTAATGAAATTGTTGTCTGAAATAATAATATTTGATTTTCATTTATTGTTTTGTAAACCATTGACTATTGCATAATATAAATAAATGAATTCATAAACTTGGTTATAAATTGATTGGAATTTGAAATGAATTAAATTCAGAAATTTGAGAATTTATTAGTTTCAGGTGATTTCGAACTTTGGTTTCTTTAAAATATTAAAGTATATATTATTGAAAGTATTTTCGAATAGAAATTGTTTTCAAAGAATTTTAAAAAAAAAATTGTTGAAATCAGTGCTCTTCTCTTTGTCGCTGGAAAATAATTTCGGTGATGGCGGCCGCATCATCGACGTTCATTTTCGAGTTTCGAAGTGGAGAAACCATTCTGTAGCTTTGCTACGGTTTTGTTTTGAAAAATATTTTGATTTGAATTTCTTCAGTATATTTTGATTCACATATATATAAGTATCTTATTTTAAAATTTAATTTGATTTGATATAAATATATTATATATATCTCTAAATTGTTTAAAGTTAATCGGAAATCTAATTTTTAAATTTTGTTAAAGGATGATTTTAATTATAAATAAAACCAAAATTGGAATAAATATTTAAACTTGAATAATTAAATTGGGAAAATTTTATTTGTATATTGTTCAACTGCATTCTAATACAACTTACCTAAATCATTCAGAAGTTGAATATGTAATTGGATAATATATAATATAAATTGAAATTATAAATTAAATTTGAGTGTTTATAATAAATGTTTTACACTAAATTTTGATTATAAAGATGTTAATAGAGTTAGATAGGATAATTAGTAAACTCAGTTAATAATGAAATAAAATTTGTTTTGAAAGAATTAATAAATTTGTTTTGAAAGAATTAATAAATTGAAATTTGATCAACATATGAAAATACCTTGAAGAAACTAGTAAATGTAAATTAATTTAAATCGAAACTTTTATGTTTTAAATTAATTTATATGGGTTAAATATATGTGAGTAGATTTATTAAGTAGAAAATTTAACAGTAATTTTGGAATAAAGAAGAATTTAAAATTTATTGAAGAAAATATGTTTATAATAAAAGACTATTCAAATTTATGGGTTTAGAAATCGTAAATTGAAGATAATTGGATAATAAGATAATGAATTTAGAAATAGTGGAGATTGATTTTAGAAAAATCAAATGGATTAAATCAATTATAGAATATCAATTAATTTAAAATTTGAATTTATATGGTTTAAATTAATTGTTATTTTGTATTTCAAATCTATTTTTCTTTCTGGTTGTTTCTATTCTCCTACCATGTTCCTTTTCGGGGACGAAAAGTTTTGAGTGGGGGAGAGTGTAACGACCCGGAAATTTCAACTATTTTAATAACGTAATTAGTCGAAATTTTGTGAAATTTTAAACGATAAAATTTTGAAATATAAATTTGATATTTGGAATGCGTCTAGTTAAACATAGCAACTGGTAAATTTTCGTCCGAAAATATGAAAGTTTATTTCGCGCGTAAATTCACTTCAATTTAATCAGTTAAAAAGCGATGAAAATAAAACATTTTCAAAACCAAAATATTTTTACATAGAAAAATTCTAAACAATCTTCTGAGCAAGATGTCAGTTTGTCGTTTTTCCAAATTCGGACATCTTTGGCTCCGTCGATCTTATTTTTCAGCGTTTTTCTTGCATTTTCCGCTAGTAGAAAATTTCGAATTTTTATAATTCAATCGTACCACTGATATCTGTATACCGTTTTGACCGTCTCGTCATGCTAATCTTCATAGTATATTTATCTCTGCGATTTGAAGTCCGGTACGCAGCGGAATCCGTGATACAGATAACCGAATCGGTACGTTTCTAAAGCCTTTTGGTCTCCTACGTCTGTTCATCTCTCACCGTGTAAACCAATGGTCCGTTGGCTTTTAAAATTCCCATTTCGTTCGGTTCTTATTACAAAAAGAAATATAAAAATATATGTTACAGCTGTTGGTTCACTTTCCCTTCTCCTCCATTGCCTGTGACCTTCTTTTCTTCCTTACCTCTGTGCCTCATATTCTCATTCCTACCTTGGAAAAGTTTTAAGCTATATAAATTTAAGTTACATAATTGAATCTGAGGCTACTTGATCTATCTCATGCCTGCAAACACTCGGCAAGCGACCTTCACCTTCCATCCAGCGGCTGCCTACATCACCCTCTCATCTCAGCCAAGCGCGCCACATCACCTCCGAGCCGACCTGTTCTCCGCCATGGGACTCGAGCGCAGCACCTCCGAGCACCGCGAGAACCATCCATTTTCCTTGCCATAGCCGAGCTCCACCACCGAGCACAGCTCGCATAGCCACCACATCAACCACCGAACACCTCAGACCAACCACCGCCCTCCTCCTCATGCTCTCGCCACGACCCGACCCCCTGGCCACCTCCGCCGTTCAATGGCCGACCGACTGTCACTGTCCACGTCGATCTCCCTCCGACCTGAGCATGCGACCCACCCTCCATGGCCGAGCGTTCTGTTGAGGTAGATTCTTATTTATGTTATAAGTTTTAGTAATAACGTTAGTATATATATATGTAGTCTTAAAAATTTAAGCCTGTAATGATTTTATTATTTTATTATTTTATATATATATATATGTTTTTATGTTGTTTCGGCTATAGTTATATATATGTTATAATAGGTTCAAGTATATTTGTCTGTACCCTTTTCATAAAACTTTGTAAGATAGTATACATAAATTTACAGTAACGTGGTTACAAAATATATGACAAGTCATGCATATGATATATTTGTTTATACAGTAGCTACATATAAACCTATGTATAGGTACGTTTTGGTTTTCAAAGATAGTGTGGAGTTTGTTTTTTTGGTATAACTGTCAGCTGTATAAATTATATTAGTAAACGTAAGTTGAAAATTTTTGTTTTGCAAATATACAAACTTTGTTTAATGTAGGTATATATGTATAAGCTTATTGATAAGGGCAGCTGTGAGTATATTTACATATAGTTAGTTATTTTACGCATATATATTCATGTACTGTTTCGTATAAAAGTATATAGGGTGGTCAGCGTCGATGTGATATAATCAGTTTATAAAGAGGAAAATAATAATATTTCCAGAACTTGTATATATTGTTGGTTGCATAAGTATACTAAAATTTTGATATATATATATAAATCGTGTATAAGTTTGAATTATTTGGAAACTTGTTATCTGCGGGAACTTATTCGGTTGTTATAATTATATAAGTTCGTATATATAAGCTTATTCGTTTCTTACAAGTTTGTATAAATTTTGATATATATAGCGCGTGCATTTTTTATATATAGAGAACTTGATTTTCAAATTTATATAGATACGGTACGTTGGGATTAACTGGTTATTTGGTGATAAATATATGTCGGATCTTAATATAGGTGCTTAATCAAACAATGATTTTAATACAAATTTTTTTTTTGTTCCTATCGAACTGATTCTGATTCGTTCTCATCGATTTCCCATTATCAGCCTCGTCCGCCATGCATGTTTTCTTCATCAAATCGTGCCCATCTAGCTTTGCTTTGGAATTCGTGCTTGGATTCGTAACTCATTTCAGTGTCAAAATCTCTCTAGCCTCGAAAGGTGAGCACTCACTCACGATTAACGTTCTTTTATTTATTAAATTTGATTTCGATTGAAACGACAATTGAAATATGCTGCTGTTAGTTAATTACACTGTTATATATGCTATTACCTGTATCAGTTCACCTGTGACATCTGACACCATTTTCTGTTAATTATTTATGCGATGATAATACTGTTTGGCTGATAATTGATTGATTGTTGATGTTTATATTGGACGTTAAATTGTTAATGTAAATTGATAAATAGTATGAAATCGAACTCGATATAGAATAGTTAAATGTTAAAAAAAACTGATTAGTTAAATTGTATAATATGACCCCTTTAACTGTTGAATTTATTGACACGTAGGATTTGTTAATTACACTTTGAAACACTGAATGTATGTTGTTAAATTGATGATGTATGAAATTGTAAATAGATGACAAGTGAAGAACCATAATGTAATAATCTTTAATCTACATGAACTGATAGTGTAGGTTCTAGAAAAAATTATATTAATTCGTACAAATGACAATGCGAATTAATACGGTTATTTCGGGATTATTTGAATTGATTATCGAATTGTTGTTGTTTGTTGTTATTGCTTGTTTATTTACTTTGACACCATCCCAGTTATCACACTGCAAGTTCCCTTTGCTATGTTTTGATTTTGAATTGAATTGGAATCGGGTTGAAATGATAAATACTCAAATTGAACTTTGACCTAGGATAGGAAATTAAATAAAACCCGATTGATCAATAATTTGATTTAAAAATAAACGAAGATTTTATTTGAATAAATATCATGGTTTGAAATGAAGTCGAAAATTTAATTTTATTTGAAAGGAAAATGTTAATATTTAAAAATCTGAAACAAAATATTAACAATGCAATTGATGAAGGAATGTTGTTAAATTTGAGAAATTATTGAATTAAGTTTGAAATTATTAAACTTTGAAATGATTGAATTAAGTTTGAAATTATAATTAAGTTTGAAATTATTAAACCTGGAAATTATTTAACTATTAAGTTTTGAATTGTTTAATAATTAAATAAGATTGAATTATTTAATGATTAAAGTGAATTGAATTCTTTAATAAGAAAAATTGAACTTTTGAATAAGTGGATTTTACTTCGTAAATAATTGAAATTGAGTTTTCTTTATTAATTAAGTTTTGGAAAATTATTTAAGTGAGTAAATAAGTGAAATTGAATTTCTTTAACAAGAAATAAAAAGCGATTTATTGAAATAAATGTAAGACTTGAAATTTAAAGAATTTGATTTGATGAATTTAATTTAATTCAATTTGTAAGTTTTGATATAATGAAGTTGAATTTGAATAACGGATTTAATGAATTGGAAGTTTAATAGAAATTGTTTTGAATGGATAATTTACTTAATGAATATTGAATGAGATCGATAAATGAATTTAAATTGATTTAAAGGTTAGATTAAATTAATTTAAATGTTTTCGAAATGAAACTTATATTCGAACTTGAATCAATTTTGATTTGTTTTAAATAAAAATTGAAATTGAATTATAAGATTTTGAAATGATAATTTGGAAGTTTTGAAACGTAAATTGTGGGAATTGATTTCGTAAGGCAAATGAAATGTTGATTTACGAATTGAATTTGAAATTGAAATTGATTTGGTTTTGAAATAAATAAACGACCAATCGGTGAAATAATTACGAAAGTTATGGATATACTCTCTATCTAAACCGAAAACCACTTTAATAACTATACGCGGAGTGATGATCCAGAATGAAGTGGTTGGAATGATGTACGTGTTGACTGAAGAAAGAGAACGATAATGGATAGCCTTGACACTTGTGTCAAATTGGAAATGACTAAAACAGGAGCTGTGCCGGGCCAATGGAGGATTAGCTACCTCAAGTGGACACACTTCTTCGAACTACTTATACTTGTTGTCGATTGGTGCACCCTTGATTTTGGGAGTGTTGTTTCACGGTGTTGCGGGCGCTGCGGCGTTGCGTTCTCACCAGTCCAGATCAGGCGAACGGTAGTATCACTACCTTGGGTATTGCCTCATGTGCCTTATCATACTTGTATTCCATTTATGCGCGACCACTACGATTTTGATTTGTACCTTTAGTATATGGATTGCCCTCTGGTGACTTCCGGTTTTGGGGAAACTATGGTCTTGTATATGCTTTTGGGAATAAAAATGTGTTAAGGGTGGAATGGGCCATGACTTAACGCTATTTTGATATCTTTATATTACTGATAGACATTATCTACTTAGCGTACATTACTACATAGTAGATAGTTTAACGGATCCTTAAAGGATGGTTATTCCAAACATCCTTTGAGTTACTTGTATTTCAATTGCTATTTCACTTGAGTTGGATTTATTAATATAAGAATGTTAATCCTGACTCGAGTGTCTTGTGTTTTGCTTTACGCTTGGGTCAGACTGAGTGTACTAGTATTCGAGACTCACCTTTGAAGTTGGAGCTTTGCTTGAAGATCCAACCATCTAGTCTGCTTCAGTATTCGATGATTCCAGTGATGTATTCTGATTTGTATCTGATGTATCGTATTACTCTTCTGTTGTAAACTCTGATGTATTTTATATATTCATATAGTACCTTCATGAACTACTATCTCTTTTATTTCCGCTGCACTTATTACTCTGTGTCTGTGATCTGTGATTATTTATTTACTGTATATGTTCAGTTTTGCCAAATTTAAATTAACAACGCGGTATTTTGAGCAATTCAACTCCGACATGAGTGTCTACCTATACACTTATAATGGATGCGAATGGTCCAAAATTCTGGGTCGTTACACAATCACAGTGGATGAAACTAGTTTATTGTAGCAGCATCTAAAGTGTACTTTTTAAATACAGACCATGCATAGAAATTGAATAAAACTACTTAATTGAAAATAAGAAAATGATGCTAGTGAAATTGAAATCGATCTATATGAAATTTGTAAAACTGAAATGAAAATATCTTAAGGATATTTATAATGAAATGAAATCAATATTCACTACACGTAATAATGTTTAATGCATGCCTATACATACAAATCAAAATAAATTTAAAAATCCTTGAGTTGAAGACAAAAACATAGAAAATTATGTTAAAAGTTTTACTATATTTCATCTAATATACATCATGACTAATGGTGTACATCTTGGCAAAACTGAGAGTGATGGACTTGTAACAGTATATAGATGGACCAAGAAATGCAACTAGTGAAACAGGAAGAAGCTAAGAACATTCATTAATCCTATTACAAGATACTAAAGCGTAATAATTATGTAGGAAAAATAATCAATAATTGAGAGAAGTGAAACAGAAAATAAAGAAGAGTTATATAATAAAACCTGTGCTAAGATGCTCCAAACACCATGATATATATAATTGGAATAGGATCCCCTATAAATACAAAAATCATAAAACAATAAATATAAACAATCAAAAATAGATAAAGTACTTTAAGTAAAATTTCATTTTAGTTGCCATAGATGGGATGCCTTAGTTATCTATATTACTATGCTAACCATACTTGCACCCTCTACGGATTATCCAAGCCATACAATTTGCATATTTGCTATAAAAACTTTCATTAACTATAATCTGGGCACTAAAAAAATCATATTACAACTATAATATGTATATATGTACGACGTGTTCATTTTGTTAAACGGACAAAAAATATTATTTCTGTAAATAACTGAATTACAAACTAATTAAGATCCACATTAATAAAATATTTAGTACTAAGTAATTGGACTCACATTTTAACTACTCATGCATGGATGCAGTTTTGAACTACATAAGACTTGAGTTCCCAAAAAAAAGACGTAAGAAAACAGAAAACCCATGTCAATAAATATGCATAAGTCAAAAGGTTTTTTGAACACACAATTTCATTTTCCAGGTCATAAAATAAGGAAAAACTAATACCACAAGGGTGTTTATATAGTTTTAAATTTTATGAATGTAGCACACAACAAGCTTAAATCTAAATACTAATTGCATATGTAAAGTGTAAATAAATTTAATAAGATTAACAAGTGTGCACATAAAAAAGTAAGAAACTAACCAAACTGGCTTCAATTGTAGATGTATATGTAGAGAGTTGTTCAATTTTGATTCAACCAATCAACGGTCAAAATTATTTTGGCGCAAAAGATAATTAAATAAGTGTTTTCTTTCATCATCATACTAAGAAAGAAGGTCAAGAAGAAAACCTGCAAGTACCTCCTCTTTCTTGTAATCAAGGACAATTTTGCTAATGTAATCTTTCAAAGCAAAATAAGCTATTGCTGTCAATACTCCAACTTGTCTCATCCCTCCTAATGTTTTCCTTAGCTTTATTGCTTATCAAATAAATAAATTATAGTCACTAAAAAAATAAAATTAAAGCAATTGGTGCACTTATTCAATTTGGAGACCCAAATGTACATTACCTTGGCAATAAAGCTTTCTGAATCAATAATAACATATCCAAATGGTGCACCCAAACCTTTAAAAAAACATAACTACATTTTTTTCCCAATAATTCACTCATACATACCTAAAACAATCCAAAAAAATAGCCAAAAATGCAATAAATGAGTGTCATGAAAACCAACTAACTGCTTGTACAAGCCTGGAAACTAGAACTCCCAATGTCTATCTTATTAGCAATTTACACTCATGCTTGTTAAGCAATTTTCGTGATATATTGAAATTGGATCACCTGCATCAGTTTTAAAATCCTAATTATCCAAATCAACCACTTCGTTATATCAACTTTTTAAATTTAAGATTTTTCTATAATGCACTGACTAATCTTTACTTTTAATGATGAATCCCTCGAGATGAAATGATGAATTAATATAGAAACATACAACAGAAGCATTTAACATATGAGCACCATCAATATGGAGTTTCAGACATGCTTCTTCAGTATATCTCCTACACTTCATGTGTACTTTACCGATATGAATCTCCTATTGCAACAGTTAAACGAAGTATATATATATATAAAAATTATAGTCAAGGACCATATCTACATTGTGTTCTAAAAATCTAAGGCGGGAGCCCTTCAAACATCAAAATAAATGTTCTTCTAGAATATATAAGTTATCCAAATGATAGTTTATTTGGTCAAAGCACTAAGTTAGCAACTAAGATATAAAGGTCATTAACGGTACTGAATACTCATATACATTTAATAATGCTAAATAGGAAATAAATAGCTTAGCAAATTTTGGATAAACACAAATCAACCAATTCGAGCAACTAACTTTAACAACATAATCTAAGAATCAACCAATTTATATTTTGGATAAACAGAAATCAATTCAAGCAACAGATTCAAATAACAACCTCAAACAAAACTGATCTAATCCAGTTCAAAATGGTAACAGAGAAGAAAATTGGTATTTAAATTACCTTATAAGAGTTGAATTGTGCAAGGTAGAGGATGAATTTTTCAGCCATATTTCAGGTGCTAGGGTTTGGGGAAGATAGACGTGTCGAATTTCGTGAGCTAGAAGATAAGGAATTTTGTGATGAAGCATATCGATTGATAACCGATAAAAAAGGACAAGAGAGATTCAGAGTTTCTGAAAAAGTTTTTTTTTGGGTTTTCATCGTCGTTTGAGAAGGATAAAGAAAATGTTAAGGGTTAAATGAGATATGAGCGGCCGCATAAAATTCTAGCAAAATTTTAGTGAAATGTTGGCGGGAGTCAATCAATTGCATTTCTTTATTGATTTTTATATTTTAAAATGATCAACTGTTACATATAACATCAAACGGTACTAACAAATGCAAGCAATAACAACTTTTGTTGTAGTGTTGCTCATTAGATTCAATATTTTCTTCAAGTTGCTCATTAGGGTCCTCGGTTTGTATTTGTTTATGAGTAAGCTTCCGCTTCTTTACCATATCTTGTAGTGACAAAACATAGTTAGACTCGAATACATATCTAGATTGGTACCTAACAATATCGTAAGATAAAAATGCATCTATTCAAAGTCAATAATTTTCAATATATTATTTTTTAGTAATATTTCGACTGCAAAACAAATTCTTGTCTCAAATCCGAAGGATTTATCCATCAGCTATTATTTTGTAAATAACGAAGACTATGAGTTAACAAAATATAAACAATATACTCTTAGTTAACAGGAGCATGTCAGGAACTACTCGGTTTCCTATACAGTTCCACCCGTAAAAAATATGAAAAATACCGTCTTTTCGAACCAAAGCTACCCAAAAGAGAATTACATCCCTCTATAAGTAGTAAGTTAATGAAACATAATTGGTATCCAAATAATCAATGTGTTAATAATAGTAATAATACTTATTGGTCTGGGGTTGGAACTTCCATTGTTAACACTAATGGAAGCCTATTCAATGTTTTATCAGGCCGTGGAAACCTACCAAATCTTCCATCACAACTGCAGAGCAATAACCTAATAAGCTTGGAACTCTTGAATTATCTTTACTACTAATAAATAGAATTCATTAAATAGATGTACTCGGTGTGTTTTAAAATTCCAAATATACCCTTTCTCTGTTTTCCCACTACGTATCTAACTTCGCGATTTTCCTCACTCTTCCCAACACTATGTAACCCTAATTTTATTTCTTCTTTCACTGTAAAAAAATTGATTTTCTCACATGTTCACCACCGACGACAATTTCCAGTTAGTGCAACAATGATGATTAATCGTCTAAATCGATTTCCAGTGAGTGACATCCATTACGCTACACTCGCGGGTAATTACCCTTTCACTTTCATTAACTAGATTGGGTAGGAGTTTCATGTCTGTTATGAATGATTCATCTTTTTAATTGATTTTCATTTCGTGCGGCAACAACGACGCGGGACGTTTCATCTTTTAAATCGATTCTCATTGAGACTGACAGTAACGTGGCCTAACGATTCATCTGTGCAATCGATTTCTGTCGTTATATCAATTTAAACACATAAATGTTTTAATTCATTAGTGAGCAAATAATGATTTTACGATAATATTTTAGCATGCCATTAAAGAGTTTGAAATGGAGTTGAAAAAATTAAATAAGATGGAAGTAAAAATTTCACCAATTTGGAAGTTTGAAAATAGTCAGTAATGATAACGATAAATAGAAATTTGGCATAAGTTTAAATATGATAATGGTTTAAAAAGAAAATTTCTTTATGTATGAATTGGTCATTTTTAAAATATGGGCGAATCTAGTGGATGTATATGGCATAGAAATATCATGGGATGTTATTATTTTTAAAAAGGTTTTAAAATTTGGCATAGAATTATTTTTAAACTTATCTTTTATAGGATTGTCTTTGATTATTGGCATACATGTAGAAGTTTATTTTGGTGACAAGTAAGGATACTTATATTTTCTATCATATACAAAGTAAAATAAGTTAAATAATTCATCTGTATAACATTTCATTAGGCAACTATTGGAAAACAAAATTACATACTCAAATTTGGGATGCAGTATCAACTGGAATACAAACTTTTATGATCAAACTTCTGGATGAAGTCAAATTCACACATTTTGGTAATACATCTGTATAAGGTTCTGTAACAACCCGGGATTTTGCATCAATTAATTATCATCATTAAATGATTAATGGCGATAGCTGATTGTTATTGGGATTTAATCGGGTTCAAATTCTTTTAAATATTGTTATAAGGAGTATGCAGGCTTTAAATAATAAAAAATCTTGGCCCAGAAACACTCTCTCCTTTATTTTATTTGGCATGTTCCCTTATTATTTCAGTTCGACCCATTCCCCCTTCATTTCATTTCGTTAGCAACCCTAAACGAAAAAATAGCGGCTCCGATTCTCGTTCGTTCCTCTTTGCGAAACGAGGGCTTGTGAAAAAGTTGAAGGCGCCGCTCTGTCGAATTGTTTGTCGATGCTTCGAATTCTTTCGTGATCAAATGGATCGTTCGCGACTCCTCCTGCTTGGTCGAGTTCGTCTTCGCTTCGAACAAGTTTGCATAGGGTTTTTCTTCGATCGATTCTTGGATTTTCATGGCTTCGACCCTGGACTGTTCGATCTGCGCTCTTGGGTATGAGTTGAGTGATTTTTATTTCACTCACATCTAATTCGACTTTGTACTATGCTTTGCGTTTGATTTGGCTTCATCGTTGATGATTTCTGACTTGATTTTGACTTGGTTCGATTTCTTGTCTCTTGGTTATCTCGGCACTGTTTTCGTTTGGATGTTGATGATTTCATTGATTTTTCAATTTCATATAAATTGATAGTGGACTTTGGCCATTCGTGTTTACTGCCTTTGGTCAACTTTGATTTTGATTTGTGAATTCATGTTTCTGCCGGCTTCGGCCTTGGCCTGAGATTTCATGTGCTTGATTGTTTGCGGCCGCACATTGTTGTGCAGTGCCATTGACGTTCTGTTGCTGTAGTCACGAGCTCTAGTCTTCACTGCACCCTTATTATCCTTGTATATGATGCATTCATGTGTGACATTTGTGGATATTAAGTTCATGTATTCTTCTGTTTAGTATTGGTGCATTGTCCACTTCGTTTTACTGTTGCTTACAGTTGAGTTGTTTTGTTGGTCATGTCACTCCTTTGGTTTGTGATTCACTTCATGTTGCCTTGACTCTGCATATCTTGGTTCGGTCTATAGTCTTCATTAGCTTTGTATTGGGGGTTTGAACCACGACTTGATGGAGTTGCTGCCATTACTGTTGGCACTGACTTCATCTTGTCTACATTTTTAATAATGCTCTGACTGTTGAACTTTGATCATGTTTGAACCTTCCTGACTTTTTCGCTGTTGGCATATGTTTTTCCTTTGAATCGGCCATGACTTTGCGTTTGGTTCGAACATATGTATTAAGGTATAATTGAACTGCTTCTGCACTTTGTTTTGTTCTTTGTTGTAAAGTGAATCATTGTCACTTGTTGATTTTGGTCACTTAAATTGGGCTGTTTCATCAGGTATTTATTGGTAATCATGCTGCATTATTGACATGAGCCTGGCACTGTCACTTGTAGTTGTAGTGTTGCAGTCATTAACTTGTGCTGTCCAGTTAAGTTCGGCACTTGAGTTGTCATTGCTTGACTGTTTAGTTTCTTCACTATATGCTTGTTTCATCTGCGGTTTCATTGTGCATTTGTTATCCTCACTATGATTTTGATACTTGTAGCCTTGTTCTGTCCACTGTTCTAGTCGGGTGGCTTTGGGACAGTGTTGTTTCACTGTTTGGTTACCGGTGCATTGTTTTGACTTTGAGTCTCATTCATGTCCTCATGCATTTTCACTAATACAGTGCATTGATGCATTGTATTCATTTGCATTGGGTCACCGTGTTCTACTGGTGACCTTATTTTTCCTTTGAAGCTGCTATGTGTCTTCATTGTGGTGTGCTGTGGTGACATATTTTGGTACCCTCGCCTTCATTTTGCTGTCTTCTTGTAGTTTGTACCACTGCCCTTGTGTACTTGGTCATTCGAGTCTTCGTGTTTTGGCGCTGTGTTGTCATACCACTGTTATATCTGGACTTGTACTTATTATAGTCTTCATTGTTGTGTGGCTTTGAGCTTCACTGAGTTTGTTGCTTTCCACTGTTGCAATTGTTTTGGTTGCAGCGGTTGAGTTTTATTTATATTGTGGCTGCAGTTTCATTTTGTTGTAGTTGTGTTGAGTCATGATAGCCGTGACTTGACCTTCTACATTTTATTGTGGATTGGTGTCAATTACTTCTGCACTGATTCATTGACCTTTTGTGTATTCCATCACTATAGTGGCGAGGCAGTGCACGCGAGCATGTACTGCAGCCAAAACAGTATTGATTATTTTGTTGTTTCTGCTGTTTTCTAAATTATCTTCATTGATAATATTTTTATTTATCTTTGTTGATGATTTGAATTTGCTGATTTGTTGTTTAACACTATTTTGTGTTATATCTACCGTTATCTGATTCTCTTATTGAAGAGTTGGATATACGAGATTTATTGTGACTGTCGTCTATTTGATTATTTTATTATTTTTGCTTCCTTGCATTAATAACTGAGTTTGAATTAGACTGACCCGTGTATTATTTTCTTTTGAATTTAATACTCGGGTCAGACCGAGTTATTTCAGGTTGTAGATATCCTGCTTTGGGTTGATGCTTGAGTTATGAAGTCTTTTCATATTTTTGAAGTAGTCTTCGTCATGTTGTAGTAGTCAGTGTATCTGACTTAGGTTGATATGTATTCATGTATATTAATCGTTAATGTACATGTATATATAACTTCCAGAGTCGACAGTTGTAGTTGTATCATATGTATTGTGTCAAATGTATTGTAACTGACATCAGTTATATATATATATATATGAGACTTTTGTTATCTATGTTCCGCATCTTTAGTATCTATGTTGTTATTATATATATTGTCCTAAACTATTATGAACCATCGTAGTTCGTTTTATATTGGAATTGGGTATGTCGATGGCAGTAAATAAATAAGAGGTGAAAAATTAAAAATATATACCACTCCTATCGAGGTAACCAATACTAGTGTAAGGCCCAACTACGGATGGCCGCTCCTATCCAGCCTTATTCTTCGTAATAACAGACAGTATTCCTTTAATACTCTTTATTATTGTGAGCATATAAGTGGGGCGTTATAGGTTCCATGGTCCAGATAAGCTGATGATTGCTTAGGGCTTTTTCCAAGTTTATTTTAGGGACCGGTATGATTTGACTATATTCAAAGGTATAATTTTAAAAATTTTAAGAAAAGGGAGATTAGAAGGTGCGTTTTGGGCTTTTATAAATCGAAGGATTTGCATGGTTATTATTTGGAGGTGGAAGGGATTACATGAATGGTGTGGTTCTTTTATTGGATTTGAAATATGATAACCCATGGTTTAATATCTTCATGGTTGACTCCCAATCTACGTGATATTTGTTTTAAATTTATTTTTTTAAATACTTTTGTACTATACTTTGGCCATATAGTATTTAAATAAAAATGAGTTTTATAAAGAAAGCTTTAACAAAGCTCATGAGTTCTGTGCCCAATCTTTTTTTACAGTTGGATTTGCAATTTAAGTTAGATATATTTGATCTTTTTACGTAAAAGAGACCGAAACAATTTCTTTATTTTGTAAAAAGTTTCACTACATAGAATTGAACTTTTTATCAATATTACCACCTCTAATAGCATTGCAAAAATATAATTCAAAATAGGTCATATTCATCATGCATAATGAGTGTCATCTTTTTTATTTTAACATACCAACATTTGTTTATTTAAGTTTATTCAAGATTGCAAGTGTGAGCAAAAGCAAAAGCAAAAACAAATTCACAGTTCCAGTATTCTATAAAGCGGATTCAGACAACCCAGTAGAGTAGAGGTATCAAACGGATATAATTCTAGAGTAAGTGCTTTAATAAGATTTTCCTCAGATTTCCTATTGAAAGTTTACTATTCTCGTTGTTAAAGTTATATAACATCGTGTCTTAAGATGACTATGTTATTTCTTTATTGCTTTTGCATATTGTTCATATTGAATTTGTCATCTTTCATATTCTATTTATTTCTTTGGACATAAACTAAATGCAAAGTTTGATATTCCATTTTACTTTGGTATTAATTGGACTATTGACTGAAAACTTGAATTAATATAGATCAATTTTCTTATATCTTCATGATTATTAGGTAAAATGCCAAATATTTTTATTGTGTATGGTATCAATTTCAGCATGAAGAAAAAGTGCAGTAATTTTATGCCCTTTTATGATACCATACATACATACATACACGTACATATAACACACGCACATGTCTATGTGTACATATGTATATAAAAAATGTTTATTTTATCATGAAACTGAAGTAGTAAAATCTTTCAAGACATGATTGTATGAATATAGATGAGTAGCAGTGCAGGCAATGAATGAAGAGTGGAAGCATGCCAACTTTCATGGGTTGAGAAAGGAGCAGGTTTTGAAGGTGGATCCATGTGTGTTATATCTGTTTTATGATCATTGCACGTTTTATAATACGACTGTTGAATACAAAAACAAGTGCAGAAAAGATGAAGAGAATAATGTTCATCATTGAAGAGTTGATTGATGTCTGAAATATAGACGTAATGTATGTCTATATAGCAATCACTGCATAGTTGTTTGTAAGAAAATTGAAGCATATTATAAAATAGAACAAAGAGAGGTTAGAGCATTTGAACATAAGAAAAAGTACATTAATTTTTCAACGATAAGAAAACGTCCCTTGTTCTCGCTTCTCATTTACACTGAACTTGCATGTACCAATAAGAAAAAGTACCGATATTCTGTTGCAAGCACTCTTTTTATTATCTATGTAATGTGGCCAATAGGATCCATTCGTATTCCATTTAAGATTTCTAAATTATGATGCTTCTTTTACAAGGATTTGTTTTACATTCTTATTTATTGTATAGTTATTGTTTACTAAAATGGTAAAATTTACGCCATGCGATATAAAGATCTAGCATGGTGCCTATCATATAGAACAAACATTATCAAAACAAAAAACATCACTAATACTGTAATAGCCCGCAAAACCGTACCCCTTGAATTTTTATTAATCTCCATCAAATCAACTCAAGAAGAACAGAAATACGAACCATTTGGGTTAAAGATGAAAGAGGTAGAAGAAGAAAATAGGAACAACATCAGAATCTCACATCATAGCGGATTAAAATATAATAGATAATAACTGATCTTTACAGAAAGAAACTGTATCTGTTTATACATACATCATCCGAATAAAACATCAAAGTACAATACGATCAACATCACAATTCAGGACAGTTATAATAACTTGTCGTCACAAAGCTTACTGCACAACTTATGATACACAGCGGAATACAAAAAAATACGGGTGATACGTCTCGCCATCCAGCTGGTCTCTTGAGCTCTAGAGCATCTTAACCTGTATCTGTAATACTCGGTCTGACCCGAACATTATAAAATAACAACTGAGTCAGTTTGGAAAACCAGCGTGAGAAAACACACTCAATTGGATTATTAAAGTTTCCCAAACTCTTTGAAATCAAAAGCATCTCGTAAGACCATGCCACAAATAAACATGTCGGGTTTTTACCTTACGATAGCCAAATTTTTTTTATCAAATTCGTCTGATATTATAATAGTGTCTATAGAAAGTAAAATAAATTCTAGCTGAAATGCTTGCATCTCACGTTTCAGCAATAGTTGGGCACAATCAAAACCGTACAGTCGCGTAGGTAGAATGGATTTCCAACTAATTACTAGGCACTAGGGTACCACCTGTCACAGTACGTGGCCTAGATCACAGTACCGAGGAGTACGCCCGCTCCCCTGCAACACAAGGCCGGAACCACCCATACTAGATAATTCCGAGTAAAATCACCCCACGGTTGGGATCAGCAACTGCACCACTAAGCCGAAATAAAAAGGGACATCTATACAAGGATGACCTTACTCACAAGTGGGGGCTACCTATGAAGCCTTGCTGCATATCCCCTGATTTTCAGTCATTCCCAGTTGATGAGGCTTGAGGCTAAGCGTTACCTTTATAGAACATATCCCTTAGAATGCCCATCGTCCACCTGACAATGTTCCGAAAGCATTCATCCAAACAAGTCCATTCCGGGTTTTGGAAATATCCTTAGGATTAGTAGCAACTAGCCCTTGCACTTCACTGCTCCAACTTCGATTCCAAACCCATTTCCCCCACGAAAACGTACAAACCGAATCGAAGTGGTTTTCGGAAAATAAATCCCGATCCTGGTCTCTTCGAACGATCAGCGCATTGACCAATATTGATAGTCGGTTATTTAACTATCCAATAACATTCACAAAAATCCATCAAACAATAAATAATTTTCCAAGTTATTTATTAACCTCAAAATATCTTCGCAAGATATATTTCCATTTTCAGTCCTTTGAAAACAGTTTCAAACCATCTTTCTCTCACGAAACAAATTTCCCAATATTTTCTATTTCCACTGAAATCACCAAGTAAAAACACTTTAGATTTTTAAAATAATTTAAAACACTATATTACAAAATATACTTTAAATAAAACATTTAAATTAAAACTACTTTAATATTTTATTCAAAGATATATACTTTAAGAATATTCAAAATAAAGCTCCTTAAAATATAAAACTAGATTTTTATCATTTAGAATATATTACCAAACCATCATTTAAATAATTACTATTAAATTAAATTTGAAAAATACTTGCTTTAAAATTTAAACATTTATGAATAATAAATTTCCTAGACATACTTTAAAAACAACTTTGAAACTTTAACTTATACTTAAGAATTTGCTTTGAAAACGTACTTGGCTATTCAGGGAAATATACTTCTCTCTCACATCTTTAAAAATAAATCACTATTTATTTTTAACCACATTCACATTTCTTATAAATTCCCACCTTGAATTTATATTTCCAAATATTCAACGATATTATATTACACTTTATAAACCCAGTTTATAAATTCCAAAATCTCACTTCTCTTTAAAATTCCAATTTTTAAACTCCTAAATCAATTTCCAATTGATTTCCAATTTAATTCACTTTGAAATAAATTTCCTTACTTACTTCATTTATTTCAAAATCCATTAACTTTAAATTTCATTTCTTTATTATGATTTAAAAATCCCATTAAACTGGGAATACCAATTTTAGATTTCCAAATTTGTAATGACCCGACTTTCTATGCCCAGAAAGTCGCATCATTATGAAGAAAGAAAGGGGTAGAAAATAGAAAAGAAGAGAAAGAGAGAAACAACACATCAGAATCTCACAGCGGAAACGGAACAAATTATAATATATCACATAACTAATACATAGTCTTTACATAATCAGAGTACACAACTTATACATCACTTACTAGACAGTTATAAACATCTGTCTAGACATTACAACTCAAATACAAGACAAGACACTATCACAGATATCAACACAGCGGAATACTATATCTACGAACGCCGAAGCCTCCTGCTCCATTGCTCCTCCAGAATATTCGTCAAAACTAAACCTGAATCCCTTGGCTACTCGTAAAAATTTGAGTACCCAAGAGTTTAATAAAACAGAAAATAAACACTTGGGTCAGACATGGGTCTGGTGTGAGTAAACGGGTTAAAATTGTTTAACTTCAAAACCTTTTGAAAACAAAGGTATCACGTAAGACTTCCCACACATAAACATGGAAAAGTTTTTACCTTACGCTAACCAAAACATTTGATAGGAAATCCAGTTATATTATAATAGGGTCTAGGGTTTTCAAGTAAAATACAGAAATAGCTGAAATGCTTACATCTCACATTCCAACATAGTTGGGCACAACTAATACGTACGGCACTTATTGGAGTTTGGATTCCATACAATGGCAGGGCTACCGGGGTACCGCCCGTCACAGTACGTGGCCTAGATCACCGTACCGAGGATCACTCCCAATCCCCTGCAACACAAGGTCGGAACATCCCTTACTGGATAATTCCCGCACAAGATACCTCACGGTTGGGATCAGCAACCGCACCACTAAGCCGAAATAAAAAGGGACATCTAGACAGAGGTAATCTTGTCCTACTTGGGTGCTACCCACTAACCTTGCTGCACCTCCCCTGTTTTAGCCATTCCCGGTTTGTGAGGCTTGAGGTCACGATTACCTTTAAAAAGAACACATCTATCTTAGAATGCTCATCGTCCACCTGACGATGTGCTGAAAGCATTCAATCCATACAAGTTCGTTCCGGGTTCGAACGAAACCGAAGGCATTATCTCGTTACACTCGTTTTGGAATCACCCTCAGAGTTAACGACAATAACCCTTGCACTCTGAATCTTCATCTTCACTTGATTCACGACCTATCGTTAATTTGGATTGATGTGGTATTCGGGTCTCCAGACCTGGAAATCCGGTATACGGAAACCCGATCCCGGTCTCATCGAAATCCAAAGCGTATCTTTTAAGGCCAAGTTGTTTTAAAGGTTAAAACAATTTAATTTATTATCTTTATTCACAAAGAAAGATAATTCTCAACAGATAATCAACATTATCAGATAATCCATACAATTCAACTAACATCCATATCATACAGTATATATCTCATCAGAGATATCAACCAATGCCAAGTATTCAATACTATCACCCATTCATAAGTAATGATTTATGTCATCTCTAATTAATTTAAAATAAATTAAATACTTCATCATTATAATCCTGCTTAACTTAACCATCAATTGATTACAAATCAATTTAAATAATCACCATCTCAATATTCATTTCAATTAATCATTTCAGATTAATAATTCCTAATTACAATAAGTAATTAGCTTATAAATTAATTACACAAGTTAATTATATTAAACTCTTTGCAAATAATTAACTTGTAATTACTTAATTAACTAATATTAATTATATTAAACCTTTAATGATTTATTACTTCATTTATTAATTAATCCTTAATTAATCAATTCTAAGTTACATCATTAATTAATTAATTAATGATTTCTAATTACAATTTTATTTATCTTTCTATTTAAATTAATTACCTTAAGTAATTAATCTGAAATTAAACCACATATATATTAATCACCATTGATTAATAACAATCCAGTAATTAACTATCCATAATTACTCATTCCATAAATTAATTACTCTTAATTAATTATCTCAATTAATCCCTTGATTAATTACAAAGTAATTTAATCTAAATTACTACCATCATTAAACATCTTTAATTACATTTAGTAATTATCAACTAATTACTTCCCTAAGTAATTACAATTCCATTAATTACATTAAGTAATTATTCATCAAATCATCTAGTGTTTAAATTAATTAAACTAAATTAATTAATCTAAACCAATCACATTAACCAAATTAATTACATTAAGTAATTAATTTATTAATTACTTCCATTAAGTAATTATACTTAAACAATTTCAAAATGATTATTATTAATTAATTAATCTAATTAATTATTAAAATTAATCACATTAATTAATTGTTAAATAGTCTTAAGCTAATGACCTTCATTAACTATTCTTAATTACTTAATTAAGAAATTAACTTATATTAATTATTTTTAATTACAAACTAATTAATATTTATTTACCAATTAATTAATTTCTAATTATTAACTAATTAAGTGTTAACTGCAAATTAATTAATCCTTAATCACTTGATTAATAAAAATTAATCGTTAATTAAAATTTAATTAACAATTTCTAATTACAGATTAATTAATCTTAATTAATTAATCCCAAATCTTAATTAATCAATTTTAAAAATTATTAATTACTTAAATAATCCACATTATTAATTAAATAATAAATGAACACAAATCATTTAGATTTTTATTTATCTTTAAGATAAACATTCCTTATTTAATTAATTATTTAAAACAATTTTGTTTTTAAATTTACTTCAAATCCATTGAACTTCATTTTAAACTTAAGATGCAAATTTATCTTAAACAAGATTTTAAAACAATTCAAAACTTATCTAATATGTTAAAAGAAACATCTACTTTATAAAATAAGTTTTAAAAGAATTTAAATTACAATTCAATTTAAATTCAAATCAATTTAAAAACACACTTAACATTTCAGGTTATTTTAAATACAAATTCAATTTAAAAATTACTTTTAAATTTCAAGCTGAAATACAGCTTGAACCTTTATTACAGATTTAAACTTAAATCCTTGAAAGCTTTATTTACATTTTACATCTTCCTTTTAAAAATTCATACTATTTCAAAACCATAATTTAAACTAATTGAATTCATATTTAAATTTAGGTTTTAAACTCAGTTCAGATTTTAGTTTACATTTAAACTTATTACTTCTACCTTTAATTTTAAAAACTGTAAACAGGTTTCTGTTTCTGTTTTGAAAAACCTGAAACAATACAAACACTCGACCCTCTCTATTTTTTTACTTCGAGTCAAAACAAATCAACTTCGAGCAGAAACCCAAATTCCCCGAGCCAATCACGAGATCCAAAACTTTGTAACCCAATAATCATCACCAACATGCACACCACCTCTCTGTACACCCATACATCAACTCCGGCCATCACTGGCCATCATCAATGGTCATCTCCCATCGGCCAGCAACCCCACAACTCCCTTCAAACATCAGATCCTTCAGAATTCAACTCGAATTCGAATTCGAGTTTAATATCAAAACCTGGAACTGCAGACAGCATACACATCCCCAACCTGTCAACGGCGATTCCTCCCATCTCCGGCCACCATCACCTTTGAAACTCCAGCGACGTCTTCGACAACCCATCCTCTTCCAAAACCCAAAACCCCAAGTCACTCGATCAATTATATTTGTCGAATTGATCACTTCTTCTAGCCACAGTAAAACTAGGGTTTAAAAATGCAAATCACAATCTCTTCTTCCAAAATGAAATGCACCTCAATCTGATAGTTTTCTTAGCTTCTCTGATCACCCATCTACCTCCAGAAGAAATTACAACCCATACAAACCTATAGATCATCAGAACTTCCCCAGTTTCCATTTCCAGTTCAAACATAAACTGCCCTTAACCCCCATTACAAAAATCGTGAATTTAGTTTTAAAATTCATATTTTGGTTCAAGGGTTTCACTGATGTTACTGAATTCATGAATTTTTGAAGTTTGAATTTTCCTCTTATATTAATTTATGCTCTGTTATTTAATTTCCAGGCATTACAAAAATTTATTTAACCTATATAAAATGTTTTAAACTTTACTTTATGACCCAACAATCAAGTTTAGTTTGAAGTATAAATATTTTCAGAGACTGTAATAAGAGGGAAATGGATGTTTTTAACAAAATCCATATTACAAAACTAAGTACTGTCAGGAACCAGCATCATATGTCAATACAAGTCACACATTCATGTATTACAGAAATGCACTTAAAACTTTACACACAACCATACAGATTTACAGATATGAACATGCAACAAGATTATTATACTTAAGCTTTTTAAATTAAAAAGTTACTCACAAGATTATAAACAGAGAACAGGATATATATATAAATAGACATTATCCTTCAACATATATATCAATTTAAATAAAATTCAAGATGAATAACTTTCATACCAAACCAATTATTATCTCATGTATTAGAGTTAAATCAAAAATAAACTGTTTTTAAAGAATGTTTACTCACTTGATTTAAACATGCAGACAGAGCACCAGTTTTGAAAAGCTTTGTGAATCCTTTGAAAACTTGCTTTTAAAAACTTTAAACTTGAATGTTGCTGAGGTCTTTAACTTGCATGCAGAGTCTACTTTCCAGATTGAAATAAAAGTGCACAGCTTGAATTGAAATGCAGTTGCAATGCAGAAATGACTTCATCTCAGGTTTGAAAATGATGAATGTGGGCTTCAGATTTTTGATTTGCATGTTACAGAAATTGGAAATACCTTTTGTGCTTGGTTTGAAAATACTTTGAACTTGAAAATGAGGTTGTATGTAGGAAAACAATTTCAGATTGAAGAAAAATGACGTAGAGGATTCAGTTTTGAGGATGATGAATGCAAGCTTGTTTTGTTTTTGAAAATAAGTTTACAGGGAATTGATTTGCATTTGATATGAGGAGTTTGATTTAAATCTGAAAATTTATCAAGGATTTCAGGGAAATTTCTAGGTTTGAGGAGATGAAAAACTGCAGTTTGAAATATGTTACAGGAATCTTGTTTGAAGATGGTTACTGATTTGGTTTTGAAAAAAAATGGATTTGCAAATTTTCTCAGATTTGTGATTTGGAGATGGTTTAAAATGGAATGTTTATCTCAGCTGAAAGTTCTTTGTTTTAGAATTGAAAAATGAGAAAAAAGGAAAGGAAAGAAAGAATGCATGAGTTTATATAACTATATTTATGATTTAAATTAAAAATTAAAACTAAAATTTGACACATGGCTTGAATTTCAACACTTGTTAATTACCTTGTTTAAACATCTAACACATATTACATTAGGCTTTAATATATTTACACATGTCCTTTTAATTAATTAGCAATTTATTTAAAGGTAATGAATGTTTTAAACTTAATTAATTTATAAATACTTGTTTATATGTATAGCTAATTTTTAAAGAAATATAACATTATATTTATAAATAAAAACAATATATATAACAATCATTTGAAAATAATGTTTTTTTTAATCATTTTAAATAAATTTATACAAGAGGTTGTAACTTATTTGTTATTTTAAATGAATGCATGATTCATTTATTAATTGTATTTTAAATTCTCATATTTATTCTACAAATCAAATTTATTTATCAATATTTTGAAAAGAATAAAACAAACATTTTATAACTTGTTTTAATATACAAACTTAGGTCAAAACTTTTATTAATCTTATTAAAAGATTAATTCACTAATTAAATATTTATTAAAGAATATTATTGAATCAATTCATATTTATTTACAGAAATTATCAAATCAATTCAATTTTTAAATAAAGATTATTAAATTTATATTTCCAAAAATTCCGGGATATTACAAAATTCCTTTTCTTTTCCTTTTAATTAAATTTAAACCTTGAATTAAAATAAATTCTTTATCCTTTAAAATAATATCACTTAAGTTTTAAAATTCATTTTTCTTTCCCCTTTTTATTCAAAATCTTTTTTTCCATACTCGGACTTTATTTGTTAGAATTTAAAATCACTTTTATTCTTTCTCAATTCATTCCTTGATTTATTTAAATTCCCTATTATCTTTTTTTCAAAAATCCAATTATATATATTTGATAACTCAGTATACCGAAAGGTATATTTAATCAAACCATAGCATCCAATATCCCAATGTTCAATATAAATCATCACAGAATATTAAACAATCTAACTAATTTTGAGGAATCCAGTTGGATCCCTCCAACATGTTTCCCTGCATCCACAGATGTTAGCACAATACCAATTCCACTTCGAGGTGGAATATCGCGGTATATGAGTTTTATAAAATATCATCCGCTATTATGCGGCGCATAGGGTCTCATCCGCTATATAATGCGGGAAATCAATCACTCCAATATATACTATATACTACTATATAATATACCACATCCAATCAATTCAATCATTCAACCAAATTTAAATTTTACTATTTAAATTTAAATAACCCAGATGAGTGAGATTAACTCACCTTTTATTTTAATATGCAATCTGATCCCAACCGGCTATTTTCCTTCACGATTTCAGACCTTATATAACATTATATATTTTATTAACATTTTAAATAATCCAACAATAAATTACTATTTATTATTAAATTTAATTAACAAATTTTTAATGATAATTAACTAACTTAGTTTACTTTTTTTTTAAACCATATATTTTAATTTCTTTCATCTACACATATATATACTTATTAAATTAAAAAAAACTGTAACTATTTCATTCTGTTCTCTACTTTCTGTATATATACATATAAATTGAAAAACTGCATTTATATATATATATATATATATCACTATATAATTATATTTTCACTTCTCTTTTTTTTCCTGTGTATAACAACAGTAATTTCTTTCTTTGTAATATATATAAATTTGAAAAAAAATCTGCATATAAATTTCACTGTATATTTTTATATGTATATATCCATATCTATATATTTTTCCTTTACTGTTAAATTTTTTGGCAAAAGAAATAATAACCTATGGTTTTAAGTTAAGTGTTTAAAACTATGTAATACAGAATAAAATAAATCAAATTATCTTAACGAGCCATCTACCCAGACCTCATGACATCGCCACTGCTCGAGCCACCATCGCAGCCCAAACACGCAACCCACCACGCCTCGATCGAGCACCAACCCAACACGTCGCCGCAACGAACGATTCCACCATCCTGCTTCCCGCTCGAGAGTCGTGAATTCGAAATCGAGCGACCTAGATTCTCGTGTAATCGACACTCGAACGACAATAAACCGAGAATATCCCTGTCGATTCACTCGCGAATGAAAATGGGAGAAGGTGTAATGCGTTTACAATTTTGAATTAAGGAGGGGAGAGAAGTATAACCGAGGTAGCCTTCGAAGCTCAGCCATTTTTGATTTTGAATGAATTTGATTGATGAGAATACGAATAGCAGAAGGTCGAGCATGATTTATTATTCTTCGTTCGTTTGTATGAACTGAAAGGGAAAGAGGAGTAGGCTTGCGAGTTTTAACAGCAGCCATTACTATATTTTATTTAAATGCTTTTGAGAATTGGTTGACCTGTTCGCTTTCTTTTTAAAACAAAAAGAGAACGGGGGTACAAGAAGAGATGGTTGCGTGCTAGAGAAAGGCTATAGTTCTCTGAAAATCAAAAGCTGAGGAGAAAGAAAAAGGTGTGATGGTGAAAGAATTACAGCTGAAGTTGACCAGGATAAAATATATATTTAAATTTTAAATCGTCTCGATATTTGCAACTCAAAATCTCGACCTCCTATCGAGACGTGCTGCCAGGCGTTTATAATGTTATACCTCTATTACGAACGCAATGGAAAAGGTTTCGAGTCCTAACTCGATCGTATGGAGAAGATAGCTTTTTGGACCCAGTTATTATATTAAATCTCGATATAAATTTTCAGCACGTTTATCTATCGTACGATCACACAACAACTCCAAACACTCCGAAATTTGAAATCCGATAATAATACAATATTACGGATCCAATGGAACTGGTTTCGTCGAATTCCGAGACTGTGCCCTGGAAGGCTATTTTTAAATATCGATTTAAATGATATTTTTTTAAAACTGAACAAAACACCTTTAAATTCAAATTTAAAAGTTCTATCACCTTCAGTATTATTAATATGAATTTTCCAAGCCTTCAAACTATTTTTAACAGGCTTAAAACTGAAGATTCAATAATCTACCCAATTTCCAATTTCTTATTCAATATTTAATTATCCAATAAATAGAGATATTTGAAATTTAAGTTAAAATTAACCTTTAAAATATTTAAAATCAATTAAATATTCCAATTTCAAATATCTAAAAATTCCGGGCCGTCACATTCCTCCCCCCTTAAAAGAATTTCGTCCCCGAAATTACTAGTTAGGAAGAATGATTCAATACTCGTTAACTATTTTCAAAACCCAGCAGTTTCAAACAACTCCCCAAAACAATCTTTTATTAAAGACACAATGATGCCCTCTTATTTACTTTTCAAACTTATCCACAAGTCCCAAACAACATTACTTACTTAACAATTCGAAATTTAAATTCAAAACCAAATTTTGAATTATCAAATTTCTTTCGAAATTTTTCTAACTCCCTAAGATTTTGAAATTTTTTGCCAGTGTCTCCTTTGCGCGGCTAGCTCGGTAATACTACAAAATGCCTCTACGGGCCCTCAAAGTTCAAAAGAAAACAAAATGCCAAGTGGCTAGACAAGAAAGTCATTAATTTTCATACAAAAATTTAAACACATACCTTTGTTGGCAATTCAAATTTATTTTCTGAAATCAAAAACATCCATATATCCTTTCATTTAAATATCTGTATCCTGCTTAGCCATAATATCCATTCACATCATCAAAATTATTTTGTTCATTTCTTTTACAAAATTCCAATATTTGCTTTACTCAAGCCCGTACCGTACGCAATACCAAATTCGATCGCTCACTCGATCACACAATTTCACTTCTGAACTAGTATCGTTCACCCGACTCCCTAGTGCGGACTCAGATCTGATTTCTTGATCAGAAACCGTCATCCTCCTTGCATAGCCACAAATTATGATAGAAAATATCCAGAATCAATCAAAATCCCATATCCAGGGTTCGCCATCGAAAATCGAGTGAAAAATCCCAACTCGGATCGGTATAATTACCTCGAAATTCTGTGCTCGAATTCTGGTTCAAATCGCTGTGTGAATAAATAATATACGTACATCCTACGTATTTATTCCAATTGATCATTACTTATATCAATTCTCTCTTTATTCACATTCATTTTGATTTCTATTCACTTATCCACAATTATCCCATTTCACAACTTTCAGTTTTAATCTTCATTCAATTATTCACTTAGTATATTCCCAATACCAATTTACTTAAGAATTTCATTCTTCATTTCTTGAGTTCAATATAAATATTTCTTATATTTATTTTCACTACTTCACTACTGAAGTTTATATTCAAATTTGAATTCCAATTCCATATGGATTCCAATTTGCTTCAATTTACTAATTCATTTCAAATATAAATACTTTTCCCTAATTTTCGTTCAGATTTTCATTTTCAAATCTTACTTGCATTCAATTCATCTCCAAACTCTGAATATTGAATTTTTATTTACCTTTATCTCAAATTCCAATTTTAAATCATTTGTAGTTAGTGAAAATTTCTCAAAAATTTCAAAAATTTTCTAACTCCCAAAATTTTAGGAAAATTTTGGCAGAGTCTCCTTTGTACGGAGGAGCTTTTGCAATTTGACAAGAGATAAAAATATATATACATCGACCCACACGGTCGGAAAACAAAAACAGTTCATATTTCCTATTTTTTTATTGCGTAGGCGTACCTCTATTTAGCATTTTTAAGCAAGCGGATAATTATTTTAGCATTTTGCATGACCCAACCCAGCCAAACGGCTTCCCTGAACCTATACTTACTCAGTTTAAACATGTAAGTACTAAATATATGAAATTTATTAACATTTCACTTACTTTCAATAGCTAAACACATGCATTTCATAAGCAACATACACCAAACACTTTCCATGAGCAATTTATATGATTGCAAAACTGTCACGACCCAAACTCGATGTCCGATAACAACATCAAATTCGTATCGCGGGAGCTTGCAACAACATTAAATGATAAACAACACTGCAGAAATAAAAGATGATATCATTGATACAACCTGAATACAATATCCAATACATCAATCTGATACAATGATAATCATCAACATCAGAGAATATACATATACAAGATACAGCGGAATATGACACAATATATAAGATGAGTTTTCACAGAATCCAATACTGCAACTCTGATCCAAAGCTCCAAAGACAAAGCTCCAAAACTCCTAGCTCAATCCACCATCATCGTTGCACCCAGATAAACAAGTGCAATCCATATCCAAAGACTGAACTAACTCCAGATGATCTACTAAATCTGAATAACTGAAAAACCAAACTCTAGACTGCTCGTGTAGAAAATTTTTTGAGCACCCAGAGTTTAGGAAAGAAACAATAAACTCCGGGTCAGTCATGGGACTGGTGTGAGCAAACAAAACAGTTTATCTTTAAAAACAAACAACAAGAGGATTTTAAAGTCAATTCGAAATGCTTTTAGAAAATGAAACTACCATAAGGCCTCCCGCCACACACACAATGCAAACGCAGAATTGGAGGAGATTTCTCCTTATGATAGTCAAAGATGCTTACTACGCAAAATCAAATCATTGGATATTATTATTAGTGCATAGTGCAGAAAACATTTTGAAAGTAAAATATCAATCTTAGCCAGCATAGACATTTCGAACTATGCCTACTATAGCTACCATCTAAACAGTGGTGACCACCATAAGTAAATGGCAGGTTCTACAACTAATACCGTACAAGGTTCGTATTTGGAAGATGGATTTCCAACAAATGGTCAGGCTAAGGAACTTCCTATTCCACGAAAGAAACGCCTCTGGCGGGACGTTCCGAGAACCAACCGTTCTCTGCCAAACAAGGCCGGCAACCCCTTTTCCCAAGGGATAAAAGAAACCTCATATATGCCACCCCCGGTCCTTTGGGACCTTTAACCGAGAGCTCTCTAACCAACATCACACAGTAAATAAAGTGTGTCCACATGAGTAAGTATCTGGGCTCCATACCATGATAATACCCTTTTCCAGAAGGAATGGTCATACCCTAGGGGAGCTACCCCTGAAAACCTTGCCGCAACATTCCTGTTTCGACCATTACCGGGTTGTGAGTCTCGACGAAGTCTCGTCCACAAAGCTACGCTTTTTCAAAAAGCCACGCTTTGGGTCAACAGATGATCAACCTATGATCACAAAGATAAATGATCAAACAAATGATCATATCACAAATGATCAAACACTGATCATCGCACAGCAACACTCAGCATGCCACATTACCAAATTGGGATATATCGCTGATAAATTTCAACTACATAACCTCTGAGCTCGTACGTCTCAGAGAAGGGTGTTAAGCTAAGAGAATAAATTCTCCGCCACCAACAGAAATGTATTTGAAAGAAATCAGCTTTATATCTCAAATTGTAATGTCAGACATACAGTCCATACAAGTCTGTTCCGGGATCGAACAGAACCGAAGGCACTTCTCACGAAGCCCTTGCAATTCCGGATAATTTCCAATCACGTCCGGACTTCCCATCACAAAAAGAGTGATATAAATCTCTATACCGGAGCAACTCGGTGCAGAGACATTCTGTAATATCCCGGAATTTTGGACAATATCAATTTAATAATCTGTTTAAATAATTTAATTGATTTGATAATCTTTATTAAAAATGTTTAATTTGGTTTAATAATCTTTACAATGAATATTTATTTGTTTCAAACAATATTAATAATATATTGTTTTATAGATAAATAGGTTTTAATAAAATAGGATTGTTATTTCAAATTGAATGTGTTGTTTAAAATTAACTTTAAATTGGATTTTAAATATAATTTGAATTTGAATGAAAATTTGAATTTAGAATTCAAAAGGTAATATTCAAATAGTTTTGGATTTTAAAATATATGGATAAGCTTTTATTTATATATATATAATTGGTTTTATTTTCTTTAAAATAAATATATATATAGATAAGTAATTAATAAATTAAGTAAAGTCTTTTATCTACATTTAAAATAAATATAAACTAACTTAAAAGACAAGTGTAATAATTTTAAGACATGTTAAATACATGTGTAAGGTAATTAAGCAATGGTAGAGACAAGTGTCAACCATTTGTTTTATTTTCTTTAAATTTAAATAAAATCTAAATTAACCTACATAAACTTTCACCTCCTCTCTTCTTTTTCTTTTCTTATCTTTTTCATTTGCAAAGACAAAAATTCTCAAACCAGAAAATGTTCAAACCGAAGTCATCTTCTCAAACCAAAACTGAAATCTCCACAAACAAATCTGAAGATCTTCTCAAACTAGAATCAAATCTCCTCTAAATTCAAATCTGAAACCATTTTCCTATTTCAAACCAAGTCTATAATCAATGATCCTCAAAACCAACCTGGAAATCATTTCCAGTTCAAAAACCCTGTAATTTGAAATCTTCTCCAAACCAAAGACCTGAAACCAGTATTTCTTAAACCTGGAATCAAATTCAAAAGCCTGTTTGCATTCGTTTGCAATCTGGAAGCAACATGCATTCTTCAACGAATCAAGATTCAAGTGTTGAAAGTATTAAAATTTCCAGACTCAAGCATTTTATCAATTCCAGTTTTCAAAAGCTAAGGAATTCAAGTTCTCAGTTCCAAGTTTAAAATTTCAAAAAGCTATTGCAAAGTTAAACTGCCTCTGTTCATACAAATCAGGTGAGTAACATCACAATTTTTAAAAGTTTAAGTTATGAAAGATGGTTGCATGTCAATATTTATAAGTAGTTCTGCATATCTATGTATTGATATATAATTATATATGTGAGTTTGTTTCTATGTATATATGGATGAATTGTTATATGTGCATGCCGGTTATATGAGTGACATCTCTGTTTTATATTGTTTTTAAGCTCAGATCTTGATCAAAATTCCTTATCTCCTTATTTGATCTCTGTTAGAATTTAGGTTTTAAACAAAATTAGTTTGTTTCATCATAAACTAAAGTTTAAAATTTAATTAAGTCCAACTTCAAACCTGAGTGTCTCTGTAAACTAAAAACAACAGAGCAATGTCTATATAAGTGAAAACCCAAACATTGAAATTCGTAAATCCAGGATTATAAATGGAATGCATAAGCTATAACATGATTTTTAGTATTAAAATCACAATTTTTAGTTTAGAATTGAAGGTGCAGTTCTGGTTTAAGTTAAAAATGGATTTTTGGGTAGTTCTGTTGATCTCTATGGTTTGAAATGTTGTATTCTTCAAAAATGATAGAGGAATGAATGGTGATGGTAGCAAAATTATCTGGAAAGTGTTTAATTCAAGATTAAGGTAGCAGTAGTGGATTATTTGCTAGAACCCTAGTTTTAACGAGTCTTGTTAATTTGATCACTGTGGTATATCTAGTGGATCGAGTGTTCTAAGACTTTGGGGAATGGAAGTTTAGGTATAGATGTAGGCATGGTCAGAGATTTAGTTTCTCTGATGGTCGGAATCGCGAGCAAGAAGGTTTGTTGACAGGCTTTGGCGAATTCGAATTGATGGTTCCAGGTTTGGTTTTAGGCTCGATTTCGTTTTCGTTCCAGTTTTGATGATCGAGAGGGTGGATTCTGGTCTAGGATGGATTGTCGACTTGTGGAGATACTCGAGGTTGGTCGGAGTTGGCGCCGGTGACCGTGCACGTGCACGAGATCGAGGATGTATCTGGGTGAAGTCTGTTTTACTGGAGAAGGCAAATGCGAGTCTCAAGTTTTGTTCGTGGGAATCTCGGGAATTTTGATGTGCGACTCGAAGTTGTTGGAGCTGGAAGGTTGAACTCAAGTGACCAGGAAGGACTCGAGACTTTTGAGTGTTTTTGCGAGGGAGACTCGGGGAAACTAGGGTGGAGACTCGAAGCAGATTAGGTTAGACTCGAGCACTTTTGTGTTGACAGGTTTTTAAAACTGTCTGGTTTTTAAAACTTTAATCTGGGTTTAAATTGTAAAGAAAATTTTAAACTAGAATTTAAATCAAAAATTTAACTATGTAGATTCAAGTTGGTTTTGAATCTTAAAGATTTGAAATAAATAAGTTATAAATTATATATTTTAAATAGGTTTTAAATGGTAGATAGATTTAAATTGTTTGAAATTAAAAAGGAAATTGGTTTAAACTCTTCTTAAATTTCTTTTATAAGAGATAAGATTTTTAATAAGTAAAAGTTTTTAAATTGGGTTTAAAAACTTAGTTAAAATAAATTGATATTCATTTTAAATACAGAATTTAAAATGAAATTAAAAAAGTAGATTTGAAATGGATGTTTCAAATATGAACTTGTTTATCAATAAGAATAAGGTTTATCTTAAAGTAGTTAGAGATTTATATTCATTAAATTAATTAGAAAATTTATTGGATAATTAAATTATTTGACTAATTAATCATTTGGATTAATTAAATAGGTAATTAAAGGTTTAAACTAATTTATTTATGATTAAGATAAATTAATTAGGGATGATTAATTTGTAGTTAAGAATTATAAATTAGAGTATTAATTAATGGTTAGGAATTAATTAATAAGTAATTAAATATTAATTAAGTTATGGTTAACACTTAATTAATTTAGTAATTAGAGATTAATAAATTGGTTATTAAGATTTATTACTTTAGAATTAATAATAATTAATATAAGTTAATTACTTAAGGAAAGTAATTAAGTAATAGTTAATGAGGTCATTAACTATGGATTATTAAATAATTAATTAATGTAATTAATTTTAATAGTTAATTGGATTAATTAATTTAAAGATAATCAATTATAGAATTTGTTTAAATGAATTTCTTAATGGAAGTAATTAAGAATTAATTACTTATTGTAATTAATTGAAGTTAATTTGATTAGTTAAGTTAATTAATTAAGTTTAATTAATTTAGAATAATCAAGAGTTGATTTGATAAATAATTACTTAATGTAATTATTAAGGTAAGATTATTTAGGGAAGTAAATAATATGATAATTACTGGAAGTAATTAGTTGAATAATGATTTTATTAATAAAAGTAATTTGAGTTAATTACTTTGAATAATTAATCAAGGGATTAATTAAGAAATTAATTAAGGAAGTAATTAATTTAGTTAGTGAAAGTAATTAAGGGTAGTTAATTACTGATTAAAGAATTATCAAGGTGATTAATAAATGTTGTTTAATTAAAGATTAATTACTTAATATAATTAATTTAATTGAGTAATTAATAATTAAGTTGTAATTAAGGATCATAAATTAATATAATTAATGATGTAACTAAGATTGATTAATTAAGTAATAATTAATAATTGAAGTGATTAATTAATGTAATTAATTAAGGATTAATGTAATTAATTATAGTTGATTAAGTTAATTAATTTTAGTTAATTAATTAATGAAGTAATTAAAGGTTAATTACTATAAGTGGTTAAGAATAATTAATTTAAGTAATTAATTGAGGATAAATTACTTGGATGTAATTAAAAGATAATTAATCAAAGATGATTAATTGAAATGAATTATTAGAGGATAATTAATTAATTGATTGTAATTAATTAATGGTTAAGTAAGATGGATTTATAAAATGAAGTAATTAATTTAATTCAATTTAAATTAATTTAAGATGATATAAATCATTACTTATGAATGGGTGTTAGAATTGGATACTTGACATTGATTAATATCTCTGATGAGATATATGCTGTGTGATATGGATGTTAGTTGAAGTGAATAGATTATCTGATAATATTGATTATCTGTATGAATTATCTTCCTTTGTGTATAAAGATAATTGAATTGAATTGTTTTAACTTTAAAACAACTTGGCCTTAAAAGATACGCTTTGGATTTCGATGAGACCGGGATCGGGTTTCCGTATACCGGATTTCCAGGTCTGGAGACCCGAATACCACATCGATCCAAATTAACGATAGGTCGTGAATCAAGTGAAGATGAAGATTCAGAGTGCAAGGGTTATTGTCGTTAACTCTGAGGGTGATTCCAAAACGAGTGTAACGAGATAATGCCTTCGGTTTCGTTCGAACCCGGAACGAACTTGTATGGATTGAATGCTTTCAGAACATCGTCAGGTGGACAATGAGCATTCTAAGTGATGTGTTCTTTTTTTAAAGGTAATCGTGACCTCAAGCCTCACAAACCGGGAATGGCTAAAACAGGGGAGGTGCAGCAAGGTTAGTGGGTAGCACCCAAGTAGGACAAGATTACCTCTGTCTAGAAGTCCCTTCTTATTTCGGCTTAGTGTGTGCGGTTGTTGATCCCAACCGTGAGGTATCTTGTGCGGGAATTATCCAGTAAGGGATGTTCCGGCCTTGTGTTGCAGGGGATTGGGAGTGATCCTCGGTACGGTGATCTAGGCCACGTACTGTGACGGGCGGTACCCCGGTAGCCCTGCCATTGTATGGAATCCAAACTCCAATAAGTGCCGTACGTATTAGTTGTGCCCAACTATGTTGAAATGTGAGATGTAAGCATTTCAGCTATTTCTGTATTTTACTTGAAAACCCTAGACCCTATTATAATACAATCGAATTTCCTATCAAATGTTTTGGTTAGCGTAAGGTAAAAACTTACCCATGTTTATGTGTGGGAAGTCTTACGTGATACCTTTTCTTTCAAAAGGTTTTGAAGTTAAGCAAGTTTAACCTGTTACTCACACCAGACCCATGTCTGACCCAAGTTGTTTATTTCTGTTTTATAAACTCTTGGGTACTCAAATTTTTACGAGTAGCCAAGGGATTCAGGTTAGCCTTGACGAATTGTGGAGGAGCAATGGAGCAGGAGGCTTCGGCGTTGTAGATAGATAGTAGTTTCCGCTGTGTTGATTTTGTATTGATCTCTGTATTGTATTGAGATGTAATAACTAGACAGATGTTTATAACTGTCTAGTATATGATGTGAATCTGTGTAACTCTGATAAGTATTGTATATGATACTATGTAATAGTTTTGTGATATATTATATTTTGTTCGTTTCCGCTGTGAGTATTTGTGTTGTTTTCTTTCTCTTTCTCTTCTTTTCTACTTCTCACCCCTTTCTTTCTTATTAGCGATACGACTTTCTATGGAGAGAAAGTCGTGGTCGTTACAGTGGTATCAGAGCGAGGGTTGAGCGAATGCCTAAGCTTTTGGTTAAGTGAATATCAGAACACTAGGTTGAGTGAATACCTAGGTTCAGAAGGATTGTTCATTAGAGATAGGATCTGTAGCAACCTATTTGAGTCTGAGTATATATATATATATACGAGAGCGCGTAATTGTTAGTTATATAAAATGGTTTTATATTGTGTTAATTGATCGGTTGAGTGGTATATGGATTCTGGTCAATACGAGTAGCTAACGTTATTGATAGGGATCTCTAAACACTTGAACCAGGCCAACGGACACAATATTGTTTTAAAGAGGTAGATGAAATAATTTTACCCAGAAATAATTTCTATATAAAAAAAATATATCATTTTAAATATATATATTTATGTATTTCTACCTATTTATTGGGTTACCTGTTCGGGTTTTCCAATATAAGTTATAAAGGTAGATAAGGTGGTAGTGTGTGTAACACAATTACCAATAGTTGGAGTTTGAATGTTTGAGGTTGGAAGTATATATCAAGACTGTAAACCCAATACCGTCTCAAGTAAGCTTTGCTGTGGTGAAGGATTTCATCGATCTCCGAAGGAAACTGTAATGGTTCGGAGTTTATCTTTGAAGTGTGGATGAGTAGAGTTGGATCTGTCGATGAGGCAGAAGTGAGTGATGGTACCGTGATACCTCAGGTAATAGTAGCTGTATGATGAGATACAGTGACGATGGATGTTCCTGAAGATGTTTTCTTTGGAACAAGATTAAGGAAGTGTGTATGTTTTGGTATTGTGGCTGAGTTCAGCATGATGTTTCTGCTTTGGTTTGGAGTTCGAGTTTCTCGAAGAACTTTGGATAGGAGCATCAGTGTCAGCAGTGCTACTCGGAGTGTTCTGTGATGGCAAGAAGTTTTCTAGCTGAGCAGTTTTTCTGGAAGTGAAGTTCAGAAGCAGCAGAGTGGATCCATTTCTTCGATAAATTGGATAAATAAGTGTAAGCTGTTCTGATTGGTAAAGAGAGAACAGTCTGTTTGGAATTAGGTTGGGTTGATCGCAAAAGTGACTTGCGATTGTCTGAGTATTCTCTTGGGTTGTCAGAATTTTTCTGGGTGTCTTCAGAGAAGTCAGAAGTTTGTCCGCATCTGAAGGTTGAGTTTTCTTATCGACTGGATTCCAGGAGTGATACCAGTGGTTCAGTCTAGTGGAAGGATGTTTCCTAGAGATGGAGTTGGTGAAGCAGCTCAAGTTTTGCTGGAGTATCTGAGTTTTCTTTATGGATCAGTGAACCTTATTTCTAGAAATGAGTTGTCCAGTCTGTGCTTGTGTCCTACTTCATATCAGAGTTGAGCAGCGAAAGCAGTTTGGAGTGTATCTCTGGATGGGAGAAGTAAGTTTGGAATCTCCTGATGTTGTGAAGTAGAGTTATGTTTGGATCTCGTCTGTGTTCTGATTTGGATAAGTATTTGGTCTTCTGAATTGAATTGTCAGTTTGGATAACTGGAATTCATTGAATTTTACGTACCTCTGAGGGAGTACGTGTTTGATCTATCTTTGGTTTTGGAATCTGCAGTTTTGGGAAGTTTGGTTGTTGAGTCAGACTCGTCTGTAGTCTGATATTCTGTTTAGTTCTGTAAATCTAGATGAGTAGGAGATCTATAGCTTAGTAGTTTAGATTGTTTGTAGAGCAAGTATCCCGATATATATATATACTTGGGGAAACTCGAGGAATTTTATCTAGAATTTAGTCTAGATAGTTAGAATTGTTTGATTGGATGATTTGGTTGCTATGGTTGTTAGCATATGGATGATAGTATATGCTTGTGTTTTAAATTAAAATCTTTAATAAGATTATTAAATTACCTTTGTTTAAATTTCGGGGACGAAATTATTTTAAGGGGGAAGGAATGTAATATCCCGGAATTTTGGACAATATCAATTTAATAATCTGTTTAAATAATTTAATTGATTTGATAATCTTTATTAAAAATGTTTAATTTGGTTTAATAATCTTTACAATGAATATTTATTTGTTTCAAACAATATTAATAATATATTGTTTTATAGATAAATAGGTTTTAATAAAATAGGATTGTTATTTCAAATTGAATGTGTTGTTTAAAATTAACTTTAAATTGGATTTTAAATATAATTTGAATTTGAATGAAAATTTGAATTTAGAATTCAAAAGGTAATATTCAAATAGTTTTGGATTTTAAAATATATGGATAAGCTTTTATTTATATATATATATATAATTGGTTTTATTTTCTTTAAAATAAATATATATATAGATAAGTAATTAATAAATTAAGTAAAGTCTTTTATCTACATTTAAAATAAATATAAACTAACTTAAAAGACAAGTGTAATAATTTTAAGACATGTTAAATACATGTGTAAGGTAATTAAGCAATGGTAGAGACAAGTGTCAACCATTTGTTTTATTTTCTTTAAATTTAAATAAAATCTAAATTAACCTACATAAACTTTCACCTCCTCTCTTCTTTTTCTTTTCTTATCTTTTTCATTTGCAAAGACAAAAATTCTCAAACCAGAAAATGTTCAAACCGAAGTCATCTTCTCAAACCAAAACTGAAATCTCCACAAACAAATCTGAAGATCTTCTCAAACTAGAATCAAATCTCCTCTAAATTCAAATCTGAAACCATTTTCCTATTTCAAACCAAGTCTATAATCAATGATCCTCAAAACCAACCTGGAAATCATTTCCAGTTCAAAAACCCTGTAATTTGCAGTCTTCTCCAAACCAAAGACCTGAAACCAGTATTTCTTAAACCTGGAATCAAATTCAAAAGCCTGTTTGCATTCGTTTGCAATCTGGAAGCAACATGCATTCTTCAACGAATCAAGATTCAAGTGTTGAAAGTATTAAAATTTCCAGACTCAAGCATTTTATCAATTCCAGTTTTCAAAAGCTAAGGAATTCAAGTTCTCAGTTCCAAGTTTAAAATTTCAAAAAGCTATTGCAAAGTTAAACTGCCTCTGTTCATACAAATCAGGTGAGTAACATCACAATTTTTAAAAGTTTAAGTTATGAAAGATGGTTGCATGTCAATATTTATAAGTAGTTCTGCATATCTATGTATTGATATATAATTATATATGTGAGTTTGTTTCTATGTATATATGGATGAATTGTTATATGTGCATGCCTGTTATATGAGTGACATCTCTGTTTTATATTGTTTTTAAGCTCAGATCTTGATCAAAATTCCTTATCTCCTTATTTGATCTCTGTTAGAATTTAGGTTTTAAACAAAATTAGTTTGTTTCATCATAAACTAAAGTTTAAAATTTAATTAAGTCCAACTTCAAACCTGAGTGTCTCTGTAAACTAAAAACAACAGAGCAATGTCTATATAAGTGAAAACCCAAACATTGAAATTCGTAAATCCAGGATTATAAATGGAATGCATAAGCTATAACATGATTTTTAGTATTAAAATCACAATTTTTAGTTTAGAATTGAAGGTGCAGTTCTGGTTTAAGTTAAAAATGGATTTTTGGGTAGTTATGTTGATCTCTATGGTTTGAAATGTTGTATTCTTCAAAAATGATAGAGGAATGAATGGTGATGGTAGCAAAATTATCTGGAAAGTGTTTAATTCAAGATTAAGGTAGCAGTAGTGGATTATTTGCTAGAACCCTAGTTTTAACGAGTCTTGTTAATTTGATCACTGTGGTATATCTAGTGGATCGAGTGTTCTAAGACTTTGGGGAATGGAAGTTTAGGTATAGATGTAGGCATGGTCAGAGATTTAGTTTCTCTGATGGTCGGAATCGCGAGCAAGAAGGTTTGTTGACAGGCTTTGGCGAATTCGAATTGATGGTTCCAGGTTTGGTTTTAGGCTCGATTTCGTTTTCGTTCCAGTTTTGATGATCGAGAGGGTGGATTCTGGTCTAGGATGGATTGTCGACTTGTGGAGATACTCGAGGTTGGTCGGAGTTGGCGCCGGTGACCGTGCACGTGCACGAGATCGAGGATGTATCTGGGTGAAGTCTGTTTTACTGGAGAAGGCAAATGCGAGTCTCAGGTTTTGTTCGTGGGAATCTCGGGAATTTTGATGTGCGACTCGAAGTTGTTGGAGCTGGAAGGTTGAACTCAAGTGACCAGGAAGGACTCGAGACTTTTGAGTGTTTTTGCGAGGGAGACTCGGGGAAACTAGGGTGGAGACTCGAAGCAGATTAGGTTAGACTCGAGCACTTTTGTGTTGACAGGTTTTTAAAACTGTCTGGTTTTTAAAACTTTAATCTGGGTTTAAATTGTAAAGAAAATTTTAAACTAGAATTTAAATCAAAAATTTAACTATGTAGATTCAAGTTGGTTTTGAATCTTAAAGATTTGAAATAAATAAGTTATAAATTATATATTTTAAATAGGTTTTAAATGGTAGATAGATTTAAATTGTTTGAAATTAAAAAGGAAATTGGTTTAAACTCTTCTTAAATTTCTTTTATAAGAGATAAGATTTTTAATAAGTAAAAGTTTTTAAATTGGGTTTAAAAACTTAGTTAAAATAAATTGATATTCATTTTAAATACAGAATTTAAAATGAAATTAAAAAAGTAGATTTGAAATGGATGTTTCAAATATGAACTTGTTTATCAATAAGAATAAGGTTTATCTTAAAGTAGTTAGAGATTTATATTCATTAAATTAATTAGAAAATTTATTGGATAATTAAATTATTTGACTAATTAATCATTTGGATTAATTAAATAGGTAATTAAAGGTTTAAACTAATTTATTTATGATTAAGATAAATTAATTAGGGATGATTAATTTGTAGTTAAGAATTATAAATTAGAGTATTAATTAATGGTTAGGAATTAATTAATAAGTAATTAAATATTAATTAAGTTATGGTTAACACTTAATTAATTTAGTAATTAGAGATTAATAAATTGGTTATTAAGATTTATTACTTTAGAATTAATAATAATTAATATAAGTTAATTACTTAAGGAAAGTAATTAAGTAATAGTTAATGAGGTCATTAACTATGGATTATTAAATAATTAATTAATGTAATTAATTTTAATAGTTAATTGGATTAATTAATTTAAAGATAATCAATTATAGAATTTGTTTAAATGAATTTCTTAATGGAAGTAATTAAGAATTAATTACTTATTGTAATTAATTGAAGTTAATTTGATTAGTTAAGTTAATTAATTAAGTTTAATTAATTTAGAATAATCAAGAGTTGATTTGATAAATAATTACTTAATGTAATTATTAAGGTAAGATTATTTAGGGAAGTAAATAATATGATAATTACTGGAAGTAATTAGTTGAATAATGATTTTATTAATAAAAGTAATTTGAGTTAATTACTTTGAATAATTAATCAAGGGATTAATTAAGAAATTAATTAAGGAAGTAATTAATTTAGTTAGTGAAAGTAATTAAGGGTAGTTAATTACTGATTAAAGAATTATCAAGGTGATTAATAAATGTTGTTTAATTAAAGATTAATTACTTAATATAATTAATTTAATTGAGTAATTAATAATTAAGTTGTAATTAAGGATCATAAATTAATATAATTAATGATGTAACTAAGATTGATTAATTAAGTAATAATTAATAATTGAAGTGATTAATTAATGTAATTAATTAAGGATTAATGTAATTAATTATAGTTGATTAAGTTAATTAATTTTAGTTAATTAATTAATGAAGTAATTAAAGGTTAATTACTATAAGTGGTTAAGAATAATTAATTTAAGTAATTAATTGAGGATAAATTACTTGGATGTAATTAAAAGATAATTAATCAAAGATGATTAATTGAAATGAATTATTAGAGGATAATTAATTAATTGATTGTAATTAATTAATGGTTAAGTAAGATGGATTTATAAAATGAAGTAATTAATTTAATTCAATTTAAATTAATTTAAGATGATATAAATCATTACTTATGAATAGGTGTTAGAATTGGATACTTGACACTGATTAATATCTCTGATGAGATATATGCTGTGTGATATGGATGTTAGTTGAAGTGAATAGATTATCTGATAATATTGATTATCTGTGTGAATTATCTTCCTTTGTGTATAAAGATAATTGAATTGAATTGTTTTAACTTTAAAACAACTTGGCCTTAAAAGATACGCTTTGGATTTCGATGAGACCGGGATCGGTTTTCCATATACCGGATTTCCAGGTCTGGAGACCCGAATACCACATCGATCCAAATTAACGATAGGTCGTGAATCAAGTGAAGATGAAGATTCAGAGTGCAAGGGTTATTGTCGTTAACTCTGAGGGTGATTCCAAAACGAGTGTAACGAGATAATGCCTTCGGTTTCGTTCGAACCCGGAACGAACTTGTATGGATTGAATGCTTTCAGAACATCGTCAGGTGGACGATGAGCATTCTAAGTGATGTGTTCTTTTTTTAAAGGTAATCGTGACCTCAAGCCTCACAAACCGGGAATGGCTAAAACAGGGGAGGTGCAGCAAGGTTAGTGGGTAGCACCCAAGTAGGACAAGATTACCTCTGTCTAGAAGTCCCTTCTTATTTCGGCTTAGTGTGTGCGGTTGCTGATCCCAACCGTGAGGTATCTTGTGCGGGAATTATCCAGTAAGGGATGTTCCGGCCTTGTGTTGCAGGGGATTGGGAGTGATCCTCGGTACGGTGATCTAGGCCACGTACTGTGACGGGCGGTACCCCGGTAGCCCTGCCATTGTATGGAATCCAAACTCCAATAAGTGCCGTACGTATTAGTTGTGCCCAACTATGTTGAAATGTGAGATGTAAGCATTTCAGCTATTTCTGTATTTTACTTGAAAACCCTAGACCCTATTATAATACAATCGAATTTCCTATCAAATGTTTTGGTTAGCGTAAGGTAAAAACTTACCCATGTTTATGTGTGGGAAGTCTTACGTGATACCTTTTCTTTCAAAAGGTTTTGAAGTTAAGCAAGTTTAACCTGTTACTCACACCAGACCCATGTCTGACCCAAGTTGTTTATTTCTGTTTTATAAACTCTTGGGTACTCAAATTTTTACGAGTAGCCAAGGGATTCAGGTTAGCCTTGACGAATTGTGGAGGAGCAATGGAGCAGGAGGCTTCGGCGTTGTAGATAGATAGTAGTTTCCGCTGTGTTGATTTTGTATTGATCTCTGTATTGTATTGAGATGTAATAACTAGACAGATGTTTATAACTGTCTAGTATATGATGTGAATCTGTGTAACTCTGATAAGTATTGTATATGATACTATGTAATAGTTTTGTGATATATTATATTTTGTTCGTTTCCGTTGTGAGTATTTGTGTTGTTTTCTTTCTCTTTCTCTTCTTTTCTACTTCTCACCCCTTTCTTTCTTATTAGCGATACGACATTCTATGGAGAGAAAGTCGTGGTCGTTACACATTCGACAGGTTGTCCTTTCATTTTCGAAAATATCCGGTCTTCACCGCCGGTCTTCAATGCTATCCATAACGTCGTATCACTAATTCGGAATGGGTTATACGACCCAAAGGTCCTTTCCCGGCTAACCCGAATAGTGAGCGCAATATTTAAAAACATATGGATCTGGGGTTCAATTAAGTCACAACTTAATAATTTCAAACTTTCTTTCAAATGGTTTAAACCAATTACCATTTTAAATCTTTTAAACAAAAAGATTTATTTCATAAAGTTCATTCAGTTCCATAAATATTCATTTACAGATTTCAAAACAATTTCAATTGGATTAATTCATTTTAAATCTTTAAGTCAAAGATTTAACTTATAGTTTTCAAAAACTGTTTCCACAGATTTATTCATAATTTGGAAACTATTTCAATTCAAACGTGGAATTCCTTTTAATACAAATTGGAAATTCGTTTCTTATACGAAAACTTTTATTTTGAAAACAACTGTTTTCATTTTGGAAAATCCGATTTCATTTATACAGGTTAAAATCTTTGGGTTAACTCAAATTCCCAAAACAACACTTTATAAATAGTTTAAAACCCATATAAGCTTGTATATCGTTTTAAAATCATAATTGCTAAATATAAAATTCAATTTCAAATATTGAATTCCAATTGAAATCAAGTTATTCAAATTTTTAACTAAGTGGTGGAGAATACTTTTATTTTTGGAATCCATTTCTAAAAGCTTTTTATATTTAATTCAATTTCATTTCCAAAGTTGTTTGAATTTAAAATTCAACTTTTTAAAACTATTTTAAATTAAATTCAAATATCTGTGACTTAACCGTTTTCCACGTGCAACCCATATTTGTGTGTGTATAAGTGTGGTCCAGGGGTTTTACACAATAGTGCACAGCATTAATCAACATAGATATATCAATATCGATAAGCGGTATAACTCATAACGCTTATCTTCATTCACAGATTCACAGATAAAATAAATTTATCAATCACCAAGATTCATCATTACAATTCGATGTGGGTTTCGGATAACCAATTGGAATCCGACTCCCTGTCGCATCGAAATTCAAATGCCGTGTTACGGCAAAAAGGGGTTTCACATATATATATATACAGAAACAATCACAGTTCAGCATAAGGCAATCTACATCACATAGTATCATAATCACAAACAGAAAATATCAATCCTGTATACACACTTGATGATAGTCAATCATCTTCAATTTAAGGTGAAGGTAAAAAAAATTAACCACATCACTATTTTTATTAATTTATTTAAATCAAAGGTTAATTATTCGTAATAATTAAATTAATTAAATTTTAATCAACTTTGTTAATAAATTTTTTTCTTAATCAATTAACTTAATTAACTGCTAATTATAAATTTAATCAGCTTGAATTATCCAATTAACAATTCTTAATTATCAATAAGTTAGACAATTAATTATTAACCAAATTATAAATTAATCATTCTTAATTACCTTTTTCAAACAATTGATTAATAACAATTTCTTATCTTAATTCATATTTTAAAATCTTCCTTAATTTCTTTGAAATCAATTTATTATAATAATAAAAAGTTTTAATCGTTAATTAATTTTAACCCTTAACTCACGTTAAAATACTAATTAGCTTGTTTAATATTATAACTTAAAATTTGTTTGGGCTTAAACCCATTTTAAAAACAATTCGAGCCTCTCTCCTACTAACTCGAGTAACAACCCATTCTACCCGAGTTATCCCACGCGTTCACCCCGTCTCCCCCGAATCATTCTTCTCTTCTTGTAACGTCCCGGAATTTTCGACTTTCGAAAATTCAACATCGATACTCGCTTTATCGACTGCTGAGCGATCGAATGCCGGAAACCCGGAAAGTTATGGTTTTAAGAAAAAGAAAAAGTAGAAGAAGAAGGAGATAGAAGAAAAAGAGAAGAAAAAGAAAAAAAAAACAACACATCAGAACAGCAACAGAAACAGAACAGAGAACAATATCAGAATCTCACATATCGCAGCGGAACAATATATAATAGATAAATGAATAATCTCTAAAACAAAGGACTATATCATTTTATACATACATCAATCATCAGAGTTAATATACAACAATGGACAGTTATATAACTTGTCCTCATACAGAGTATACAGCGGAATAAATACTATCAGATACAAATACTACGTCTCGTCATCCAGCTTACCTCCCAAGCTCCAGAATATCCAGATAACCTAATAATCTAACTCTAGACTGCCCGTGTGGAAATTTGTGGGCACCCAGAGTTTAGAAGGGAAACAATAAACTCCGAGTCAGTCATGGTGACTGGTGTGAGATCGTAAAACAGTTTTATCTTTAAAACAACAAGAAGATTTAAAGTCAATTCGCAATGCTTTTGGAAAATGAAACTACCATAAGACCTCCCACCACACACACAATGCAAACGCAGACTTGGAGGAGATTTCTTCTTATGATAGTCAAAGATGCTTACTACGCAAAAATCAAATCATTTTTGATATTATTACTAGTGCATAGTGTAGAAAACATTTCGAAAGTAGAATATAAATCTTAGCCAGCATAGGTACCATTATATTATGCCTGCTATAGCTGCCTCCTGAGGAGACAGGTTATACAATTGAAATCGTAAAGGCTCGTATTGTTTCTTTGGATTTCCAACAAATGGTCAGGCTAAGGAACTTCCTATCCACGATGGGTACGTCCCTGGAATAGACGACCCGAGAACCTAACCGGATCTCTGCCAACACAAGGCCGGGTTACCTCTGCAAAAATAGGTAACTACTGACACGCGTATGCCATCCCCCGATCGTCACCGATCTTCCCGAGGATCCCCGATTCGCAACAAACCACATAGAAAAAATAATGCAGTAACCACAGAGGTTAAGTATCTGGGCTCCATACCATGATACCACCTTTATCCAGAAGGAATGACATACACTAAGGGGCGCTACTCCCTAGAACCTTGCTGCATCCTTCCTGTTTCGACCATTTCCGGGGTGTGAGGCTCGACGAAGTCTCGTCCACAAAGCTACGCTTTCTATAAAAAGCCCTGCTTCGGGTCAAACAAAATGATCAACCTATGATCACAAAGATATAAGATCAAACAAATGATCATATCACAAATGATCAAACACCGATCATTTCACAGCAACACTCAGTATGCCACGTTACCAAATTGGGATATATCGCTGATAAATTTCAACTACATAACCTCTGAGCTCGTACGTCTCAGAGAAGGGTGTTAAGCTAAGAGAATAAATTCTCCGCCACCAACAGAAATGTATTTGAAAGAAATCAGCTTTACATCTCAAAGTGTAACGTCAAACACACATCCATACAAGTCTGTTCCGGGATCGAACAGAACCGAAGGCACTTCTCACGAAGCCCTTGCATTTCCGGATAAATTTCTAATCACGTCCGGACTTCCCGTCACTAAGGGTGATAAAACCTCTAAATCGGAGATCAGCCGATGTAGAGTAACTCGACGGTAATCCTTCCGTTTTCAAAAATATCCGGTCTTCAACACCGGTCTTCAAATGCGATTCATAACGACGTATCACATATTCGGAATGGGTTATACGACCCCATGGTCCTTTCCCGGCTAACCCGAATAGTGAGCGTTTATTCAAAAATAAGTGTGGCATTCAAATTCATCCAATTCACAACAAATACCTACCTAAAGGTAATTATTGATAGTCGGTTATTTAACTATCAATAAAGATGCGCAACATCATCAGATTCCAAATAATTTTCCAAATTATTTCATCTTCCAAAAATATCTTTACTAGATATATAATTTCCACACTTAACCGTTTTGAAAACAAATTTCAAATATTCAATTTCCACATTTCATTTTATCCTTTAGAAGATAAAATCTCAAAACAGTTCATTTCATATTGGAAAAGCATTTCCATACTTACTTAATAATAAGTATTTCACAAATCATTTATTTTCAACATTTGAAAATATTCAATATACTTAAATCAATATTAAGTATATATTCATTCTTTAAGGAAATCATACATTTTAACATTTATTTGAGTCAAAACGGATGTTGCGTAAAACATCGTTACGACGACTCGAAATCACTAGTATAGGGATTCGGATTTAAATAGATATATAAATCCCAATACTACATCAAAACATTTCCTTTCGGAAATCATTTACTATAACAACAGTGTTATAGTCCACCATTTCCTTAAATTTCTCGAAAACGTCTATTTCAACAAGAACTGTTGAAATCTATGATTTCGATAATTCACACGTTTTAAAACAATTACTTCATTTCATATATCATTTTTCCAAAACGATATCCATTTTACTTAATAATATATTCACTATCCAAAATCGTGAATATACTTCACAAATTACATTTCACTATTTTCTACACGTTTTATTTCAATAATAATTCGCTATCCAAAATCGCGAATATATCTCCTTTAATAATCTTCTATATTTAATTTATCAAATCCCATCGATTGGTTTCCGAATTTATAAAACAACGTTTATAAACTCCATTTTCTATTTTCTATAACACTCCGGTTTATAAATCTCATTTTATTAACTTCAAAAATTCACTTATAAGAATAAGTGATTTCGGATTTATAAAACAACGTTTATAAATCACATTTGTACTTTATAACGATTTCAACTTATAAAACCATTTCATTTTGCAATTTCTATTTATATCCCATCTAAGTGCAAAAGTCAAATTTATAAGAAAATTTCTTATAAATCTATTATTCTACAATATCTATTCACTTTATAACTTCACGTTATACATCTATTTATTTCATTCACTTATGAAATCCTTTTTATACTTCTTTTTAACACTTATAAAAATTCGTTTTATAAGTCCGATATTTCGATTTATAAAATATCAATTTTACAAATCTTTTTATACAAATCGTTTATAGTTACTAAAAATCCCAATTTAAACCATTTTATAAATAAATCGACTTTTATTTAAAAAATCACACTTTGGTTATATTTCACCAAAAATCTTAACTCTTATAACTTTAAAATTCTAGACGTTTATTTTTCTGAAATAAATCAATTCAAAAATTCGATAAACGCCTATTTTTCAAAAATCACTTAAAAATCTTTTTAAAATAAAAGTCGTTGTTTTTAAACTTCAAAACTGAATTCAATGATGTCACAACACCAATCAGTCCATCACAACAGTCAAATATCATATATCATCATATGATAACAGAATATATCACAATATCTGAAAATAAATAACTACTGGTGAGGAATCCAGTTGGATCCCTCCAACCTGTTTCCCTGCATCCAAAGACGTCAGCACAATACCAATTCCGCTCCAGTACGGAATTATCGCGGTATATAGGTTTTTTTATAAATCCGCTTACTAACGGCGCAATAGGGTCTCATCCGCTATACGAGGCGGGAAATCAATCAATCCAATATATACATATGCCAATATGTATATATTGCTATATATATAGATATATCCTATCATATCTAATAGCACATTCAAACAGTCAATCATCAATCAATAACTGTAAATAATTCCACATTCAAATTTGAGTGAGAAGATCTCACCGTGATTTTTAATTCTGATTCCAGCGTTTATTTTTGAATAAAATAAACAGACGTTTGATTTCATCCAAAATTTACACTAGCTCCAATTGGCTCCAATTCAGTCGCATTGCGAAGTACACATCGAGACGATTCCAACGCAAGTCGTTTCGTCGAAATCTGATAATGTATGACCAAGATACATCGTTTTAAACTTTAACGAATTTTTTTTTATAAAATTAATTTACAATTTCTTTTATATTTTACTTTATACCATTTACATCTGGACCGCACGTTTTTGAACAGGGAGATCACGACCGTTGCACGCATCTTCTCCCCCCCATTCGAAAGCTCCAGTCATCACGCAACCGAGAACCCAAACTGCCGCCTAGAAACCCTATTTTCGCAACCACCCACAAACACCTTCGACTCGATCAGCTGATACCATTCCACAGCTCGTCACTAAGGCTACCTTCGGCTCGAATTTAATGGAGCTCGGTCGAGTTATTGTCATGAAAAACGACAATGAACGGCGTGCCTTCAACCGAGCTTCGCCGTCAATCTATAGCTCAGAAAACGATCACAACCGTTGGTCGTGGAGATCTCGCATCGCTCTTCGATGTTGTAGTTGGGAGTTTTTGAAATTAGTGTGTAGATTTGAAGAAAAAGTGAAGAGAAGTTGGCGATTTCCTGACCGTTCATGGAGATAGTGGCGGCTGGCTCCTTCAAAACCTAGGGTTTCTTTTTACTTTGCAAAAATGAAAGATGGGGTGCTTTTATAGGAAAAACGACGAACACTATTCACTCCGGATTTTCCGAACTCGAAATCGAGCGTGCCGGTAAGCGTTCCTAAGGTTTACCCCGCGTTCCGAACGCAATGGAACAGGTTTCGAAAGCTAATTCGATCGTATGTGTGAGATATGACAATAAACGATCAATTTAAATTAAACCGATTTAAATCGATTTCGAGGCGTTTTAATTTGTACCGGACAAATGGTAAATCCAAAAATTACGAAATTTGAAATCTTACAATAATATCACACTACGGATCCGATGAAACTGGTTTCGTCGAAATCCGAGACCGTTTGAAAAATGACTATTTTAACTCGACGATTTAAAATTAAAACGATATCGATGCGTTTCGAGTTGCCACGGTCAAACGATAACTCCGATTGATACAAAAATTGAAATCCGATAATAACTAACTATTACGGATCCAATGGAACTGGTCTCGTTCAATTCTGAGACTGTTCGAAAATTGGCTATTTTTACAGTCGATAATTAAATATTAAAATATTCAATTTTCACAATTTAACTCCAAATTCAATTTTAAAAGTTCAAAAATATTTTTATAACTCCAGTATGATTAAATAAAATTTTACAAATCATTTTCAATCATATTCAGTCCAGATTTCAATTAATTCTGGAATTTCACTATTAAATTATTGATTTAATTATCCAATTAAACTCAATATTCGAGAAATAAATTATTCGACTTCTTAAATTCATTTATTAATATTTAAAATCAATTAAATATTCGAATTTTAATTATCAAAAATTCTGGGTCGTTACACTTCTTCACGCGTACCCTTCTTCCTCCCCTTTTTTTTCAGTTTAAAGTTTTAGTTTACTTCAGTTTCAAACCAAAGCGATAGGAATATACTCGCGTACGCGAGTTCGAACTCAAAGCAGCCACCCCTCTTACTCGAGAATCAACACGCGACATCCCCATCCACCAACGCTGACACCAACGATACGTGCACGTGCACCACCGTCACAGCCACCTCCGGCCACTTGCGAACCCTCCCGCACGTCTCTTGTCGACTACGCAACCCAATCCAAACATCAAAACCTCATTACTTACCTTCAATCAAAATCGAGCTACCCAATAGAAACTGGAACTAACCCCTCGACCAGAAAATCACCTCGCACCGCCTCATATCATCGCCAGAAATTCCACCACTCCTCCCTGAGCATTTTCAACCACTCGAGCTTCGATCTCCATGGGTCCGGCCACACTCGATTCCCCCACGGCAACGAACGAACCAAAATCATCACTGGCAAAATAAACGAGTTTTAAACCCTAAATTCGATTCGATTCGTCAATTTACTCAATAGAAATTTTTTCCAATATTTTTCCCATGATACTTGACGTTGAATCCATCATCTGACCGAAATTCAAAGGATTTAATCTGGCCGATTGAAGGAATTTGACAAAAAAAACATTTTTCGTTCAACCCACTCGTACTCGAGATTTAGTAACTTAAAAATCATAGGGTTTCCACCCAAAATCATCATTTTGCAATTCAAACATGCTTGTGTGATCAGAATTTAAAATTAAAATACTCGAATTTACTGATTCATGATGATTCTACTGTAAATATATTCTTGACACAATATCCACTTAATATACCTTCCTGTAATTATTTAAAAAAAAAATTTCCTAACTTTGTTATGAATAATTTACTTTCAGAAATCATAGTATAAAAGATCTAAGTATGAAAGATATGAATTTATAAACAAGTTTTAAAACCTGTAAAGTAAAAACAGAGGCTTGTTTCCTTGCCTGTGCACTAATATGCACACAATCATTAATATTTATAAAAGCATGCAACACATTCACACCATCATTCCAGCATAATTCATCCCATATATATATAAGTTACAAATCCAGACATCAACAGATATAGCAGGGTTAGGGGTTTTGCTCACCTTCAGTTTTGAAAAACAGAGAGCAATTGTTGTTGCAGATTGAATCTTGTTTTGCTTTTCTTGAACTTTGATTTGAATGATATATGGGCTTGTAACTGGTGATGTTTTCTTTTTATTTTCTTTCCTGACTTTGCTGTGTGTTTTTTTTTTCGAATGAAATAAAAATGAGTATGGATGTGTATAAATGAAGAAAGCAGCTTGTATAGGTAGGTGTGGACAGGTACAAGATTTTCCTTGTTTGGAGGCTGAAAGGAAGTAGCCTACTTCGGCTGAGAAATCTTTCTTTTGTGCTGAGAGGATGGGGGCATTAAATGAAGTGTCCTATTTTGTTTCCACTATGCTATTTAAATTATGTTTGTACAGGTATGTTGCATTTATTACTTTATGTACATATTACCTTTTTTATTCTTAACTTATACAGGTTGTCTTCCTTCCTTTAGTTCGGCTGTAACAAAAGTATATGGAGATGTTTGTACAGTTTCTTTGCTTTGTATAAGCATGCACACTTTGTTTGGTTTGTAAATATTTTTGTTTTCTTTGTTTCTTCTATTTGCTCTGTACATAAGTGGTCTGTACAGTTTTTCTATTATGGACATTTCTTTTTTTTTGTTCATATGTTTATCTACTTGCTTGCCTAATTCATTTTGGTTTTGTTTATTTAAGTATTTTTATTTATTGTTATTTTTTTTATCACATAGATGTTTTATTGGTATGTAGATCTTATTCTAGTTTTGTTTGTTTTTATATTCTTTGTAGATATTATTTCTTCTTTGTCTCATTTACTTTGTAATATAAACACTTTTACATTTTATTTTAATTCATATGTTTACTTCATATTTTTGTAAATTATCTTATAATTATATTTCTAACTTAAGTATTTAATCTATTGTTTGTTTCTATTCAAATTTAACAAGCCAAATATTTAATTTATAACATATATTTTATTTTTATATTTTACAACCTTTTAAAGAAAATGAATGAAACACAATTTTTTTTATACATTTAATAATAATCATATTATTCTTTCCAAAGTACAATTCTTTTAAATACATTTTTAAATTCCAATCAAAGTTTATTTATAGTTCAATTCAATTGAACACATTTATTTTGAGTTTCAATCCAAATTCAAAAGCAATAAGTATACATTTATTATTAAATTTTGAAAAATTCAAACAAATACATGATTTAATCCAAAAATTAAATTTAATTACAAAATTAAATTCGTCTTTAAATCGGGATCGTTACAGACTTCCCCCCTTAAAAAGAATTTCGTCCTCGAAATTCGCCAGAGAGAGATAACAAAGATAGATGAAAGATAGAGAAATATTTTTCCAGATTGAACCGGATATCGATTTTGCATTTGGCTTACCAAATCAGAATATCGACAATAGATGTGAGAATAACTCAATCAATTTCGAAACAATTGGGTTACCTGATCTACGAAGTATACAGGGTATTGGTTAGTTCGAAGGGATAACCAACCGTTTGTAGATTATATCAAAACTCAATGAAATAGACAGAAATAGATTCGACTACGATCTCAGCTTCAAGATTTTACTCATTTACGATTTACTGCAAATAAAACTAAGGATAGTTCTTGTGTCGAACAAAATTGAACAATTCAATCGTAAACGAGATAGGCTACCTCATAATTTCCTCAATCAGCTTTTTAAGGTTGAAGAATCATCTCTGATTGCATACACTTTTGCTACTTGGGCTTGATTCAATGCTGGGCATTCTCCGATCACATGTCCCGGTTTGCGACATTTATAGCATTTCCTAGATTCCTGATCTGGCCTCATAAATGGCTCTCTCAATCCTGGCTTCCAATCATTCTTACATTTATCCGAGTAGTGGCCTTTCTCCAAACAATTAAGACAAGTAACATCCTTCTTTTTCTTCTGTATATCCTTCTTTCTTTTATCTTTCCTCGATTTCTTTCCGCCAAACTTCCTTTTTCTCCAATTCAAATTACTTGTATCTCCATTCTCCTCCGGATCTTTTTGCTTTTCTAGAGTATCGTATCGATAGCCCATATCAATTAATTCAGAAAAAGATTCCTTGACGTGAGTAGTCATCCGTTCCTGAAACTCCTTGTTCATCCCTCGAATAAACTTTTCATTCTTCTTTAACGGGGTATTCACCAATTCTGGACCAAATCGAGATAATCCAATAAATTTGTTCAAGTACTCCTCAAATGATAAGCTTCCTTGCTTCAAATCTATAAACTCCTGGTACACTCTAGAGATACCAGCAGATGGCATATATCGCTGCTCAAACACTTCCTTGAAATGGCTCCAAGTAAATTCATCTGCCGACTCATCCACGGTAACTGTTTCCCACCAAATTAAAGCCTCTTCCTGGAGTTGCCAAGATGCTATCAATCGCATCTGATCATCTTCTAATTTCAGTCCTTTGAAAATTCTTTCACACGATCGAATCCAAGCTTGCGCTTCGATAACAGTTTCTTTGCCAGTGAATGGTTTTCCACCAAGTCTAGAAAAACTTCGATGTAGATCAGCCAAATCTGGTTGAGATTGAATAGGAATATCTGTTGTTGTGGGGTTTTGACCAGTTGAAGTGGTACTTTCATGTCTCCTATTTCGTCCTCTTCTTCCACTCATTCTTACTATCTGTATATAGTAAGAAATCCGATTTAGGCATTCGAACGAAATATCTTAGAGAATAATAACAGATAAAGATAATAGATTTAGAAATTTGGATTTTTGGTTCCACTGGTTGAACTCATTTTAGGGTATACTTCACCCTATCTCTAATGAGCCATCTAATGTGTTACACTCCGTAGCTAAAGTTCTTACTCAACCTTCAGCTCTGATACCAATTTGTCACGACCCAAACTCGATGTCCGATAACAACATCAAATTCGTATCGCGGGAGCTTGCAACAACATTAAATGATAAACAACACTGCAGAAATAAAAGATGATATCATTGATACAACCTGAATACAATATCCAATACATCAATCTAATACAATGATAATCATCAACATCAGAGAATATACATATACAAGATACAGCGGAATATGACACAATATATAAGATGAGTTTTCACAGAATCCAATACTGCAACTCTGATCCAAAGCTCCAAAGACAAAGCTCCAAAACTCCTAGCTCAATCCACCATCATCGTTGCACCCAGATAAACAAGTGCAATCCATATCCAAAGACTGAACTAACTCCAGATGATCTACTAAATCTGAATAACTGAAAAACCAAACTCTAGACTGCTCGTGTAGAAAATTTTTTGAGCACCCAGAGTTTAGGAAAGAAACAAAAAACTCCGGGTCAGTCATGGGACTGGTGTGAGCAAACAAAACAGTTTATCTTTAAAAACAAACAACAAGAGGATTTTAAAGTCAATTCGAAATGCTTTTAGAAAATGAAACTACCATAAGGCCTCCCGCCACACACACAATGCAAACGTAGAATTGGAGGAGATTTCTCCCTATGATAGTCAAAGATGCTTACTACGCAAAATCAAATCATTGGATATTATTATTAGTGCATAGTGCAGAAAACATTTCGAAAGTAAAATATCAATCTTAGCCAGCATAGACATTTCGAACTATGCCTACTATAGCTACCATCTAAACAGTGGTGACCACCATAAGTAAATGGCAGGTTCTACAACTAATACCGTACAAGGTTCGTATTTGGAAGATGGATTTCCAACAAATGGTCAGGCTAAGGAACTTCCTATTCCACGAAAGAAACGCCTCTGGCGGGTCGTTCCGAGAACCAACCGTTCTCTGCCAAACAAGGCCGGCAACCCCTTTTCCCAAGGGATAAAAGAAACCTCAGATATGCCACCCCCGGTCCTTTGGGACCTTTAACCGAGAGCTCTCTAACCAACATCACACAGTAAATAAAGTGTGTCCACATGAGTAAGTATCTGGGCTCCATACCATGATAATACCCTTTTCCAGAAGGAATGGTCATACCCTAGGGGAGCTACCCCTGAAAACCTTGCCGCAACATTCCTGTTTCGACCATTACCGGGTTGTGAGTCTCGACGAAGTCTCGTCCACAAAGCTACGCTTTTTCAAAAAGCCACGCTTTGGGTCAACAGATGATCAACCTATGATCACAAAGATAAATGATCAAACAAATGATCATATCACAAATGATCAAACACTGATCATCGCACAGCAACACTCAGCATGCCACATTACCAAATTGGGATATATCGCTGATAAATTTCAACTACCTAACCTCTGAGCTCGTACGTCTCAGAGAAGGGTGTTAAGCTAAGAGAATAAATTCTCCACCACCAACAGAAATGTATTTGAAAGAAATCAGCTTTATATCTCAAATTGTAATGTCAGACATACAGTCCATACAAGTCTGTTCCGGGATCGAACAGAACCGAAGGCACTTCTCACGAAGCCCTTGCAATTCCGGATAATTTCCAATCACGTCCGGACTTCCCATCACAAAAAGAGTGATATAAATCTCTATACCGGAGCAACTCGGTGCAGAGACATTCGACAGGTTGTCCTTTCATTTTCGAAAATATCCGGTCTTCACCGCCGGTCTTCAATGCTATCCATAACACGTATCACTAATTCGGAATGGGTTATACGACCCAAAGGTCCTTTCCCGGCTAACCCGAATAGTGAGCGCAATATTTAAAAACATATGGATCTGGGGTTCAATTAAGTCACAACTTAATAATTTCAAACTTTCTTTCAAATGGTTTAAACCAATTACCATTTTAAATCTTTTAAACAAAAAGATTTATTTCATAAAGTTCATTCAGTTCCACAAATATTCATTTACAGATTTCAAAACAATTTCAATTGGATTAATTCATTTTAAATCTTTAAGTCAAAGATTTAACTTATAGTTTTCAAAAACTGTTTCCACAGATTTATTCATAATTTGGAAACTATTTCAATTCAAACGTGGAATTCCTTTTAATACAAATTGGAAATTCGTTTCTTATACGAAAACTTTTATTTTGAAAACAACTGTTTTCATTTTGGAAAATCCGATTTCATTTATACAGGTTAAAATCTTTGGGTTAACTCAAATTCCCAAAACAACACTTTATAAATAGTTTAAAACCCATATAAGCTTGTATATCGTTTTAAAATCATAATTGCTAAATATAAAATTCAATTTCAAATATTGAATTCCAATTGAAATCAAGTTATTCAAATTTTTAACTAAGTGGTGGAGAATACTTTTATTTTTGGAATTCATTTCTAAAAGCTTTTTATATTTAATTCAATTTCATTTCCAAAGTTGTTTGAATTTAAAATTCAACTTTTTAAAACTATTTTAAATTAAATTCAAATATCTGTGACTTAACCGTTTTCCACGTGCAACCCATATTTGTGTGTGTATAAGTGTGGTCCAGGGGTTTTACACAATAGTGCACAGCATTAATCAACATAGATATATCAATATCGATAAGCGGTATAACTCATAACGCTTATCTTCATTCACAGATTCACAGATAAAATAAATTTATCAATCACCAAGATTCATCATTACAATTCGATGTGGGTTTCGGATAACCAATTGGAATCCGACTCCCTGTCGCATCGAAATTCAAATGCCGTGTTACGGCAAAAAGGGGTTTCACATATATATATACAGAAACAATCACAGTTCAGCATAAGGCAATCTACATCACATAGTATCATAATCACAAACAGAAAATATCAATCCTGTATACACACTTGATGATAGTCAATCATCTTCAATTTAAGGTGAAGGTAAAAAAATTAACCACATCACTATATTTATTAATTTATTTAAATCAAAGGTTAATTATTCGTAATAATTAAATTAATTAAATTTTAATCAACTTTGTTAATAAATTTTTTTCTTAATCAATTAACTTAATTAACTGCTAATTATAAATTTAATCAGCTTGAATTATCCAATTAACAATTCTTAATTATCAATAAGTTAGACAATTAATTATTAACCAAATTATAAATTAATCATTCTTAATTACCTTTTTCAAACAATTGATTAATAACAATTTCTTATCTTAATTCATATTTTAAAATCTTCCTTAATTTCTTTGAAATCAATTTATTATAATAATAAAAAGTTTTAATCGTTAATTAATTTTAACCCTTAACTCACGTTAAAATACTAATTAGCTTGTTTAATATTATAACTTAAAATTTGTTTGGGCTTAAACCCATTTTAAAAACAATTCGAGCCTCTCTCCTACTAACTCGAGTAACAACCCATTCTACCCGAGTTATCCCACGCGTTCACCCCGTCTCCCCCGAATCATTCTTCTCTTCTTCTCGCGTACCCTTCTTCCTCCCCTTTTTTTTCAGTTTAAAGTTTTAGTTTACTTCAGTTTCAAACCAAAGCGATAGGAATATACTCGCGTACGCGAGTTCGAACTCAAAGCAGCCACCCCTCTTACTCGAGAATCAACACGCGACATCCCCATCCACCAACGCTGACACCAACGATACGTGCACGTGCACCACCGTCACAGCCACCTCCGGCCACTTGCGAACCCTCCCGCACGTCTCTTGTCGACTACGCAACCCAATCCAAACATCAAAACCTCATTACTTACCTTCAATCAAAATCGAGCTACCCAATAGAAACTGGAACTAACCCCTCGACCAGAAAATCACCTCGCACCGCCTCATGTCGCTAGAAATTCCACCACTCCTCCCTGAGCATTTTCAACCACTCGAGCTTCGATCTCCATGGGTCCGGCCACACTCGATTCCCCCACGGCAACGAACGAACCAAAATCATCACTGGCAAAATAAACGAGTTTTAAACCCTAAATTCGATTCGATTCGTCAATTTACTCAATAGAAATTTTTTCCACTATTTTTCCCATGATACTTGATGTTGAATTCATCATCTGACCGAAATTCAAAGGATTTAATCTGGCCGATTGAAGGAATTTGACAAAAAAAACATTTTTCGTTCAACCCACTCGTACTCGAGATTTAGTAACTTAAAAATCATAGGGTTTCCACCTAAAATCATCATTTTGCAATTCAAACATGCTTGTGTGATCAGAATTTAAAATTAAAATACTCGAATTTACTGATTCATGATGATTCTACTGTAAATATATTCTTGACACAATATCCACTTAATATACCTTCCTGTAATTATTTAAAAAAAAAATTTCCTAACTTTGTTATGAATAATTTACTTTCAGAAATCATAGTATAAAAGATCTAAGTATGAAAGATATGAATTTATAAACAAGTTTTAAAACCTGTAAAGTAAAAACAGAGGCTTGTTTCCTTGCCTGTGCACTAATATGCACACAATCATTAATATTTATAAAAGCATGCAACACATTCACACCATCATTCCAGCATAATTCATCCCATATATATATAAGTTACAAATCCAGACATCAACAGATATAGCAGGGTTAGGGGTTTTGCTCACCTTCAGTTTTGAAAAACAGAGAGCAATTGTTGTTGCAGATTGAATCTTGTTTTGCTTTTCTTGAACTTTGATTTGAATGATATATGGGCTTGTAACTGGTGATGTTTTCTTTTTATTTTCTTTCCTGACTTTGCTGTGTGTTTTTTTTTCGAATGAAATAAAAATGAGTATGGATGTGTATAAATGAAGAAAGCAGCTTGTATAGGTAGGTGTGGACAGGTACAAGATTTTCCTTGTTTGGAGGCTGAAAGGAAGTAGCCTACTTCGGCTGAGAAATCTTTCTTTTGTGCTGAGAGGATGGGGGCATTAAATGAAGTGTCCTATTTTGTTTCCACTATGCTATTTAAATTATGTTTGTACAGGTATGTTGCATTTATTACTTTATGTACATATTACCTTTTTTATTCTTAACTTATACAGGTTGTCTTCCTTCCTTTAGTTCGGCTGTAACAAAAGTATATGGAGATGTTTGTACAGTTTCTTTGCTTTGTATAAGCATGCACACTTTGTTTGGTTTGTAAATATTTTTGTTTTCTTTGTTTCTTCTATTTGCTCTGTACATAAGTGGTCTGTACAGTTTTTCTATTATGGACATTTCTTTTTTTTTGTTCATATGTTTATCTACTTGCTTGCCTAATTCATTTTGGTTTTGTTTATTTAAGTATTTTTATTTATTGTTATTTTTTTTATCACATAGATGTTTTATTGGTATGTAGATCTTATTCTAGTTTTGTTTGTTTTTATTTTCTTTGTAGATATTATTTCTTCTTTGTCTCATTTACTTTGTAATATAAACACTTTTACATTTTATTTTAATTCATATGTTTACTTCATATTTTTGTAAATTATCTTATAATTATATTTCTAACTTAAGTATTTAATCTATTGTTTGTTTCTATTCAAATTTAACAAGCCAAATATTTAATTTATAACATATATTTTATTTTTATATTTTACAACCTTTTAAAGAAAATGAATGAAACACAATTTTTTTTATACATTTAATAATAATCATATTATTCTTTCCAAAGTACAATTCTTTTAAATACATTTTTAAATTCCAATCAAAGTTTATTTATAGTTCAATTCAATTGAACACATTTATTTTGAGTTTCAATCCAAATTCAAAAGCAATAAGTATACATTTATTATTAAATTTTGAAAAATTCAAACAAATACATGATTTAATCCAAAAATTAAATTTAACTACAAAATTAAATTCGTCTTTAAATCGGGATCGTTACAAAAACTAATTCAATTCATTTCAATCAATTCATATGCCATTTCATTCAATTTTAAGGGTTTACAATTCAATTTCTTACATTCAATTCATTTTTAAACCAAACAAGCTCATATTCAATTCAATCGATTTCAAAATCAATTTTATTTCACTTCTATCAATTCATTGAATTTATTTAATCTCGTTTCCGTCAAACGACAATTTATTTCTACGCAATTCGACTATATTCATGTGAATAAATAATTACTTAAGCTTATAACCTTTTTAAATTGATTCCAACTCAATTTGTATTTAATTCCTTCCATTTAATTCAGTTAGCCCATCCATTTTAATTTTAATTCACATTCTCAATTTATCAAAATGATATCCAAGCACATATTTAACTCATTTATACTCGAATTGGATTTTATTTGCAACTCAAATCATTTTCTATTATAATCCAATTCCATTTCATTTGACAACATTTCCACTTACATTTAATTCATTCCCAATCCACGTTGAATTTTATTTATAACCTGAGTTTATTTCACAATTCGACTTCTATTTTACCAAATTGGGTTCCATTCCCAAATCTCACCAACATATTCAATTTCTAATTTATTCCAAATTAGTTTACACTCCACTTCCAATTCAATATTTGATTTCTATCTTCAAAATCACTTCAATATTTTACTTGAGTTCAATCTAATTTATAATCCAAATTTAGATTCCTATTTCACTTTCCAAAATACCAAATAAATTTTTATATTTGGCTTACTCCTTCCATTTTTAGATTTTTACTCGAGATTATTTAGCCTAGAGTATTTAATTCAACTCCCTTCTATTTCCTTATCAGCCATCGAAGATTATTTATTCCAATTCAATTTTTTACTTCAACTTACTTCCAATACACTAGATTTTATTTTCAGTTCAATCCAACTGATAGCTTAAGTTCATTTAATTCAACTCACTTCCTTAAGTTTCCAACTTATTTAAATTCCATAAGCATTTTAAATTATCTTCCAGAGTTTAAGCAACATTTCAAAATCACCTTTGAAATCAATTATATCCAAAATCCTTTGCAATTCTAAAATCAAACCCGACTTTTGCAAACAATTCCAATTTAAATATCTCCAGGCAGCAATTTCTCTCTTGGAAACTCGAAAATGAACATCGATGATGCTGCAGTCATCACCGAAGTTATTTTCCAGCGACCGAAAGAGTTCAATGCTTTTATCTCTTTAAAACAATTTTCAAATATTTTTAATTTCAAATCTCTCCAGATTTCAAGTCCAATCCAAGAATATTTCTCAAATAATACCGCTATTGTTTTTCCAAAACCTTTGGAACCATTTTCAAACTCAAAGGAATTTAAACTTTTTCCAAAATTTCAAATTCCAAATCCATCCACTTTATATTCAAACATTACTCTGGGATTTCATCTCAATTTCAATTATATATCACATTTATAGTTTACATTTACATATCTCATTTGTCTATGAATTTATTTCTTAGCTGTTAGTTATGATTTCAATTTCTTATTTAATTTTCTCACAATAGTGATAATAACTTAATATTATCACTCCTTAACAACCAAGCATCCATATATATAACTATAATAATTTCTAAAAATTATTTCTTTTATATACAAAATAATTTGGGCAAAATTATTTCATTTACCCATTTTAAAACAATATTGTGTCGAATTGTTCTATTCAAGTGTTTAGAGATCCCTATCAATAACGTTAATTACTCGTATTGATGAGAATCCATAAACTACTCAATAAACCAATCAACACCATATAAAACCATTTTATGTTGGGACAGTTTGGCATAGGTCCCTAATAAGTTTCAAAATACACAAAAACCCCAGTAAAAAAAAGTTTGTAAATTAGGTCCCAAGAATTAGGTTACCGAATAATGGCATACACTTATGCAATTATTCAATGAATAATTGCGGACATTTATGCAATTATATCAAAAAATTGCAGACATTTCCACAATTATTCACTGAAAAATTGCTGAAATTTTCGTAATTTTTACAAAAAATGCGGAAAATTCTGCAATTATCCACCAAAAAATTGTTGAAATTTCCGCACTTTTTTCAAAAATTAGCGGAAAATTCTGCAATTATTCACCAAAAAAATTGCGGATATTTCCATAATTATTCATCGAAATAATTGCATAAATTTATGCAACTTTTGGATATAATTGCATAAATGTCTGCAATTATTTAGTGAATAATTGCATAACTATATGCAATTATTTAGTGAATAATTGCATAACTATATGCAATTACTTAGTAACTTAATTCTAGGGACCTAATTTACATACTTTTTTTTACTGGGGTTTTTGTGTATTTTGAAACTTATTAGGGACCTGAGCCTAATATTCACTTTTATATTCACTAACAAATACGCCCTTATATCTATTAATACACTCAAACTCATTCTAGAGTACTATGAACTCTATTTTAATGAGTAATTCCCACCAGAGCAAAGGTTATCACCAGCCAAGCTCTGATACCACTGTAACAGCCCGCAAACCCGTACCCCTTGAATTTTTATTAATCTCCATCAAATCAACTCAAGAAGAACGGAAATACGAACCATTTGAGTTAAAGAAGAAAGAGGTAGAAGAAGAAAATAGAAACAACATCAGAATCTCACATTGTAGCGGATTAAAATATAATAGATAATAACTGATCTTTACAGAAAGAAACTGTATCTGTTTATACATACATCATCTGAATACAACATCAGAGTACAATACGATCAACATCACAATTCAGGACAGTTATAATAACTTGTCATCACAAAGCTTACTATACAACTTATGATACACAGCGGAATACAAAAAATTACGGGTGATACGTCTCGCCATCCAGCTCGTCTCCTGAGCTCTAGAGCATCCTAACCTGTATCTGTAATACTCGGTCTGACCCGAGCATTATAATAAAATAACACCCGAGTCAGTCTGGAAAACCAGCTTGAGAAAACACACTCAATTGGATTATTAAAGTTTCCCAAACTCTTTGAAATCAAAAGCATCTCGTAAGACCATGCCACAAATAAACATGTCGGGTTTTTACCTTACGATAGCCAAAACATTTTTATCAAATTCGTCTGATATTATAATAGTGTGTATAGAAAGTAAAATAGAATCTAGCTGAAATGCTTGCATCTCACGTTTCAGCAATAGTTGGGCACAATCAAAACCGTACAGTCGCGTAGGGAGAATGGATTTCCAACTAATGACTAGGTACTGGGGTACCACCTGTCACAGTACGTGGCCTAGATCACAGTACCGAAGAGTACGCCCGCTCCCCTGCAACACAAGGCCGGAACCATCCCTTACTGGATAATTCCGAGTAAAATCACCCCACGGTTGGGATCAGCAACCGCACCATTAAGCCGAATAAAAAGGGACATCTAGACAGGGATGACCTTACTCTCAAGTGAGGGCTACCCACGAAGCCTTGCTGTATATCCCCTGATTTTCAGTCATTCCCGGTTGATGAGGCTTGAGGCTAAGCGTTACCTTTATAGAACATATCCCTTAGAATGCCCATCGTCCACCTAACGATGTTCCGAAAGCATTCATCCATACAAGTCCGTTCTGGGTTCGAACGGAACCGAAGGCCCTATTCCTACTACATCCATTTTGGAAATATCCTCAGGATTAGTAGCGACTAGCCCTTGCACTTCACTGCTCCAACTTTGATTCCAAACTCATTTCCCCCACGAAAACATACAAACCGAATCGAAGTGGTTTTCGGAAAATAAATCCTAATCCCGGTCTCTTCGAAACGATCAGCGCATTGGCCAATATTGATAGTCGGTTATTTAACTATCCAATAACATTCACAAACATCCATCAAACAATAAATAATTTTCCAAATTATTTATTAACCTCAAAATATCTTCGCAAGACATATTTCCATTTTCAATCCTTTGAAAACAGTTTCAAACCATCTTTCTCTCACGAAATTAATTTCCCAATATTTTCTATTTCCACTGAAATCACCAAGTAAAAACACTTTAGATTTTTAAAATAATTTAAAACACTATATTACAAAATATACTTTAAACAATACATTTAAATTAAAACTACTTTAATATTTTATTCAAAGATATATACTTTAAGAATATTCAAAATAAAGCTCCTTAATAATAAAACTAGATTTTTATCATTTAGAACATAATACCAAACCATCTTTTAAATAATTACTATTAAAATAAATTTGAAAAATACTTGCTTTAAAATTTAAACATTTATGAATAATAAATTTCCTAAACATACTTTAAAAACAACTTTGAAACTTTAACTTATACTTAAGAATTTGCTTTGAAAACGTACTTGGCTATCCAGGGAAATATACTTCTCTCTCACATCTTTAAAAATAAATCACTATTTATTTTTAACCACATTCACATTTCTTATAAATTCCCACCTTGAATCTATATTTCCAAATATTCACCGATATTATATTTCACTTTATAAACCCAGTTTATAAATTCCAAAATCTCACTTCTCTTTAAAATTCTAATTTTTAAACTCCTAAATCAATTTCCAATTGATTTCCAATTTACTTCACTTTGAAATAAATTTCCTTACTTACTTCATTTATTTCAAAATCCATTAACTTTAAATTTCATTTCTTTATTATGATTTAAAAATCCCATTAAACTGGGAATACCAATTTCAGATTTCCAAATTCCTTTTCTTTTCCTTTTAATTAAATTTAAACCTTGAATTAAAATAAATTCTTTATCCTTTAAAATAATATCACTTAAGTTTTAAAATTCATTTTTCTTTCCCCTTTTATTCAAAATCTTCTTTTCCATACTCGGACTTTATTTATTAGAATTTAAAATCACTTTTATTCTTTCTCAATTCATTCCATGATTTATTTAAATTCCCTATTATCTTTTTTTTCAAAAATCCAATTCTATATATTTGATAACTCAGTATACCGAAAGGTATATTTAATCAAACCATAGCGTCCAATATCCCAATTATCAATATAATTCATCACAGAATATCAAATATTCATATCACAGAATATTAAACAATCTAACTAATTTTGAGGAATCCAGTTGGATCCCTCCAACCTGTTTCCCTGCATCCACAGATGTTAGCACAATACCAATTCCACTTCGAGGTGGAATATCGCGGTATATGGGTTTTATAAAATATCATCCGCTATTATGCGGCGCATAGGGTCTCATCCGCTATATAATGCGGGAAATCAATCACTCCAATATATACTATATACTACTATATAATATACCACATTCAATCAATTCAATCATTCAGCCAAATTTAAATTTAACTATTTAAATTTAAATAACCCAGATGAGTGAGATTAACTCACTTTTGATTTTAATATGCAATCTGATCCCAACCAGCTATTTTCCTTCACGATTTCAGACCTTGTATAACATTATACATTTTATTAACATTTTAAATAATCCAACAATAAATTACTATTTATTATTAAATTTAATTAACAAATTTTAAATGATAATTAACTAACCTAGTTTACTTTTTTTTGTTTAAACCATATATTTTAATTTCTTTCATCTGCACATATATATACTTATTAAATTAAAAAAACTGTAACTATTTCATTCTGTTCTCTACTTTCTGTATATATACATATAAATTGAAAAACTGCATTTATATATATATATATATATCTCACTATATAATTATATTTTCACTTCTCTTTTTTTCCTGTGTATAACAATAGTAATTTCTTTCTTTGTAATATATATAAATTTGAAAAAAAATATGCATATAAATTTCACTGTATATTTTTATATGTATATTATCCATATCTATATATTTTTCCTTTACTGTTAATTTTTTTGCAAAATAAATAATAACCTATGGTTTTAAGTTAAGAGTTTAAAACTATGTAATACAGAATAAAATAAATCAAATTACCTTAACGAGCCATCTACCTAGACCTCATGACATTGCCACTGCTCGAGCCACCATCGCGGCCCAAACACGCAACCCACCATGCCTCGATCGAGCACCAACCCAACACGTTGCCGCAACGAACGATTCCACCATCCTGCTTCCCGCTCGAGAGTCGTGAATTCGAAATCGAGCGACCTAGATTCTCGTGCAATCGACACTCGAACGACAATAAACCGAGAATATCCCTCTCGATTCACTCGCGAATGAAAATGGGAGAAGGTGTAATGCGTTCACAATTTTGAATTGAGGAGAGGAGAGAAGTATAACTGAGGTAGCCTTCGAAGCTCAGCCATTTTTGATTTTGAATGAATTTGATTTTGAGAATACAAATAGCAGAAGGTCGAGCATGATTTATTATTCTTCGTTCGTTCGTATGTACTGAAAGGGAAAGAGGAGTAGGCTTGCGAGTTTTAACAGCAACCATTACTATTTTTTTATTTAAATGCTTTTGAGAATCGGTTGACCTGTTCGCTTTCTTTTTAAAACAAAAGGAGAACGAGGGGACAAGAAGAGATGGTTGCATGCTAGAGAAGGGCTATTGTTCTCTAAAAAGCAAAAGCTGCTGAGAAAGAAAAAGGTGTGATGGTGAAAGAATTATAGCTGAAGTTGACCAGGATAAAATATATATTTAAATTTTAAATTTTAAATCGTCTCGATATTTGCAACTCAAAATCTCAACCTCCTATCGAGACGTGCCACCAGGCGTTTATAATGTTATACCCCTATTCCAAACGCAATGGAAAAGGTTTCGAGTCCTAACTCGATCGTATGGAGAAGATAGCTTTTTGGACCCAGTTATTATATTAAATCTCGATATAAATTTTCAGCGCGTTTATCTATCGTACGATCACACGACAACTCCAAACGCTCCGAAATTTGAAATCCGATAATAATACAATATTACGGATCTAATGGATCTAGTTTCGTCGAATTCCGAGACTGTGCCCCGGAAGGCTATTTTTAAATATCAATTTAAACGATATTTTTTTAAAACTGAACAAAACACCTTTAAATTCAAATTTAAAAGTTCTATCACCTTCAGTATTATTAATATGAATTTTCCAAGCCTTCAAACTATTTTTAACAGGCTTAAAACTGAAGATTCAATAATCTACCCAATTTCCAATTTCTTAAATTCAATATTTAATTATCCAATAAATAGAGATATTTGAAATTTAAGTTAAAATTAACCTTTTAAATATTTAAAATCAATTAAATATTCCAATTTCAAATATCTAAAAATTCTGGGTCATCACAAATACATTATAACTTGAATAATACAATACATGTCATTATACAATGCAAAAATAAACACAACTTACTCCTTCCTAGCACCCTCTACTCCGTCGGCATCTTCATTTGGAAAGCGTCACATCAGTTGAGTTTTTGTATTTATTCTCCAATGAATGAAAGTTGATTTTTATTTTTATTTTTTGGATCTTCGATGATGGACGTGACGTCGTTTTCTATTGATCTTTGTATTCAATTTGATGTCATTTTTTTGTATTTACTAAAATAGTGGTTGCATGTAAAAATTATACATGTTTTCTACGCAGTCTTACTACTATTACCAAAATGTGTGAACTTAATAAAATCAATGAAAAACCCTTTGCATTGTATTATTATAAAATAGTGCTCTTGACTAAAATATTATTAGGAATAATGTGTAAATGTGGCCATTTGTTAAAGTTTTGAAGAATATTGATTTTGAGATTTGATTGTTTGAAACGAAGATTGAAATGTTTGAACAAACTGAATGCGAAAGCTCTCTGTATTATTTCACATATCAGAACGAGTACAATACAGACTTTATATATAATTTACAACACAATGATACTTCGGCTAAACTAACCTAGCCCATAACTAATATAAGGTGAATAAGAAAAGAAGCCTTCAGTAACCATACGATATCTTATCTCATTTCTTATACCATTGTAACTAATTTTAAATCTGGTAAAAGCTTTGTTCTTGCTCTTGAATTCTCGACTCCTTTAGAATATATGAGAAAACCTTTACTGTTTTATTTCCCTTTGTATTACACCGTTCCCATGAATATCTATTTTGACAATACTTCATAACATGATTTATAATTTATTAACCAGCATATCCATCTAAGTTGACTATGCGTGGATATTAAAAATTTAACTGCAAAATATAAATATATACACAGCAAATTAACATAAAATCAAAATACATAAAGCATTGATAAAATAGTTTGGTATAAGCACATGTGCAATATAGTTTGACAAAACAATTGGTTTAGACTAAAATGGTACACGAAACATTATTGTTTATTTGTTACATGTCGAATCTTACTATCTTATTTCTGTTGACTTAAGAACATTGCTGAGTTTGATCTCATTTTAAATTCTATGCCCAAAAAGTAACTTAAGTCACTAAGATCCTTAATTGAAAACTGCTCATCTAGATACTAAGTGAGCTTGTTGATTCCAGTTTCATCATTCCCTGCAATAATTAAATCATCAACATATATTAGAATGTATAAACTTGAATTGTTGTTGAATTTGATGAATAAAGAATTATCCGATTTGGTGGAATGATAGCCTAAAGTAGATAATGTGGTTTTCAGTCTTTCAACCCAGACTCTTTTAGCCTTTTTAAGATCATATATGGCCTTATTTAATATACAAACAAGATTCATATCTTGCTTATACCCCTGTGGTTGCTCCATAAATATTTTTTCCTATAAAGTGCCATTAAAGAGGGCATTATTGACATCAAGTTTCCTAATATTCCAATGTTTATATAAAGCAATGGACAATACAATTCTTATAGCCGTTGGTTTTACCACAGGAGAAAATGTCTCATCAAAATCAAACCCATACTCCTGTGTGTAACCCTTAGCCACAAGTCTATCCTTGTATCTGGCTACGGATCCATCTGGATTTTTTTTTATTTAAAAAATCCATTTTCATCCGATTATATTTTTATTCTCTGGTGGATATACTAAAATCCATGTCTTGTTTTTCATAAGAGCATTGTACTCCTCAACCGTTGCCGCTTTCCACTTCTTATCAACAGTAGCTTGCTCAAAAGTTTCAGGCTCTTCTAAACTAGTTATAGCAGTGTATAACTTCGGTTTGAAAATCCCACCTTTTGCTCTTATGATCATGGGATGACCTGCTCTTGCTTATGGTTGTACTTCTTCATTTGTATTGCCATTTTCTGATTGATCTTCCAGATTATCTGATTAAGTTTGACTAACTTGTTGTGGTTGCATAATTGAATTTGTAGGAGATTGGCTGTGATAGTTGGACAACTCAGATGATTCCTGACCTGATTGATCTGGAACCGTATATTGAGAATCATAACCTCCAACAGTCCTTTCAATCTTCCAAGTTTGCAGATCATCAGTATATATTTATATTAGGCATGGACACTTTTGGATTATAAATCTTTCTGCCTGTCTTTATATCAGAATTGTTGAAAGGAAATATCTGCTCATTAAAGACAGCATGTCTGCTAACATATATTCTTCCATTATCATCAAGACATTTATAACCCTTTTGATTATTTCCATACCCCAAGAATGTACATGGCGTTGATCTGAAATTTAATTTATTGTTATTATATGGTCTTAAGTAGGGAACACATAGACACCCAAAGGTTCTCAAGTATTGATAATCTGGTTTAACTACAAATAATTTTCTATAGGTGATATTCCTTTGAGAACTTCTGTTGGTAATCTATAAATTAGATATACTGCTGTGTTAAATGAATCAGGTCAAAATTTCAATGGTAAAGATGCTTATGCTAATAATGTAAGACCAGTCGCTACTATATGTCTATGTTTTCTTTCAATTAAGCCATTTTGTTCAGATGTATAGGGACAAGTAGTTCTATGAACTATTCCCTTTTTATTGAAAAAATTACTAAATGATTTATACTATTTTCCACCATCTGTTTGCATGATTTTAACTTGACAACCAGTTTGCTTTTCTGCTTGAGATATAAAATGAATAACAACATTACATGTTTCAGACTTTGACTTCATAAAATATATCCATGTATGTCTTGAAAAAGCATCAATAAAGGATATATAGTTCCTATAACCATAGTTTGAATATATTGGAGCTGGACCCCATAGATCAGTTGCAACCAATTCCAATGGTTTTGAGTACACAGTTGATGAGCCACTAATGCTAATTTGTGATTTTTACCCATTTGGCAATAGGAACATATATATGGTAAAGATATATAAATAAAATCATTTTTATTTTCACTGAGTACTTGTTTAACAACATTTACATTTGGATGGCCAAGTTTATAATGCCAAAGATCAAATACATCTTTATTTTTCCCTTACTGAATAATTTCAGCCATGTTACAACACTGTTGTTTTTTCAAAAACTTGGTTGAATTAACAAGATTGTATATGTACAGTCCTCTCACAACATCACCTTGTAATAAAATTTCTTTAGTCGGTATGGCTCTAACAAAACAATAATTTGGATAAAATTCAAAATAAACATTATTATCTTTAGCAACTTGTGATACACTCATGAGATATTTCTTTATCTTTGGCACTCTCAACAAATTATTTAAAAATAACTGTGTTGCACCTTTGATTGATGCATTTCCAGCATGAGTAATACTAATAGACTCACCATTTCCCATGCAAATTGTTTATTTACCTCTGTACTCTTTATTCCCAAGATTCAAATTGTCAAGAATGCTAGTAATGTGATTTATAGCTCCTGAATCTGGGTACCGGCTTTCATCATGTATATGTTCTGACTTAGCTGTGGTATCTTGATCGGTTGCTTTGCTATTGTCTACTTGACTGTTTTTGTCTGATTGCACTTAAGCCATATTGATACAAGGGTTACCCCTTCGCTGATTATTTTGATTTTGATTAGACATGTAATTAGCATTGAATCTCAAGTAGCACTTCATTACTGTAAGACCCAATTTTTCACATATTTGGCATCCTGGTCTATTATTGCTATTATTACCCCACCTTCCTCTGCCTCTAGATCTATTTGAGTAACCATCTCTTTGATAAGATTTTCCTTGTTTATTGAAATTTGGACCTCTTTTTTTATTACTTGTAGCATAATTGATTGATAAATCAGAATCTTGAGGTTTCTCGTGATCGGTTCTTGCTTCATGAGCAAGTAGTGCTGAATGAACATACTCCACAGATGGTAAGGTGGGTTGAGATGACAAAACTGCTACTACAACCTCATACTCATCACTAAGACCGTTCAATATAGTTGATACTTGTTCAGTTTCTGTAATCTTATACCCAGCAGCCTCTAATATATTACAAATATTATTAACCTGTGCTAAATATTCTCTCATAGCCTGATTATCCTTGTTGACATTTTGCAGTTGTCTCTTGTAGTGCATAATCTTTGCAGCTGGTTCAGTATTGAATATTCTCTCCAATGTAATCCAAATTTCACTGACAGATTTACAACCTATTACTTGAGATAACAAACTTATATTGATGGATGATAACTACCAAGAACTTATTAATCTATCCTCTCTATAATACCCTGAGTATTCTTTATTACTTAGCCATCTTACCTTGTTGATCAGCAATGAATCTTGGGGGATAGTACTGGTGCCAAGCATAAAATCTTCAAGCCCGTATCCTTGTATAGTAGTTTCAACTTGAAGTTTCCATAGAAGATAATTATCTTCTTCAAGATGGATGGTAATTAGCTGACTTCGGGGACTAATGACAGTCTTGATCAACTTTTATGTTGCTTGAATAGTCTACTGTTGAGGATTGGAGTTATTATCAGATGTTGCTGAAGTAGTATCTCCTTCAGCCATGAAGAAGTCAGTAAAAGGAAATAGTCAACTTGAGGAATCAAAAAACTTGCAGATACAAGAAAGCTTAAATGCAGACTAATCAAGTGAGTTGCAGCCGAATACAAATGATGATGTATATAATCTGATGGATTCTTGGCAGCGCAATTACTTTCTTTCTGCTATGACTGTCTTCTTGTTTTCTGAAACTGATATTCTAAGATGCTTCTTGCAACCGAATTTGCTTTCTTTCTTTATATAAAACTGGTTGCAACCAAAAATTTACTTATTTCTTTGGAACGACACCTAATTTATAGGAAAATTCAAATATGTATACCCAAATGATGAAAAATACCTGATGGGATTCAAGAAATCAATTGAAGAAACCCCTCCGATGATTTCTTGAATATGAGAAAACTCTGATTTCAATTGAATTTCTAAAATTCTTCGAAACTTGATTTGATGAATGCAATTTTGATAATTTCTTGAATAAGAGAAAACCCTTATTTCAATTGAATTTTTGAAATGTTTCAAAACTTGATTTGATGAATTTCGTTAGGCTTGTTGCAATGGCTCTGATTCCATGTGAAAGTTTTGATGAATATTGATTTTGAGATTTGATTGTTTGAAATGAAGATTGAAATGTTTGAACAAACTGAATGCAAAAGCTCTCTGTATTATTTCACATAATCAGAACGAGTACTATCAAGACTTTATATATAAGTTACAACACAATGATACTTGGGCTAAACTAACCCGGCCCATAACCAATATTAGGTGATTATGAAGAGAAGCCTTCAGTAACTATACGATATCTTATCTCATTTCTTATACCATTGTAACAAATTTTAAATCTGGTAAACGCTTTATTCTTGCTCTTGAATTCTCGACTCCTTTAGAGCACATGAGAAAACCTTTACTGTTTTATTTCCTTTTGTATTACACCGTTCCCATGAATATCTACTTTGACAGTTCTTCATAAGGTGATTTATAATTAGGACTTTGCACATAAGGTCCCTATTTCCGATGTTGTTATAAGAAAAGTCCATGTAACAATGAATATGTAAATTAGGTCCTTATTTTTCTAAATCAGAAAGTGCACAATATTTTGCAGTTTCCTGATAGAAAATGCAAGTTAACTTGCGCTTTTCAAAAAGGTTTTCAAAAATTAAAAAATCAAATTTCTTTATTCGTAAATAATAATAATTTTTATTTAAGTACAATTTTAATAAATAACTATAGTTTTTCACAATTATTGAATTTTATATAATTTTATATTTTTTTTTTCAAAAACTGCAAGTTCCTTTGCATTTTCTTTCGGAAAAGTGCAACTTGTCTTGCGTTTTCAATTTTTCGAAAACATGGACTTAATTTACATATTCACTACAGTAGGGACTTTTCTTATAACAACATCGAAAACAAGGACCTTTAGCTTTTTTCTTGTTTATAATTTAATAACCAGCATATCCATCTGAGTTGACTATGCATGGATTTTAAAAGTTTAACTGCAAAATAAAATTATGGGGCTTTGCACGAAAGGTCCATATTTCTGATGTTATTACAAGAAAAGTCCCTATAGAAATAAATATGTAAATTAGGTCCTTGTTTTTTCTAAATCAGAAAGTGCAAATTAGCATGCGTTTTTTAAAAATTTAAAAATTTTAGAAAAATTTCAAAATCATAAAGCGCAAACTAGCTTGCGCTTTCCTGATAAAAAGCGCAAATTACCTTGCGCTTTTCACAATTTTTAAAATTTTCAAAAGTTTCAAAAAAAAATTCAAAATAAGAAAGCGCGAACTAGCTTGCGCTATCCTGATAGAAAGTGCAAGATAATTTGCGCTTTTAAAAATTTTGAAATTTTCAAAAAAGATTCCAGAAACAGAAAAGTGCAAGTTACCTTGCATTTTCTGTCAGATAAGTGCAAGGCACCTTGCATTTTTTATTTTTCAAAAATAGGGACCAAATTTACATATTCATTTCTACAAGGACTTTACCTATAAACACTTTTCTTGTAAAATTATATACATTGAAAATTAACATAAAATCAAAATACATAAAGCATTGATAAAATAGTTTGATATAAGCTCATTTTCAAAATAGTTTGACAAAATAATTGGTTTAGACTAAAATGGTACATGAAACATTATTGTTTGTTTGTTACATGTCGACTCTTACTATCATGTACACTGAACTAATTCATGAAGCAATTCAAAGGCGTTTGGCAATGTTCGAATGTGTTGATGCAGAAAGTGATCATTGCATTGGGTTTATCGCCATTGTTTTTAGTAGCTACGCGGTAAAAATATGGCTTGGCAATCAAATGCAGATCCGCCCGGACGTGCGTTTATAGTTGTGTTCCTGATGAAAATTGCAGTTATGTTCCTCAGTTCAATAGTTTGAGTAGCTATGAAGTTGCTAATATTGTGACTATTGCATTGCCTAATAATGGATTAGTTTTCAAACTCAGCAGAATTCCAATTTGCAGAACTCGATAGGGAAACCTTTTGTTAGACCATGGAATCAATAGTGTTTTAAATTTTGTATGCCTGAATCCTTGAAACATGGTGACTGCTGTTGGTTACCAGGAGTTGTACGTAGATAGCTAGGCCTGTGTTTAAATCTCGGAGATAAAGTTAAGGAGTTTGGATTGAATATTAGGTCCATGTACCTTTACAGTTCATGGGTCATTTTGATAGGGATCAGCTTCATCTTCTTCAACCATGCTGGAGTTAAAAGCATTATATGATATTTTGGGGTTCTATTCTCTTTTCACTATAAACTAAGTTTGATGCTCCGAGTTCAAATTTATCACACTTATTATTCTTTTTCTTGTCTATGCAACTTTTATTATTTTTCTCTGGAATTTGAATGTAAATGAGACTACTATAGCTGATGTTAACGCTAAAAAGTGAACGCTAACACCCGGAGTGTGTAGTAGAATTGTGAAAGCACCACCCGTGTGACGGGAACAGAAATTAAGCAGTAGAATAGCAGAAAGCGGTAAAAGACAACAGATTTATAGTGGTTCGGCCCGTAATTGAGCCTACGTCCACTTTATACTCTTTATTACTGAATCCGGTTACAAATCGATACAATTCACTTATGAAAACAATACAGTTTGATCGCAAAGACAATCTCGACTACTAGCTCAAACTTCGATGATGAAACTCGATGAATCCGTGTTGGATGTAGGGAATTCCTCTCGAAGCTTGTTGTAGTGTCTCGAATGTTTGAAGATCTTCAGTTGTTGAATGAGTTGAGAGTCCGGCAGAGTAACGACGCTTGAAGAAATGATCGGCCAAAAGTCCTTTGAATGTTGGAGTTGGGGCTCTATTTATAGGAATTGAATTTCTGGACAGCAGCTTTTGCCAAGTCTTAGGTCGCGTACGACCTAAGTTAGGTCGTAGGTCGCGAGCGACCTAAGCTAAGTCGCAGTCTACTAACGACTTAAGAAGCAGGCTGAAGTGGTAAGTTGCAGGCGAGTTAAGGAAGGTACTAGGTCGTTGGCGACCTAGTGGGCTGGTAGGTTGCAAGCGACTTATAGGTAAGCGGCATAGGGATTTAGGTTGGTTTGTACAAACTGGGCAACGGAGTTAGGTCGTGAGCGATCTAAAGTAGGTCATAAGTTGTATTGCCTTCGGAACCATTTAGGTTGCTAGGTCGTGAGACCTTTTAGGTCGTAGAGAAGTCAGGCCGTGAAGTCCCTTAAGTCGCAACTTCCCTTAGGTCGCAAGCTTCCTTTAATAGTTATGTCACGACATTCTTTAGGTCGCTATGTTCTTAGGTCGCAGACTCCGGTTAGGTCGTAGAGCCTTTAGGTCGCAACATTGCTAGGTCACAATGTTTCCTGTAGCTTTAGGTCGTAAGACTGCTACCTCCCTTAAGTCGCGAAGTCTCTTAGGATAGTTAGGTCGCAGACTTCCTTTAGCAGTTAGGTCGCTATGTCTTTCTTTAACAGTTAAGTCGTAGACTTCCTTAGGTCGCAGAGCCTCTTAGGTCGCAGGCTTCCTTAGGTCGCGACTTCTCTTAGGTCGTTTGCTTTTTAGGTCGTACAGTTTTAGGTCGCTTGAAGATAGGAGTTAACATTTGCCCCTCGAAGCATATGCCTATGCTATAGGTCGTGTGCTTCGACTTAACCTCGTTAGGTCGTGAACGACCTAAAGCTTGTGCTAACCCGTACGTCTGTTCGCCTTCTTCCCTCAGCCTCGTATAAATATGTTAGGTCGCTCCTTCCTCCTCATCTTACTGCTCTGAAATTCCATTGTCATTGGCGAATTTTTTGATTTTTCGAAGGCGAATTCAATCCAACTAACAATCGATTCATTCCTATCAGCATATTACGTAAGTGGATCAATCTCTACTCATCCATAATCACTATTCGATCATGAATCCTCGTTTCCTGACCCAAGCTTAATTTTATGCGCCATGCTTTATTTTCTGAATGGTGGTTTCGATTGACTTTTGTTTGCCGTTTGACATGTTGTGGTGATTCATGATCGTATGGAAATTTTCACTATGGATCGGCAGGGTTTGCAATCGATTTGCTGGTTGATTTGGTGGTATGTTGAGATGGAATGAAGGGGAAGACGAATTCCTCTGAAATGGCGGTATTGGACTATTGGATCCAGTAAGATGTTGCTTGGAGAGGAAGCCAGTGACCTACCAGACTTGGACGACTTAAAAGTTAGGTCGTGATGGGATTCTTGGCGACCTAAGCTTTGCGATCTAAGAATATCCGCGACTTAAACAATATCGAACAACCTTTTCTCCGACCTAAAGAGTTTACGACCTATGCCAAGCCGTGAATGACCTAGGACTTAGAGAAAATTGCACTGCCTTGATCCACTCAGTTGCATTGTGCGACCTAAAGACGCCTTGACCTACGATAGGTCGCTGAACGACCTAGCACTTGAAACAATTTTGCACAGTCTTGAACACTTTTAATTTGAACAGCACGACTTAAGAATGCTGCGACTTATGTTAGGTCGTGAGCGACCTAACACTTGGAAATTTGAGCAGAATTTGACTGAATCTTTGAATTTGAACTGTGTTGCATTTCCTTTCAAACTGTCTTGACTCTAATGCTGATAACCTGCTTAAATACAACATTTGCAGAGAAAATGGGACAAATATACTGCCATTGACTGCCCACATCGCATGACAGATTAGTTGACAAAGAACAATTAACTTACATGAATTTTGTGAATGAAATGTTGTGAAACGATAAATTCAAATGGTATTAAAGCAAAGCTGAAATAATCAACATACGCTGATTTGTTCGCATCAACACAACATTGTATTTGAACTTAAAATGACAAGTCTTGAAACTTTGTAATCGACAAATGCCAACTATTTCAATTTCTGTTATACTTGCTTGTCATCGTTTTAGTTTTGCACAACACTTCACACTTTTTAGGAAACGTGCACCTTCATATTTAAATATCCATTTGATTGTGTAGAATGACATCTCAACAAGAAGATTCGGGACCGGTCGGAGAAGCTTTTCCGATAGCCAACCCACTGATCGATCCTCCGGAGAGAACTCCGACTACTCTAAGCCACAAAGTTTTTAGACAACTATGTACCCAATTCGGTATTGCCGAATCAGACGCTATATTCCCTGGAGCAAACGACACAGCTGACAGGCCACCCCTTGGTTTTATTGCAGTGAACCGCCAGATGTGCTTAAGCGGAGCCATTCCGCCTTTCAACGAATTTCTTCGTGAACTCTTTCTTCGATCAGCTATCTCGCCCTTCCAGCTACACCCCAACGGTTACGTTGTTCTGATAGGGTTATGTGTTCTGTTTAGGAGGACGCTTGACCGTTTCCTGAGCTTCGATGAAATTTGCTACTTATGTACTTTCTCAAAGAACAAAGACCATCCTTCAATCGTGCTCGCAAGAAGTGCCAAAAACCGGAAATTGATTTTGGATTTGCCCGAAAGTGCTCACGGATATCTGAGTCAATTTTTCTTTATCCGATGTCCTCCAGGGTTCTATGCTGTCTGGAGAATCGGAAGTAAGATTGTCTTTTTCCGTTCATCTAATGAGCTTTTCGAAACCCGAATTATCAAATGCTTAACTTCATTCTTTTTCTTTTTCCAGCACTTCCTCCCCCGTTAAAAAATCCCAGCCTCAAGTCAATCCTTGAAACCTTAAATGCTGTGGCGGCGGAAGAAAGAAGCGCCAAATTTCTATTGAAAGATGAATTTTTGCATCAGTATGGACTTTTACACTCTTCCCGATCTATCCAGCCTTATGAAGTCCCTAATTCTCCAGAAAAAACACCGGATGCCCCAGTCCATGTTGGAGAACTTTCACCGAAAGGACTTACCATTGAGACTTCATTGGTAAAGTGTCCTACTCCTACCGACATTGTGGGGTCATCCAGCAAGCCGACACTTGCTCCAATTATTGAAGAGGAAGAGAATCCTCGAATTTTTGAAAAGTCAGCCGATGTGGAAGTTTAAAAGGAGAGTTCTGCCGGGCATCACGGCGATGATACCTTTGATGATTTAAGCGATATAATGATAACTTCTCAGGAACTTTTCAAAGATGACATTTCAAAAGTGATCTCTCCCGTTGTTGAAGCGACTTCTTCTTTGAAACAAGCTTTGACACCTTCTACACCACCAGTCGTTTCCGTTTCCACATTAAAGTGTGGTTTGTAGTTTGATGCACGTAGTTTGCACGTCGCACACACTTAGGATATCTCAACACTTATAAGCACTTATCCTCTTTTTCTGGAAATTTCTATACTTTACTTCTTTTCCGTTTTCAGATTCTCCGATGGGGCGTACTGGCTCATACTATGACTCATTTCAGCGCCGTGGAGGCCGTGGATCTTATGACTTTAGGAAATCCTCGATGCCTCGAGAGAGACAGATGAAGAAAGGGCTCGAAGGAAGGCTCAAGAAAAGCGGAATTATGAGCAGTGGAAGAGAAGAAAAGACGCTGAGCGATATGATTCTTCTCACAGAAGTGACGATTCCCATAAGCGAAAGTCTTATGATGACAAGGGGAAGACTCATATTAATGACGAATCGAGCAAGCGGCCCAAGCCAAGTGACGCGTCTGCAATTTCTGAGAAGACTGATGCTCCCATCTCTCCTAATATTCCGTCCGGCTCTCCTGCTTTAAAGAAATCAAACATCTAGGCGTTCATCAGTAGACCTCAGTATCAGGTCAAAGACGCCCCTCTTATTCTTTAAAGCCGATTTCCGAATTGGTGCTTAAAAGGGGTGCGTTTTGACCTTGATTTGGTTCCGATCGATAAATCGAATATACTGCGTAGCCTTAAGGCCGTCAAGCTTAACATTGAAAGAGTGTCCGGATGGCAAAAGCTTGTCGATGAGCTGCAAAGAGTCAACCGTGCAAATCTTGAGGCCATGCTAACCATGGAGAATGATAAATCCGAGTGGGATAAAATTTGCAAACAGCATGATGCCGAGATGACGAGCATTGCTGATGATAATGCGAGACTTGAGTCCGAGGTTAAAAAACTCAAGGAAGATCTCGCCGCCTCTTCTGCTTCACAATCTCAAAAAGAAGAAGTGTTTCAGAAACAAGTACGGGATGTGCACGCTGCTCAGAGGGATGCTGAGATGAAATTTGCAGCTGAGCAATTCGTTGTTGAAGAATATCGCAAAAATAACACTCAGTTGCGAGGAACAGTTAATTCCCAGAATGTGGAGATTGAATTGCTAAAGTCCCAACTTGCTAACGCTGAGAAAGAGCGTGATGAAGCTGTTGCTGGTCGAGCTGCAGCTGTCGCCGAAAAAGAGGCGGCCGAGCAATCGCATGAGACAACAAAAGCTAACATCATCTCCACCTTATTTGACTTTTATCTGCACAGCGTTCTGGGTCATGGGAGCCTCTATTTACTCGGTCCTGACTATGAGGTTACCCTGGCTAAAGTATGGGAAGCAGCAGTTGACATGCATGGCGGGGCCGGCTATGATGAGGCGGAGCTTGAGGCATGCTATCTTGACGAAGAAGCTCGTGCTGCCCTTGCCAAGGGAAAAGAGCAACTCGCTGAAGCTAGAGCTGGAATAGTGGCAAAAGAACATCTCGGGAAGAAAATATCTTTAACTGCCCTTGTCCACACTTCGACTTCGACCGACGTCGATATCGTTGGTTCCGGCTCTCACCTTTCTTCTCCTGTAAAAAACGTCGAGGCTAAGCCCGTCACAACCGAGTCTCCCCTTACTCAAATCGAGGAGCAGAGCCAAGAAGACACTGAGGCTGATAAATTTGAAATTGTCTTGTCCAAACCGACTTCTCCAGGTAATTTTGGCGTCGATCCGGGTCCAGTGAATCATTTATTTGATTTAACCGAGTTTGATGACCTTTTTACTTATTACTTAAACTTTGGTGAACCGATACCTTCTCTTTTGTCGGAGAATACCGATTTTAACTTCTTTTCTTCTACAGCGGAGGCACCGAATACTGCACAAACTTCCACTCCTTTAGTTGCCGCTCCTCCATCTTCACAAATTACTCCTCCTTCTGCTTCCCAACCGAGATCACATGCAGAGAAAATTGAAGCTCTTCAGGGCCTGGATGATCCGGCCGCTTCACAAGAGCAGAAGGCTGAGGATTTTGACGACACTGAGAAGACCCCAGAGCAGTCTCTTGACGATGACACAAAGCTTTCTACACTGCTTGCTACTCCGGGGAGCGAATCTTCTTCGAAGAGGAAGGGGAAGCGTGCCATAAAGAAGAAGAAGAAGAATATTTCCGCTAGAGAGGAAGCAGAAGTTGATCCAGCCGTACCTCTTTCTCCTTCTTCCCCGACCCGTCCACAATGGCTCCAGAAACTAATCATTAGGCCGGGTAAAGGCTCCAAAGGTGGCGGGAAGAAGGAATAACAAGTTGGATTTTCTACTTCTTATTTTTGCTTTTCGCATGTATCGACCGGAGATTGTGCGGGTACCGGTCCCCGCTTCTTTTTGTGATCTACACAATGTAAAAAGTTTTTATAGTATTGAATAAAATAGCTATTTTACTTATACAAATTCTTGTGTATGTGAGAATGTATTTGTTTCTCATTTTTAGTGTAGAATAAACGATTCTTTTTACTCGTACAAACTTTTTTGTCTGTGTTTGATAATGCATTTATTCCACATCTACTTTTCATGATATTGCAATGAACTTGCGGTATGTTGCTTGCATATTCCTTTTATTAATGTAACTGAATTGTGTAGTGTTGCCCCCATACCACAAGTGCATTGCAACATTTCTAACTTTTACAAGACTGATACTTCTTATTTCAGAGAATAACTATTCCACTTTTAAGGGAAGAATTATTCTGCTTTTAATAGATCATATCTCGTTTTTTGGAGAAATTTTTACTTTCTCTTTCTTTCTGAAGAACACTTCAACTTTCAGGGATGATCACTTTCATTTGTCAAAAAAAAGAATATAGATTTCTCTATGCAGTGAAATGAACTTTCTGAAAAAAAAGTTTTGATTTTGTGCCCCAGTAAAGGGCTTATTTTTGGTACTTCGAGCACGGTGAAGTGTGCCTCCGAAGAGGTCTTTGTGCAGCATTTCGACTTTTTAGGAAGAACTTTTCGAGACGAATAAGTTAACCTTCCTTTGAGAGTTGAGTTGTGCTTCCGGAGAAGACTCTTTTGTTTGAGCATTCTGTTTTGGGACATGCCTCCGAAGAGGGCTCCTCTTAAAGAGTTGTGCCTCTGAAGAGGGCTTGTGCCTCCGAAGAGGGCTTGTGCCTCCGAAGAGGGCTTGCGGTGCCTCGGGAGAGGGCTTTCGCCTCCGAAGAGGGCATGTGCCTCCAAAGAGGGCTTGTGGTGCCTCGGGAAAGGGCTTTCGCCTCCGAAGAGGGCGTGTGCCTCCGAAGAGGGCTTGTGGTGCCTCGGGAGAGGGCTTTCGCCTCCGAAGAGGGCGTGTGCCTCCGAAGAGGGCTTGTGCCTCCGAAGAGGGCTTGTGCCTCCGAAGAGGGCTTGTGCCTCCGAAGAGGGCTTTTTAATTGCCTGGAAGTTACTTTCTCATGGTTGGATGGATCCACGGGGCGGACGCAAGTTGTTTGATTGGATGTTCGTTCGCACAAACGATCGCAATCAATTAACGAGGGTCCTGTTCCTTCAGCTTGGGAAGGTGCCCCTCCTGTGGTTCCACCAATCTTTTTTTTATTGAGAGAAGCACTTCCATTTTTTGGCATGCCTCGTTAGAGGGCTTTGTTGACCTTTGGGAAGGAGCATCGGTTGGTTGGTGTGCCAGGAAAGTTGCGTCTCAGGGGCGAGTAGATCCACGGGACGAACGCAAGCTGCCTGATCGGATGCATCACGATCAGTTAGCAAGGGCCCTGTTCCTTCTGCTTAGGAAGGTGTCCCTTTGGTGGTTCTACCGGCCCTTTTATTGAGAGGCATAATTCCTTTTGGCTGCTTCTGTGTTTGCTTGGCCATGTTTTCTCATCATCCGTTCATTAGCGATCTTTTATCATCATTTCCAAGCGCATCTTCTTTCCTTTTTGCAAGTAAATCATCTTATCTGAAGAAGTGGACCTCACTGTTGAATAACTTCATGGGAAAAACGCGAGTTTCCTAGTTGGATGTCTGTTCATATCGACAATCTCAACCAGTTAACGAAGGCTTGCCACAGTGGAGTTGTCAACTTTTTATGTGAAGTTCTTCTTGTAAAAGATTTAAATCTGGAATTTTTTGTCGCTTAGAATTTGCTTAATAAGTGATTTATAGGGGTCGCTTGGCTTTATGACGAGCAAGCCTTGTTTTAATGTCCTGCAATTTTGAATCGACATTTTAGCAATACATTTAAAGTATTTATATATCGAAATGAAACAGGCATTATGAAATAGTAAAGAACACAAGATTTATAGTGGTTCGGCTAAGAATCGGGCCTACATCAACTTTATAGCTTTCATTCATTTACACTGATTTACAATGTCTTTCAATACAACTGATACATTCATCACTATATTACAATTTTGAGCAAAGCTTTTTTTTTCAAGTAAAATAAGGACGTAAGTGGTTGCTGTTCCAGGCTCTTGGAATTGGATCTCCTTCGACAGTTACGAGTTTGAAAGTGCCATCAAGAAGTTTATTGCTTATGACATATGGCCCTTCCCAGTTTGGCCCAAACACACCAGTTGCTGTCATGATCCTTTTCAAAACTAAGTCTCCGACCTCAAAGCTGCGTTGGCGAACTTTAGAGTTGAAGTGCCTGGCTATCCTTTGCTGATAAGCTGAAACTCTGAGCCTAGCTTCTTCTCTTTTTTCATCAAGAAAATCAAGTGCTTCAAGTTGTAGCTTTTCGTTTTCAGCTTCATTGAAATGAATTTTCATGTGTGAAGGAAATTCTACTTCTATTGGAATCATTGCTTCTGATTCGTATGCCAGTGAAAATGGAGTGTGCCCAGTCGCAGTTTTGTGAGTAGTTCTGTATGCCCATAGTGCTAATGGAAGCTTATTGACCCAACCACCTTTTGCTTTTTCGAGTTGCTTTTTGATGGTTGACTTGATAATCTTGTTCACCGCTTCCACTTGCCCATTTGCCTACGGATGAGCCACTGCTGAGAAGCTTTTCCGAATTCTGAATCGTTTCCAAAAATCCTGGAATTCTTCACTTTCAAACTGGGTACCGTTGTCTGTGATTATCTTCTACGGCACACCATATCTGCAAATGATATTTTTAGTTACGAAATTTATCATCTTTTTAGAGGTAATGGTGGCTAAGGGTTCAGCTTCAGCCCATTTTGTGAAATAATCAACGGCAACAATAGCATATTTGATTCCAGATTTAGCGATTGGTAAAGGTCCAATCAAGTCTATTCCCCAAATGGCGAACGACCATGGGCTGACCATTTGTGTGAGTTCGGTGGAAGGCGCTTTTGGGATTTTTGCAAATCTTTGGCATTTGTCGCACTTTCTGGAGTAAATAGCAGCATCTCGATTAATATCCGGCTAGAAATACCCATATCGGAGAACTTTCTTGGCTAGAGTTTGACCGGCTGAATGATCTCCACATTCTGCTCCGTGTATCTCAGCTAGAATTGTCTTGGCTTCTTCCTTAGTTACACATCGAAGCAGTGGCATTGAAAATCCCCGTCTGTATAATCGGCCATCTTGAATTATATATCTTGATGCTTTCCTCAATAGTTTTCGGCGTTCTTCAGAACTTTCTGGCAGGGAACCATTGAGTAGGTATTCTTTGATTGGAGTCATCCATGATTCATGCTCTTGAGACGCAGCCATAATCCAATCAACATCCATTTCATCAATGCTTGGAGCTGACAGAACTTCTACAGGAACTAATCCCAGTAATTGAGCTTCTCCAGAACTTGAGTACTTTGCAAGAGAATCTGCTTTCATGTTTTCTACTCGAGGAATATGACTTATCGTATAATGATCGAAATCTTCGAGAAGTTCACACGCCTTTGACAAGTATGCGGGCAGATTTCCACCTTTAGCTTGAAACTCTTTCTTCACCTGGCAAACAATAAGTTGAGAATCACTGAAGATCTGTAACACTTTGATGTTTAGTTCCTTAGCAATTTTCAAGCCAGCAATAAGAGCCTCATACTCTGCTTCATTGTTCGTTGAAGGAAATTCCAGTCTCAATGCATACCACAACGATCGTCCTTCGGGGGTTTCGAGCACAACCCCTGCCCCAGAACAGTAATCATTTCTCAATCCGTCAACATACAACTTCCACTGGATTGGAATGCCATCAGTTGTTTCATTCTCACTATCACCTTTGTCAGTAGATTCTGCGATGAAATCTGCTAAAGCTTGTCCGTTGATTGCTCTCCGGGGATGGTAAGTGATATCATATTGGCTGAGTTCAATGTTCCATTTCAAAAGACGGCCCGAAGTTTCAGGACGAAACAGGACTTGCTTTAGAGGTTGATCAGTAACAACCTTGATAGGATGAGCTTGAAAGTATGGTCTCAATTTCCTGGAAGCAATTAGCAAACAATAGGCGAGCTTTTCTATCTTCGAATAATTCATCTCTGCCCCAGTGAACCGTTTACTGATGTAATAGACTAGACGCTGTACTTTCATATCTTCCCGTACAAGTGCTGCACTGAGGGCGTGAGATGAAATTGCTAAATAGATGAAAAGGTCTTCACCGTCAGTAGGCTTGGAAAGAACCGGAGGTGTTTCCATATGACGAATTAGTTCATCGAAAGCATTCTGGCATTCGGGAGTCCATTCAAAATTTTTCTTTCCTTTCTTTAGAGCGTCGAAGAAAGGAATGCATTTGTCTATGGCCTTGGAAATGAAACGACTCAGAGCAGCGACTTTTCCATTGAGACTTTGCATTTCTTTCTTTGTTTTAGGGGCTTTGATCTCCCTTAGAGCTGTGATTTGAGTAGGATTGGCTTCAATGCCCCTGGCGCTCACAATGAAACCCAAGAATTTCCCAGATTCTACTCCAAACGAACATTTCAATGGATTGAGTTTCATCCCGTACTTTCGAAGAACTGCAAACATTTCCTCCAAGTGACCCATGTGGTCTACAGCTTTCTTCGACTTTACCAACATATCGTCAACATAAACTTCCATGGTTCTGCCAATCTGAGGTCTGAACATTGCATTGACGAGCCTTTGGTAGGTTTCCCCAGCATTCTTCAATCCGAAAGGCATAACTTTGTAGCAGTAGAGACCAACATCAGTGATAAAACTTGTGTCTTCCTGATCCGGCTCTTGCATCATAATCTGATTGTATCTGGAGTAAGCATCCAAAAATGATAACAACTCATGCCCAGCTGTTCCATCTACCAATTGATCGATTCTGGGCAGTGGGAAGCAATCTTTGGGATAGGCTTTATTCAGATCTGAGAAATCTATGCATACTCTCCATTTTCCATTTGCCTTCTTGACCAATACTGGATTTGAAACCCAATTTGGATAAGTGGAGTTTCTGATGAAGCCGTTTTCCATGAGCCGATCGACTTCTTCTTTTAGTGATGTCGACCTTTCTGGGACTTGGGTTCTTCTTTTCTGTTTCACTGGTGTGAATTATGGATCAATGTTTAGAGTATGAACAGCAATTTCTGGGAGATCCCACACATATCAGCATGACACTAAGCGAACACATCTAGATTGGCTTTTAAGAATGATATCAGCGTGTTTTGAACTGTTATGCTTAGCTGTGAACCCACATTGAGTACTTTGTTTGGGTCTTTTGAGTCAACAGATATTGGTACCGTTACCTCCACGGGTACCACTCTATTCTCCCCTGTACTGGCCTTTCTGGGATCCATTTATTTCCTTGCATTGTTGTGTTCGCCAGTACAGGGGCCACTCCGTAGTTGCTACAGGGTTGGTTCATTGATGCGGAGCGGAGCTGCCGCATCTTTACCCATTTCTCTTTTTCTGGCCTCACGGAGCTCTACAAGATAACATTCTCGCCCTGCGTTCTGATCTCCCTTAATGACAGCCACCCCATTATCAGTGGGAAATTTCATTGTTAAACACCACGGAGCGAGGACGGCCCTGAAAGCAGCAAGAGTAGGCCGACCCAAGAAAGCATTATAGGCGGAGAATCCATCAACAATTACAAAAGTTTGCTTCCGAACCAACTTCTTATGTCCTTCTCCCTTTTCAACAAACAAGTCCACCGTTCCAATTGGCTGTTTCAGCTCTCCCGTAAATCCGGCAATCTTGTGTAAAGAAGCTAGTACGTCTGTCATTGGAATTTTCATTTGGTCAAACGTCTTCTTAAAGAGTATGTTGCACGAAGCGCCACTATCAACTAGCACTCTTCTGACAATAGCCGGCCCAATACCGACAGAGACAACTAAAGGGTCCTCGGTAGGAGCTTCCACATCAATAGAATCCCTAGTTCTGAACATAATATCATCATGAAAAGTCTTCTGCTGCTTTAGAGGTGCAGCATCTTCCAAGATTAAGACACTTTCTTCAGCTGGGGCATACTTCAAAGCTCTAGCATACCTTTCCATTTCACCCCAACTCCTGCCAGCCGGATGGGGTCCTCCTGTGATCACATTGATAACAGGTCTTTCCTTCTCAGCAAGCCTCTCTCCTGAACCAGATGGATGAGTTGGGGGTTGCTGCCCCTGGTTAGATGAAGACGGGTCTTTTCTGTTCCTTTTAACGTACTGCTGCAACTTATTCTCTCTTAACAATTCTTCAATCAGGCTCTTCAAGTGGCGGCACTCGTTGGTATCATGGCCTGGTTGGTTATGAAATTTGCAAAATCTTCTGCTTTGAACAGCATTCTTCCCAACTTTTACTGCTGGTGGTTTTGGAAATTCAACAGCATCCTTAGTGGCAATGAAAATATTCTCCGGTGTATCAGTCATAGGGGTAAAATCTGAAGGCTTGAGGAAGCGGGGCTTTTTGAGATCTTTCTGCTTCTTTCCACCATTATTTTCCCTTTTCTGATTTGCGGGTTCTTTCTTTTTCTGAACTGTAGCATTATTTTCCACCATTGTTGTCACAACTTTAGCTGACCCGGAGAGATTCTTTAGGCGCATGAACTCATCAGCTTTTTTGTAGAATTTTTCGAGCGAATTCGGTTCCTTCATTTTTAACCATTTTCCAAACTTGCTTGACTTGTCAATAGCCCGCATTAAGTAGGTCAAGATCATTCGCGGTTCCGCGTTATCAACTTCTGCTAGGGCTAAATTAAAGCGATTCAGGAAGGATTTGATGGGCTCCCAGGATTCTGTTCAAGACTCGAGAGAGACATTATATCCTTTGCTCTTGAAATGTATAATCTGAATTGCTCCTTGAATTTTCGAGTCAGATCGGAAAATTGATCAACAGATCGCACCAGAAGTTTGGTAAACCAAAGTAACGCCACTCCTTCCAAGTATACCGGAAAATACCGGCATTTAATCTCGTCAGTTGCTCTGGCGCCAGTCATGTGCCAATCATATTTGTAAAGGAACTGATTTGGATCACTTGTTCCTCGATAAGAAGGAATGGTAGGAGGAACGAACTTTCTGGGAAACTCAGCTTTTAGGATTCTTTCAGTAAATGGTGTCTTACTCGGAGCGAATCCCCAATCATTCTCATCTTCGTTTCTCTGCATGCTTTCCTTCATTATTTTCCGAACCATGCTAGAGAGATATTCCTCATTGTTTAGAGACTTCGCGGAATAGACTTCGGCCACCTTCTCGGAGGTTTGCCCAGGTAAATGCTCACGAAGAACTGGTGACGGCCTGGATCCTTTAGCCTGGAGGGGTGCCCCTTCGCCAGCACCTGATCCCCCTTGAGGAATATTTCTCCCTTCGGAGTTGTGAGCAGCATTAGCAAAGTTTTCTTCATTATTTGCTGGTCTTTGATTAGCTCCGAGCAGAGCATTCAACTTTAACATCATCAGATTATTCTGAGTTTCAATCTGCTGGTACAGTCCGGACACAGCAACATCCAACTCCTCTCGCGTCACTCCGACGCTCGGAGCTGCCTGACTTGGAGAAAGAGAAGTGGCAGTATTGTCACGGTCATCATCAGATCTGACAGACTTACGTTTTCTTCTAGGAGCCATTATGTCTGATAGGCTTCTGGTTTTGAAGGAAATTCTTTCAGCAAACTTCCGTGAAGCAATGATGACAATCTTCCTGAGTTGGGTTCTCAGTGAAAGCACAAAAATGTTAACGCTAAAAAGTGAACGCTAACACCCGGAGTGTGTAGTAGAATTGTGAAAGCACCACCCATGTGATGGGAACAGAAATTAAGCAGTATAATAGCAGAAAGCGGTAAAAGACAACAGATTTATAGTGGTTCAGCCCGTAATTGAGCCTACGTCCACTTTATACTCTTTATTACTGAATCCGGATACAAATCGATACAATTCACTTATGAAAACAATATAGTTTGATCACAAAGACAATCTCGACTACTAGCTCAAACTTCGATGATGAAACTCGATGAATCCGTGTTGGATGTAGGGAAATCCTCTCGAAGCTTGTTGTAGTGTCTCGAATGTTTGAAGATCTTCAGTTGTTGAATGAGTTGAGAGTTCGGTAGAGTAACGATGCTTGAAGAAATGATCGGCCAAAATTCCTTTGAATGTTGGAGTTGGGGCTCTATTTATAGGAATTGAATTTCTGGACAGCAGCTTTTGCCAAGTCTTAGGTCGCGTACGACCTAAGTTAGGTCGTAGGTCGCGAGCGACCTAAGCTAAGTCGCAGTCTACTAATGACTTAAGAAGCAGGCTGAAGTGGTAAGTTGTAGGCGAGTTAAGGAAGGTACTAGGTCGTTGGCGACCTAGTGGGCTGGTAGGTTGCAAGCGACTTATAGGTAAGCGGCATAGGGATTTAGGTTGGTTTGTACAAACTGGGCAACGGAGTTAGGTCGTGAGCGACGTAAAGTAGGTCGTAAGTTGTATTGCCTTCGGAACCGTTTAGGTTGCTAGGTCGTGAGACCTTTTAGGTCATAGAGAAGTCAGGTCGTGAAGTCCCTTAAGTCGCAACTTCCCTTAGGTCGCAAGCTTCCTTCAATAGTTAGGTCGCGACATTCTTTAGGTCGCTATGTTCTTAGGTCGCAGACTCCGGTTAGGTCGCAGAGCCTTTAGGTCGCAACATTGCTAGGTCGCAATGTTTTCTGTAGCTTTAGGTCGTAAGACTGCTACCTCCCTCAAGTCGCGAAGTCTCTTAGGATAGTTAGGTCGCAGACTTCCTTTAGCAGTTAGGTCGCTATGTCTTTCTTTAACAGTTAAGTCGTAGACTTCCTTAGGTCGCAGAGCCTCTTAGGTCGTAGGCTTCCTTAGGTCGCGACTTCTCTTAGGTCGTTTTCTTTTTAGGTCGTACAGTTTTAGGTCGCTTGAAGATAGGAGTTAACAGCTGATGTTTCACATTTAATAGCCGAGTTATGAATTGTGTAGTTGTTCATTTATTTTTCGTTGTTATGACACATTTTATACAGCCTGTTATGAATTGTGCAGTTAGTTGCTCATCTCTACTAATAATACAAATTCTTTCCTTTGGTGAAGCTTTTTTAAACTTCCCAACCAACCCCTACACAGGCTAACTACAAAACTAAATTGAAAAGGGCATATCTGTCCTTTACCCTTCACATATCTATTGTCCACTACATTTTGCAGTTGTTCAACATTTCTCCCCATTTTCCCTCTTCCCATTTTCTCCTCCCTATGTTCTCTCCCAACGGTGAGACGACCCAACTTTAAGAACATCTACCACCAGAAAGTTGCATCATCTTTAAGAAAGAAAGGGATAGAAAAGAGAAAAGATAGAGAAGAAAGAAGAACAACATCAGAATCTCAACAGCGGAACGAATAAATTATATTAATCACATAAATATTACATAATATACAACATCAACTAGAGTTTCATAGATAATACATCACATACTAGACAGTTATAAACACCTGTCTAAATAATACAACTCGATACAACTCAAATACAACACAGAGATACCAACATAGTGGAACACTGTACATATATATCTACGCTGAAGCCTCCTGCTCCATTGCTCCTCTAGAATTCGTCAAAGCTAACCTGAATCCCTTGGCTACTCGTAAAAATTTGAGTACCCGAGAGTTTAAGAAAAACATAAATAAACTCCGGGTCAGACATGGGTCTGGTATGAGTAACAGGTTAAAGTTGCTTGACTTTCCAAAGACATTGAAAACAAAGGTATCACGTAAGACTCCCCACACATAAACATGGAAAAGGTTTTACCTTACGCTAACCAAAACTTTGATAGGAAATCCAGTAATATTATAATAAGGCCTAGGGTTTTCAAAATAAAATACAGAAATAACTAGAATGCTTACATCTCACGTTCCAACATAGTTGGGCACAACTAATACGTACGACACTTATTGGAGATTGGATTCCATACAATAGCAGAGCTACTGGGGTACCGCCCGTCACAGTACCTGGCCTAGATCACCGTACCAAGGATTACTCCCAATCCCTTACAACACAAGGCCGGAACCATCCCTTACTGGACAGTCCCGAACGAAACAACCTCAGCAGTTGGAGCTCTACAACTGCCCACACAGCCGAATAAAAAGGGACATCTAGACAGGGGGAAATCTCGCTCTCTAGTGGGTGCTACCCACGAAGCCTTGCTGCACCTCCCCTGTTTTAGCCATTCCCGGTTGATGAGGCTTGAGGCTATGATTGCCTTATCAGAACTCATCACTTAGAATGCTCATCGTCCACCTGACGATGTTCAGAAAGCATTCAATCCATACAAGTTCGTTCCGGGTTCGAACGAAATCGAAGGCATTATCTCGTTACACTCATTTTGGAATCATCCTCAGAGTTAACGACAATAACCCTTGCACTCTGAATCTTCATCTTCACTTGAGATTCACGACCTATCGTTAATTTGGATCGATGTGGTTTTCGGATATCCAAATCTGGAAACCCGATCCCGGTCTCATCGAAATCCAAAACGTATCTTTTAAGGCCAAGTTGTTTTAAAGTTAAAAAAATTCATTTCATTATCCATATACACACAGATAGATAATTCATAATATCATAAATACATAATTCACAATATCATCATAAATAGATAATCCATATTATCATCACACTTCAACCAAAGCATCCATATCATACAGCATTACTTATCTCATATCTGAGATTTCAAACCATTCAAGGAAATCAATATCATCCATCAATACATAAGCAAGGATTAATAATCACACCATTTATAATTAATTTAAAATGAATTAAATTAATTACTACATCTCAAATTAATTAAAAGTAAATTAAATTAATTACTTCATCATTATAAATCTTGCTTACATAACCATAAATTAATTACAAATCAATTTATTAATCATTCCCTAATTTCCATCTTAATTAATCATCCTTGATTTATTATCCTTTAATTACATTCAAGTAATTATCCTTTAATTAATTTCACAAATTAATTATCCATAACCAAATACAGCAATTAATCTTTAATTACTCTATTAATTAATTAACTATAATTAATTACATTAATCCTTAATTAATTACATTAATTAATTACTCAAAATTTCTTATTATTGATTAATAAATCTTAATTAATCAATCCTTAATTAAATCATTAATTTTATAAATTAATGATCCCTACTTACAATTTTAATTAATTATTCTATTTAAAATTAATTACATTAAGAAATTAACCTTTAATTAAACCACATTTTATTAATCACTCTTGATTAATCACCTCCAGTAATTAACTACCCTTAATACTTCCTTAAATAAATTAATTACTCCTTAATTAATTATCTTAATTAATCCCTTGATTAATTACACAAAGTAATTTAATCCAAATTACTTCCATATTTAAAATCATCTTCAACTAATTACATACAGTAATTTCCATTAATTACTTCACTATGTAATTTACTTCATTAATTACATTAAGTAATTACTTATCAAATCATCCAGTGATTAATTTAAATTAATTAAACTTAATTAATCAACTTAAACAAATCAAATTAAACTCAATTAATTATATTAAGTAATTAATTCCTTAATTACTTCCATTAAGTAATTACACTTAACGTTTTCACAAATGATTATCTTTAATTAATTAATCTAATTAATTATTAAAATTTATCACATTTATTAATTATTAAACAAATCTTAAGTTAATGACCTTCATTAACTATTAACAATTCTTAATTTCTTTTCTTAAGAAATTAAACTTAGATAAATCAATATTAATTACAATTTAATTTATCCTTAATAACCAATTAATTAACCTTTAATTATTAAATTAATTTAAGTTTTAAATTTAACTTAATTAATCTTTAATTACTTGATTAATTAATCTTTAGTCATTAATTTAAAATCTAATCTTATCTAATTAATGATCCTTAATTACAAATTAATTATTCCTAATTAATTAGCCTTAAACCATATTTAATTAATTTTGTTAACATTCATAATTACAAATTTAATCATCCATATCATTAATTAATTAAATTAAATAATTATCCAAATTTAATTATCCTATTAATTTAATGAATTACAAATCATTAAATTCTAATTATTTTTAAGATAAACATTATTCTTATTAATGATTTATATTATCATTATCAAAACATTCAAAACAATTTACTTCCAAAATTTACTTCAAATTTCATTTTAAATTTAAGATATAAAAATGAATACAAGTTTAACTTTAACCAATTTAAATCAATTTTATGAACCTCTTAAATCAAATGTTATTGGAAATTTTATAAAGAATCTTATATAAATAAGTTTTAAACATTTTACTGAAAAACCATTTCATTTTAAAACATACTTAACAAATTTTAAGTTGTTAAAAACATTTCATTTATTTTAAAAAAAAATTATTTAAAACTAGGAGATAAAAGTTCATTTGAATCCATATCAAAATTTGGTTTTAAACTTGGTTTAAAACCCTGTTTTCAAATTTTGAATCAATTTTAAAATTTAAACACAAACAGGTTTTAAGAACCTGTTACACTCAAACTACCTGAGCCCTACTCAAAATGCTTCGAGTCAACACACTGAAAACTTCGGGCAACACCCACAATCGACCCGAGACAATCTCGAGTCCCTCCCCTGCTTCAAACCCAAGCTTCACAAAAAATCAGAGAAGTGCACTTGCACATGCACAGGGTCGCCGATCAACTTCCACCATCTCCGATGATCTTCACACATCCAAAAACACCTCTGCATCCAATAACGATCACCAGAACAACCCTCCATACCCGAAATCGAATTCGAGAATTGCAATCCAAACCTGGAACGAAACTAGGAACTAAACTCCCAACCTGGAAACGCCTCGACCACGAAGCTTCGACCACCAGAAAATCTGCTACTCCGACCACACCATCGCCTACCTCCCTACTACCCTCTCCCAAGGTCTGGTTGCACTCGATCAACCAGAGAAGGCGCACGATCCAAAACATCAAACACCACTAAAACTAGGGTTCCAGACAAAAATTGACAACCACCACCTCCACCGTGCTTCGATCGACTCCCTGACATTTTTGCCAAAGTCTCTGATCCCTCCACTACAACCAGAAGAAACCCCGACCTCCCCGTCCATCGAGATCACCAGAAATAATCACATTACCATTTCCAGTTCATACCAAAACTGCACTCTCATGCCCAAACTAAAAATAGTGATTTTAGTTTTAAAATTTAAGTTTTTGGATGAGTTTTCAGATCCTAAGCCTGAATCAATAAATTAGTATGTTTGAAGTTTTGCCAAACTTAAGTATTTCTGTTCTTTTGGTTTCCCAGAGCAATTCCCAAATTGTTTTTTTATTAAATAAATTTTTAAACTCTAATTCATAACTAAACAAGCAATTTTTGTTTGAAACCAATACCCTAACTTAGATTAGAAAATGAGATAATAGATTTTGATTTAGAACTGAAGCCTGGAAACTAAAAACAGTAAAGCACAGATATACATATCAGATATGCATACTTACATATATTCATAAACACAGAGTTATCACTTATATGTGCATAAACAAAGCATCATCCATCTCAGGGCTTCACACGCAAGCAGACATCTATTTACTTAGTTTTTAAATTTAAAATGTTACTCACCCGTTTTTGAAAATGAAGAACAGAGCACATTTGAAATAGCTTGTGTAACTGCTAGCAAAAATCTTTCTTTGATCTTTATGTTTGTGTTGAGATGAATTGTTGTAAAGCTTCAGTAGTTAATTTCTTTGAAAACTTTAAAACTGGAAAATGCTAAGTTTCTTTTGTAAATGAAAATGAGATACAGAAGATTGATAAATATGTATACAAATATACATGGTTGTACAAGATTTTATTAAATTGAGTCAGAGATTTTTCTACTCTACTAGGGGCTGATATGATCTTGCTTGTACTAGGGATGTTTAACATTTTATGCTAATGTCCCTTATGTCTACAAACTTTATACTTTATTTCATTTCGTATGTACTAGAAATCTTTGTATATATTTTTCTTTATCCCTTTCAAGTGTACATGCTCATTTTATTCTTCCTGTACAACCATGAACATGCTTCCTCTCTTAGCCTTATGTCTACAGCCTTATGTTTTGCTTTAGTCTTATCTATGTGATATAAATAAGTATATCTATAGTTTATTAACATATGGTTAGAATTTAGGTGATGTGTTTACTTTTATTCTCTTTTATTTTAAACTTAAACTATTAAATACTTAGTTTACTTATTACTTATTTTAAACTTACCTTTAATATCAACAAGGTTTATTTTATTTTAAACTTACAAATTATAGCTTTTCAAAATACATATAGATATATATATATATTCATAAGTTTAAAATAATAATTACATTATAAATATTGTTTAAAAATAACTCATTATTAAATTAAAATAATTTATAAAAGAAATTATCTCTTTATTAATAAATTACTTATTAAATCAAACTATATTTAAAAAGAACAAAACAACCTTTCTTGTTTTAATTTAAACTTAGGCAAAAATCATTTTAAACAAATAAACTTTTATCTTGAGTATTTTAAAATCATATGGTTATTTATTAAATATTAAATTAAATCAAATTTCCAAATTACCAAAAATATTAAAATTATAATGCATGCCTTTATTTATTAAATTTATACAAAGCTTATCTATTTACAATATATACAAATATATATATATATATATATACACACACACACACATTATAAATAGAAACAATTTATTAGCTTTTAAAAGATAAATTATCAGTCATGTATTTATTTAAAAGAAGATTATTAAATCAATTCAAATCTTATTAACAAATATTATCAAATAAATTTAATTTTTAATGCACATTATTAAATTGATATTGCCAAAAATTCCGGGATGTCACATTCCTCCCCCCTTAAAAGAATTTCGTCACAGAAATTTAAAACAAAGGTAATTTAATAATCTCATTAATGATTTAATTTTAAAATACAAGCATATATTAATCATATGCTAGCAACCATAGCAACCAACTCATCCAATCAAACAAATCTAACTATCCAGAAAAAATCAGGATAGGACTATCTAGAGTTTCCCAAGTATAAACACTTGGATACTCGCCCTACAGAATCCAAAAAAAACTATACTACCAAGCTACAGAGCTCCTACTCATCTAGATCTACAAAACTAGAAAGGATATCATACTATAGACAAGTCTGACTCAACATCCAAAACTCCCTGAACCGCTGGTTCTACAACCAGAGATAGATCTTACACGTACTCCCTCAGAGATACGTGAAATACATCGAATCCCAGTTATCCAAACTGAAAATTCACTCCAGAAGATCAAAGCACTTATCCTCACAAACACAGAAAAGAATCCAAGATTCCTCGGAGCTAGCTTCCCAATCTTACCCAAATTTAAAGCTCCTTCGATCGGAGAAAACTTACTCAAAACCAAATCCCGACTTCGAAATCCAAATTCCTCCGTCTCTTATCCACAAAACTCGTCTGACAATCCTAGGCTGCCTTCATCCTTACAGATCAGCTCAACCTTTGCTGAGGCCTCTCAAAACAACTCATCAAAATGATCCACTCACAATCAATCAAAGAACACAAACTCTACTCTCAAACATCAGAAGACTGAACTTACTTTTCCTATCCGAAAAGATAAAACAGATGCACTCCCAAACTGCTTCCGCTACACAACTCTGATCTGAGAAGATGAAAATGCTGATGATACACACGAGCACAAACTGGACAACACATCCCAGAAATATGGTTCAACAGATCCATAAAGAGAAGACTCGGAAATCCTAAAAGAACTCTGACAAACCAAGAGAACACTCCACTATCGCAAGTCACTTTTGCGATCAACCCAAACTAATATCCAAAGAAAACTGTTCTCTCTTTACCAATCCGAACAGCTTAAGCCTATCTAGCCAATCCATCGAAGAAATGGATCCACTCTGCTGCTTCTGAACTTCACCTCTAGAAAACTACTGACAGATGACCTTCTTGCCTGCACACAGAACAATCTGAACTGCGACGCTGCCACTGATGCCAAAACTTCCTAATCCAAAATCCTCGAGAAACTCAGGCCTCAAAGCCAAACAAAAACACCCAGCTGAACTCAGCCTCAACACCGATGCAGACACACTTCCTTAAACTTGCTCCAAAGAAACATCTTCGGAGACATCCATAGTCACTGTGTCTCATCATACAGCCACTACTTCCTAAGGTATCAAGATACCATCACTAGCTTCTACTCAACTGTCAGAATCCAAATTCTACTCATCCAAACATGCACTTCAAAATTGGACTCCGAACCCTAACAGATTTCCTTCAGAGATTGGTGAAATCCTTACACCACCCAAAGCTTACTCGAGACGGTATTAGGTCTACAGTCTCGGCAGATACACTTCCAACCTCAACAAACTCCAACCATTGGTAGTCATGCTACACACACCACTACCCCATCTACCCTTATAACTTATATTGGAAAACCCGTACAGGTAACCCAACAAATAGGTAGAAATAAATAAATAAATATATATTAAAATTACAAATACGCTCTCTCAAGATAGACACCACTCCAGAGCCTAAGTATTCACTCAACCTCGCTCTGATAGCAACTAAGACGACCCAACTTTCTACCACCAGAAAGTTGCATCATCTTTAAGAAAGAAAGGGATAGAAAAGAGAAAAGATAGAGAAGAAATAAGAAACAACATCAGAATCTCAACAGCGGAACGAATAAATTATATTAATCACATAAATATTACATAATATACAACATCAATTAGAGTTTCACAGATAATACATCACATACTAGACAGTTATAAACATCTGTCTAGTTAATACAATTCGATAAACCTCAAATACAACACAGAGATACCAACACAGTGAACACTATATATATCTACGCTGAAGCCTCCTGCTCCATTGCTCCTCTAGAATTCGTCAAAGCTAACCTGAATCCCTTGGCTACTCGTAAAAATTTGAGTACCCGAGAGTTTAAGAAAAACAGAAATAAACTCCGGGTCAGACATGGGTCTGGTATGAGTAACAGGTTAAAGCTGCTTATCTTTGTAAAGCCTTTGAAAACAAAGGTATCACGTAAGACTCCCCACACATAAACATGGAAAAGTTTTTACCTTACGCTAACCAAAACTTTGATAGGAAATCCAGTGATATTATAATAAAGTCTAGGGTTTTCAAAATAAAATACAGAAATAGCTAGAATGCTTACATCTCATGTTCCAACATAGTTGGGCACAACTAATACGTACGACACTTATTGGAGATTGGATTCCATACAATGGCAGGGCTACTGGGGTACCGCCCGTCAAAGTACCTGGCCTAGATCAGTGTACCGAGGATTACTCTCAATCCCCTACAACACAAGGCCGGAACCATCCCTTACTGGACAGTCCCGAACGAAACAACCCCAGCAGTTGGAGCTCTACAACTGCCCACACAGCCGAATAAAAAGGGACATCTAGACAGGGGAAAATCTCGCTCTCAAGTGGGTGCTACCCACAAAGCCTTGCTGCACCTCCCCTGTTTTAGCCATTCCCGGTTGATGAGGCTTGAGGCTACGATTACCTTATCAGAACTCATCACTTAGAATGCTCATCGTCCACCTGACGATGTTCTGAAAGCATTCAATCCATACAAGTTCGTTCTAAACCGAAGGCATTATCTCGTTACACTCATTTTGGAATCATCCTCAGAGTTAACGACAATAACCCCTGCACTTTGAATCTTCATCTTCACTTGAGATTCACGACCTATCGTTAATTTGGATCGATGTGGTTTTCGGATATCCAAATCTGGAAACCCGATCCCGGTCTTATCGAAATCCAAAACGTATCTTTTAAGGCCAAGTTGTTTTAAAGTTAAAACAATTCATTTCATTATGAATATACACACAGATAGATAATTCATAATATCACAGATAGATAATTCACAATATCATCATAAATAGATAATCCATATTATCATCACACTTCAACCAAAGCATCCATATCATACACCATTACTTATCTCATATCTGAGATTTCAAACCATTCAAGGAAATCAATATCATCCATCAATACAGAAGCAAGGATTAATAATCACACCATTTATAATTAATTTAAAATGAATTAAATTAATTACTTCATCTCAAATTAATTTAAAGTAAATTAAATTAATTACTTCATTATTATAAATCTTGCTTACATAACCATAAATTAATTACAAATCAATTTATTAATCATTCCCTAATTTCCATCTTAATTAATCACCCTTGATTTATTATCCTTTAATTACATTCAAGTAGTTATCCTTTAATTAATTTCACAAATTAATTATCCATAACCAAATACAACAATTAATCTTTAATTACTCTATTTATTAATTAACTATAATTAATTACATTAATCCTTAATTAATTACATTAATTAATTACTCAAAATTTCTTATTATTGATTAATAAATCTTAATTAATCAATCCTTAAGTACATCATTAATTTTATAAATTAATGATCCCTACTTACATTTTTAATTAATTATTCTATTTAAAATTAATTATATTAAGAAATTAACCTTTAATTAAACCATACTTTATTAATCACTCTTGATTAATCACCTCTAGTAATTAACTACCCTTAATTACTTCCTTAAATAAATTAATTACTCCTTAATTAATTATCTTAATTAATCCCTTGATTAATTACACAAAGTAATTTAATCCAAATTACTTCCAAATTTAAAATCATCTTCAACTAATTACATACAGTAATTTCCATTAATTACTTCACTACGTAATTTACTTCATTAATTACATTAAGTAATTACTTATCAAATCATCCAGTGATTAATTTAAATTAATTAAACTTAATTAATTAACTTAAACAAATCAAATTAAACTCAATTAATTATATTAAGTAATTAATTCCTTAATTACTTCCATTAAGTAATTACACTTAACGTTTTCACAAATGATTATCTTTAATTAATTAATCTAATTAATTATTAAAATTTATCACATTTATTAATTATTAAACAAATCTTAAGTTAATGACCTTCATTAACTATTAACAATTCTTAATTTCTTTTCTTAAGAAATTAAACTTAGATAAATCAATATTAATTACAATTTAATTTATCCTTAATAACCAATTAATTAACCTTTAATTATTAAATTAATTTAAGTTTTAACTGTAACTTAATTAATCTTTAATTACTTGATTAATTAATCTTTAGTCATTAATTTAAAATCTAATCTTATCTAATTAATGATCCTTAATTACAAATTAATTATTCCTAATTAATTAGCCTTAAACCATATTTAATTAATTTTGTTAACATTCATAATTACAAATTTAATCATCCATTTCACTAATTAATTAAATTAAATAATTATCCAAATTTAATTATCCTATTAATTTAATGAATTACAAATCATTAAATTCTAATTAATTTTAAGATAAACATTATTCTTATTAATGATTTATATTATCATTATCAAAACATTCAAAACAATTTACTTCCAAAATTTACTTCAAATTTCATTTTAAATTTAAGATATAAAAATGAATACAAGTTTAACTTTAACCAATTTAAATCAATTTTATGAACCTCTTAAATCAAATGTTATAGGGAATTTTATAAAGAATCTTATATAAATAAGTTTTAAACATTTTATTGAAAAACCATTTCATTTTAAAACAAACTTAACAAATTTTAAGTTGTTAAAAACATTCATTTATTTTAAAAATTTATTTATTTAAAACTAGGAGACAAAAGTTCATTTGAATCCATATCAAAATTTGGTTTTAAACTTGGTTTAAAACCCTGTTTTCAAATTTTGAATCAATTTTAAAATTTAAACACAAACAGGTTTTAAGAACCTTTTACACTCAAACTACCCGAGCCCTACTCAAAATGCTTCGAGTCAACACACTGAAAACTTTGGGCAACACCCACAATCGACCCGAGACAATCTCGAATCCCTCCCCTGCTTCAAACCCAAGCTTCACAAAAAACCAGAGAAGTGCACGTGCACATGCATAGGGTCGTTGATCAACTTCCACCATCTCCGATGATCTTCACTCATCCAAAAACACCTCAGCATCCAATAACGATCACCAGAACAACCCTCTATACCCGAAATCGAATTCGAGAATTGCAATCCAAACTTGGAACGAAACCAGGAACAAAACTCCCAACCTGGAAACGCCTCGACCACGAAGCTTCGACCACCAGAAGATCTGCTACTCCGACTACACCATCGCCTACCTCCCTACTACCCACTCCCAAGGTCTGGTTGCACTCGATCAACCAGAGAAGGCGCACGATCCAAAACATCAGACACCACTAAAACTAGGGTTCCAGACAAAAATTGACAACCACCACCTCCACCGTGCTTCGATCGACTCCCTGACATTTTTGCCAAAGTCTCTGATCCCTCCACTACAACCAGAAGAAACCCAAACCTCCCCGTCCATCGAGATCACCAGAAATAATCACATTACCATTTCCAGTTCATACCAAAACTCCACTCTCATGCCCAAACTAAAAATAGTGATTTTAGTTTTAAAATTTAAGTTTTTGGATGAGTTTTCAGATCCTAAGGCTGAATCAATAAATTAGTATGTTTGAAGTTTTGCCAAACTTAAGTATTTCTGTTCCTTTGGTTTCCCAGAGCAATTCCCAAATTTTTTTTTATTAAATAAAATTTTAAACTCTAATTCATAACTAAACAAACAATTTTTGTTTGAAACCAATACCCTAACTTAGATTAGAAAATGAGATAATGGATTTTGATTTAGAACTGAAGCCTGGAAACTAAAAACAGTAAAGCACGGATATACATATCACATATGCATACTTACATATATTCATAAACACAGAGTTATCACTTATATGTGCATAAACAAAGCATCATCCATCTCAGGGCTTCACACGCAAGCAGACATCTATTTACTTAGTTTTTAAATTTAAAATGTTACTCACCGGTTTTTGAAAATGAAGAACAGAGCACATTTGAAATAGCTTGTGTAACTGCTAGCAAAAATCTTTCTTTGATCTTCATGTTTGTGTTGAGATGAATTGTTGTAAAGCTTCAGTAGTTAATGTCTTTGAAAACTTTAAAACTGGAAAATGTTAAGTTTCTTTTGTAAACGAAAATGAGATACAGAAGATTGATAAATATGTATACAAGTATAAATGGTTGTACAAGATTTTATTAAATTGAGTCAGAGATTTTTCTACTCTACTAGGGGCTGATATGATCTTGCTTGTACTAGGGCTGTTTAACATTTAATGCGAATGTCCCTTATATCTACAAACTTTATACTTTATTTCATTTCTTATGTACTAGATATCTTTGTATATATTTTTCTTTATCCCTTTCAAGTGTACATGCTCATTTTATTCTTCCTGTACAACCATGAACATGCTTCCTCTCTTAGCCTTATGTTTTGCTTTAGTCTTAACTTTGTGATATAAATAAGTATATCTATAGTTTATTAACATATGGTTAGAATTTAGGTGATGTGTTTACTTTTATTCTCTTTTATTTTTAAACTTAAACTATTAAATACTTAGTTTACTTATTACTTATTTTACACTTACCTTTAATATCAACAAGGTTTATTTTATTTTAAACTTACAAATTATAGCTTTCCAAAATACATACATACATACATACATACATATATATATATATATATATATATATATATATTCATAAGTTTAAAATAACAAATACATTATAAATATTGTTTAAAATAACTCATTATTAAATTAAAATAATTTATAAAAGAAATTATCTCTTTATTAGTAAATTACTTATTAAATCAAACTATTTTTAAAAAGAACAAAACAACCTTTCTTGTTTAAATTTAAACTTAGGCTAAAATCATTTTAAACAAATAAACTTTTATCTTGATTATTTTAAAATCATATGGTTATTTATTAAATATTAAATTAAATCAAATTTCCAAATTAACAAAAATATTAAAATTAGAAAGCACGCCTTTATTTATTAAATTTATACAAAGCTTATCTATTTACAATATATACAAATATATATATATATATATATATATATATATATATACATTATTAATAGAAACAATTTATTAGCTTTTAAAAGATAAATTATCAGTCAAATATTTATTTAAAAGAAGATTATTAAATCAATTCAAATCTTATTAACAAATATTATCAAATCAATTTAATTTTTAATGTAGATGATTAAATTGATATTGCCAAAAATTCCGGGATGTCACATTCCTCCCCCCTTAAAAGAATTTCGTCCCCGAAATTTAAAACAAAGGTAATTTAATAATCTCATTAATGATTTAATTTTAAAATACAAGCATATATTAATCATATGCTAGCAACCATAGCAACCAACTCATCCAATCAAACAAATCTAACTATCCAGAAAAAATCAGGATAGGACTATCTAGAGTTTCCCAAGTATAAACACCGGGATACTCGCCCTATAGAATCCAAACAAAACTATACTACCAAGCTACAGAGCTCCTACTCATCTAGATCTACAAAACTAGAAAGGATATCAGACTATAGACAAGTCTGACTCAACATCCAAAACTCCCTGAACTGCTGGCTCTACAACCAGAGATAGATCTTACACGTACTCCCTTAGAGATACGTGAAATACATCGAATCGCAGTTATCCAAATTGAAAATTCACTCCAGAAGACCAAAGCACTTATCCTCACAAACACAGAAAAGAATCCAAGATTCCTCGGAGCTAGCTTCCCAATCTTACCCAAATTAAAATCTCCTTCGATCGGAGAAAACTTACTCAAAACCAAATCCTCGACTTCGAAATCGAAATTCCTTCGTCTCTTATCCACAAAACTCATCTGACGATCCTAGGCTGCCTTCATCCTTACAGATCAGCTCAACCTTTGCTGAAGCCTCTCAAAACAACTCAATAAAATGATCCACTCATAATCAATCCAAGAACACAAACTCTACTCTCAAACATTAGAAGACTGAACTTACTTTTCCTATCCGAAAAGATAAAACAGATGCACTCCCAAACTGCTTCCACTACACAACTCTGATCTGAGAAGATGAAAATGCTGATGATACACACGAGCACAAACTGGACAACACATCCTAGAAATATGGTTCAACAGATCCATAAAGAGAAGACTCGGAAATCCTAAAAGAACTCTGACAAACCAAGAGAACACTCCACTATCGCAAGTCACTTTTGCGATCAACCCAAACTAATATCCAAAGAAAACTGTTCTCTCTTTACCAATCAGAACAGCTTAAGCCTATCTAGCCAATCCATCGAAGAAATGGATCCACTCTGCTGCTTCTGTACTTCACCTCTAGAAAACTGCTGATAGATGACCTTCTTGCCTGCACACAGAACAATCTGAACTACGACGCTGCCACTGATGCCAAAACTTCCTAATCCAAACTCCTCGAGAAACTCAGGCCTCAAAGCCAAACACAAACACCCAGCTGAACTCAGCCTCAACACCGATGCAGACACACTTCCTTAAACTTGCTCCAAAGAAACATCTTCGGAGACATCCATAGTCACTGTGTCTCATCACACAGCCACTACTTCCTGAGGTATCAAGATACCATCACTAGCTTCTACTCAACTGTCAAAATCCAAATTCTACTCATCCAAACTTGCACTTCAAAAATGGACTCCGAACCCTAACAGATTTCCTTCAGAGATTGGTGAAATCCTTACACCACCCAAAGCTTACTCGAGACGGTATTAGGTCTACAGTCTCGACAGATACACTTCCAACCTCAACAAACTCCAACCATTGGTAGTCGTGCTACACACACCACTACCCCATCTACCCTTATAACTTATATTGGAAAACCCGAATAGGTAACCCAACAAATAGGTAGAAATAAATAAATATATATATATTAAAATTACAAATACGCTCTCTCAAGATAGACACCACTCCAGAGCCTAAGTATTCACTCAACCTCGCTCTGATACCAACTGAGACGACCCAACTTTCTACCACCAGAAAGTTGCATCATCTTTAAGAAAGAAAGGGATAGAAAAGAGAAAAGATAGAGAAGAAAGAAGAAACAACATCAGAATCTCAACACCGGAACGAATAAATTATATTAATCACATAAATATTACATAATATACAACATCAATTAGAGTTTCATAGATAATACATCACATACTAGACAGTTATAAACACTTGTCTAGTTAATACAACTCGATACAACTCAAATACAACACAGTGATACCAACACAGCGGAACACTATATATATATCTACGCTGAAGCCTCCTGCTCCATTGCTCCTCCAAAATTCGTCAAAGCTAACCTGAATCCCTTGGCTACTCGTAAAAATTTGAGTACCCGAGAGTTTAAGAAAAACAGAAATAAACTCCGGGTCAGACATGGGTCTGGTATGAGTAACAGGTTAAAGCTGCTTAGCTTTGTAAAGCCTTTGAAAACAAAGGTATCACGTAAGACTCCCCACAAATAAACATGGAAAAGTTTTACCTTACGATAACCAAAACTTTGATAGGAAATCCAGTGATATTATAATAAGGTCTAGGGTTTTCAAAATAAAATACAGAAATAGCTGGAATGCTTACATCTCATGTTCCAACATAGTTGGGCACAACTAATACGTACGACACTTATTGGAGATTGGATTCCATACAATGGCAGGGCTACTGGGGTACCGCCCTTCACAGTACCTGGCCTAGATCAGCGTACCGAGGATTACTCCCAATCCCCTACAACACAAGGCCGGAACCATCCCTCACTGGACAGTCCCGAATGAAACAACCCCAGGAGTTGGAGCTCTACAACTGCCCACATAGCCGAATAAAAAGGGACATCTAGACAGCGGAAAATCTCGCTCTCAAGTGGGTGTTACCCACAAAGCCTTGCTGCACCTCCCCTGTTTTAGCCATTCCCAGTTGATGAGGCTTGAGGCTACGATTACCTTATCAGAACTCATCACTTAGAATGCTCATCGTCCACCTGACGATGTTCTGAAAGCATTCAATCCATACAAGTTCATTCCGGGTTCGAACGAAACCGAAGGCATTATCTTGTTACACTCATTTTGGAATCATCCTCAGAGTTAACGACAATAACCCTTGCTCTCTGAATCTTCATCTTCACTTGAGATTCACGACCTATCGTTAATTTGGATCGATGTGGTTTTCGGATATCCAAATCTGGCAACCCGATCCCGGTCTTATCGAAATCCAAAACGTATCTTTTAAGGCCAAGTTGTTTTAAAGTTAAAACAATTCATTTCATTATACATATACACACAGATAGATAATTCATAATATCACAGATAGATAATTCACAATATCATCATAAATAGATAATCCATATTATCATCACACTTCAACCAAAGCATCCATATCATACAGCATTACTTATCTCATATCTGAGATTTCAAACCATTCGAGGAAATCAATATCATCCATCAATACATAAACAAGGATTAATAATCACACCATTTATAATTAATTTAAAATGAATTAAATTAATTACTTCATCTCAAATTAATTTAAAGTAAATTAAATTAATTACTTCATTATTATAAATCTTGCTTACATAACCATAAATTAATTACAAATCAATTTATTAATCATTCCCTAATTTCCATCTTAATTAATCATCCTTGATTTATTATCCTTTAATTACATTCAAGTAATTATCCTTTAATTAATTTCACAAATTAGTTATCCATAACCAAATACAGCAATTAATCTTTAATTACTTTATTTATTAATTAACTATAATTAATTACATTAATCATTAAATAATTACATTAATTAATTACTCAAAATTTCTTATTATTGATTAATAAATCTTAATTAATCAATCCTTAATTACATCATTAATTTTATAAATTAATGATCCCTACTTACATTTTTAATTAATTATTCTATTTAAAATTAATTACATTAAGAAATTAACCTTTAATTAAACCACATTTTATTAATCACTCTTGATTAATCACCTCCAGTAATTAACTACCCTTAATTACTTCCTTAAATAAATTAATTACTCCTTAATTAATTATCTTAATTAATCCCTTGATTAATTACACAAAGTAATTTAATCCAAATTACTTCCATATTTAAAATCATCTTCAACTAATTACATACAGTAATTTCCATTAATTACTTCACTACGTAATTTACTTCATTAATTACATTAAGTAATTATTTATCAAATCATCCAGTGATTAATTTAAATTAATTAAACTTAATTAATTAACTTAAACAAATCAAATTAAACTCAATTAATTATATTAAGTAATTAATTCCTTAATTACTTCCATTAAGTAATTACACTTAACGTTTTCACAAATGATTATCTTTAATTAATTAATCTAATTAATTATTAAAATTTATGACATTTACTAATTATTAAACAAATCTTAAGTTAATGACCTTCATTAACTATTAACAATTCTTAATTTCTTTTCTTAAGAAATTAAACATAGATAAATCAATATTAATTACAATTTAACTTATCCTTAATAACCAATTAATTAACCTTTAATTATTAAATTAATTTAAGTTTTAACTGTAACTTAATTAATCTTTAATTACTTGATGAATTAATCTTTAGTCATTAATTTAAAATCTAATCTTATCTAATTAATGATCCTTAATTACAAATTAATTATTCCTAATTAATTAGCCTTAAACCATATTTGATTAATTTTGTTAACATTCATAATTACAAATTTAATCATCCATATCATTAATTAATTAAATTAAATAATTATCCAAATTTAATTATCCTATTAATTTAATGAATTACAAATCATTAAATTCTAATTAATTTTAAGATAAACATTATTCTTATTAATGATTTATATTATCATTATCAAAACATTCAAAACAATTTACTTCCAAAATTTACTTCAAATTTCATTTTAAATTTAAGATATAAAAATGAATACAAGTTTAACTTTAACCAATTTGAATCAAGTTTATGAACCTCTTAAATCAAATGTTATAGGGAAGTTTATAAAGAATCTTATATAAATAAGTTTTAAACATTTATTGAAAAACCATTTCATTTTAAAACATACTTAACAAATTTTAAGTTGTTAAAAACATTTCATTTATTTTAAAATTTTATTTATTTAAAACTAGGAGACAAAAGTTCATTTGAATCCATATCAAAATTTGGTTTTAAACTTGGTTTAAAACCCTATTTTCAAATTTTGAATCAATTTTAAAATTTAAACACAAACAGGTTTTAAGAACCTTTTACACTCAAATTACCCGAGCCCTACTCAAAATGCTTCGAGTCAACACATAGAAAACTTCGGGCAACACCCACAATCGACCCGAGACAATCTCGAGTCCCCCCTCCCCTGCTTCAAACCCAAGCTTCACAAAAAACCAGAGAAGTGCACGTGCACATGCATAGGGTCGTCGATCAACTTCCACCATGTCCGATGATCTTCACACATCCAAAAACACCTCAGCATCCAATAACGATCACCAGAACAACCCTCTATACCCGAAATCGAATTCGAGAATTGCAATCCAAACCTGGAACGAAATTAGGAACAAAACTCCCAACTTGGAAATGCCTCGACCACGAAGCTTCGACCACCAGAAGATCTGCTACTCCGACCACACCATCTCCTACCTCCCTACTACCCTCTCCCAAGGTCTGGTTGCACTCGATCAACCAGAGAAGGCGCACGATCCAAAACATCAGACACCACTAAAACTAGGGTTCCAGACAAAAATTGACAACCACCACCTCCACCGTGCTTCGATCGACTCCCTGACATTTTTGCCAAAGTCTCTGATCCCTCCACCACAACCAGAAGAAACCCAAACCTCCCCATCCATCGAGATCACCAGAAATAATCACATTACCATTTCCAGTTCATACCAGAACTCCACTCTCATGCCCAAACTAAAAATAGTGATTTTAGTTTTAAAATTTAAGTTTTTGGATGAGTTTTCAGATCCTAAGCCTGAATCAATAAATTAGTATGTTTGAAGTTTTGCCAAACTTAAGTATTTCTGTTCTTTTGGTTTCCTAGAGCAATTCCCAAATTTTTTTATTAAATAAAATTTTAAACTCTAATTCATAACTAAACAAACAATTTTTGTTTGAAACCAATACCCTAACTTAGATTAGAAAATGAGATAATGGATTTTGATTTAGAACTGAAGCCTGGAAACTAAAAATAGTAAAGCACGGATATACATATCACATATGCATACTTACATATATTCATAAACACAGAGTTATCACTTATATGTGCATAAACAAAGCATCATCCATCTCAGGGCTTCACACGCAAGCAGACATCTATTTACTTAGTTTTTAAATTTAAAATGTTACTCACCAGTTTTTGAAAATGAAGAACAGAGCACATTTGAAATAGCTTGTGTAACTGCTAGCAAAAATCTTTCTTTGATCTTCATGTTTGTGTTGAGATGAATTGTTGTAGAGCTTCAGTAGTTATTGTCTTTGAAAACTTTAAAACTGGAAAATGCTAAGTATCTTTTGTAAACGAAAATGAGATACAAAAGATTGATAAATATGTATACAAATATACATGGTTGTACAAGATTTTATTAAATTGAGTCAGAGATTTTTCTACTCTACTAGGGGCTGATATGATCTTGCTTGTACTAGGGATGTATAACATTTAATGCTAATGTCCCTTATGTCTACAAACTTGATACTTTATTTCATTTTGTATGTACTAGATATCTTTGTATATATTTTTCTTTATCCCTTTCAAGTGTACATGCTCATTTTATTCTTCTTGTACAACCATGAACAAGCTTCCTCTCTTAGCCTTATGTTTTGCTTTAGTCTTATCTTTGTGATATAAATAAGTATATCTATAGTTTATTAACATATGGTTAGAATTTAGGTGATGTGTTTACTTTTATTCTCTTTTATTTTTAAACTTAAACTATTAAATACTTAGTTTACTTATTACTTATTTTACACTTACCTTTAATATCAACAAGGTTTATTTTATTTTAAACATACAAATTATAGCTTTCCAAAATACATACATAAATATATATATATATAAATATATATATATACTCATTAGTTTAAAATAAAAAATACATTATAAATACCGTTTAAAAATAACTCATTATTAAATTAAAATAATTTATAAAAGAAATTATCTCTTTATTAATAAATTACTTATTAAATCAAACTATATTTAAAAAGAACAAAACAACCTTTCTTGTTTAAATTTAATCTTAGGCTAAAATCATTTTAAACAAATAAACTTTTATCTTGAGTATTTTAAAATCATATGGTTATTTATTAAATATTAAATCAAATCAAATTTCCAAATTACCAAAAATATTAAAATTAGAAAGCATGCCTTTATTTATTAAATTTAAACAAAGCTTATCTATTTACAGTATATACAAATATATATATATACATTATAAATAGAAATAATTTATTAGCTTTTAAAAGATTAATTATCAGTCAAATATTTATTTAAAAGAAGATTATTAAATCAATTCAAATCTTATTAACAAATATTATCAAATCAATTTAATTTTTAATGCAGATTATTAAATTGATATTGCCAAAAATTCCGGGATGTCACAAACGGACTTCCCTATACCTCCTCCGCCTAACCCGCATCTCACAACCTACACCTTCTTCCCTCCCCTCCACTAATTTACTCCCCCTCCACTTCTACAACCTACAATTTGTGATTCCTCCTAATTCTCCTCCCCAACCTCATTTCCTCTTCGCTTTCACTGTTGCCGCTGTAAATCGACCATCTACCACCCTAACTTTTGATTCGACTGTGTTACGAGCTTTCTGCTGCTTCCCCCTAATTCTCATCCCCAAGTTGATTTGCTCTTCGCTTTCACTGTTGCAGTTGTAAATCGACCATCTACTAACCCTAGATTTTGATTCGACTATGTTATGGGCTTTTCGATTTCGTGCTTTGCCAATATAAGGACTTCGCTTTGCTTTGGGTTCGATCTGCCCTACCGATGACCGGATCCGATGTTTGGCGACTTTACTTGCCCGCTTAGGTCGATGGCTAATGTTGTCTTCCTCGCCGTGGATATAGACGTCAGGGCATTGCACTTCGTTGAGGGCAGACATGGGGACACTCAAAGTTCCTTCAGCATTGTGCTTAAATTCAGACGAGAGCTGTCGATTGTTGAATCGTCTGAATGCCAAGAAAAGAAAAGAGCTGGAGGGGAAAAAACTATCGAAGGTGATGATCTACATCATTTTTTAATTTGCTGCTTTTATGGGAACAAGACTGTTCATTTTATATCTTATCCTTTCAGTAGTCTATGTTTGTATATTTATTCAGAATACAGAAACTGAAGAGAGTGCAGACGTGGGCGGTGATTAATGTTCAGTTGATGACCTCTTATCATTTATAACTAGAGAAGATGAAGGTAAAACTTTGGGATATATCATGTAATAATTTATTCATGTTGTTTGTTTTTCGGATTGCTACAATTTATTACTTATGTATGCTGAAATTATCTAAATATTTACAAATAAATGCAAAATGGTTAAAAAGAATAAAAAGAAAATTAAAAGAAGGAAAGATCCACCAAAAGATAATTTTAGTGATGGCCCCAAAAATACACATGAAAAGGTTATTTGCCTTATTCAGAATGCATTTTGAAGCTGCTAAATATTTATTTTGATGTATTTAGTTACATTCTACGAGGTTGCTTGCAAACGAAATGATGATCCATCTTCCACTAATCCAAGTACAACTTCAATGCTACAAGATTTTGCAAATATAAAGTTAAACGATGATGATGCTTACAGCGACTTGGATTTAGAACCTAAAGAGAAGGAAAAATTGGACAGGTACACAGCATTTTGGCATTGCATTTTATAACAACAGTAATCAACATTAGCGCAGTGTGGTATCTTAATGAACCTGACTTTCTTCCCATTCTTTTACTTTCCTCTTTTTTACAGTACAATGAAGCAAAGCAGAATACTGACCATCAGACAAACCATTATTTGTGTTTTCAGGTGTGTTGTTAGGGAAGACAGGATTTTCTTTCCTACATTTCTTAGATGATTTGAGTCCATCTTCAGTTGTAACTCTTCTTTGCATTGATTCAGTGTGTTTATCAAGTTTTCGAATAACATGTGCAGTTTGGTTTTTGTGAAAGTAAAAGAATGGCAGGAGGAGTTCGTTTGCGAATTACTCACCTTCGTTGCTGCAACACGACAACGAACACTGGGTAAGTCGCTAACAGTCTACGGTACACACGGCAAACCAGTTTCCTACTTTTACCTGTTCGTCAATTTTCCACTGCCCAGTATGTTTGCACACAACGTATTACAAAATATAGCAGTTACTCCTTTCGGACTTAGTCCCTACTGAATACTTCTGTTTTTCTACCCATTCAAACTCCAAAATATCTCTTTTTTTGCCTACCCTATTTAAGTTCACAAATATCCACACTACTTAAACAACGCTTCCTCCTCCCTGACTGCATATGTCTGTAGTCTTGCTGCAACTAGGTATTCCATCCCCTTCACGTCAACACTTACTTCCATTACAGAAACTTTACCTTACATTATTACCATTTTTTGCGGTATTTACTGATTTAAATATTTCTTTTCCTCCACTGAATGAGAAACAGATTAATGCTTATCAACGCGAATAGCGTAGGTTGGCTCAATGAGCCCGACGTGCAAGAATATCCGACGATGCACGACAAGTTCAACTGGCTCACCGTAGACGCCAACGGCATACGCAACAGTTGCTCATATCTGATTTGCAACCACCACCTACAACCGGTACCAATTTTAATTCTTCCTCTCATTCTCTTTTTCACCTTTACCATTACCAACGTTGTACATACCAAACATATAAATATTTGAAACGCATACCTTTTTTGAATCTGAATCGTCTGTTCTTTAACAACGCTAAATGAACTTCCTTGAGAATACAGGGGATACAAATACAAATTTTAAAAATAAACTGATTTTCAAAGTACAAAGTTTCCGATACATATTTGACTTTGAAAATGCATCAACTATATATAAATATGTATGTATGTACGTATGTATGTATGTATGTATGTACGTATAGTTGTAAATTTATGTATATGCGCTTTGGTTTATTAGTAAATGTATGTCGACTGATTTTCAACGTAACAGACTTCAAATATTTGTTTTACTTCTGGCCTTGAATTTGTTAACTCGTTTTATGCATCAGCTTTGCAAAATATAGATTTGAAGTTTATTACTTTTTTTTCAACCAGTTCTACAAATCCATACTTTTACCGCATACAGATATATAACATACCAAATTTTGAAATTCTAATTTTAAAAAAATACATAAAGGTTGGTTTCAAGATTCAGGTATTTATGGTTCTGTACTATGTTCGATTTTTCAATATATGTAGTTTTATACACAGCTTTTACTACAAATACAAATTCAGCAAAATAAAGTGATTTTCAAATTACAAAGTGAGAGGTACATATTTGATTTTGAAAATGCATTAAGTATATATATATATATATATGTGTGTGTGTGTGTGTGTGTGTTTATGTGCACAGATATAAATTTGTGAATATGCAGTTTGATTTGTTTCCAAATGTATGTCAACTGATTTTCAACGTAACGGACTTTAAATATTTGTTTGACTTCTGGCCTTGATTCTCTTACATTATTTTATACATCAGCTTTGCAAAATATAGATTTGATGTTTATGAAAACAGGTTTGCAATGTATGAATTTCAACTCAGTACTGATTGAACTATGCCCGTCTTCTTTGACAAGACAACAGGTTTCATCAGATTCAGGTTTTGTCACAAACAATTTCAGAATATATGACAGTTTCAAACATATATAATATATCAATTTCGGAAAATGTAACTTCCAATATAGAAGCATACAGTTTGGTTTCAACAGGAAGCTTTTGAATATATCATGTTTTATACATAGCTTTGCCTACGAATACAGATTCTAAAAATCAACTTATTTCCAAAGTTCAAAGTTTTGGGTACATTTCTGATGGTCAAACTATATTAAGTAGGATACATGATTGTTTTCTACCATGAAGTTCTAAATTTGCAATTTTCAACTGAACTATCGATTTTGAGGATGTAAAATTTTGAATGTGTGCCTGGAATTTGGTTTCAACATTCACGTATATATGGTTCCATAATATATTCACTTTTTGAATATATTCACTTTTATACATAGCTTTTACTTCAAATACAGATTCTAAAAATAAACTGATTTTGAAAGTACAAAGTTTGCGGTGCATATTTGATTTTGAAAATGCATCAACTATATATATATTTATATTTATATTTATATGCACATACATACATATATATGTAACTATGCACATCCAATTTCAACTGTTGTCAGTTCCATACGAATTGTTTTGGAATGTTCTAAGCTTTGTACTCGAATTTTGGAAAATATCCGTTATGTATTCACTCACTACGAAAAGAATCATTTCCCTCCACATATACAAATTTCTATACAGTACCCACGACTTACATATGCACATTACTTTTCTGACATACCGACTGTGAGTATATACCTACCACCCAATATGCAATGCTATCAGTTGTTTAGTACATATTGAAACCAATAACTTCACATCACTCTATGGAAGGTCCCAATGGGTAAGTGCCCATTAGGCGTTCATTATGTACGGACAAGATAACGAATTCACACAGTACTATTTTTCATTAAAACACATACCACGTAGTTCTCTTCACACCCCCCATACTTTACACAAGCTTGCCTTACTCACGTCAATCGGACGTGCCTTCATACTTGTCAGATATAATATGTGCTTGACATTATTATAATTGGATATGTACTTGATAGCCCCATCTCATATGAGACATTGGTATGTCTTACACAGGTACAAGTTACCCTAATTATTGGGTGTTGCGTGACCCGTTGCGAAAGTGGAGGATGTGCATGTATCAAAATGATGTGAAGATAGTTCAAATACAAGAGCGTGCTGAAATAAACATATGCATCTAGTATTTTAATATATACCGAATCATAGAATCTTTGTTAAAAGACCTCACAGCACTCCATTCATTCGAAAATTCAACAATTGCAAATATTAACACGAAAGTTCATTCTAATCTACAAAGATTGACCGATCAATTATTGGAAAATTGTAATTTCCAAATAATTTTGATATTAAAATGGAAAATACTATTATTTTACTATATCATTGTTTGATTCATTTGTAAATGTGGTTCAGTAATAATTTACAAGAAAACTAGAATTAAAGTGGAAAATACCTTTCTATTATACAATGGTTTGATGGCGATTTTAGTATCTTTAGTTGAGAAATGGCAGTAATTAGGTTTAAAGGTGGAAATAATTTTTAGTGGAAAAATGGCAATAATTTTTAGTCTATGGTTTAGAAAAGTATTTGAACTTCACAAAAAACTCATTTCTCAAACAATTTTACTGTGTTCTGAAATTGATATGCAATGAGATTTTTTTTCTCTATTTACAAACAATTTTTTCAGTTTTTAGTAAGTATGTGCATTTGTTTTGTTGTCATGCCACAACTCATCAACTTTGTTCAAGCAGCAATGTACAGTGCAAAGACCAGTGTAAATTGAGTGCGGCGGTTGCTCTCGTCGGCCGCCGACGGCCGCTCTCATCGGCCGCCGACGGCCCCGTCATCATGCTGCTGACGGCTATCGAAGTCCCTTCATTTTATTTAATTAAACTTATTACTTTATTATAATATATTATTTATATGTTCTGAAATTTGATTAAATGTATAATAATTCAAATACTAAGAATTGGTAAAGATATTTCTGTTCAATTATTAAAATTCATGAAAGTTTATGATAAATTAAATTAGTGTTGTCGATAATCTATTTTGTCATATAATTATATTTGATAATTAACTTTATTGAAAATCGAATACAGACAATCATTTTCTACAAGTTTTAGTATATCAGTTATAATATTTTGATGTTAATATGTAATAGTTTTTTGAATTTACTTTATAAACATTGTGTATAACTATAATTTAAAATTCTTAAATTAATTTAAAATTCTTAAATTAATTTAAAATGGCATGTAATTGAGGTTGTAATCATTAATATTTCATATTCATTGATAACTAATATAAACTATTAAATTTTTTCTACAAATTAAAATTTTAAACAAAGTAATTTACACTAAATTTATTTTAAAAAGTTTGAAAGTGGAATAAATAATATTTATCAACCTTCGGAAGCTGTCACTAATTGAAGCCATCGACGGTCGTCTGAAGCTGTCAGAATGTCATGTATATTTAGCCACTAAGCCGAAAGCTGCTTCATTTCTTTCTGCTCCTCAAAAACAATGAAAAATCCTACCTCCTTCCACCACCCCCTGTCGTCGCAGCTCGTACGCCTCCTCGACGATCAATAAATTCATCTTTCTTCACTCTCCACAAGCTTAAACCTTTAATTCCTCTCCAATCGGGTATTTTTTACTAACCCTAATTACTTTCCATTTGCTATATTAGGGTCAATATGTGATTCTAGTTATTTATAATACCCTATTGATTGTTTATTATACCCCATTGAATGGTAATTACAGTTATTATCAATAAAAACAAAAAATTAATGTATAATTTAGTGTATGTGTATGCGTTAATTAATTATTGTATATACGCATTAGGGCTAGCTTGGGTTAATTAGTGTAGATACGCATAACTTAATGTATGTTTTTTCTAAAATGTCGAAAATAATAATTTATTTACATAATCATTTTTTGGTTTAGACCCTTAATTATGTATAAAACCTAGTTTGCTACAATGTGTAGCATGCGATAAATTAGTTTATATTGTAGTTTAATTTTTTAAATATAATATTGTATTCATAATTCGTTAAATTTGAAAACTTAAAAGATGTTATAAAATATTAAAAATTATATGATATATTATATAATTAATAGAAGATTAAAATATAAACATAATATTATTCAAATGCTAATATATAATTTAATAATAAAAATTTATAATGTATATGTAACAGTAATATATAAACAAATTGGTACATAATGTGCTTTATTTTTTTAAAATCCCTTAGAGAGTTTTTGACCCTGTTTGACAAGTATTGTATATGATTGGGATATTCATTTTTGTCAGAGAATGGACGTCTATATTCACATGATACAATATTTGTTGGATTGGTCCATGTATTGAACAAGTTACAACCATAATAAAGTAATTACATTTTGTAAGTCATTTCATTTTAAACGGTTCTTAAAATTTCGATAGCACTTCCTTTGTTCCCTATGTACATGCATTTGTGTACGATACAGGAAACAAAGGCGAAGTGCTACCGAAATTTTGTTAAATCGTTTAAAATGAACTGATTTATGAAATGTAATTACTATTGTGTTTGTAATGGAAAGTAAGATGTCTGATCATCAAAGAAGAAAACAATAGGCTAAAAATTTAATATTATATTCATAATTTATGCCATAAAATGTATAAATGATAATTAATAAATGAATTATGGTGAAAGGAACATTAAAATGTGTAAATAAATTGAAAAATATTTTTTCGATTTTCTATCATATTTTCTTAAATAGGAAAAATAAGCACTGCTTTGTTCATCGGAGCTGGATGTATGAACAACGAAGGGGGTTGAGAGGTTCGATATAGGAAAATTTTATAATGGTGTAAACATATATATTGAATTCACTTCAAGTAATAATGGAAACAACGAAGAAATTCATTGTCCGTGTAGCAGGTGCATACTCTTGAAGCATTTGGTACCGGATATGGTTAAAGTTCATTTGTGCCAATACAATTTCATTCCGGATTATAGTGCGGGATCGCCATGGAGAAATTTTACGACCTAATCCTATACAGTCAGAAGAGGGGGTGGGTAATGACATTGTCATGGCGAATATTATATGATATGGTTGAAGATGTAGCACTATGAATGTTCCCTATGGTTAAAGTTAATGATGACGATGTAAATGTCGAAGAAGAACCAAATATTGGAGAAAACAAAATCTATGATTTATCAGAAGCTACTAAGAAACCTTATTGAGATGGATGTAAAAGCAGCATTCAATCAACAGTAACTGTAGAGTACGTTGTGATGAAATCAAAATACAACTTCACAGAAGCTGGATTTAAAGCCATTGTACACGCCGCAAATCGGCATATGCCACCTGATAATTTAATGTGCGAAAATCATTATGAAGTGAAAAAACTTATGTTTACTATTAGTTTGTCGTATCAAAAAATAGACTCATGTTTAAATGGTTGCATGTTGTTTTGGAAAGGGGATATCGATCATAGGAAGTGTAGAACATGTAACGAGGAAATATACAAAACAATAAAAAGGGAGAGGAAGTACCATATAAACATATACATTACTTACCCATCACTCCTAGGCTTCAAAGGTTATATGCATGTTCTGTAACCGCACCTCATATAAGATGACACATTATGAGAACACAGGAAGAGGGTATGTAACTACCCAGAATTTTGGTTAATTGAATTTGGAATATTTAATTTATTTTAAATATTGAAAAGTTATAAGTTAAATATCTTGGATTTCAAATATAACGATTTATTTCATAATTAAATTATTGAATTTAATATTCTAAATTGTTTAAATAATTGAATCTTGAATTTATGAAAATGAAAATGATTTCTGAAGTTGATTTAAAATCTATTTGAATAAGAATTGGGATATTGAACTTTTCAATTTGAATCAAAAGTGAATGAACTAGCTATTAAAATAATTCGTTTTCACTAACATATAAAAGTAACCTTCCAAGGCATTATCTTGGATTTCGATGAAACCAGTCTCATCGGATCCGTAATAGTGAATTACAATATGTTGTCTAACTCCATGGCGATCAGACGAATCGTTTAGTCGTCCGGGATCGAAACGCAAAGAAATTTATATCGAAAATTTAATATAATACTTGGGTTATCTTCTACATACGATCGAATTAGACCTCGAGACTAGTTCCATTGCATTCAGAATAGGGGTATAACATATAAAACGTCAGGCGGTACGCCTCGTTTGGAGTTAGGGATTTTCAAACGTTTAAAGCGAGATATTTTCTAATTAATTAATATATATATTATTTTATATCAACCATGCTTTAGGCCATACCCACTCCTTTAGCCATACCCTGGTATGAATGCTCACACACTTCCCTTTATTCATATATGTTCACGTGCATGTTCATCAAAAAAAGGGTCGCGTTTTTTTCAAATTTCAAAACAAGGCCAACAAACGCAACACTTCGTCGGAGCCGCCACGGCCAAAATTGGCCTTCGACCACAACTGAAGAAATGTTGGCGCCGATGAGGGGAAGTGATTAAATAGCTATGATGGGGTTTGGAGGAGTGCGACGGAGGCTAGGGCAGCCCTATAAGTTGCCATTCCGCTGGCTTTGCCGTCGATTGGTGGCACTAGGAGGGGAGGCGAGGCTGCTAGTGGGAGGAGCGCGGTGGCAAGTGAAGCAATGTAGAGGTGGAATTTCTCGATAAACGACGACGATAATTCTCATCATTCTGGCACCGGGGGTGACGAATAGCGGCGAGTTCGATGCCAGTGGAGAAGTCGGGATCTGGGGCTCCTTCCTTGGTGATGCGGTGGCGTATGGATGAATGGCATGGTGAAGTCGCGATGGGTTTGCTGGAGCATGAATACGAGAAAGAGGAAAGAAGATGGATTAAGGTTTAAACTACATTAATTTTTGTGATTATTTATTAAATTTATATTTAAATATCGAAATTTTAAAAATTTGATAACTTATTGGTACGAGTTCCAATTTGAACGCGACGAGTTGCATTGCGATCGTATTGACGAAGGCTACGCTATGAAATTGGATTAGACGGATTCGGTGCTTGTTGGAATTTTGGATTAAAATTGGACATTCGTTCAATTTTAAATCAAAATGGAACTATCGGCAACTATTAAAAATCATAGTGAGTTAATCTCACCTTTTTGGCTAATCAGAAAATTTAAATAGTCAATAAATATTACTTATTGGATGTTTGGATATTTATTTCTGATTGTTATTGATTGTTTGAATAATATACTAAATTATATTATTCGTTTGGATATATTCCCGCCTATTGGAGCAGATGAGAGCCTATTACATTCCCGTGTAAGAGAAGATGACCATTTGTATACGAATCCCGCCTCAAAGTGGTTGATTTATATTTTTGTGATTATATGCTGTATGTGATGCAGGGGAACAGGTTGGAGGGATCCAACGGGATCCTTCACATTGTTGATTTATTTTCATATATATGGTGATATATGATTTGTGGAACGCTATATTGATGACTTGGATATGATTTTGCTTAATTAGTGCTTTAGTAGCACCGGGCCTCATTTTTGATATTTTAAATTACATAAAATAGTGATTGGATTTAAAAAGGGATTTCAAAGTGATTTTGGAAGTTTTACATGTTTAAATAATGTTTTCAAAATAAAAGGTATGATTTTGAGAAATTATAAATTTATGGTTTTACAAAAAATATTTTTAAATGGAAATTTTGAATTGGGATAAAGATTTTTAAATCTTAAATTAAGTCCGTCATTTAAATAAAAAGGATATGGTTTTAAAAGAAATTAGAAAATATCTAATATAAATATTGTTAATCATTTTGTATAAAGCGATGTTTCACAAATGAAGTGAAGATTTGCAAAAATCATGTTTTGTAAATAAAATAGTGGATTTATAAATGGTGTTAAAATTCAAAGGAAATTATTATCATTTAACGAATTGGTGAAATAAATCAAGTGATGGATTTATTATAAGAGGAGGAATGATGTTTTAAAAACTAACTGACTCTATTTTGGAAATTGAAAGTGAGGGTAAGAATTGAGATTTTTAAATGACATTTTATAAATTGAAGGAAATTTGTAAAAGAAATTTATACTATTGAAGCAAGATTAAAATGGTTGAAATTATGTTTATGATAGGGTTTTATAAATAAGCGGGATTTATAAAGGAATAGAGGCATAAATAGGTTCATAAATAAATGAAATTTTATGAAGGAAAGTTTTATAAAATGGGAAGAGATTACTAAACATGGTTTATAAATATGCTAATGACAATGTTGAATTAAGTATGGATTTTTATCAGGGAAATATATTTATATTTTAAAGGTTGTTTATTAATATTAATATTGTGTAAAGGTTGTTTATCAATATTTTAAAATATTTTAAATGGTTAATTATTTTAAAATATTAATATGGTTTGAAATTGATTATAATTATTTATCAGCAAAGTTTTGGAAAACTAATTATTAGTTTTTATAAAGATGGTAAGGCAAATTATTATTGTTTTAATTAAGATGTTTGGAATTTATTAATTATTATTTTAAAATGTTTTAAGCTTAGTATTTATTTATTTTTAATGTTATTAGTATATAGTAGTGATTGAAGGAAAAGAGTAGCATTTATTTATAATTATTTCCGAGATTTATAAATGGAGTTTTATAAACATATAGGGTTTTTATAAGTGGAATCTTATAATGTGTTTTGGAAAACGGAAAGGAAGATTGGTTAAAATGATAAGTGGAGTTTTATAAATGGTTTTAGATATTTATAAAAGAAATTTTAGAAATGGGTTTATAAATTTATAAAAGGATTTTATAAATGGTTTCGTGGATTATAATAAGGTTTATAAATGGTTTTTAAATTGAATAAAAAGGGCAATCTTCCAAATTATTGGCGAATACACTTATACCATCGAGATAAGCATATAGATATTTTTGCAAGTATGGGAAATATGGATTTTGGGTTTATATCAATCTTTGTAAATAGAAATTTTGATTCAAGTATTACAAAGTGAATTTAATTTATAAAAGTAATTAATAAAAGCCAAGTGTTGCTTGGCACTTAACCAATGCTGGTTTTCCCTATGGAATTCAATTTTTGATTGAATGTTTGTTATTTGATAGTTAAATAACTGACTATCGAAATTGTACCCAAAATGTAACTTTGGAAATATCTAGAAGAAACACGTGAGTTATTTAGCACAGTCATCTCTGGTGATGCTGTATTGTGCGTATTAATCTCATTTCGTTCTTCTAGGACAATGATAAGGAAATCCGTCCATTAACGGTTAGGAGGAGATCTCTGATCATATCTTTAACTGTTTATTTTCTAAAAAACCGAGGTTGAGTTCATCGAATATTATCGAACATTTTTTCGAAATGACCAAGATCAGATATGTTATCCAAAAACCACTTTGATCCAACGAATGCGCTTCGAAGTGAAGACATCTTGAAGATGATGGAATTTGAAGACAGAGCTCTCAAGTGTTTCGTTCATGTCCAGAACGGACTTGTATGGATGAATACTGGTATTGCATTGTTGCTTGGAGGGTAGTATTAGCATTCCAAGTGGGAAGTGCTATATAAAAGGTAAAATGTAGCCTCAAGCCTCATCAACCAGGAATGACTAAAACAGGATGTAACAGGGCTAAGTGGGTCGCTCCCAAGTAGGGTATGATCATCCCTATCTAAAGTCGCTATAATCTCTCATTTGTATGCTTTGAAGCCCATTAACGGAGGGGTGATCATATTCGGCACTACCCAGTAAGGGGTATGCCGGTTCTTTGTTGGTAGGGGTCGATAGGTTTGACCTTAGTATTATTTATTTAGAGATGCACCGTGGCGGGCGGTACACAGTAGCCCAGTCATTGTATGGAATCCATTCTTCAATAAGCGCCGCACAGACTTAGTTGTGCCCAACTATGCTAAAACATGAGATGCAAGCATTTTGGCTATATTCATATTTTACTTTGATCCCTAGACATTATTATAATATAAAAGGATTTTATATGGAAAATATTTTGGTTATCATAAGGTAAAAATCTATCCGTGTTTATGTGTGGCATGGTCTTACGAGATACTTTTGATTTTCAAACGGTTTTCTAGAACTTTAAAATCCAGTTGGATATGTTTTCTCACGCTGGTTTCCAGACTGACTCGGGTGTTATTTTATTATGATGCTCGGGTCAGACTTGGCATATTACAGATTAGTTGGATGCTTTGGAACTTCAGGAGACGAGTTGGAGGCCTAGAGACGTATTCTCATATTTGTTTTGTTTCCGCTGTTTTGTTCTTGAAATCATCAGCAGTTGTGAGGACAGGTTATTATAACTGAACAAGTTGATGATTACGATTGTTATTATACTCTAATGGATATATGTATATAACAGTTTCTCCTTTGTAAAGATTATTGATTTTATATTATATGTTGTTCCGTTGCGATTGTGAGATTCTGTATTGTTTTTAGTTTCTTTCCTTTCTTCTCTATTTCTCTACTTCTTTCCTCTTTCTCTCCCATAACTATCCGTCTTTCTGTACAATTTGGGTTGGACATGTTTGGTTTATTGTCAACTTGAATTGTGCAGACTGGCGGGTCGTTACAAGGTATGTTAACACACCCAGCTGATGGAGAAGCATGGAAGCGTTATAATAAGACATACCCTGCTTTTGCAGCGGATAGCCATAATGTTAGACTTGGTTTATGTATAGAAGGATTTTCACCATTCGTTCAATTTGGTTCTAAATATCCATATTGGCCTATTATCCTTACACCTTACAATTTACCTCCTTGGATGTGTATGAAAACTCCATATATGTCACTATTCTCACTATTTTCGTCTCCGCCCTTGATGATCCGACACAAGTAGACAATGTTTATTTACAACCATTGATTGAAAAGTTGAAAACACTATGGCATGAAGGAGTTGAAACATACGACATTTCAATTTTTTTTTATATTTGCTTCTTTATTATAGACTATTACTGATTTACATACGTATGCAATACTTTTAGGTTGGAGTACGGTCGGTCGCCTAGCTTATCCTTATTGCATGGAAGAAACACGAGCATTTTCTTTACCATGTGGGAAGAAAATTCCGTGGTTTGATTGTCAACGGTGTTTTCTGCACATTAATCATCCTTTTAGAAGAGATAGAATTTTTTTACAGCTAATAGACAAGAGACTATGCAGCCACCATTGATTTGGTCAAACAAAGAAATATATGAACTTGTAAAGGATTATCTAAAGATACGTGAAACCGAAGTACAAATTGAAATTCCAAATAAATTGATGATTCATAATTTGTGCAAATAAAGTATATTTTGGGAGTTGCCTTATTGGAAAGATCTCCTATGTAAAGACCCGCAAATCCGTCTTCCGAAAACTCGACACCGATACGTCCACTGTACCAAATTGTCGAATAATCGAATGGCGGAAACGCGAAACTTTAGGGTTAAAAGAAGAGGTAGAAGAAGATAGAAGAGAAGAAAGAACAGAAAACAGAAACAGAAAAACAGAATCTCACATTCGCAGCGGAATAATATACAATAGATAAATCAATAATCTTTAACACAAAAGACTATATCAGTTTATACATACATCAATCATCAGAGTTTACAACAATACATATCACTGGACAGTTATATAAACTTGTCCACATACAGAATACACAGCGGAAATAATAAACAAGTATGATAGTACGCTTCGTCGTCCAACTCATCTCCAAAGCTCCAGAATATCCAGAGTATCCTGATAACATAACTCTAGGCTGCCCGTGTGGAAAATTATGGGCACCCAGAGTTTAGAAAGGAACAATAAACTCCGAGTCAGTCATGGTGACTGGTGTGAGATCGTAAAACAGTTATTTTCGTAAAGAAAAAAAAACAATTCGCAATGCTTTTGGAAAATGAAACTACAATAAGGCCTCCCACCACACACAAAATGCAAACGCAGAATTGGAGGAGATTTCCCCTTATGATAGTCAAAAATGCTTACTACGCAAAATCAATTGATATTATTACTAATGTCTAGTGTGGAAAACATTTCGAAAGTATAATATAAACCTTAGCCAACATACAACCATTCTTGTATGCCTACTATAGCTACTACGTTCAATAGCAGGTTACCACCACATTCCATAACAGGTAATACAATTAAAAACCGTACAGGATTCGTATTGTTTCTTTGGATTTCCAACAAATGGTCACAGGCAAAGGAACTTCCTTATACTGAAATAGAAACGCCTCTGGAAAGACGCCTCGGATCCTAACCGGATCTCTGCAATCAAAAGGCCGACGCTACCTCACGTTGTACAGCTGTAACTAGGTAACTAACACACTGACGCTACCTCACGCTGTACAGCTGTAACTAGGTAACTAACACAAAAGTATGCCATCCCCCAGTCGTAACCAACCTTTATCCGAGGATCCTCAATCACAAAGCAACAGCCACAAAATATAATCAACATAGGTAAAATATCTGGGCTCCATACCATGATATCACCTTTTATCCAGAAGGAAATGGCATTCCCTAGGGGCGCTACCCCTACAAACCTTTGTCGCAACATTCCTGTTTCGACCATTACCGGGTTGTGAGGCTCGACGAAGTCTCGTCCACAAAGCAACGCTTTTCCACAAAGCCACGCTTTTTCACAAAGCCACGCTTTTTCACAAAGCAACGCTTTGACCAACAACTGATCAACAGCACTTCGTGTGCCACATTACCAAATTGGGAATGTATCACTAGTAACCATCAACTACATAACCTCTGAGCTCGTACGTCTCAGAGAAGGGTGTTAAGCTAAGAGAATAAATTCTCAGCCACCAACAGAAATGTATTTGATTGAAACCAGTTTTACATCTCAAAGTGTAACGTCAGACACACATCCATACAAGTTCGTTCCGGGATCAAACGGAACCGAAGGCACTTCCAAAGAAGCCCATGCAATCCGAATATTCACTAATCACGTCCGGACTTCCCATCACAAAAAGAGTGATATAAATCTCTATACCGGAGCAACTCGGTGCAGAGACGTTCGACAGGTTGTCCTTTCATTTTCACAAATATCCGGTCTTCACACCGGTCTTCAAATGCAATCCATTCACGACGTATCACTATTCGGAATGGGTTATATGACACAAAGGTCCTCTCCCGGCTTAACCGAATAATGAGCGTTTGTTTTAAAAACAAATCAAGTGTCATTTCAAAGGCAAATATTGATAGTCTATTATTTAACTATCAACAACATTCACAACAATCAATCAATCCAAATAATTTTTCCCAAATTATTTATTCCAAAATATATTCAAAAGATATATACATTTTCCACACTTCACATTTGAAAATCAATTTCAAATCATATTTCACACTTCACATTTGAAAATCAATTTCAAATCATATTTCACACTTCATCACTTTGAAAATCCGATTTCAAATCATATTTTCCACATTTTAAAAATAAATCAATATTTATTTTTAAAACAAATTTCCCTTTCCTTTACAAATTCTATTCGGAATTTACATTCCCAAAAATCCACTTTTACACGATTTTCAAATCGTTTTTCAAATATTCATTTTCAACACCAAATCAACATCCAAATTGATTTCTAAATTTTATTTCCAAATACCAAATCGAATTCCAAATTGATTTCTGAATTTACTTCAACACCGAATCATATTTCAAATTGATTCTAATTTTAATTCCAAATACCAAATCGTTTTTACAAATCGATTTCCAAATTTATTCTCAATACAAAATCCATTTTTCATTCAACATCAATAAGTTTTTATATCGATTTCACAAATTATTTATTTCAAATTCCCAATCAATTATCAATTTGATTTTCAAACAAATTTATCTCCTTTTAAATAAATTCATTTATTCTCCCAAACTATCTAAAATTCAATTTTAATTTCAGAAATCCAATTTCATTCATTTCTGGTATCCAACGATACCAAAAATACATTCGGCTAAATTATAGCCTTCAACAAATTCAATCACAGATATAATCATACACAGATTATAAATAATCAATCAAACAACATATGAAATCAATTCAAATGTTTTGAGGAATCCTGTTGGATCCCTCCAACCTGTTTCCCTGCATCCACAGATGTTAGCACAATACCAATTCCACTTCGAGGTGGAATATCGCGGTATATGGGTTTTATAAAAATATCATCCGCTTACTAACGGCGCAATAGGGTCTCATCCGCTATATAATTGCGGGAAATCAATCAATCCAATATATACATATGCCAATATGTATATATTGCTATATATATATATATAGATATATCCTACTATATCTAATATCACATCCAAACAGTCAATCAATCAATAACTGTAAAAAAAATTCCACTTTTCATTTTTGAGTGAGAAGATCTCACCTTTAATTTGCAATCCATTTTCCATTTGCGACTTGTTTCTCCATTTTAGACCTTGTATCAGACATTATAAGGTTTTATTAATATTCGAAATAAATCGAACAATTAAATTCCATTTTAACAAATTAAATCAACTATTGATTTACTTTAACTTAATGATTTAATTTTAAATCAAAGGATTAAATTTTAAACAAATTTTCCTTTAATAAAACATTTCCTTTTGAAACTACATATGTAATTATAAAATGTAGATAAAAATCAGATTTTTATATAAACCCAAAAATTTGTATTCTTCCAAAATTTAATATAACTTTCTGTACTTCCATATAAAGTTAAACTTTGTGAATTTAAAAACTGTGCAGCAAATACATTTTTTCAAAATCAACATTTTTATAATCCACTTTTAACTTCAGTAATTAGAAATTCATTTGTATGTATAAATTTTCTTTTACTGTAAACAACTTTAACATATATATATATATATATATATATATATATATATATATCTGTTTTACTATTTTATTTTATTTTATTTTTAAAAAAAAAACTTTTTAAACCTCACTGTTAATTCCTGATAAGTAAAATAAAAATCAAACTGCTAATTTAAAACAAATTGTTCTGCAAGTTTAAGCCTAAGTGAGGTTAAATTTAAATGTAAAAAAAAAATATTCAAATTACCTTAATTCAATTGGAAAGAAAATCAACAGCTCTGCTCAAACTTCAATCGAGATTGCTGACGTCGACGCCCTACCCCATCATCGCGATACAGAACCCGAACCCATCACGAAACCCTAATTCAACCAAGCCACTGTCACCTGATTTACCATTGACGTGCCCTTTAATATCCTCGATCAGAACCTCCCTCCAATTCGAGCCCCAAATTGACATCGCCGCTACCTGACAGTCCCACGCGAACGCATAGAAATCGCCATCGATTTCATACTCAACTCGAAAACCCACGTGACCCTCGACTAGACGTCACGACTTCGCCCCAACTCCCACGTCTCCACCTCGACTCGCTCCGCGGCGCTCACGAATTGATTCAGTCGTGAGATTCGTCGCGATTTGCACGGTAGTAGGAATTGCGAGTATTCCTTTGGGCATCGAACTAAAAATGGAAGAGGGGGGAGATGCTATTCGTTTTTGGAAAAGGAGGATTTCGTTATCGTTTATTATTATTATTTTTTTTATATCGGTTCGAATTTGTTTCGACTGGAGATGGAGGAAGTGGAGAATAACTGGGAATAGAGAATTTAAGGTTCGGCCATTAAAGATTAAATTTTTGAACGAGATATATTCTTTTGAACTGCTCGCGTGATAGAGAAACAGAAGGGGACAAAGTACGTGATGTTTCAGGGAATAGGTCTGCTAAAGAAGACCTAGGATTGCTGACGTTGACAAATTTTAAATTCAAATCGAATTCCGTTTAAACTTCAACGCGTTTTCTTAACGTACGCTCACATAACAGCTCCGATAAATACGAAATTTGAAATCCGGTAATAACAAACTATTACGGTCCCAATGGAACTGGTTTCGTCGAATTCCGAGACTGTGCCCCGGAACGCTATTTTTAAATATCGATTAAACTGTACAATTTCAAAACAGAACAAAACAGTTTCAATTTCAATTTTGAAAGTTCTATTACCTTCAGAATTATCAATATGAATTTTCTAAGCCTTCATATTATTTTTAATCAGCTCAAAACTGAAGATTCAAATTTTTACTCAGTTTCAAAAATTAAATTCAATAATTTAATCACCAAATTCATTCTAATATTTGAATTTCAATTTAAACAAAATTCGAATATTTAAACTCAATTAAATATTCACTTTTCATATGTCAAAAATTCATGGTCGTTACAATCTTCCCCCCTTAAAAGAATTTCGTCTGAAATTACAAGTTAGGAAAAATGGTCCAATACCCGATAACTATTTTCTCAATTCTAAATAGTTTTATCAAATTTTCAAAACAAATTATTCTACTAAAGATTCGTTATTAATTCAACTAAACTTCCAGCTTCAATTATAAGTTCCAAACAACATTGTTTAACTTCTCAATTCAGATTCGAGTTTAAATTCAAATTTTAAACTTTCAAAATTTTCTCAAAAATTTTCTAACACCCGAAATTTTCAAAAAAATTCACCAGCGTCTCCTTTGCGCGACTAATACGGTACGACTACAAAACGTCCCTACGGACTCTCAAATTGTGACGCCCCACCTCTATGCTCATAATAACAAAGAGTATTAAAAGAAATACTGTCTATTATTACGAAGAATAAGGCTGGATAGGAGCGACCATCCGTAGTTGGCCTTACACTAATATTGGTTATCTCGATAGGAGTGGTATATACTTTTTATTTTTCATCTATTATTTATTTACTCCCATCGACACACCCAATTATCAGTATAAAACAAACTACGATAGTTCATAGTAGTTTAGGACATTAGATATAACAATAACACAGATAATATAAATGCGGAACACAGATTAACAAAAATCTCATATATATATAACCGATGTCAGTTACAATATAGTTGACACGATACATATGATACAACTACAACTGTCGACTCTAGAAGTTATATATACAAGTACATTATCAACTAATATACATGAATACATATCGTTCTATACAATGACACGACTACTACAAAAGGACAATGACAACTTCAGAAGATGTGAAAAGTCTTCAAATCTCGAACAGCAACTCAAAGAAAGAAATCTACAACCTGATATAACTCGGGTCTGACCCGAGTATTACATTCAAACGAAAATAATACCCAGGTCAGTCTAATTCAAACCAGTTTATTAGTGCATATAGGCAGTAATAATTTAAATAGACGACAGTCACAATAATTCCCGTCTATCCAATTCTTTAAACAAAGAAACCGGATAACGGTCAATATAACACTTAACAGTGTTTAACAAAAATCAGCAGATTTAAATCATCAACAGAGATAAATAAACAATTTATCAAATCGACTAAATCAATTTAAAGGCATTGAAATTGTCACTTTAAAACCATCAAAACTCGATTGGCTGCCGTACACGCACGCGTGTACGGCCTCGCCAATACAGCATAAAAGCATGGTACAGTGAACTACATAACACATCAGCCCTAAAAATAGTACTACAGGTCAGGAAGTAAGTGGGCAAGTCAGATATGCATAAATGAACCAACCACAACATATAGTGTAGCAGGTCAAACAGCAAGCAACAATGACTACCAAGGTCAATGAAAAAGCAGCCTGAAGTGCACATCTAAACTAAATGCAACTCAAGTGAAGATACCACTACACAAAAGTTCAGGTGAATCAAGTACAGGTCAGACCAATATATATAAATTTCAAGTAGACCAGAGGACTGCAGCAGTGAACTACAAAAGTGCTTCATAGTACCCCAACCTTATCGGACCAGAATGCTCAAATACAATATGAACTAATGAACACTACAGGGCAGTAGTGAACCCAGACAAAAGACTCAAGTTCAAAGACTCAAATGAAGTTACAGGGAACAACTGAAATATAAACCAACTCAAGTTAGTCCAACATGTAAATAAAACTGTCCCCGGAACTGGCCACAAGAATGAATGTAGTTCAAGTGACAGTGCACCCGAAAATGGTATCAAGTGCAAATGCAACAGGTCAAGGAAACAGTAGCACAGAGACTACAAACAGAAACAACTACACTATTGATTCAACAAGACCACTGACTAAAGTTCAAGTGATTCCAGTCCATATGAACCAGTAATCAGACGAATAACTGCCCAAAATCAAGTAATCAAATCCTCAGAAGGCAACTACAGGTTGTATTACGGGGACGTACAACTCACAAATGCTTATACATAGTGAACACATGAACTATATCGGACATGTCAAGCTTTGGATGGTATACAAGTGATGCAGCATAATAAACAGTTGTGTAAAAGAATGCATACTTGTATAGACATATTTACAAGAAATCAAATGGAACGAACAAGCGAACATCAGCTACAAGTATGCTTCAGGTCGCGAATGACCAGAGGGATTTAAACATATCACAGTAATGGTCAGAGAAAAGTCGAGATGATCAGAAAGTAAATCTCAATTCAACGAGCAAGCAACAGAAGAAAAATCAAATTGCCAAAATATTCATAACAACAGCCGAAGTCATGGAAGCATATCGAAGTAAACAAGAAATTCTCGATTCTAAAACTGACAGAAAACAATGTACGAACAAGTCGTAAATCATCAACATCCAAATGAAATCGAACAGCAACCAACAAGATTTACACATAACTAGATTAAATTAGATGTGAATGAGAGTTACTCACTCAACTTGTTCGAAGAGACTGCCGCGAGCGACTTGGCGGAGTTGACGTCGTGGCATCTCGGAGGCGAACGAACGAAATCGCCAGGAGCCCAAATCCTTTTGGGAGACGAATGAAGCAATTTGAGCATGCCCTAATTTTCAGAACGAAGAAATAATCGAAGTCGAACAAAGCCACAATTCATCAGAAGATCGAGGTTGAAAAAAGTCGCAGATTATCAGAGGATCGAAGTCGAGCAAAGCCCAGAGAAGCCGAAGCCCTAAATTTTCAGATCGGAGGAAGAAAGAAACTCGTAGCCGCCATTTTTATTTCTTTTCGCGTGTATGATTTTAGGGTTATGCCAATTGAAATGGGGAACGGGTTTCTCCTTGACAAAATAGAACGGCAACAATAAAATATAAACATGGGCTAGATTCAAAAGCCCAACTCAATCATTTGAAAATTGTTTAAAGAATATCAATTTGATTCAAATTCCCAACAACGTTTTACAATTCTTATTAATGAATTTTAACCCGAATAAATCTCAATTGCAATCAAACAATTTTCACATTTCAAATCCGATTCGAATTCCAATAACAATTATCAACTGAATTAAATCGTCATTTTGACGATAATTGAAATTACAAAAATCCCAGTTGTTACAGACTCCCCTCCTTATAAAAATTGCGTCCCCGCAATTTTCCTAATCAAGATTGTCTATAACAATATTCTTCTAACCTAAACTAGTTATGCTAGAAAATAAGAATTGAGAACACAATTATCAAAGAAATTGCGTCCACGCAATCATAGGGAATAAATGGATAAAAGGTCACAACCAAAAGAGCATGGCAATGTCGAATGTACAAGCAAAGCAAGTGTCAGCGGGGAAGTATTAGATAAGAAATCAAAAGGTTCGACTGCTTCAAATCAAAAGAATCAACATCGTGGGAATTAGGGATCAAAATCAGACGACTAACAAAAGCAAGAACAATCGAGTTCCAGCAACTAAAAGAGAAGGAAAAACAGAGCAGAAATCCCATACAGAGCACGAATTGAATGTGAGTAAATCAAATTACTCACCTGAATCGCCAGAGAAAAAGACGAAGCTCAAATCTCAAAAGTCGCAAATATTCAATCATCAAAAACGATAATTGAATTTTCAAAGCGCAAATATTTACTTATCTCAAACGATAATCAGAAGACAAAACAAATATCTGATTATCTCAAACGATTGTCAGAAAACAAATATTTAATTATCAAGAGCAATAATTAAATCTCAAATCAGCAAATATTTAATTATCAAAAGCGATAATTAAATCTCAAATCAGCAAATATTTAATTATCAAAAGCGATAATTAAATCTCAAATTAGCAAATATTTAATTATCAAAAGCGATAATTAAAACAACAAATCAACAATTATTTAATTATCTCAGGTGATAATTAAATCTAAATTCAACAAATATTTAATTATCTAAAGCGATAATTAAATTCGAAATCAGCAAATATTTAATTATCTAGAGCGATAATTAAATTCCAAATCAGAAAATATTAAATTATCTAAAGCGATAATTAAATCTCAAAGCAACAAATATTTAATTATTTAAAGCGATAATTAAAACAACGAATCAACAATTATTTAATTATCTCAAGTGATAATTAAAAGCAACAAATATCCGATTATCAAAAACGACAATCAGAACTCATATCAACAAATATCTAATTATCACAAGCGATAATTAGAAACAACAAATATCTAATTGTCAAAAACGATAATCAGAACTCATATCAACAAATATCTAATTATCACAAGCGATAATTAGAAACAACAAATATCCGATTATCAAAAACGATAATCAGAATCTCAAATATTTAATTATCGATACGATAATTAAACCTCATAACATCAGATATCTAATTACCTGCAGATAATTAGAAACAACAAATATCTAGAAATCAGTTAAGAAGACTAGAAAATCAACATGAAAGCTTGGATCGATCCCATCAGATGGCGAGTTTTTAATTCGCCGCACGTGCATCTCAGAGTGGCCGAAGCCTACCAAGTACTCAACATAATTTTGGCGCCCATCAGATTGACCCGAAGGTCCACAGAGTGACCCGAAGGTCTAGTACTGGTATTTGACCCGAAGGTCCGCAGAGTGGCCCGAAAGCCCAACAAATGACCCGAAGGTCCGCAGAGTGGCTCGAAAGCCAAAAAAATGACCCGAAGGTCCGCAGAGTGGCTTGAAAGCACACAAAATCATCAAATATTTCAATTAACGAGTCCAGAATTAACCGAAATAGCAAACGCACATGTCCCATACCACGTGTTTTACTAAATCGTTTGATTCTCTTCATCGTTTCCTTGAAAGTGCAAAATTGTGTGTTTTGTAAAAATACATTTCACATTCTCAAACGGACAAGTCCGGAATTAAGCGAATCAGTAAAAGAAAGGGGTCATAGTCCTCGATTTTGCTGAAACGTTTAAATCGCTTCCTCATTCTTTTGAAATAGCAAACTGTAAAATTTTTGAAAACAAATTTATTTATTTTGTAAAAATAACAATTCGCATTCTCAACTGTACAAGTTCGGAGTTAAGCGAAACAGTAAAAGAAAGGGGTCATAATCCTCGATTTTGCTGAATCGTTTAAGTCGCTTTCTCATTCTTTTGAAAACGCAAACTGCTAAAATTTTATAAAACAATTTTCATTTTAAAACGATTTTCCAATCACGTGATTAAAAAAGCAAATCAGTAACAATTTCGATAAGGAAATCGTACTTCTCAAAATACCGTAAAAACGGTCACAAATCAGTATTGCGGAATAACCGCTTGAAAATCCACTTTTAAAATTTGGCGGTTACTGAAGCCAAAGCGACGGTAGTTTTTAAACGTCAAAATCTCATCAAAATAATTTACATCAAAATGTAATATCAGTGAATTTTCATTCATCAAAATGCCACAAACACCATGCTTCAAAATATAGCATTGGTGTAAAAATCCCGTTATAAAAATAACGGCAACAAAATACGTTTCATAACCAAGCATCGGTTCAACGTAAAAATAAATGCAGTAACGCGCAATTCAAATTTTTGCACATACTACAAAATGAACAAAGAAATCATTCGAAGGTATCTTCAATGAAGAAAATTCAAAACAGCAAAATCTAATCAATAGATGATTAGTACCAAAGAAAGCCAGCGGAAATTTCAACAAAAATCACATATCTGCAATTTCTTCGAATCCTCAATTTGGATTCGAAATTCTCAAAGAAACAAATAATTACAGCTATGTAAACAACAATTGGAATTCATATCAATTTCGTATTTTGATTCTTAAATCAAAAAGATTATCAGTTGTACTCAGCGAAGACAGTTTCACTGTTTCCGCTGCGCACTCTGATAAATAGAACACAAATCAATCAAATCATCAGAACACAATTTCATCCAAACAACAAAACACAATTCCACTTTTATTTTTAAATAACGATATTTAAAAATTTCATCAAAATTTCAAAACTTTAGTTCTGACTCAAATCACAAATAAAACGTCGACTAATAGTTGTAACATATGTTCCATCCAAGTTATGTTTTATATTATGTCCATAAACCCCAAGCTCTGATACCAACTGTGACGCCCCACCTCTATGCTCATAATAACAAAGAGTATTAAAAGAAATACTGTCTATTATTACGAAGAATAAGGCTGGATAGGAGCGACCATCCGTAGTTGGCCTTACACTAATATTGGTTATCTCGATAGGAGTGGTATATACTTTTTATTTTTCATCTATTATTTATTTACTCCCATCGACACACCCAATTATCAGTATAAAACAAACTACGATAGTTCATAGTAGTTTAGGACATTAGATATAACAATAACACAGATAATATAAATGCGGAACACAGATTAACAAAAATCTCATATATATATAACCGATGTCAGTTACAATATAGTTGACACGATACATATGATACAACTACAACTGTCGACTCTAGAAGTTATATATACAAGTACATTATCAACTAATATACATGAATACATATCGTTCTATACAATGACACGACTACTACAAAAGGACAATGACAACTTCAGAAGATGTGAAAAGTCTTCAAATCCCGAACAGCAACTCAAAGAAAGAAATCTACAACCTGAAATAACTCGGGTCTGACCCGAGTATTACATTCAAACGAAAATAATACCCAGGTCAGTCTAATTCAAACCAGTTTATTAGTGCATATAGGCAGTAATAATTTAAATAGACGACAGTCACAATAATTCCCGTCTATCCGATTCTTTAAACAAAGAAACCGGATAACGGTCAATATAACACTTAACAGTGTTTAACAAAAATCAGCAGATTTAAATCATCAACAGAGATAAATAAACAATTTATCAAATCGACTAAATCAATTTAAAGCCATTTAAAGTGTCACTTTAAAACCATCAAAACTCGATTGGCTGCCGTACACGCACGCGTGTACGGCCTCGCCAATACAGCATAAAAGCATGGTACAGTGAACTACATAACACATCAGCCCTAAAAATAGTACTACAGGTCAGGAAGTAAGTGGGCAAGTCAGATATGCATAAATGAACCAACCACAACATATAGTGTAGCAGGTCAAACAGCAAGCAACAATGACTACCAAGGTCAATGAAAAAGCAGCCTGAAGTGCACATCTAAACTAAATGCAACTCAAGTGAAGATACCACTACACAAAAGTTCAGGTGAATCAAGTACAGGTCAGACCAATATATATAAATTTCAAGTAGACCAGAGGACTGCAGCAGTGAACTACAAAAGTGCTTCATAGTACCCCAACCTTATCGGACCAGAATGCTCAAATACAATATGAACTAATGAACACTACAGGGCAGTAGTGAACCCAGACAAAAGACTCAAGTTCAAAGACTCAAGTGAAGTTACAGGGAACAACTGAAATATAAACCAACTCAAGTTAGTCCAACATGTAAATAAAACTGTCCCCGGAACTGGCCACAAGAATGAATGTAGTTCAAGTGACAGTGCACCCGAAAATGGTATCAAGTGCAAATGCAACAGGTCAAGGAAACAGTAGCACAGAGACTACAAACAGAAACAACTACACTATTGATTCAACAAGACCACTGACTAAAGTTCAAGTGATTCCAGTCCATATGAACCAGTAATCAGACGAATAACTGCCCAAAATCAAGTAATCAAATCCTCAGAAGGCAACTACAGGTTGTATTACGGGGACGTACAACTCACAAATGCTTATACATAGTGAACACATGAACTATATCGGACATGTCAAGCTTTGGATGGTATACAAGTGATGCAGCATAATAAACAGTTGTGTAAAAGAATGCATACTTGTATAGACATATTTACAAGAAATCAAATGGAACGAACAAGCGAACATCAGCTACAAGTATGCTTCAGGTCGCGAATGACCAGAGGGATTTAAACATATCACAGTAATGGTCAGAGAAAAGTCGAGATGATCCGAAAGTAAATCCCAATTCAACGAGCAAGCAACAGAAGAAAAATCAAATTGCCAAAATATTCATAACAACAGCCGAAGTCATGGAAGCATATCGAAGTAAACAAGAAATTCTCGATTCTAAAACTGACAGAAAACAATGTACGAACAAGTCGTAAATCATCAACATCCAAATGAAATCGAACAGCAACCAACAAGATTTACACATAACTAGATTAAATTAGATGTGAATGAGAGTTACTCACTCACCTTGTTCGAAGAGATTGCCGCGAGCGACTTGGCGGAGTTGACGTCGTGGCATCTCGGAGGCGAACGAACGAAATCGCCAGGAGCCCAAATCCTTTTGGGAGACGAATGAAGCAAATTGAGCATGCCCTAATTTTCAGAACGAAGAAATAATCGAAGTCGAACAAAGCCACAATTCATCAGAAGATCGAGGTTGAACAAAGTCGCAGATTATCAGAGGATCGAAGTCGAGCAATTCCCAGAGAAGCCGAAGCCCTAAATTTTCAGATCGGAGGAAGAAAGAAACTCGTAGCCGCCATTTTTATTTCTTTTCGCTCGTATGATTTTAGGGTTATGCCAATTGAAATGGGGAACGGGTTTCTCCTTGACAAAATAGAACGGCAACAATAAAATATAAACATGGGCTAGATTCAAAAGCCCAACTCAATCATTTGAAAATTGTTTAAAGAATATCAATTTGATTCAAATTCCCAACAACGTTTTACAATTCTTATTAAAGAATTTTAACCCAAATAAATCTCAATTGCAATCAAACAATTTTCACATTTCAAATCCGATTCGAATTCCAATAACAATTATCAACTGAATTAAATCGTCATTTTGACGATAATTGAAATTACAAAAATCCCGGTTGTTACACAGATCTCAAAAGAAAAGAAAAAGCCAAGCGGCAAAATCAGAAACTCATCAAATTTCATACCGAAATTTAAATACATACCTTTTGTCGAGCAAATTCAAATTTATCTTTGAAAATCAAATCCAATTTCCATTATACACCTGTATATCCTACTAGCCATAATATCTAGTTACAATATTCAAATCATTTTGCAAATTCCATTACACAATTTTTAATGTATGCTTCTTATACATTTTTACTTCACTATTGAAGTTACATATCTATTTTCATTCAATTTTACATTTCCAATTTCATTTGAATTTACTTTACTATTTCAATTAAATTTGAATTCATTTTATCTTCAGATTTTCATTCAGATTTTCATTTCGAATTTTACTTGAATTCGATTCATCTTCTAATTTCGAATATTGAGCTTTATTCACTTTTATCTCAATTCCCAGTTTTAAATCTTTTGTCGTTAGTCAAAAAATTTCCAAAAATTTCAAAAATTCTCTAACTCCAAGTGAAAACACTTAAAAAAATCATTTTTAAAATTGATATGGAAAGCATGTTCCCCCATGGATCACAATTACTCGGCGGTTTCGCTACTATCCTAGTAGAATCACTTATAACTGTAGATTTCACATCTCTTGAATTTCGCCATGGTTGTTGCCTTAGATCGTAGTTCACACGGCGGTTACACCACTATCCCAGTGGAATCGCTTGTAACCGTAGGCATCTCGCCCCTCGAATTTTGCTATGGTGTCTAGATCGCAGTTAACACGGCGGCTGCGCCACTATCTCAGTGGAATCGGTTGTAACAGTGGGTATCACACCCCTCGAATTACGCTAGCATACGTCGTGATCAATCAATATGATCCCATCACGATCAAATGAACACTCATATCGAGTACCAATACCTTCACAATTTTTTCCTCAATGGAAGGTACTTTTTCATATCCTTAGTTTGGAAAACATATGTCATATATGTATAGTACTTCATTTCCAATTGATTCCATTCAATTTTAATTGGCATTTCATATTCACATTCACCAACTTAGAATATTTTCAATATCAAATTTACTTAAGAATTTCACACTTATTTCTTAAGTTCAATACAAGTATTTTCCATACTTTTTATATTAATCTTCAATTACCACTTATATTTAAACTGGATTACCAATTCCATATAAATCCAATCAATCTTTCATTTATAATTATTGAATTCAATTCGTTTCAAACCTTATTCATTTGATCAATCTTCAATTAGCTTCACTTACTAATTTTAGTTTAATACATCACTTCGTTTTCCACAAATCAAATTCAATTCCAATTCTATTTACTTACAAATTCAAAATGAATTTTAACATTCAATTTCATTTTCTTGCACTTGCAGTTGCAAATTTATTTATTCATTCACAAATTCATTCATTTTCAATTTGAATCTCATTCCAATTAGATTTCAAATATTTTATAAGTCTTCAAACTTATTTACATTCCATTGATGAATTTTATTTTAAATATCCTTTCTGGAATTCTATTCCAAATTATAAATCACATTTACAATTTACACTTACAATTTTCATTCGTATATGAATTTTATTTCATCATCTTTCAATTCATATTAATAAATTTCATTTGTTAATGAATTTATCTCCAAATCTTTGGTTATTATTTTAATTTCTTATTCAATTCCATATAACAATGATAATATTTCAATATTATCTCTTCCTAACAACCAAGCATCCATATACTATGATAATTCATAGAAAATCATTTCTTTTCTATACAAAAATAGTTTTAGGCAAAATTATTTCATTTACCCCACTTTAAAACAATACTGTGTCGGTTTATCTTGTTTAAGAGTTTAGAAATCCCTATCGATTACAGTTGGCCACCCTGCACCGACCAGAATCTATAAACAATCAACCGATAAGTCAACACAATACAAAACAATTTCATATTCGCTAACAAATACGCGCTCATATCTATTATTACACTCACACTCATTCTAGAGTACTACTGACTCTATCTCTAATGAGTAATACCCAACAGAGCAGGGTTGTCGCTTAACCGGATGCTCTGATACCACTTGTAAAGACTCGCAAATCCGTCTTCCGAAAACTCGACACCGATACGTCCACTGTACCAAATTGTCGAATAATCGAATGGCGGAAACGCGAAAATTTAGGGTTAAAAGAAGAGGTAGAAGAAGACAGAAGAGAAGAAAGAACAGAAAACAGAAACAGAAAAACAGAATCTCACATTCGCAGCGGAATAATATACAATAGATAAATCAATAATCTTTAACACAAAAGACTATATCAGTTTATACATACATCAATCATCAGAGTTTACAACAATACATATCACTGGACAGTTATATAAACTTGTCCACATACAGAATACACAGCGGAAATAATAAACAAGTATGATAGTACGCTACGCCGTCCAGCTCATCTCCAAAGCTCCAGAATATCCAGAGTATCCTGATAACATAACTCTAGGCTGCCCGTGTGGAAAATTATGGGCACCCAGAGTTCAGAAAGGAACAATAAACTACGAGTCAGTCATGGTGACTGGTGTGAGATCGTAAAACAGTTATTTTCGTAAAGAAAATAAAACAATTCGCAATGCTTTTGGAAAATGAAACTACCATAAGGCCTCCCACCACACACACAATGCAAACGCAGAATTGGAGGAGATTTCCCCTTATGATAGTCAAAAATGCTTACTACGCAAAATCAATTGATATTATTACTAATGTCTAGTGTGGAAAACATTTCGAAAGTATAATATAAATCTTAGCCAACATACAACCATTGTTGTATGCCTACTATAGCTACTACGTTCAATAGCAGGTTACCGCCACATTCCATAGCAGGTAATACAATTAAAAACCATACAGGATTCGTATTGTTTCTTTGGATTTCCAACAAATGGTCACAGGCAAAGGAACTTACTTATACCGAAATAGAAACGCCTCTGGAAAGACACCCCGGATCCTAACCGGATCTCTGCAATCAAAAGGCCGACGCTACCTCACGCTGTACAGCTATAACTAGGTAACTAACACACTGACGCTACCTCACGCTGTACAGCTGTAACTAGGTAACTAACACAAAAGTATGCCATCCCCCAGTCGTAACCAACCTTTATCCAAGGATCCTCAATCACAAAGCAACAGCCACAAAATATAATCAACGTAGGTAAAATATCTAGGCTCCATACCATGATATCACCTTTTATCCAGAAGGAAATGGCATTCCCTAGGGGCGCTACCCCTACAAACCTTTGTCGCAACATTCCTGTTTCGACCATTACCGGGTTGTGAGGCTCGATGAAGTCTCGTCCACAAAGCAACGCTTTTCCACAAAGCCACGCTTTTTCACAAAGCAACGCTTTGACCAACAACTGATCAATAGCACTTCGTGTGCCACATTACCAAATTGGGAATGTATCACTAGTAACCATCAACTACATAACCTCTGAGCTCGTACGTCTCAGAGAAGGGTGTTAAGCTAAGAGAATAAATTCTCCGCCACCAACAGAAATGTATTTGATTGAAACCAGTTTTACATCTCAAAGTGAAACGTCAGACACACATCCATACAAGTTCGTTTCAGGATCGAACGGAACCGAAGGCACTTCCAAAGAAGTCGTTGCAATCCGAATATTCACTAATCACGTCCGGACTTCCCATCACAAAAAGAGTGATATAAATCTCTATACCGGAGCAACTCGGTGCAGAGACGTTCGACAGGTTGTCCTTTCATTTTCACAAATATCCGTTCTTCACATCGGTCTTCAAATGCAATCCATTCACGACGTATCACTATTCGGAATGGGTTATATGACACAAAGGTCCTCTCCCGGCTTAACCGAATAATGAGCGTTTGTTTTAAAAACAAATCAAGTGTCATTTCAAAGGCAAATATTGATAGTCTGTTATTTAACTATCAACAACATTCACAACAATCAATAAATTCAAATAATTTTTCCCAAATTATTTATTCCAAAATATCTTCAAAAGATATATACATTTTCCACACTTCACATTTGAAAATCAATTTCAAATCATATTTCACACTTCACATTTGAAAATCAATTTCAAATCATATTTCAGACTTCACATTTGAAAATCAATTTCAAATCATATTTCACACTTCATCACTTTGAAAATCCGATTTCAAATCATATTTTCCACATTTTAAAAATAAATCAATATTTATTTTTAAAACAAATTTCCCTTTCCTTTACAAATTCTATTCGGAATTTACATTCCCAAAAATCCACTTTTACACGATTTTCAAATCGTTTTTCAAATATTCATTTTCAACACCAAATCAACTTCCAAATTGATTTCTAAATTTTATTTCCAAATACCAAATCGAATTCCAAATTGATTTCTGAATTTACTTCAACACCGAATCATATTTCAAATTGATTCTAATTTTAATTCCAAATACCAAATCGTTTTTACAAATCGATTTCCAAATTTATTCTCAATACAAAATCCATTTTTCATTCAACATCAATAAGTTTTTATATCGATTTCACAAATTATTTATTTCAAATTCCCAATCAATTATCAATTTGATTTTCAAACAAATTTATCTCCTTTTAAATAAATTCTTTTATTCTCCCAAACTATCTAAAATTCAATTTTAATTTCAGAAATCCAATTTCATTCATTTCTGGTATCCAATGATACCAAAAATACATTCGGCTAAATTATAGCCTTCAACAAATTCAATCACAGATATAATCATACACAGATTATAAATAATCAATCAAACAACATATGAAATCAATTCAAATGTTTTGAGGAATCCTGTTGGATCCCTCCAACCTGTTTCCCTGCATCCACAGATGTTAGCACAATACCAATTCCACTTCGAGGTGGAATATCGCGGTATATGGGTTTTATAAAAATATCATCCGCTTACTAACGGCGCAATAGGGTCTCATCCTCTATATAATTGCGGGAAATCAATCAATCCAATATATACATATGCCAATATGTATATATTGCTATATATATATAGATATATCCTACTATATCTAATATCACATCCAAACAGTCAGTCAATCAATAACTGTAAAAAAAATTCCACTTTTCATTTTTGAGTGAGAAGATCTCACCTTTAATTTGCAATCCATTTTCCATTTCCGACTTGTTTCTCCATTTTAGACCTTGTATCATACATTATAAGGTTTTATTAATATTCAAAATAAATCGAACAATTAAATTCCATTTTAACAAATTAAATCAACTATTGATTTACTTTAACTTAATGATTTAATTTTAAATCAAAGGATTAAATTTTAAACAAATTTTCCTTTAATAAAACATTTCCTTTTGAAACTATATATGTAATTATAAAATGTAGATAAAAATTTGATTTTTATATAAACCCAAAAATTTCTATTCTTCCAAAATTTAATATAACTTTCTGTACTTCCATATAAAGTTAAACTTTGTGAATTTAAAAACTGGGCAGCAAATACATTTTTTCAAAATCAACATTTTTATAATCCACTTTTAACTTCTGTAATTAGAAATTCATTTGTATGTATAAATTGTATTTTACTGTAAACAACTTTAACATATATATATATATATATCTGTTTTACTATTTTATTTTATTTTATTTTAAAAAAAAAAACTTTTTAAACCTCACTGTTAATTCCTGATAAGTGAAATAAAAATCAAACTGCTAATTTAAAACAAAGTGTTCTGCAAGTTTAAGCCTAAGTGAGGTTAAATTTAAATGTAAAAAAAATATATTCAAATTACCTTAATTCAATTAGAAACAGAATCAACAGCTCTGCTCAAACTTCAATCGAGATTGCTGACGTCGACGCCCTGCCCCATCATCACGATACAGAACCCGAACCCATCACGAAACCCTAATTCAACCAAGCCGCTGTCACCTGATTTACCATTGACGTGCCCTTTAATATCCTCGATCGGAACCTCCCTCCAATTCGAGCCCCAAATTGACATCGACGCTACCTGACAGTCCCACGCGAACGCATAGAAATCGCCATCGATTTCATACTCAACTTGAAAACCCACGTGACCTTCGACTAGACGTCACGACTTCGCCCCAACTCCCACGTCTCCACGTCGACTCGCTCCGCGGCGCTCACGATTTGATTCAGTCGCGAGATTCGTCGCGATTTGCACGGTAGTAGGAATTGCGAGTATTCCTTTGGGCATCGAACTAAAAATGGACGAGAGGGGAGATGCTATTCGATTTTTGAAAAGGAGGATTTCGTTATCGTTTATTATTTTTTTTTTTTATATCGGTTTGAATTTGTTTCGACTGGAGATGGAGGAAGTGGAGAATAACTGGGAATAGAGAATTTAAGGTTCGGCCATTAAAGTTTAAATTTTTGAACGAGATATATTCTTTTGAACTGCTCGCGTGAGAGGGAAACAGAAGGGGACAAAGTACGTGATGTTTCTGGGAATAAGTCTGCTAAAGAAGACCTAAGGTGGCTGACGTTGACAAATTTTAAATTCAAATCGAATTCAGTTTAAACTTCAACGCGTTTTCTTAACGTACGCTCACATAACAGCTCCGATAAATACGAAATTTGAAATCCGGTAATAACAAACTATTACGGTCCCAATGGAACTGGTTTCGTCGAATTCCGAGACTGTGCCCCGGAACGCTATTTTTAAATATCGATTAAACTATAGAATTTCAAAACTGAACAAAACAGTTTCAATTTCAATTTTGAAAGTTCTATTACCTTCAGAATTATCAATATGAATTTTCTAAGCCTTCATATTATTTTTAATCAGCTCAAAACTAAAGATTCAAATTTTTACCCAGTTTCAAAAATTAAATTCAATAATTTAATCACTAAATTCATTCTAATATTTGAATTTCAATTTAAACAACAATTCGTATATTTAAACTCAATTAAATATTCACTTTTCTAATGTCAAAAATTCAGGGTCGTTACATCCTACTTCGACATAATATTGACCTGATGCATAATGAGAGAAATGTGTCTAATAATGTGTTTAATACAATTTTGAATATTACGGGGAAGACAAAATACGATTTGAAATTAATACATGATATACAATAAATATATAAGCATCATGAGCTTCATATGAAGCCTGATGACACAAAAAAACCTAAAGAATGTTATGAGTTTGATATAGTGGGATTTCTTCAAATCTTCGTAGATGTGTCAACTATAAAAACGGTAAACTGAGTGGGATGAAAAGCCATGATTATCATTAATGATGGAAAATTTGTTAACTGTCGCTTTCAAATAATTGCTGGCCGTAAATGTTTGGACGATTATAACGGAACTTAATTTGTTTAATAAAGAGCTTTGTTCGACTACGTTAAAAGTTGATCGTCTATGTAAACTTGAAGTAGAAATCCTTACACTGCTCTGCAAACTAGAGAAAATATTTCCTCGGGTTTTTTTAATGTAATGGAGCATTTACCTTTTCGTCTTCCATCTAAAGCATGCTTTCGAGATCCTGTGGAATATGGATGAATGTATCCATTTAGAGGATATTAGTATCGAATATGTTAAATATTAGTTTAATTACGTATATAAGTAAATTTTAATTTGAAATATTTTTTTAATGGGCACTTATATTGTCGAAAGAAAAAGTCATATAAAAAGCACGGTTTGAAGGTTCGATTTGCAAACCATATATCAAAGAAGAATCTTCGTTGTTTTTCTCTCATTATTTCAGTAACCATGTGAACTTATCATTTGAAAGTGTTCCACGTAATGATGAAGGGGTTGAACAAGCTTCTCAATCAATGTTATCTATTTATAAACAACATGGCCGACCTGCTAGAAAATGTGTGGGACTATGGTTAGACGATAGAGATCACCATATAGCACACACATATATTCTTCTTAATTGTGCTGAAGTTACATCATTTGTTAGGTAGTATTAATTAATAATTCTTGATATATTTATTTCAATAATACACGCGTAGATTATAATGCAATATACTATCTATATCTGCAGTGTTTACGAATCACAACATCCACGTGGCATTCTCAGTAAAGAATTCATTGGTTGATATTCGAACTACGTTTATGGTATGAGAAATTGTATGGTCGATGAAGAATTGAAACATCTTGCATTGGGACCAAAATGAAATGTCTAGACATATCCAATATTCTTCGTCAATGGTGATAAATTCAACGCCAAAGAATATGATGCTGAAAAATTAACTAACAATATTGGTATATTTGTTAAATGTAGTGACGCTCCAAATATTCATATAATGATTTTACGGTGTGCTAACGCAAGTTTTGCAATTAACATATTTCACATGACCTGCAGAGGAAGTTTTTTTATTTAGATGCAATTGGTTCGGCAATGTTCCAAATTCTGGAACCATCGCGCACATAGATCATAATCTTATTGAAATAAAGCATACCTCAATATGTTATAAGTACGATCCTTTTGTGCTAGCCAAACAAGCATTATAAGTTTATTATGCTATGTATCCATCTCTAAAAAGAGACAAAGATGATCGGTCAGCATTTTTTAAAACAAAAGCAAGATTATTTACATTTGATGGAAAAAATATTCTAGACGAACAAGCTTATCAGGCAGATATTGTGGAAAATAATGAAATAATAATAACCGACGATCATACTTGGGCTTCTAAATGATGAATAAAATGTTTTAGTAGAAACATTTGAGACTACAGAGGAAAAAATATAAAGTACGAGATGGAGTCTGAATTAGAGAACGATGAGGACTTATTAATAATATACATTTTGACAGAAGGTAATTTATATGATTATTAATGTTACATATTTCTCATAAAAAATGATATGTTTTCTCATAATTAAATGATATGTTCTGCCATAATAAAATGATATGTCTATGACAGGTATTATGTCGTTTTTTCGACGTCGGTGTTCTTCCTATTCATGTCCCCCTTCTTCTTTTCAAAGAGGGACCATCTCGGGAGGTGATTACAGTGGCCCATCGGAGCAGGCACGACGTCCCATAGTGACATTACAGCCTAAAACGAAAGGGTAAGCATTAAATTTCACCATCATAAATATATTTATTTTGTATATGATATATTATTCATGATTTATTAATGGTCTATATCATATTTAACAAAGAGGATTTGAGTTGGAGCCTTTAGATCTTGTTTTTAGTATTTCCAAGCAAGCTTACACAAGTAGGATGACCGCATGCTGGCCTAGGTGGGATAAAATCTCTGCCTACGTCATAGAGTGTATCGGGTAGGAGTTCCTCGTAAGTGTAAATTTGTATATCATTATTGTAATGACCTATAACGACCCAGAATTTTGAACAATTTAAAATGGAAATATTTAATTAATTTTAAATATATAAATGATGGTTTGACTTGAATTTCAAATTATCAGAATAAATTGGCGATTAAATTATAAAGTTTAATCTATTGTAAGTTGAATAAAAATTTGAATCTTCAATTTTAAGCTGAAGAAAAATATTTCAAAAGCTTTTAAAATTCATATTGATAATACTGAAGATAACGGAAGCTTCAGAATTGAGTTTGAAAATGATTTGTTCAGTTTTGAAATTATATCGTTTGAATCGATATTTAAAAATAGTCATTTTTCGCACAATATTGGAATTCGACGAAACCAGTTTCATTGGATCCGTAATATTGTTTATTTTCGGATTTCAATTTTCGTAGTGATTGGAGTTGTTGTGTGAGCGTGCGATCATAAAACACGCTGAAATTTATATCGAGACGATTTAAATTTGAATTGAATTTAATATAGGTATACTCACATACTAATCGCCATCAGCTGAAATTATATCAACATCAACCTACTTTTATCTCCCATCACAGTTTTCTTTCCTTTCATTTGTCAGTGAAGTTAATTGTCTGAGGCACGCAACTTTTCTTTTCATTTTCTTTAAGGGGTCGAGACTTTTCCATTTTCACTATCTTCAAATCAAAACGAAAAAAAATATATGTCTCAGCAAAGAAATAAAATGGTGGAACGAAAACGTAAATCCAAATCTACTTCGTTCTTAATTTCACGCGAGCCTCCTTTTCTCCTTCGTCTTCACTTCAGAATTTCCATCCCGATGTCTAGGAGAATGGGAAGTTCCTCGATCTAATTCGAACTCAGTTCGATTGAGGATGGGGATACACGCTCGCGTTCGCGCTTCGTTGGTTCGAGGCCGACAGTTCGACGCTTCTAGGGTTGCCTGGGGTTGAGGGTTTAGGCATGATAGTCGCATTCGTTTGGGGTAATGGCGATTTGCCTGGAGCTCGCAAGAGACTGTGGGTGTTGCCGATGGTTACGTTGTGGATGGCGACGGCGTGTTGGGTCGTGGGGCGCATCTTGGTTTAGGTATCAGTTATCTCATTTTAATTTTACTGAAGTACAATTTATTTAGGATTTATACCAATAATATTCCAATAAAATTGATTCTAGCTTAATTTACACATATATATAGGTTAGGAATTGTTTACAGTGAAGGAAATGATTAAAACTGAATGAAAAAAAATGTACTTTAAAATCAGAATTGTATTTTACAAGTAAATATAAGAGGTGGAAAGTTTCACAAACTTACTACTTTGGATAATTGACAGAAAAAAGTTTATAAGTATAAATGTATGAATATACATGCATATTTTATTTTAATTTTATATAAGTAAATAGAGGTCATTATAGATTTTGAAATACAGGGATTTAAATAAAAGATTAGATTTTTAAATCTATTTGGATATTATTTTTTAGTATATATGGAGTTTAAAATAAAATAAAAACAAATAATAATATAATAACATAAAAATGGATCTACACATTGATAAACAGTGAATGTATATATACAAAAAAGATTTTTGAAAATAGAAATTATTAGTAAAAAAGTTGGTTAGGTAAATTTATTAAAATGGTAATTGATTGTTTGATTTATTTCAAGTGTTAATAAAACCGTATAAATTGTTTATACAAGGTTAAAAATCAAGAAAAATCGAGTCAAGCTGGAATAAAATGGGATTGCAAATATTAAGCGAAGGTGAGATTTTCTCACTCGAATGAAAAGTTGAATTTACAGTTATTGATTTGATTGATTGACTGTTTGGATTTGTGATATTAGATATAGTAGGATATATCTATATATATAGCAATATATACATATTGGCATATGTATATATTGGATTGATTGATTTCCCGCATTGTATAGCGGATGAGACCCTATTGCGTCGTTAGTAAGCGGATGATTTTTATAAAACCCATATATCGCGATATTCCACCTCGAAGTGGAATTGGTATTGTGCTAACATCTATGGATGCAGGGAAACAGGTTGGAGGGATCCAACTGGATTCCTCACCAGTATTTATTTATTTACAGATAGTGTGATATATTCTGTTATCATATGTTGATATATGATGTTTGTTGTCGTGATTGACTAATTTGTGTGTTGCATCATCGGATTCATTTTTGAAATTTAAAAATGACGATGTTAATTTTAAAAGAGATTTTTAAAGTGATGTTTGAAAGTATACGTTTTATTAAATTTCTGAATTGATTTATAAACATTAAAATTTTAAAAGTTATAAAAGTTAAGATTTTTGTGAAATATAACCAAAGTGATATTTTTGAAATAAAAGTTGATTTATTTATAAAATGGTTTAAATTGAGATTTTTAAGGTATTTTAAACGGTTTATTTAAAAGATTTATAAAGTCGATATTTATAAATCAAAATATGGTAATTATAAAACGAATTTTTATAAGTGTTAAAATGAAGTATAAATGGATTTCATAAGTGAATGAAATTAATAGATTTATATTGTGAAGTATAAGATGAATGAAATTGTAGAATAAAAGATTTATAAGTAATTTACTTATAAATTAGATTTTTGCACTTAGATGGGATATGAATTGAATTTGCTAATAAAATGATTTTTATAAGTTGAAATTGTTATAAAGTATAAATGTGATTTATAAACGTTGTTTATAAATCCGAAATCACTTATTTTGATATGTGAATTATAGAAGTTAATAAAAGGAGATTTATTAAATCGAAGTTGTTATAAAAATAGAAATAGAATTTATAAACGTTGTTTTATAAATTCGAAAATCAATCAAATTTGATGAATTTAATATAGAAGGTTATTAAGGGAATTTTATTCACGATTTTGGATAGTGGATAATTCTTGAAATAAAATGTATAGAAAATATTGAAATTTGGTTAGTGAAGTATATTCACGATTTTGGACAGTAAATATATTGTTAAGTAAAATGGATATGTTTTGGGGAAGTGACATTAAAGATGAAGTTAATTGTTTTTGACGATGTTTTTAAAATGTGTTAACTATCAAAACCATAGATTTCAACATTTATTGTTGAAATAGACGTTTTCGAGAAATAAGGAAATGGTGGACTATAACACTGTTGTTATAGTAAATGATTTCCGAAAGGAAATGTTTTATATAGTATTGGGATTTACATATCTATCTTAATTCTGAACCCCTATATTAGTGATTTTGAGTCGTCGTAACGATGTTTTACGCAACATTCGTTTTGACTCAAATAGATGTTGTTATAGAAAATGATTTCCTTAAAGAATGAAATATATACTTAATTTTGATTTAAGTATATCGAATATTTTCAAATGTTGAAAATAAATAGATTTGTGAATTACTTATTTTTAAATAAGTATGGAAAATCTTTCCCCAAATGAAAATGAAACGTTTTGAAAATTTATCTTTGTAAAGATAAATTGAAATTGAATATTTGAAATCGATTTGAAAATCGTATATCAGTAGATATTTGGAAATATAAATTCACTATGGAATTTATAAAGGAAATGGAAATTGTTTAGAAAAATAAACGTTGATTTATTTTTGAAGTGTGGAAATTTTATATCTAGTAAAGATATTTTGGAAATTAAATAATTTGGAAAATTATTTGGAATCTAATGATGTGGCGCATCTTTATTGATAGTTAAATAACCGACTATCAATAATTACCTTGAATGGGTATTTGTTGTGAATTGCTTGAATTTGAATGCCACACTTATTTTTAAATAAGCGCTCACTATTCGGGTTAGCCGGGAAAGGACCATGGGGTCGTATAACCCATTCCGAATATGTGATACGTCGTTAGGGATTGCATTTGATGACCGGTGTTGAAGACCGGATATTTTTGAAAACGGAAGGATTATCGTCGAGTTACTCTACATCGGCTGATCTCCGATTTAGAGGTTTTATCACCCTTAGTGACGGGAAGTCTGGACGTGATTAGAAAATTATCCGGATTTGCAAGTGCTTCGTGAGAAGTGCCTTCGGTTATGTTCGATCCCGGAACAGACTTGTATGGTTGTGTGTTTGACGTTACAAATTGAGATATAAAGCTGATTTCTTTCAAATACATTTCTGTTGGTGGCAGAGAATTTATTCTCTTAGCTTAACACCCTTCTCTAAGACGTACGAGCTCAGAGGTTATGTAGTTGGAAATTTATCAGCAATATACTCCCAATTTGGTAACGTGGCATGCTGAGTGTTGCTGTGAAATGATCGTTGTTTGATCATTTGCGATATGATCATTTGTTTGATCATTTATCTTTGTGATCATTTCTTTGATCATTTGTTTGACCCGAAGCATGGCTTTGTGACAAAGCATAGCTTTCTGGATGAGACTTCGTCGGACCTCACACCCGTAAATGGTCAAAACAGGAAAGATGCGGCAAGGTTATTAGGGGGTAGCGCCCCTTTAGTGTATGTCATTCCTTCTGGATAGAGGTGGTATCATGGTATGGAGCCCTGATACTTAACCTATGTGGTTGCTGCATTATTATTCTTATGTGGTTGTTGGAAATCGAGGATCCTCGGATATAGATCGGTTACGATCGGGGGATGACATATTCATGTCAGTAGTTACCCAGTTAGGGGTAACCCGGCCTTGTGTTGGCAGAGATCTAACCGTAATGTTAGGTTATTTCTCGGGACGTCATTCCAGAGGCGTTTCCATGTGGCAATGGGAAGTTCCTTGGCCTGACCATTTGTTGGAAATCCAAAGAAACAATACGAGCCTTTACAATTTCAATTGTATAACCTGTCTCCTTCGGAGGCAGCTATAGCAGGCATAATATAATGGTACTTATGCTGGCTAAGATTTATATTCTACTTTCGAAATGTTTTCCACTATGCACTAATAATAATATAAAAAAGGATTTGATTTTTGCGTAGTAAACATCTTTGACTAACATAAGAAGAAATCTCCTCCAAGTCTGCGTTTTGCATTTTGTGTGTGGTGGGAGGTCTTATGGTAGTTTCATTTTCCAAAAGCATTTCGAATTGACTTTAAAAAAAATTATCCTGTTTTTATTTTAAAGATAAATAACTGTTTTACGATCTCACACCAGTCACCATGACTGACTCGGAGTTTATTGTTTCCCTTCTAAACTCTGGGTGCCCACCAATTTCCACACGGGCAGCCTAGAGTTATGTTATCAGGATATTCTGGAGCCTTGGAAGCAAGCTGGATGGCAAAGCGTACATCCGTATTTGTTTATTTATTCCGCTGTGTATTCTGTATGAGGACAAGTTTATATAACTGTCCATTATTGTATTGTGTTGTATATTAACTCTGATTGATGTATGCATAAAACTGATATAGTTCTTTGTTTTAAAAGACTAGTGATTATCTATTATATATTGTTCCGTTGCGATATGTGAGATTCTGATATTGTTTCTGTTTCTGATGTTGTTCTGTTGTTCTTCTTTCTTTTTCTTCTATCCTTTCTTCTACCTCTTCTTTTAAACCCTAAGAATTCGGTTTTCCGGCATTCGTTTGCTCGGCAGTTGATACAGTGGACGTCTCGATGTTGATATTCTGAAGTCGAAGAATCGGGTCCTTACATCGTGGTATTAGAGCATATGGTTAAGCGACAACCCTGCTCTGTTGGGTGTTACTCATTAGAGACAGAGTCAGCAGTACTCTAGAATGAGTTTGAGTGTAATAATAGATACGAGTGTGTATTTGTTAGTGAATACAAATTTGTTTTGTATTGTGTTGACTTATCGGTTGATTGTTTATAGATTCTGGTTGGTGCAGTCTAGCTAACTGTAATCGATAGGGGTTTCTAAACTCTTAAACAAGATAAACCGACACAGTATTGTTTTTGAATAGGGTGAATGAAATAATTTTGCCCAAAATTATTTTTGTATAGAAAGGAAATGTTTTTCTGTGAATTATTAGAGTATATGGATGCTTGTTTGTTAGGAAGTAATAATATTGAAATGTTATCATTATTATATGAAATTGAATAAAAAATTGAAATCGTAACTCCAAATTTAAGAAATAAATTCATATACAAATGAGATTTAAGAATGTAAATTATAAATGTGATTTGTAATTTGAAACAGAATTCCAGAGAAGTATTTGGAAATGTTTTGAAAAGAATTTGAAAATTTTGGAGATTTGGAAAGTTTAAATCCTTTTTGATTTGAAAATGAATTTCAAGGGTTTGAAAAGTATTTTGATGGAATGAAAAGCTCTAAACTCTTTTTGGTCGCTGGAAAATAATTCCGATGGTGATCGCGACAGCATCGGTGTTCATTTTCGGGTTTCCAAAAGAGGAATTGCTGCCAAATTGTTTTAAATGAAAGTTGTTTGGAAAATTTAGGTTTTGTTTTGGAAATTCAAAGGATAATTTGAATTATTTTCAAAAATGGTTTTGAAAAGGTTGAAAAGACTCTGGAATCCTATTTAAAATATTTATGGGGATAATAAATGAGTTGATAACTTATACAATTTGAATTTTGATAGAATAAATTTAACTTAAAGAATGGAGTTAAATTAAAGAAAGTATAAGTGAATAAATTTGAAAAAAATGAAAGTGAAATTGAAAGTTGAGATTCATTTTGAGGTTGTAAGCAATGAAATTGAAACTGAATACTGAAAATAAATTTGAATAAAGTGAACTAGGATTTGTGATAAATAAAGTGAGGAATTGAAATGAAGTAGAATTAAAATAAATTGAATTGGCATCAATTTGAATTAGTTATAAACTAGAATGGATATGAATTCGTTTGGTTTAATAAATAAAAAAAGAATGATAATGGATATAACTTCAATAGTGAACTAAAAATGTATAAGAAGTAAGTATCAAAATTTTGTAATAAAATGTGCAAAATGGTTTGAATATGTAACTAGATATTATGGCTAGTAGGATATACAGGTGTGTTAAAGGAATTGGGATTTGATTTCCAAGATAAATTTGAATTGCTCGACAAAAGGTAAGTATTTGAATTTCAATATGAGATTTGATGATTTTCTTGTCTAGCCGCTTGGCAATTTCTTTTCTTTTTGAAATTTGAGAGTCCGTAGGGACGTTTTGTAGTCGTGCCGTATTAGCCGCGCAAAGGAGACGTTGGCGAAATTTTTCAAAAATTTCGAGTGTTAGAAAATTTTGAGAAAATTTTGAAAGTTAAAAATTTGAATTTAAATTTAAAATTGAATTGTTAGTAAACAATGTTGTTTGAAACTTATAATTGAAGTTAGAAAGCTAGTTGAATTAATAACGAATCTTTAGTAGAAAGATTTGTTTTGAAGAAAATTGATAAAAACTATTGGATTGTGAAAAAGAGTAGACGAGTTAAGGACCATTTTTCCTAACTTGTAATTTCGGGACAAAATTTTTTTAAGGGGGGAAGATTGTAACGACCCAGAATTTTGAACAATTTAAAATGGAAATATTTAATTAATTTTAAATATTTAAATGATGGTTTGACTTGAATTTCAAATTATCAGAGTAAATTGGCGATTAAATTATAAAGTTTAATCTATTGTAAGTTGAATAAAAATTTGAATCTTCAACTTTAAGCTGAAAAAAAATATTTCAAAAGCTCTTAAAATTCATATTGATAATACTGAAGATAACGGAAGCTTCAGAATTGAGTTTGAAAACGATTTGTTCAGTTTTGAAATTATATCGTTTGAATCGATATTTAAAAATAGTCATTTTTCGCACAATATTGGAATTCGACGAAACCAGTTTCATTGGATCCGTAATATTGATTTATTTTCGGATTTCAATTTTCATAGTGATTGGAGTTGTTGTGTGAGCGTACGATCATAAAACACGCTGAAATTTATATCGAGACGATTTAAATTTGAATTGAATTTAATATAGGTATATTCACATACTAATCGCCATCAGCTGAAATTATATCAACATCAACCTACTTTTATCTCCCATCGCAGTTTTCTTTCCTTTCATTTGTCAGTGAAGTTAATTGTCTGAGGCACGCAACTTTTATTTTCATTTTCTTTAAGGGGTCGAGACTTTTCCCTTTTCACTATCTACAAATCAAAACGAAAAAAAATATATGTCTCAGCAAAGAAATAAAATGGTGGAACGAAAACGTAAATCCAAATCTACTTCGTTCTTAATTTCACGCGAGCCTCCCTTTCTCCTTCGTCTTCACTTCAAAATTTCCATGCCGATGTCTAGGAGAATGGGAAGTTCCTCGATCTAATTCGAACTCAGTTCGATTGAGGATGGGGATACACGCTCGCATTCGCGCTTCGTTGGTTCGAGGCCGACAGTTCGACGCTTCTAGGGTTGCCTGGGGTTGAGGGTTTAGGCATGATAGTCACGTTTGTTTGGGGTAATGGCGATTTGCCTGGAGCTCGCAAGCGACTGTGGGTGTTGCCGATGGTTACAGTGTGTATGGCGACGGCGTGTTGGGTCGTGGGGCGCATCTTGATTTAGGTATCAGTTATCTCATTTTAATTTTACTAAAGTACAATTTATTTAGGATTTATACTAGTAATATTCCAATAAAATTGATTCTAGCTTAATTTACACACACACACACACATATATATATATATATATATATGTTGGGAATTGTTTACAGTGAAGGAAATGATTAAAACTGAATGAAAAAAAATGTACTTTAAAATCAGAATTGTATTTTACAAGTAAATATGAGAGGTGGAAAGTTTCACAAACATACTGCTTTGGATAATTGACAGAAAAGAGTATATAAGTATAAATGTATGAATATACATGCATATTTTATTTTAATTTTATATAAGTAAATAGAGGTCATTATAGATTTGGAAATACAGGGATTTAAATAAAAGATTAGATTTTTAAATCTATTTGGATTTTTTTAGTATACATGGAGTTTAAAATAAAATAAAAACAAATAATAATAAAATAACATAAAAATGGATCTACACATTGATAAACAGTGAATGTATATATACAGAAAAGATTTTAGAAAATAGAAATTATTAGTAAAAAAGTTGGTTAGGTAAATTTATTAAAATGGTAATTGATTGTTTGATTTATTTCAAGTGTTAATAAACCGTATAAATTGTTTATACAAGGTTAAAAATCAAGAAAAATCGAGTCAAGCTGGAATAAAATGGGATTGCAAATATTAAGCGAAGGTGAGATTTTCTCACTCGAATGAAAAGTTGAATTTACAGTTATTGATTTGATTGATTGACTGTTCTGATTTGTGATATTAGATATAGTAGGATATATCTATATATATAGCAATATATACATATTGGCATATGTATATATTGGATTGATTATTTCCCGCATTGTATAGCGGATGAGACCCTATTGCGCCGTTAGTAAGCGGATGATTTTTATAAAACCCATATACCGCGATATTCCTCCTCGAAGTGGAATTGGTATTGTGCTAACATCTATGGATGCAGGGAAACAGGTTGGAAGGATCCAACTGGATTCCTCACTAGTATTTATTTATTTACAGATAGTGTGATATATTTTGTTATCATATGTTGATATATGATGTTTGTTGTCGTGATTGACTAATTTGTGTGTTGCATCATCGGATTCATTTTTGAAATTTAAAAATGACGATGTTGATTTTAAAAGAGATTTTTAAAGTGATGTTTGAAAGTATACGTTTTATTAAATTTCTGAATTGATTTATAAACGTTAAAATTTTAAAAGTTATAAAAGTTAAGATTTTTGTGAAATATAACCAAAGTGATATTTTTGAAATAATAGTTGATTTATTTATAAAATGGTTTAAATTGAGATTTTAAGGTATTTTAAACGGTTTATTTAAAAGATTTATAAAGTCGATATTTATAAATCAAAATATGGTAATTATAAAACGAATTTTTATAAGTGTTAAAATGAGGTATAAATGGATTTCATAAGTGAATGAAATTAATAGATTTATATTGTGAAGTATAAGATGAATGAAATTGTAGAATAAAAGATTTATAAGTAATTTACTTATAAATTAGATTTTTGCACTTAGATGGGATATGAATTGAATTTGCTAATAAAATGATTTTTATAAGTTGAAATTGTTATAAAGTATAAATGTGATTTATAAACGTTGTTTATAAATCCGAAATCACTTATTTTGATATGTGAATTATAGAAGTTAATAAAAGGAGATATATTAAATCGAAGTTGTTATAAAAATAGAAATAGAATTTATAAACGTTGTTTTATAAATTCGAAAATCAATCAAATTTGATGAATTTAATATAGAAGGTTATTAAGGGAATTTTATTCACGATTTTGGATAGTGGATAATTCTTGAAATAAAATGTGTAGAAAATATTGAAATTTGGTTAGTGAAGTATATTCACGATTTTGGACAGTAAATATATTGTTAAGTAAAATGGATATGTTTTGGGGAAGTGACATTAAAGATGAAGTTAATTGTTTTTGACGATGTTTTTAAAATGTGTTAACTATCGAAACCATAGATTTCAACATTTATTGTTGAAATAGACGTTTTCGAGAAATAAGGAAATGGTGGACTATAACACTGTTGTTATAGTAAATGATTTCCGAAAGGAAATGTTTTATATAGTATTGGGATTTACATATCTATCTTAATTCTGAATCCCTATATTAGTGATTTTGAGTCGTCGTAACGATGTTTTACGCAACATTCGTTTTGACTCAAATAGATGTTGTTATAGAAAATGATTTCCTTAAAGAATGAAATATATACTTAATTTTGATTTAAGTATATCGAATATTTTCAAATGTTGAAAATAAATAGATTTGTGAATTACTTATTTTTAAATAAGTATGGAAATGTTTTCCCCGAATGAAAATGAAACGTTTTGAAAATTTATCTTTGTAAAGATAAATTGAAATTGAATATTTGAAATCGATTTGAAAATCGTATATCAATAGATATTTGGAAATATAAATTCACTATGGAATTTATAAAGGAAATGGAAATTGTTTAGAAAAATAAACGTTGATTTATTTTCGAAGTGTGGAAATTTTATATCTAGTAAAGATATTTTGGAAAATAAATAATTTGGAAAATTATTTGGAATCTGATGATGTGGCACATCTTTATTGATAGTTAAATAACCGACTATCAATAATTACCTTGAATGGGTATTTGTTGTGAATTGCTTGAATTTGAATGCCACACTTATTTTTAAATAAGCGCTCACTATTCGGGTTAGCCGGGAAAGGACCATGGGGTCGTATAACCCATTCCGAATATGTGATACGTCGTTATGGATTGCATTTGATGACCGGTGTTGAAGACCGGATATTTTTGAAAATGGAAGGATTACCGTCGAGTTACTCTACATCGGTTGATCTCCGATTTATAGGTTTTATCACCCTTAGTGATGGGAAGTCCGGACGTGATTAGAAAATTATCCGGATTTGCAAGGGCTTCGTGAGAAGTGCCTTCGGTTCTGTTCGATCCCGGAACAGACTTGTATGGTTGTGTGTCTGACGTTACAAATTGAGATATAAAGCTGATTTCTTTCAAATACATTTCTGTTGGTGGCGGAGAATTTATTCTCTTAGCTTAACACCCTTCTCTAAGACGTACGAGCTTAGAGGTTATGTAGTTGAAATTTATCAGCAATATACTCCCAATTTGGTAACGTGGCATGCTGAGTGTTGCTGTGAAATGATCGTTGTTTGATCATTTGCGATATGATCATTTGTTTGATCATTTATCTTTGTGATCATTTCTTTGATCATTTGTTTGACCCGAAGCATGGCTTTGTGACAAAGCGTAGCTTTGTGGACGAGACTTCGTCGGACCTCACACCCCGGAAATGGTCAAAACAGGAAAGATGCGGCAAGGTTATTAGGGGGTAGCGCCCCTTTAGTGTATGTCATTCCTTCTGGATAGAGGTGGTATCATGGTATGGAGCCCAGATACTTAACCTATGTGGTTGCTGCATTATTATTCTTATGTGGTTGTTGGAAATCGAGGATCCTCGGATATAGATCGGTTACGATCGGGGGATGACATATTCGTGTTAGTAGTTACCTAGTTAGGGGTAACCCGGCCTTGTGTTGGCAGAGATCTAACCGTAATGTTAGGTTATTTCTCGGGACGTCATTCCAAAGGCGTTTCCATGTGGCAATGGGAAGTTCCTTGGCCGACCATTTGTTGGAAATCCAAAGAAACAATACGAGCCTTTACAATTTCAATTGTATAACCTGTCTCCTCAGGAGGCAGTTATAGCAGGCATAATATAATGGTACCTATGCTGGCTAAGATTTATATTATGCTTTCGAAATGTTTTCCACTATGCACTAATAATAATATAAAAAAGGATTTGATTTTTGCGTAGTAAGCATCTTTGACTAACATAAGAAGAAATCTCCTCCAAGTCTGCGTTTTGCATTGTGTGTGTGGTGGGAGGTCTTATGGTAGTTTCATTTTCCAAAAGCATTTCGAATTGACTTTAAAAAAAATTATCCTGTTTTTATTTTAAACATAAATAACTGTTTTACGATCTCACACCAGTCACCATGACTGACTCGGAGTTTATTGTTTCCCTTCTAAACTCTGGGTGCCCACCAATTTCCACACGGGCAGCCTAGAGTTATGTTATCAGGATATTCTGGAGCCTTGGAAGCAAGCTGGATGGCGAAACGTACATCCGTATTTGTTTATTTATTCCGCTGTGTATTCTGTATGAGGAAAAGTTTATATAACTGTCCATTGTTGTATTGTGTTGTATATTAACTCTGATTGATGTATGTATAAAACTGATATAGTTCTTTGTTTTAAAAGACTAGTGATTATCTATTATATATTGTTCCGTTGCGATATGTGAGATTCTGATATTGTTTCTGTTTCTGATGTTGTTCTAGTGTTCTTCTTTCTTTTTCTTCTATCCTTTCTTCTACCTCTTCTTTTAAACCCTAAGAATTCGGTTTTCCAGCATTCGTTTGCTCGGCAGTTGATACAGTGGACGTATCGATGTCGATATTCGGAAGTCGAAGAATCGGGTCCTTACATGACCCGAGAATTTTAACGATTTTTAAATAATGTAATTAACTAAATTTTTCTTAAAATTAAACAATAAAATTTTAGCAATGAAATTTTTTCTTAAAGTTAGATTGATGGAAATAAAATATTTTTGAAATCTGAATATTTTTTATGTAAGATAAATGTATATCGTTCTCTGAGTGAGACGTCATATTTCGTTTTGCCAAATTTGGGTTGCTCTAGCTCCGTTTATCTTATTTTCGGCAATTTAGCAGCAGATTTGGAATGAATATCGAGTTTTGATAGGATGATTGTATCTCTAATATCTATGTGCCATTATGTTCGTCTCGTCGTATTGAGCTCCGTAGTATATTAATTTTTGCATTTCGGCGTTCGGTACACGGTGAAATCTACAAAACGGTTAGCCGTATCGGTACCCGTTTTAAGCTTTTGGTTTCCCTATGGCCATTCAATTATCTACCGGTTGAAAGAAAACAGCCATTTGCTTTTAATTCTTCCAGAATTCACGTGCCTAAATCTCACTATTCCCTATATTCAATTTATAAATTTAGGTTCGTCCTTTCACTTTCATTTTTCTCTGCCTTTCTCTTTCATTTTGTCCTCTTTCTCTGTATCGTTTTGATCTTACCTTCATATAATAAAATAAAAATATTTCATGTTGCTTATATATTTCAGAATAAATATGCTTGTTCTCTTCATTTTGCTGGCGTCACTTTCCACCTGTTCATTAGAAAGAGAAATATATATAGTGAATATTAGGCTCAGATCCTTAATAAGTTTCAAAATACACAAAAACCCCAGTAAAAAAAGTATGTAAATTAGGTCCCTAAAATTAAGTTACTAAGTAATTGTATATAGTTATGCAATTATTCGCTGAATAATTGCAGACATTTATGCAATTATATCCAAAAGTTGCATAAATTTATGCAATTTTTTCGGTGAATAATTGGGGAAATTTCCACAATTTTTTTGGTGAATAATTGCGGAATTGTCCGCAAATTTTTTAAAAAATTGCGTAAATTTCCCCAATTTTTTGGTGAATAGTTGCGGAATTTTCCACAAATTTTTGAAAAAATTGCAGAATTTTCCGTAATTTTTCAGTGAATAATTATGGAAATGTCCGCAATTTTTTTATATAATTGCATAAATGTCTGCAATTATTCACTGAATAATTGCATAACTGTATGCCATTATTCAGTAACTTAATTCTAAGGACCTAATTTACAAACTTTTTTTATTGGGGTTTTTTTGTATTTTGAAACTTATTAGGGACCTGTGCCAAACTGTCTCATATATATATATATATATATATATATATATCTCTTCTCCCTTTTGCTTTGAACCGAACGCCTCTATTCGTTCCCTTCCACCACCTGCTAAACCCTCCACGTCACCCTTAGCCACCCTGATCCATTCACTTTCCACTCTAGCCTTGCCACCTTCCACTTTCGCCGACTTCAGTACACCCTTCAACCTCCACTCGTGCAGCTTGCCCACCACGTCATCTCCTCCTCCGCCTCCCTTCTTCCCTCTCCAAACTCGCAACAGCCACCGAAGCTACCACCAGCCGATCGCCTTCTTCCCTCTCCATCAACTCCTTGAAACTCTCCCTTTATCCGCCTTGAACCTCCCCACACCGTGACAGCCACCTACACCCATAGCTCCATGCAAAATCCTTCCTGAGCCTCCACGGCCACAACCCAACAGCCTGCCGCTTGTCCTTCTCTTAACAGCACGCTAGAGCCAACCTTCACATGAGCAGCCTCATCACGCAACTACCAAACAAACCACAGCCCCTCCAAGTAGCTGCAGTCACCCCTAACACCATCTCCCTCACCCAGTAGCAGGTCGGCAGCCAACCAAACTCAAGAGCCACCACTACACCATTGTCAGCCATGCCTTCCACTATGCCATTCACCTTGCTGCCTAGCCGAGCTCCACAAACCCTCTCCTTACTTCATGAGCTTTCTTTGCTTCTCTGTTGAAAAAGAAAAATATATATTTGTATAAGCTTATATATGTTGCATATGTTTATATATATTTGTTTTTCTCAATCCAAGCTAAAATATAAGTTTACTTATATATTTGTTTTTTTCCTTGAATTCTCGACATCTAGTTCGTCGCTGTCCAGAATTTGTCACAGCAGCTTTTGTTTTCCTCCGTGTGTGTGTGTATGTTCGTACCCGTGTAAGCGTCGTGTTCATTTCGGTTGTTCTCTAGCCTCGAAAGGTGAGCGATCACTTATGATTGACATTCTTATGTTTAGTAAATTAATTCAGATGAAATGACGATTGAAATATGTTGTTGAATTTGAATTTGTTAGTAATTTAATCATTAAATATGATATGCTATTATTTTAAAATTGTTTACCTATGATAATTGACATATGACACCACAACAAGTTGTATATATATATATTATATTGTCAGTTATGATCCATGCTTGTAATTGACATGTTATGGTATTTTAATTTATTATCCTATTGTCCTAAGTCGGCAAGTTCCCGGCTAGATAGGAAATCACTATGGGTTGAAATGATACATACCCGAATGATGTTATAGATTAAGGAAAATCATTATGGGTTGAAATGATAAACCCAAGCGATTTTATTGATTTTGAAATTTTGGGATTGCAGGTTAAAATGATATATACCTGTAAATATTAAATTATTGTGGATTGAAATGATAAATATCTATATCACTTGAAATGATAAATATTTTTGAAAATGATTTCCAAGGTTTTGAAAGGAAATATATGGATTTTAATAAATATTGATTTTTAAAATATAATATATAAATTTCATTTTTATATATGTGTAAAATTTAGATTTTTAAAAATTATATATTTGGAAATTTTTAATTTATAAGTTAGTTTTGAAAATATAAATTTTAAGATTTTACTTATAATTTTATTATTTTTAAATATATAAAATAAGATTTAATATAAAATAAATTTAATAATAAAATTTTATTTAATAAAATTTTATTTAATTAGTATATATATAATATGTTTAAGTATTTATTTAAAATTATATTTTAAAAATAGATTTTGTAATAAATTTAATAAATTAAGGTTGGGAAGATAAATTGAAATTGATTTAAAATTTTATTTGTTTAAGAATTATATTTGAATAAAATTGATTTAAAACTTATTGATTTTGAGATTTTAAAGATATGATTTTTATAACTTGATAACTTGATTTTGGATTAAAGGCGATTAAATGATTATTTTCAAATTTAAATAAAATTGAATATGGATATTTAGTTTTGATTCAAATTTGTAATTTAAGATTTTATTTAAATGTTATTAAAAATGATTAAATGAATATTTTCAAATTTAAATAAAAATTAAAGTTGAATTTTGAAATATAAATGAAACATACCAAATGAAGTTATTGTAAATTGTTTGAATATTTAAACTTTGAAACTTATTGAATTAGACGTGGTTTAAATTTGTAGTTCAAACCTGGATTTGAAGTCGATATAAATTAAAATGGTTTTAACGAGAATTTGAATTGAACCTTTAACTCATTTTGTTGAAATTGTTGAACTGAGATTGATTTAAATTGAATTGTGGAATTAAAGTTGATTTGAATTGATTTGTGAAATTGGAAGAAACAATTCTAATTTGAAACTATTTTTAGTATATAACTATTTTAATATATAAACTATTTTAATCTGTAACTATTTTAAATATAAACTATTTATTTGTTTATAATTATTCCAATATATAAACTACTTTTAATATTTAAACTATTTAAGTTGGAACTGTTATGATTTAGATTTAATGGATTTAAATGCGAATACTTTGATATTATGGTTTAATCTATTTTGTGGTTATAATTTTTGAGATGAATATGATTTCAAAAGTGATATGATTTCGAAAGTGAATATGATTTTGAAGCTATATGATTTTTAAGTTATATGACATTTTGAAATGAATTAGGAACTGTTTGAAAAGAAAATGACCACGATGTGAAATAAGCCTTTGGTTGTTAAAGTGACCGGGATTAGATATTGTCATACTCTCTACCAATACCGAAAACCACTTTAACAACTATGTACGTGGCAGAGATTCCAGAACGAAGTAGGATGGTTGGTGAACATCTATATGAGGTATGAATGCAACCTTGACTCCCTCGAGTCAGCTTGATGTGACTAAAACATGAGCCATGCCGGGTAAAGTGAGGTTGCACCTCCGATCGAGCAAGCTTCTTCGATATCATTGTATTACTTTGTGATTTGATTTGATGCACCTTTGATTTTGGGAGTGTGACTCGAGGTGGGCGGTAGGAGCTGCTATGCGTTACCACCAGTCCGGATCTGCAAAACGGTAGTATCCTACCCTGGGCATTGCCTCGCGTGCCTTGTCACGTGCCTTATCGAGCCCATTACGATTTTGGTTTGTGTCATACCTATGGAGTGCGCCCTGACAGCCCACGTAAGCATATTTTAAGTTACAAGTTGTTAAGAATCGGTTTAATTAACTAGTTAAAAAGAATTAAAATAATGTAATGTAACTTTCAATTGTATTTTTATTTTGCATTGTAAGAAAATTTATGCAACAACAAGAGCAGATGTTTCAGGGAATGGAACGAGACGACCAGTTGACTACTGATGAGGAGGACGCAATTTTTGAAGCCATCATAGAACCGACAACACGGAATATGCGGTAGGGCTTTAGCAACCAAGAGGTACTGAACAATATGTTTGGATTTTACTATTTATTAATCTCTCATCTATAGCGAACTTGAAATTGTTTAGATCATTCGTCGGAAATTGTTTAGGTTATAAATTCATTTTCTTATATAAAAGTTAACCGCACATCAAAATGTAGTTAGATAATGAGATGAATAAATTTATAAAAGAATAGCTAAATTTATTAAAAAATAATTAAGTTTTATAAAAACTTAACTTAAGTTGCTTAAAAGTTTATAAAACATAACTATGTTTTTAATAAAATTTAACTAAATTAACTAAGTTAACCTAGTTTAGTAAAAATTAAATAATTTCCTGAAAATTAACTAAAATTCATAAAACTTAAAAAAAATTATCATTGGTAGTCATCCCAAAGCCATCGACAAAGCCGTCGAACGCACTATTTGGTGACGGCTTTATTTTCGACGACTTTTTCCAACGGTTCTCATCGGCTTCCGAGGGCTGCCAATGGATTTCGCTGTCGGAAATTACGCCATTTGTTGTAGTGGTATAAAATGCAATTTAACAATGACTAACCATAATAACTATATCTAGAAAACCCTTTATTTTTTCATCTTTAGTAAATTCATTATTAGCAACGTGTTTTGCAATGTTATTGGATTTGGACTTAAGCTGCAACAAATCCATCAAATGAACTATGTACTAGCAATACTAATAGAAGTGACAACAATATTAGTGACACCCACCATTTTTTAATGTTAAAACAAATGTTTCCATTACAAATCTGGATTATGTTTTAACAATGGTTAGTTTCATCTCTATTTAATTTTTCACAATCGAACTTCTCAAAGTGGACTCCTTTTGCGGACAACTATGCGAAAACTAATCTAATAGGTTGGATACGGTAATTAATGGAAGTAGAAAAAAACATATGAAACTTTAAAATTAGATAAAGGATTAAAGAATACAAATATACAGACAAAGAGAAGAGTTCATATGAATCTGTAACTACGACGATAGCACCACGATCAAGAACTTACTATCTTATGCTTGACCATAACCATCCATGCCTAAAATGCGACGACTGACTTTATCTCAGTACAAAATTTTATTTTACCAATTTACTTTCAAGTCGTGCTACATAAAACAATAGTAAGGTAATCACATAAATAAAATCGTTCAACTTAATGAATCGTCATTCAATGCAAACTCTACCATATAATTTAGGTAAGAATCTTATTCTCCCTAAAAAAAATTTGTAAACGATAGCACATTATATCATGTGACAGTCTAAGATACCACGCTCAACGGTCAATAAATATTACATAGCATTAGCATATACCTCACCCATTCATTTAGCATAACATATAATCTATACAGTGTAGGTTAACGGTTACTTTCAATAAATAAAAACTACAGTCCACTCGCTTGTTCATCTAAAGACTAGAAAAGCTTGTTCCAAACAAGTTAACTTATAAAGATATAATAATACCTCTCATAGAGGTTCAAATCAGAGAGGCGCAGATGCTAGCTGCGTTCAGAGATTCGAACCAACTGTGTGTGAGAGATTATGGAACCGATCTACTGTTTGATGACGGCGGTTAGGTTTGTTTTTTGGGGGTGATGTAGTGGCGGGAAGACTATTTTCTAGAGGATTGTCAAAGGCAATTACATGCTTATTTTTATTCCCGCACGAATTTTATTTCCCATCTTCTTCTTGATTGCATAGCATTGAATACTGGTAATTTATGTAGTAAATAGCATTGGAAACTTTGGATTGTATAACATCTAAAGGGGATAGGCGGAAATGCTATGTATTGATGCTATCAAAAGTCCATATTTTTGTCCGGGGCATTCGTCAACCCAAAAGGGATTATTCCCATTCATGGAGACCATCTGGTGTACAGAATGCAATCTTCGACTTGCTTTCTTCTACAATTCTTAACCGATGGAATCCGGTTACCAAGTCTAGTTGGGAAAAGACTTTGGCCCCCACAAGTTGGTCGAACAAGTCATCTATCCTCGGTAGAGGATACCTATTATTTCTTGCTAACTTGTTCAGCTCCATATAATCGAAGCAAACTCTTAGCGAGCCGTCTGCCTTGGCGGTGAAAACAATAAGGGCTCCCCATTTCGAGGTACTCCGACGGATGAATCCTTTCTACAATAGCTCGGAGATCTGCTTGTATAACTCCCTTCTTTCTTTAGGGGCCATGTGTCTTAAGGGCAGAGCGACTGGCCTTAAAATCCTCCAAATTGATTCCAAACTAAATCTCTCTATGAGGTTGTAGACCCGAGAATTCCTCAAAGACATCAGGAAATTCACAAACTACAGGTACGGATGATAGCTCACTAAAAGGTAGCCTTAGTGAGTATATAAAGCTTGACCCACTGAGCCTGGGGTGTACAAAGAACTTCTAGGTTACGGTCTCTACAACTTTTTAATCGTACGACCCTTTTATCATTGTCTAGAATCAATCCATAGTATGCTAACTAATTCATACCCAAGATAAGTCCATACCCCTATAAAATTAGAACGTATGCATTACGTATGAAATCAACATCACGTATGTCCATAACTAGTTCTTTGCAAATTAAAGAGGGATATTTCGACCACCAATAGGGTTGGATACCACTATTCGGCTAGTGATAATATAAGTTTGATGGTTTAATAAGTTAACTACATTCCTAGCTATAAAGGAAGGTGATGCTCTAGAATCAAATAGAGTATGAATAGTAATCCCAACAATAAGAGTTTTACCTTCTAATGCTGCCTTCCCCTGATCCCTAGGTGGTCTGCTCGAAGTAGGGACAAGCTCGATGGCATAGACCTGTCCACTAGACCCTTCCTTTGCTATCTTAGGACATTGGTTCTTGAGGTGCCCTTCCTCATGGAAATTGTAGCACTTCCCTTCAAAAGCTTCTTTCATCATACTCACCCTAAAATCTTTTGCCTCATGACCCTATTTTTGGCATCTCTGCATACTTTACCATCCTTCTTTAATTTCCCTTTTGACTTCTTATTTGCACAAAAGCCTCCATTTTTGGACCCATCTTGCTTTTGAGTAAGCCTGGCCTTCTTCTCTGCCTCCTTTTCATCTATACATGCTAACTGCAACAAAGCCATCTCAACCAACATCTCATATGTAATGCCCGTGAGAACTTGGATCAACAACATTTCTCTTGGTGGGGAGTTTAGGCCCTTCACGAACTTCATGTCCTTTTTCATTGGCATATTTATCAAGCTCATCCCGAACTTAGCCAACTCCATAAAATTACTAGTGTACTCCCTTAAGGTAGAGTCTCCATACCTAAGGTGTATGAATATCTCCAGTTGTAAACTCACTCTTCTCTTGATATAAACCTTAAGTCAAATCTATCTTCAAATTCATCCCAAGTGAAAACTATATCGGTATTTTCTTCAGTTACTAAGTTCCGCCGATCTAAAGCTTCCCCTTTAAGGTGTCGAGCTGCTACCCTTCTCTTTAGCCGATCCTCCCATCCTAGTTCTTGGAATATTCTCTCACGGTCATTAATCCATGCTTTGGCTTCCATATATCCTTTAGTCCAAGAGTATGTTTTTCCTTCCATATTAGCAAAGTCCTTACATAGGGAAGTCAATACGGCGGGGGTGCTGCATCGGTAGGCGGGGCATCCGGTGCCACTGGTGCAGCTGGAGGGACTGGGTCTTGCTCAGCTTGCCTGAGGTATTGTTTAAACCATTCGGGCATCCCACAAATGGCGGGTCTTCCTCAGACAGGGATTCCAGTTCCAAAAGAAAATTAATTATCAGCCATATCAACTATCTATAGGTTGAATCTTTAGTGATGATTTCCTGAGATAGTATTATATGCTAAATGAAATAGAGTTTTCTAGTGTGTGCGTGTATGTTCAAAGAAATAGGGGCATAATTATATATATATATATATAAGACTTTTTTGAAAAATGTTTCAAAATTAAATAGTACGTCTCTCATACGTATGATATCCTCATTGATTAGGTAACCTAAGCTCTGATACCAAATGTAATAACCTACCCCAAAATAGGCCTAAATTCAGACCTAGAAAATGTCCATCAAAACTTAGACCAATTCCAAAGCTTGTTGTTGGTTGGTAAAAGCAATAGTAGTACAAAGCTATAACTATTCTTTTAGAACTCATAGTGGAAGAAACAAAGTATAATAGCAAATTGTACTCATTTATTTCAAAATAAATTCAATTGCCATAATACAGAACAAAACATAGTCCCCACAATAACTGTTACATCATTTGTACAAAGTATTCTATCATGGGTACAATAAAAAGCATCATAAATAAATAATATTAACTCCCACAAGCTTTGCACATGCCGTCTTCAAGCATCATCATCGTCATCACTCCTTCCTTATCCTGTGTTGTAATGAGGAGGGAGTTAGACCAACAAGTGTCCGGTGAATAAAAACATCGAGCCTTATTACTTCAGTACTTAGATATTATATGTACAAATAGGAATATGTCCACGTGCTCTAAAACCATTTAATCCTTCATATAAGGAAAGGGGGCGGGCCCTCAAACAACCACTTAACACCTTCCATTCTTGAAGCAGGTTTCCCAATCCCTAAACCCATAACCAACGTCATAAATGTCTAACAATGCGAGAGATAGAGCCGAAGCCACTTAATACATTCTCATGGAAAATGGACAGACTCTTATCATTTAAAACCTTAATTGAGGTAGGCCCCCATCATTTAATACCTATTTCCAAGGCAGACTCCACATAGGCTCCTATCCAACTGACATTTCACATAAATCTCTTCGGACACTTAATGCTTCTTACTGAAGCAGACCTTTCCGAGAATCCTTAACCATGCCTAAACCCAATCTCGACCAATTAGTACTTCGTTTGGGGAGAAATGCAGGCCCTCAAACAACCATTTAATACCTTCCAAAACTCTGAAGTAGGTCCTTCATCTTATGACTTGTACCCATGATGATGTCTTATATTAGCTCGACTATTCGTAGGTACTGATAGCCATATCAACTGGGTAGATTTACCCTTTAGAATTAAGACTAACCTCACGTCATCGTAATTACTTATCGTAAGTGATGTCGCACATCAACCCCATAGTCACACTACTGGTAGCCAAATTAACTGGACAGACTTCCGTGTGTCTTTTTGTTGATCTCGCACCGCTTATGACTTAGTCATATTGTACAACACTGTTAATATATTAGCATACACCTCACCATGCCCATTTATTAGGCTATATAAGAATTCCCTCTTACTTTGCGTTAAGAAATCAATTATCTAAATAAGGGGGATTTAATGGCAATTATTACATAATTAACTATGCAAGTATATGTTATTGTTGTATTTTATTTGTGGTAATTAATAGATAAATAAATACGCATCTATTATTTTCTATGCATGCGGAGATTTCGCCCTAACTAACGCTTAAAGGTCAATTCGTTTTTAATAACAATAATACATGTCCTTTTTCATATTATCAATAGTGTCAAATTACCAATATCCATAACAAGGGATTTCTATATCCTTAGCAATGGATTCAACATTTTATCCAAAAACTATAATAAATAGAGATGTAGATAGTAAAAATATCAACTCAATCTATCACAATAGACTAGGTAATAATCTCAAAAATAGAAATTAAAATTCTAGTTTACAGTCTCTATTCAACCCCTATTTACATAGAATTTGAACAACGAGAATTCTTTTTTATTTTCACATGGAATAAATCGTGTAACTTGTCCATATAGTTAAAAATTGATGTTTTTGATATGATTTTTATGTCAAAATTATTTTAAACTTTAATTAAACCTTTAAAGATGTTTATATTTGAAATTAAAAAGGTTGGATTTGATTTTAAATGGTTTTACAGCCTTCTTTGGATCATACTGTCATTTTGGTACTGTTAACTCATATTTTCGTGCCGACCTAAAACTCTGCGACTCAAGACTCTGCGACCTAAGAACTTAACTACTTAAGGAGCAGAACAATTTAACGACCTAGCAGGCTTCACGATCTAGTGCCTCCAGACTCCACGAGCTAAAAGAAAAGAAAGGCATGACCTATCTTAGGTTGCTAACGACTTACCACTTCAGATGAATCTAAGTGCAACTCCATCAGCCCAGCCTCCTAAGTTGCAAGATGACCACAACCTATCTTAGGTCGCTCGCGACCTACGACCTAACTTAGGTCGTACGCGACCTAAGACTTAGAGCAATATTTCTGTCTAGAATCACTCCTATAAATACCCCACTACCTTCAACATGGAAAGGACTTTTGGCCTATCATTTCTTTAAGCGTCATTACTCTGCCGAATTCTCAACTCATCCAACATTTGAAGAACTTCAATCACTCAAGACATTACAACAAGCTTTGAGAGAAATCCACCGCATTCAACACGAATTCGAGGAGATCTTCAACATCGAAGCTTGAGCTAATAGTCGAAAGTGTTTAGGAATTGAAATATATCGTATTTCACAAGTGTATTGTATCATTTTGTAACCAGATTCAGTAATAAAGAGATTCAAAGTGGACGTAGGCTCGACCTCAAGCCGAACCACTATAAACTGCTGTCTTTTACTACTTTTTCACTATTTTACTGCTTAATTCATGTTCCCGTCACACGGGTGGTGCTTTCACAACTCTATTACACACACCGGGTGTTAGCGTTCGATATTCAGCGTTAACATTTTGGTGCTTTCACTGAGAATTGAAATCAGGAAGATTGACACCATTGCTCCGCAAAGGTTTGTTGAAAGAATCTCTTTAAAAACTAGAAGTTTATCTGAGATCATGGCTCCTGGAAGAAAGGGTAGATCTACCAGATCCGGAAATGCTCATGAGGGAACCTCCGCTTCCCCAACAGCAAATCAGGCAACTCCTATCGTTGGAGTCACAAGGGTTGAATTAGACGATGCAGTATCGGGATTATTTCAGCAAATTGAAGCTCAAAACACTTTAATGATGGAAAGGTTGAATGTTCTACTTGGGGCAAATCAACGGCCAGAAAACAATGAAACAGTATTCACTGAAGATGCTCATAATTCCCAGGAGAAAGATATTCCTCAAAGAGCAGCTGGCGCCACCGAAGCGCCACCTTTCCAGGCTGAAGGTTCGAGGCCGCAGCTAACTTTTCGTGAGCATTTGCCCAGGCAAACTTCTGAAAGAATGGCTGATGTCTTCCCAGCAATGACTCTAAACAATGAAGAATACCTATCAGGGATGGTTCACCGAATCATGAAAGAGAGCATGTTGAGGGAAGAAAATGAGAGTGATTGGGGATTTGCACCAAGCAGAACTCCGTTTACCGAGAGGATCCTAAAAGCAGAGTTTCCAAGAAAATTTGTACCTCCTACTATCCTGGCTTACCGAGGGACAAGCGACCCTAATCATTTCCTATACAAGTACGATTGGCATATGACCGGTGCAAGGGCGTCAGATGAGATAAAATGCCGATACTTTCCAGTGTACTTGGAAGGAGTGGCCCTACTTGGGTTCACAAAGCTACCAGTTCGGTCCATAAATCAATTCGCTGATTTGACTCAAAAATTCCAGGATCAGTTCAGGTTGTATGCTTCAAGAGCTAAGGATATGATGTCACTATCTAATCTTGAACAAGTTCCCGGAGAATCTATTAGATCTTTCTGGAACCATTTCAATATAGCCGTAGCCGAAGTGGATAATGCAGAACCCCGTATGATCCTGACTTACCTGGTGCGAGCCATCAATCAATCAAGTGAATTCGGAAGATGGTTAAAAATGAAGGAGCCAAACTCACTTGAGAAATTCTATAAAAAGGCCGACGAATTTATGCGTCTAGAAATCCTTCATATGTCCGCAAAAGCAGTTGTTGCCGAAGTCAAGAATAACGATGTTGCCCCTAACAAAAGAGAATCGGGAAACCAGAAAAGGGAAAATGACGGAGAAAAGAAGCAGGGAAATGAGAAGAAACCTCGCCGCTTTAATTCTTCAGATTTCACTCCCTTAACTGACACACCGGAGAATATCTTTTTTGCAACAAAAGATGTTGTCAAGTATCCTAAACCACCGGAGATGGGGAGAGGTGCAGTGCGTAATGGGAAATTCTTTCAATTCCACAATCAACCTGGCCATGATACTGACCAATGTCGCCAGTTAAAGAATGTGATTGAAGAGTTGCTGAAACAGGGTAAACTGCAGCAATATGTGAAGAGCAACAGAATCGACCCAACCTCATCCACTCAGGGGCAACAACATCTTGTCCATCGATTTGCCTCTGACAACAACACTACAGTGCAAGATTCCGAAAAGCTTGTCATTAATGTTGTCACAGGGGGTCCTTACCCAGCAGGCAGGGATTGGGACGACTGCTAACTACCCACAAGACTGCAGCTGGGGCATCTTCCAATCTCTCTGACATATGAATCTAAAAAAAAAACTACAAGCCAAATGGAAATTCAATCCGGAGATTCAGAAACAACAATCGCTTGCATCCAATTTTTACCTAATAAGCATTGTTTAAATTTGTAAAAATAATGTCAGATGTATAACTCTCGTATTGTAAACCACTGAGAAATCAGTGGGAATCAATAATAAAGAATATAAATTTTGTGTTCTTGACTATTATAAAATGCCTGTTTTATTTCGATGTGTAAATACTTTAAATGTATTGCTAAAATATCGATTTAATATCGCAGGTCATTAAAACAAAGCTTACCCATCGCAATGCCAAGTGAACCCCATGAATCACTCAATAAACAAATTTCAAGCCACAGAAAGTTCAAAATTCAAATCCAACATAAGATGAACTTTACACCAAAAGTTGATGATTCCACCAAAAGGACACTTTTCCAAAGAAAAGGAACTAGACGCTTGTTAACTAATTACGATCGTTTGTATAAACAGACATCTGATTAAATAACCTGCGCCTGTCCCATGGAATCAATCAACAGTGAAGTACACTCCATTGGATAAAGCAAACTGCTTGCGAAGGAAAGGAACATAGGCTCGAAGACAATAACAGGGGACCATTAATGAGCAAACGACAAAGAGACATGTGCGAGCTAATCAACAAAAGCCCTCTTCGGAGGCACAAGACCTCTTTGGAGGCGCAACTCTTCGGAGGATAAAGCCCTTTACGGAGGCACAAGCCCTCTTCGGAGGCACGCCAATAAATGGAAATGCTCTTCTCAACAAAAAGGTTGATGGAATCAATGAGGCAAGGCCTTTGTTAACTAATTGCGATCGTTTGTGCGAATGAACACCCAATTAAATAACTTGCGTCTGCCCTATGAATCCATTTAACTGTAAGAAAGTAACTTCCAGGCAATCAAATAAAGACCTCTTTGGGGGCACAAGACCTCTTCGGGGGCACAAGACCTCTTCGAAGGCACAAGCCTTCCCCAAAGGCATATACTGCCCTCTTCGAAGGCAGAAGACCTTCCCCAAGGCACACAAGACCTCTTCGGAGGCACAAGACCTCTTCGGGGGCACAAGACTTCTCCGGAAGCACAAAACCTCTCTGGAGGCACAAGGCTAATCTTCGGAGTCCATGCTACTCCACAGATTCAAAAATGCTAATCTTCGGAGTCCATGCTACTCGACAGATTCAAAAATGCTAATCTTCGGAGTCCATGCTACTCGACAGATTCAAAAATGCTAATCTTCGGAGTCCATGCTACTCCACAGATTCAAAAATGCTAATCTTCGGAGTCTATGCTACTCCACAGATTCCACAACGCTACTTCACAAAGCATAATGCTACTCCTCGGAAATACCAAAAAGCCCTCCTCAGAGGCACACTTCAGCTCTTAAGGAAGACCTACTTGTTCATCTTGAAACATTCTTCCCCAGAGATTGAAGTGCTAAGTGAAATCCTCTCTAGAGGCCCGCTTTACCGCGTAGGAGAATTCACTTCTCAAAAACATGAAGTGACCTTCTCCGAAGGGTGAAGTGTGAAAACTTCTCCAAAAATGAGACATGCTCAATTTAAGTAGAATAATTGTTTCCTTAAAAACGGAATAGTTATTCTCAAAAAAAAAATAAGAGTACAAGTCTCGCCAAAGCAAAAAGATATTGTAGTGCACTTGTGGTATAGGGGCAATATCATACGATACAACTACAACAATAAAAGTAGTATTCAAGCGACATACCACAAGCACATTACAATATCACACGGAAAAGATGTGGAATAAATGCATTCTCAAACACAGACAGAAAGTTTGTATAAGTAAAAAGAATCGCGTATTCTACACTAAAATGAGAAATAGATGCATTCTTACATACACAAGAATTCATACAAGTAACAGAATAATTTTATTCAAACACTGTGAAAATTCTTTACATATGCAGATCTCAAAAAGAAGCGGGGACCGGTACCTGCACAATTTCCGGTCAATACATCCAAAAAAGCAAAACAAGAAGCATAGAGTCTAGCTTATCATTCCTTCTTCCGACCACCCTTAGAACTCTTTCCCGGCTTGATAATCAGTTTTGGAAGCCGTTGTGGATGAGTCGGGGAAGGAGGAGAAGGAGGAGCAGCTGGATTTTCTTCAACATTCTTCTCGTCAGCCGAAGCGCTCTTCTTCTTCTTCTTCATTGCGCGCTTCCCTTTCCTCTTGGAAGAAGACTCACTTCCCGGAATGAAAAACTCAGAAAGTTTTGTGTCGTCATCATAAGTTCGCTCCGGGGTCTTTTCGCCTTCTTCAAGTTCCCCAGTCTTTTGCTCTTGCGAAACAACCGGATCATCCAAGTCTTTGAGGGCTTCTATTTTCTCTTCTTGTGATCCTGGTTGAGAAGCAGGCAGAGGAGTGACTTGGGAAGGAGGAGGAACAACAGTCGGAGAAGGGGAAGTTGGCACAGCTTTCGGAACTTCCGCTGTAGAAGAAAAGAAGTTAAAACCGGTATTCTCCGAGAAAAGAGGAGATATTGGTTCATCAAAGCTTAAGTAATAAGTAAGAAGTTCGTCAAACTCTGTTAAATCGAATAAGTGATTCACGGAATCCGGGTCGACATCAAAGTTACCTGGAGAAGTTAGCTTTGAAAGATCAATCTCGAATTTCTCAGCCCCAATATCTTCCAGAGCCTCTTCCTCGGTAGGAGTAGTCACAATTTCAGTATCAACTTTAGCAGGAAGCGAAGAATGGGCACTTGAATCTATAATGTTGACACCAGCCAAGGTTGAAGTATGAACAGGGGCAGTTGAAGGAGCTTCCTCTTTCGGGTATTCATCTCCCGTCGACTCAGCTCGTGCTTTGGCAAGTTGCTCCTTTCCTCTGGCAAGAGCGACACAAGCTTCATCGTCAAGATAACGTGCCTTAAGCTCTACCTCATCATAACCGGCACCGCCAAGCATATCAACTGCGGCTTCCCACACTTCAGCCAGAGTAATCTCATATTCAGGGCCTAGAAAAGAGAGGCTCCCATGACCTAGAAAGCTGTGCAGATAAAAGTCAAAAAGAGTAGAGCTGATGTTGGCTTTGGCAGCCACATGAGACTCTTCGGCTGCAACTTTCCCAGCGATAGCTTCATCTCGCTCTTTTTCAGTTCTCAATAATTGAGCTTGCAATCTGACAATTTCCAAATCTCGAGAGCTAATTTTCTCCCGAAGCTGAACAGCATCATCACGATATTTCCTGGCAATATGCTGCTCTGCTTCAAGTTTGGCTTCAGCATCTCGCTGAGCAACGTGAGCGTCTCGAACTTGTTTTTGAAGCATCTCCTCCTTTTGCGAGTAAGAAGTGGAGGAAGTAGCAAGCTCGCTCTTTAATCTTTCAACTTCAGCTTCAAGCTTTCCATAATTATCAGAGATGCTCTTCATTTCAGCATCGTGCTGCTTACAAATTTTGTCCTATTCTGATTTGTCATTCTCCATGGTTAGCATGGCTTCAAGATTCGCACGATTGACCCTTTGCAGCTCATCAACAAGCTTTTGCCATCCGGACACCCTTTCAATATTAAGTTTGACGGCATCAAGGCTACGCAGCATATCCGATTTATCGATCGGGACCAATTCAAGGTCGAAGCGTACCCCCTTTAAACACCATTGTGGGAACCGACTTTTAAGAATTGGCGGACCCTGTCCAACTTGATACTGGGGTCTGTTGATGATTGTTTGGATATCAAACTTCTCAAGAGCAGGAGAGTCAGTGGGGATATCAAGAGGAATTGGAGCAGTGGTCTTTTCAGAAATTGCAGACGCGTCACTAGGCTTGACCCGCTTGCTTGGATCATCAACAATATGAGTCTTCCCTTTATCATCGTAAGACTTTCGCTTATGAGAACTATCATCTCTGTGGGAAGAGTCGTATCGCTCATCTCTCCTCCCGTATTGATGCTCATAGTCCCGCTTCTCTTGCTCATAGTCCCGTCTCTCTTGAGCTTTCCTAATAGCTCTTTCTTCATCCGTCTCCCTCGGGATATTGAGGTATCGCCTAAAGTCATAAGTTCTGCGGCCTCCATGGCGCTGAAACTTGTCATAGTATGAACCAGTGCGTCCCATCGGAGAATCTGAAAATGGAAAAGAAATAAAGTTTAGAAATTTCCAGAAAAAGAGGATAAGTGCATATAAGTGCCAAAAAATCCTAAGTGTGTGCGGCGTGCAAACTATGCGCGTCAAACTACAAACCACGCTTTAGTGGGGGAACGGAGACGACTGGTGTAGAAGGTGTTGAAATTTGTTGTAAAGAAAAAGTCGCCCCGACAACAAGGTAAATAGCTTTTGGAGTGTCATCCTTAAATAACTCCTGGGAGGTTACCATCAAATCACTCAACCCGTCGAAGATATCATCGCCAATATGTTCGGCGGGACCTTTCCCTTCAATTCCCACATCGACCGCCTTTCCGGAATGTTGAGAAGCCTCATCTTCTTCGATGACCGGGGAAAGTGTCAATTTGCCTAACGACCCCACAACATCAGTAGATGCGGAGCATTTTTTCAGAGCAGCCTCTATAATAGGTCCTTCCGATGCAACTTCTTCTGCAGAAGCTGGGGCATTTGATATCTCTGCTCGAGAGCCCGAGGCAGCTAATGTTTCTGTATCAGAACTAGAGATTTCATGAATCTGAGTCAATCTGGAGGAGTGCAAAAGTCCGAACTGGTGCAGAAACTCATCTTTCAGCAAAAATTTGGCACTCCTCTCTTCAGCATCCACAACACTCAAAGTATCTAAGGTCGACTTAAGGCTGGGATCTCGAAGTGGAGAAGGAAGTGCTGCAAAAAGTAAAGAACGAAGATAAGCATTTGATAATTCAGGTTTCAAAAAGCTCATGAGATGAACAGAGAAAGACAATCTTACTCCCGACTCTCCAGACAGAGTAGAATCCCGGAGGACATCGGACAAAGAAGAATTGATTTAGGAACCCGTGAGCACTATCGGGTAAATCCAAAATCAACTTCCGGTTTCTGGCACCTCTTACAAGCACGATTGAAGGGTGATCTTTGTTCTTAGCAAAAGTACACAAATAGCAAATTTCATCGAAACTTGGAAGACGGTCGAGCGTCCTCCTAAACAGAACACACAACCCCATCAAGACGGCGTAACCGTTGGGGTGTAGCTGGAAAGGCGAGATAACTAATCGAAGGAAAAGTTCTCGGAGAAATTCGTTGAAAGGTGGAATAGCTCCGCTCAAACACATCTGGCGATTCACTACGACAAAACCGAGAGGTGGCCTGTCAGCTGTGTCACTTGCTCCAGGGAATATAGCATCTGATTCGGCAATACCGAACTGAATACACAGTTGTCTAAAAACTTTGTGGCTTAGTGTAGTCGGAGTTCTTTCCGGAGGATCGATCAGTGGATTAGCAATCGGGAAAGCTTCCCCGGCTGGTCCTGAATCTTCTTGTTGAGATGTCATTCTACACAATCAACTGGATATTCAAATTTGAAGGTGCACGTTTCCTAAAAAAGTGTGAAGTGTTGTGCAAAACTAAAACGATAACAAGCAAGTATAACAGAAATTGAAATAGTTGACATTTGTCGACTATAAAGTTTCGAGACTTGTCATTTTAAGTTCAAATACAACGTTGTGTTGATGCATACAAATCAGCGTAGGTTGATTATTTCAGCTTTGCTTTAATACTTCATTTGAATTTATCGTTTCACAACATTTCATTCACAAAATTCATGTAAGTTAATTGTTCTTTGTCAACTAATCTGTCATGCGATGTGGGCAGTCAATGGCAGTATATTTGTCCCGTTTTCTCTGCAAATGTTGTATTTAAACAGGTTATTAGCATTAAAGTCAAGACAATCTGAAATGAAATGAAACATAGTTCAAATTCAAAAATTCAGTCAAGTTCTGCTCAAATTTCCAAGTGTTAGGTCGCTCACGACCTAGCATAAGTCGAAGCATTTTTAAGTCGTGCTGTGCAAATTAATGCGTTCAGGGCTGTGCAGAGATGGTTCAAGTTCTAGGTCGTTCAGCGACATATCATAGGTTGAGGCATCTTTAGGTCGCACAATGCAACTGAATGAATCAAGGCGATGCAATTTTCTCTAAGCCCTAGGTCGCACACGACTTGGCATAGGTCGGAAACTCTTTAGGTCGCAAGAAAAGGTTGTTCGGTTTCGTTTAAGTTGCAGGTATTCTTAGATCGCAAGGCTTAGGTCGCCAAGAATCCCAGCACGACTTAACTTTTAGGTCGTCCAGATCTGGTAGGTCGCTGACTTCCTCTCCACGCAACACCTTACTGGACCCGATAACCCAATACCACCATTACAAAAGAATTTGTCGTCCTCTTCATTTCAATCTCCACATACCACCAAATCGCCCTGCAAGTCGATTACAAACCCCTCTGTCCATTGTAAAAGTCACTATGCGTTCATGAATCACCACAACGTATCAAACGACGATCAAAAATCGATCGAAATAACCATTCAAAAAATGGAGCATGGCGCATGAAATTATACTTGGGTCGGAAAATATGGATTCACGATCGAGCGGCGATAATGGAGGAGTAGAGATTGGATCCACTTACGTAATATGCTGGTAGGAATGGATCGGTGATTAGCTGAATTGAATTCGCCTTCGAAAGATTGAGAATTCGTCAATGGAAATGAAAGTTCAGAACAGTAAGGTGGGGAGGAAGGAGCGACCTAACTAATTTATATGGGGCTGAGAGAGGAAGGCGAACAGGCGTACAAGTTAGCACAAGTTTTAGGTCGTTCACGACTTAGCAAAGTTAAGTCGAAGCACACGACCTATGGCACATGCCTGCACTTCGAGGGGCAAATGTTAACTCATATTTTCGTGCCGACCTAAAACTCTGCGACTCAAGACTCTGCGACCTAAGAACTTAACGACTTAAGGAGCAGAATGATTTAACGACCTAGCAGGCTTCATGATCTAGTGCCTCCAGACTCCACGAGCTAAAAGAAAAGAAAGGCATGACCTATCTTAGGTCGCCTACGACTTACCACTTCAGATGAATCTAAGTGCAACTCCATCAGCCCAGCCTCCTAAGTTGCAAGATGACCACGACCTATCTTAGGTCGCTCGCGACCTACGACCTAACTTAGGTCGTACGCGACCTAAGACTTAGAGCAATATTTCTGTCCAGAATCACTCCTATAAATACCCCACTACCTTCAACATGGAAAGGACTTTTGGCCGATCATTTCTTGAAGCGTCATTACTCTGCCGAATTCTCAACTCATCCAACATTTGAAGAACTTCAATCACTTAAGACATTACAACAAGCTTTGAGAGAAATCCACCGCATTCAACACGAATTCGAGGAGATCTTCAACATCGAAGCTTGAGCTAATAGTCGAAAGTGTTTAGGAATTGAAATATATCGTATTTCACAAGTGTATTGTATCATTTTGTAACCAGATTCAATAATAAAGAGATTCAAAGTGGACGTAGGCTCAACCTCAAGCCGAACCACTATAAACTGCTGTCTTTTACTGATTTTTCACTATTTTACTGCTTAATTCCTGTTCCCGTCACATGGGTGGTGCTTTCACAACTCTATTACACACACCGGGTGTTAGCGTTTGATATTCAGCGTTAACAGGTACAAAACTAGATCTAGGTTAAATCATTATGTTAACCTTGTTTGGATGGATTGTATATGTTTGATGAATGCTTATGAATGATATGTATGCTTGATTGAATTGTTTTGAGGTGGTTTGCTAGTGTTTTAGTGAAGTTAGGAAAGAGGTCGTCGGTTTGGGCAAAATGAAGGCAAAAGTGATCAGAATTGGATGAAACTTGGAGGTGGAGCTTTAGAGAAGGGGAGCAGTCTAATATTTTGGTTACAGGTTGTTTAGAGTTTATTTTTGTGGCTAACCAGTGGTCGGTGACGAGTTGAATACTGCTCGGTGGATTTAGTTCCAGTTCTAGCTAGCATGAGGAGGTTTGTTCAGGGAAAAAGCAAAGGAACTTTGGGGCAAGTTTCAGGTTTATGCAAGAAAGGAGTTCCAAGAGCCAAAACAGGAAAATTGGCTAAGCATAGAGATCAATACCGACCTTTTTTGGTTGGTGCCAAGTTCTTTTCTCGAAAGAGTTTTGATGCTGAAGACTTGGGAGTTTAAGGCACGACGAAATAAAATCCTAGGCATGCAAAAAGGGAAGTGATCGATGAGGAAAGTACCTAGCCAAAATTTGGCTGAGTACTGGATGGGAAATTCATATCGGTATTGACCACTTCTGGTCGGTACTGACATGAATATTTTTTAACGGAGTTGATGAAACTTCTAAGGAGAAGTGCAAGACTCTATAGGTTGTGTTGTAACAACCCACATCCCCCAACACATCGATCTAAAGCCTAATGTGACTATCGGACTGCGTCATATCGAGAAATGCAAGCTGTTGGGATTTTAAAACCTTAGAGAGCATAATTACATGGGTAAGTTGTTAGATATTCTACACTTTCATATCTCATAGCTGAAGAAATTAAAATATAAGTACATAAATAGACAGAAAAATAGTTTCCAAAATACATGTTTTACTGGTACACTATTTAAAATTACAACATAAGATTTACTGATATCTAACAAAATAAGCGACTACAACAGGAACAACGAATAATATAAGAACCCCAACATGAGGCTCCTTTCTTCACGTACTATGCTCAATCAACTGCTAACCTATTATCCAATGGTGGGGAAAAATGGAAAAGAGGGAGTAGGTCTGACAAAAGTCTGGTGAATGAGTATAAGTTTAATATGTAGTAATCATGTTCTGTTAACTTCAAAACTATTCTAAATGACATAGGGTGTGCTACAAGTGTTCGTGAACTCCTAAGGTCTAATACCTAAGGATTCTTATCTAACACAAAAGATCGACCTATAAATCGAACCTCAGACTAACAATTGACCAAAGTGGAAACTACTCTCTCATCGGACCTATCATCAACACTACGCCTGGAGAGGGAGAACACCATAATGCAAACTCGCATAGTGACTCATCGTATGCACCCATGTTCATCTCTCTATTGTAATAACAAAATGCCTCTTATTGTACTACGCCGGTGTCCTCCTAAGAACTCCCGTTAGTACCGGGCCCAATTTACTCTATAGTCTCTTATCATGCTGCGTTGGCATCTACCTATACAATGGTGCATCCCTTTCTACCTAAGTTGAGCGTGCCAGATCAAAATAAAGATTCTTCAGCCCAAATCAATGTCCCAAATTAATTGTAAACCCCTATAAATTCTACTCTAATCTAACCATAAAATCTAGATGACGCTTTACTATAACAAAACTCTACCAAAATCTCATCTCTCCTCTAACCCTAAATCTTCTTCAAAATAAAATCAACCTAAAAAAGTGCAAGCAATTGAATCTAAATGGAGCAAGCGGATCCAGCATTCGGTGGGGCGATTCTCTGGCAAAGAAAATAGGAAGAGCTTAGGCTTGAGGTAAGGGGGAACAATATTGAATATTCCAGTTAGGTTTAATCTATTCTAATTAATTTAGGTTGTTAGTAAATTAAAATTGGTATTGTAAACCTTAATTTGGAATCCACAGACTAGGGTAGAAATTGGAATTACGGTAATTTGATAAACCTGATTTGATGTAAGTATACCCTTTCTATTAATTAAATTGTAAAACCCTAACTTGAAATCCATAATGCTAGAATAAGAATTATAGAAAAATGCTAATTGAATATTGAAGTATAACCTCTTTTACTGTCAAACTAGCGAACCCTAAATTGACAAACCCCAAATTGAATAGCTAATTGGAATATGAACTTGTCACTTAGTAATTAGGGTCTGAACTTTGTTAACAACATATGCTTAAACAATAAATAGAAATCGACAACTGAAATCGGGGAAAAATCCTTATTTTACCACACGAACGGTCGACCATGGAACCTCAACGGTCGACCGTAGTGGAACAGCGGTCGACCGTTCCAAATGAAAATTAATAAATTAAACCTCGGCCTAAGGACAAAGTTAAATAATAAAAATTATATAATTTAATAATAAATTATATAAATGATGAATTGTTTGTTTCAGCCTATTTTGAGCTAAATACACATGCTTAAGAGAGTGGGGAAGTCAGTTCCCTATCAGAGTTGACTAAGGCAATGTATTTCACAAACATGGATGTTGATCAGCGGTTTGTATTTCGCAAATGCGGAGTTAGGGCGATGTATTTCTCAAAGGCTCAAGGTTGTTCCGTACGGATGGGTGCACAACACTGATGAAGACATTACCTGAGTGAGCCCAGTGTTAACGGGAGATCCATGTAGGCACGATTTAAAATACAACTTGTAAATAAAATGGCATCGCACCATAAAGTGTTAGGTAAATTTGAACTAATCAGCATAACATTAACCATTTCTCTTAATGTCCTATTTTTTCTTTCAGCGACTCCATTCTGTTTAAGTGTATAAGGAGAAGTACACTGATGAATTAATCCTTATTATTTACAAAATAAAATAAAATCGTTTGAAAATAATTCACCGCCATGATCATAATGTAATACTTTTATTTTAAGTCCTAATTGTTTTTCAACTTTGGCCTCGTAAATTTTAAATTTATCAAAGACTTCATCTTTTGATTTCATTATATAAATATAAGAATATCTAGAGTAATCATCAATAAATGAGACATGGAATTTATTTCCACCATATGTTGTGTGACCTTTTATATCACAAACATCTCTATATACAAGATCAAACAGACTATTCTTCTTTTCTATAGATTTAAAGGATTTTCTATTTAATCTTTGGTTGAACACAAATTTCACATTTAGAAATGGAGTCAAAATTGCAATCAGAAGTTAATCTTAACTTATTCATTTTTTTAAGTGAACCATAATTAACATGTCCTAATCTAGCATGCCATAAATCTACAGAATCAATGACATAAGCAGAAGTTTTTCAACTTAATCATGTTGTTACAAGAATATCCCAGTCCAATGAACTTTTTGTTCTTGGATAACACTAATTTGTCAGACTAATACACTATCTTGAATCATCCTTTGTTTAGAAGGTATGAGAGACCAAATTCTTGCAAATATCGGGTACATGAAAAATATTAAACAAAGTGAGAGTCTTTCCAGAAGTGAACGGTAATTCTATAGTGTATTTTCCAATCACTTTGCTACAGACATTATTTACACCAATAACTCTATTCTCATCTCCGCTAATTTCTTTGTATTTCTTATATAGACTACGGTCATTTTATATATGAATAATCGCCTCAGTATTAAGCTACCAATCATTTTCTATGCCCCCAACGGAGTTTGCTTCTTGCACTATTGTCGCCAATGTGTCTTCGATCATATTTGCCTTCATTTGTTTCTTTCATTGACGATAATCACAAGCATAACGGCCAGGTTTGTTACAAAAATAACAAGTGCCATTCTTTTTATCTTTCTTAGAATCATTTTTCTTCTTAAACTATTTCTCATTCTTAGACTTTGATGAATTTTTCAACTTAATATTACATACCTTAGATTGAGACCCAGTTCATGGATTATCGTTTAGTTCTCTTTTACGAGAGACCTCTTCTATGTGAAAATGATGCTGTAAATTCTCTAAATCATAATCCATTTCCACGTGTTTCAATTTCTTCTTATAATCATTCCAAGAGTGAGGAAGTCTAGAAATTATAACTCCAACAACAAAGGATTCAGGGAGTTCAATCTTGGCATCTTTAAGTTGATTTACTATATATATTATTTCACTAACTAGTCCAATAATAGACTTATTATCATTCATTTAAAAATCCATAAAATTGCATACCAGGAATTTCTTATTTCTTACCTAGATATTCAATATTTCATCTCGAATGTAGTTCAGAGTGATTTGGCTATTTCCAGACTACTATGTGCATTGTACACATAAGTAGATAATGCACTAATTATATGTCCTCTACACATGAAATCATCTTCTTTGCGCTTCGCACGTTTCACTCTTAACTCATCCGTATCTTTCGAAGTTTCTTCGGGTATAACATCCAAATCATCTTCAAAAACGGACAAGAGTTTAATGGTGATCAAAAAGAACTTCACAGTAGAAGAGTTTAATGGTGATCAAAAATAACTTCATAGTTTCTTGCCAAGTGTGAAGTTTTCACCATCAAACCGCTCCAAATGCATCAAGTGTTGATTGATGACTTACAGAGCATTGATGTTGGTTGAACTCGAACCATCCATGGTTGAAATACTGTCTAAATATTGTTGGAGACCGGTCGATGATTTGAGTATTATGATGAGGAGATTGCTATACTTTTAACTTCAAGGGTCTGCTGTGCAGATTCTTTTAGACAACAGTTCAACCCAAAAGGTACAAATAGGTTGTAGAATTATCGACTTTAAGATTTAATTATGCCTTCAAATAGCGTAATAAAATTCAAAGTTTGTACAACTTTGATTCGGCCAAGAACACTACTTTGATAAATTCCGATGCTACAATTTAGAGAAGAGAGTAGAGAAGAAGAATAGAGGATTCACAACACCTTACATGCGTTTTTGATCCGCAAGACCTATCAGGGTTACTGATTCCACGAAGAAGAAAGCACTCTGAAACACTTTCAAGCGTTGCAAATTTTAGGGAAAGGAGAAGTAATTTTGCAACAGCATTTTGGTGTTGCTATTTATAGTTATAGAGAGGTACCTTTTCACCGAGGCTTGTGTTTGCTCAAAATGTTGCTTCCCTATGGTCCAAAACCATTGCAAACGGTCGTGTCTCCCGCCTTATTTTGAATTCGAGTCCAGGGTTATTAATGGGCCGAAATTTGGATCCGTTATGTAAATAGAGTTTTTTCCAAAAATATTATTTGGATCCAAACCCAAACCTAAACCTAACCGGTTCGGTCGGTCGGACGAACGGTGGCGCACGTATGTGGTAGTTTTTTGCATGGCTTCCCTCCTTAGAATAGAGCAAACATTTGGATGGCCAAAGGGCCTAACCTTCTCTTGTGGAACTTATATTTAAATAAATATAGTTCTTATAATTTCTAAAATGCGGGACTATTCACAATCCTGCTTCCTCTTCTTCTTCTTTAAAATAAATCCCAATGCCCAATTTATTTTGAAAATTTACAACATGTCTTATATTTATACACAAATAAAAAACCACAAATGCTCATGTGTGCAAGTATTACAAAATCTACAAAACAAGTTAAAATAGATAATTTGATGATGTAAATATATTTTATAATAGTTTGATCAAAAAGAAAACATTTCATGATAATAAAATTAAATTTTTTTTTATGTTTGGATTATCATTTAATGTTTTCAGCATTATATATATATATATATATTATATGTTAAATGTGTTGAAATAAGTTATTATAAAAATATCAAATGATGTTGTCCAACTTTTCATAATTATGTAATATGTTGATTTTCTACATATGTATTGCAGATTTTGTTTAAATATACATTTAGCTTAAATAAATTAGTATTTTTCAACTTGTCGAAATTATTTATTTATATTTTTCACATAAACATTACATATTTAAATTTATTTATTTTTTCATCCCATTCTTATTAATAATTTTATAAATATCATATTTTTACTTCAAATTGTAAATGATAAAAATCACTAACCAAAAACAAAATTGATGTTATGATTAACTTTTCTAATTGTTTGATATAGTTAAAAAAATATAAAATAATTACATATTATGTTCCGTATGGATATAATTGAAAATATGGTGGAATAAGTAATTAGCATTTACAACAAACATTAAAATTATGCTTATTCAATTAGGAGAATAAACTAGCTAAATGAAAGCACTTATTTAAAAACAATCAAGCTAACAATGACTTATCACTTATTTAATTAAGTATTCGGCCTTTTTTTCTTTAGAACTAATATATCCTTAGTTCACTCAAACCTTTGATAAACCTAATCTCAAGTGGAATCCAACCACTTGAACTATTATTGGACAAATGCATAACCTAAAGTGTTTGTAGATGCGAAAAAAGAAAAATCTAATTAATTGCCTGAGGGTAAAAATGGAAATAAAATTTTATTGTTATAACCAGGGTCAAAAGGAATTGTAGGGGTGAAAATAGATGAATGTGTATCTTCATGTGTCCCTTTTACTACTTTATGGGTGAATTATTAAAAGAGATAACTAAAAATTTCATGGAGGAGAGAAGTAGTTAATCGATCTCAAACTCTACAAACGATGCCGAAGACGAGCGCGGAAAAAAAGACATGCCCGATCCAGGCGTGGAAACTGTGAAAACATAATTAATGGCTGGCGTTGGAAACATATAAATAATGCTACAAAACAACATGGAAAATGTATATATATATATATATATATATATATATATATCATTGCATGCAAGTGCAGAAAAGCTCAGGAAAATATTTAAGCGGTGAAATAAAGAAAAAAGAAGAAGAAAGGAAAGAAAGTAAAAAAGGAAGGGGAAATTTTGGAAAAATGAGGTTGGGTAAAGAAAAAACTAGGGTGACAATTTTATTTCGAAAGCACTAGGGTGGGAAAAGCAATTTGGGGGATGAGAATAGGTGGAGCCTATTATGAAATGATATTACAAATATTAATAACGAAGAATCATTATTTATATTGGTTGACAAAATACAGTTCCGGCGGGACAATATCAGAAACGTGAGACATTTATAGTTTTAGTAACCTAATATTAGAAACATTTAATGGAAAAAAGTCAATAGATGATGTGTTTGGTGAAGAATCAAGCTTAAGAGAATGCATGTTCTAATCATATCCAAACTGTAACGACCTGTGTGACATCCGGGTTTTTGGCAGTATTATTTTAATAAATGTTTAATTGAATTAATTAAAATATAACTTATTATGTTAACTATATATACATAAATGTATATATATGAATGTTTGAAAAAAAATATATAATATAACTATGATTTGAAATATAACTTATTCTTTTTAAAATATATATATATGTATTTTTGGGAGGACTTTGATCTGGGAATATAAAATAAAGACTTCGGAAATATTTAAAATAAATATTAGCTTATTCACATTGAATTGCAATAAATCTCTACTATTTAAATTTTTTGATCTATATACATATTTAATGTAATTTTAGCAATAATGTTTTAAAGGGAAGGAAATATTGGTTTGGGATTTAAAATAAATAGTTCCAACAATATCTTAAAAATAGAAATAAATATTGAAGTAAAAATAAATATATGTATAAAGACATACAGTAATAAGTACACATAAGATTAGTTATACAGCTTTGTAATAAAGTAAATATTTGAAAAGTATAACTACATGTAACTATAGGAATTTCATACATTTAAAGTAATAGAAAAAAATATAAGTATGTATAAACTTCTAGAGCAAGCCATAAGTAATAAATGCAGCATACGTTCTTTTTCATTTCAGCCTCCAATTTGAAGAAAAAATCTCTGACCAACATTTTATAAAATCTTTCCAGTACAATATTTTTGTACCATCTTCATACTCAAGCCTGCGTATTCTTTTATAAATATCATCTCATGTTGTATTGCGAGTCATTCAAAAACTGAGGATAAAAAAATATATATATATAACAGCATATTCAACTAAATCAAAAGCCTTGATCATCTCAACAACAACAAGAATCAACTCATCGATAACTTCAAATCATTTGAAATCAAACAGCAAGCTTTATAGTGGTTCAAGCATCTTTGTTTCATCTTCTCGGTGAGTAACCTGCACTCGGGATGGCAGGACGTATGGAGTGATTCCGCTGTGACTATTATTTTTGATTATCCGAGACATATTTGATTTATATATGACCATCGTTGTGTATTGGAATATAACTCTGATGTAAATAAATGTAAATTGACAGATACAGTATTCTTTTGTAAACTGTTATTATTTGATATTATATTTTGTTCCGCTGCGAATGTGAGCATCTATGTTATGTTTTCTGTTTCTTTTCTTCTATCTCTTCTTCTTTTCATAACTATCTGGAATTTTCGGGATCGAAAATTCCGGGTTGTTACAGTTGGTATCAGAGCGAAGGTTAAGCGAGAACTTTGGCTCTGGTGGGTATACTCATAAGGATAGGGTCAATAGTACCCTAAAATGAGTTGAGTGTTTGTATATATATATATATATATGAGAGCGTACTTGTTATTTTCATATATAAAGATTTTAAATGATTTTATGTAAGAATATATTTTGATATATATAAAGCAATATTTCTTACTAATAAATGTTAAAGTTATTGGTTGTTAAAAGTTATTGGAATTAAATAAAATAATGAGAATTAAGTGGTAATAGTAATACAACCAAATTGAAATTGAATGAAGATAAATTTGAAATGGATCCAAACTGAAATTAAAATCCTGAATTTATAGAAATGTTTTCAGAATAAAGATAATAATAAATTGGTTTCCAAATATGATAATCTTGGTTATTATCATAAATGGTTGTTGTGTTTAATAATAAGATGTGTATTAATGAGCGAGCAAAATAAAATGTGCTAAGGATATAAATTTAGATGAGTATAACCTGTAAATTATAACGGATTTAAATTGTGGAGTTTAGAACCTAAGTTTAGAAACATTGAATTGTTTCAAAGTGTTTAAAGAAAAGAATAAATAATGTTATTCAGGATATATTTGAATGTGATCTTATTTTAAAATAAGAAGCTGTTTGAAAACTTTAAAAAAAAAAGTCTGTCTTAAATTAAAACCGAAGGTGGTTTAAAATTTAAATGTATAGCCTGGTAGACTAAGAAATAAATATGTATATATGTATATAAAGATGGTTTGAAAATAAACTCTAAATGTTGAGTTTTAAATTTGGAAATGAGGTGTGATATCCAAGGTAATAAGTTTTTGAACTTATAAGATTTATTAATGTGAAGTTTAAAATTTGAAGTGGGAATTCAAATTTGAGTAAGTTTGGCGAGATTAAATTGAATTTAACTTAAGGGAAGTTAAATAAGTTTGGAATAAACAACCTGAATTGGAAATTTCAAGATGAAATTGAGGTTTAACTTAGGAAAGTTAAATGTGTTGATTTGGTAGGGAACTATATGTGGTCTCAGATAGGATTGAGATCTGGAATGGGTAGTGGATGATGAATGTTTAAATAAATTGGATGATAGATTGGGTAATATCTATCCCAATATTGGAATTAAATGGAATTAAACTTTAATTTGAAATTACTTAAGTAATTTTGATTTTAAAGATAAAAAATTAAACTTGAGAAAATGGGATCACTTTGAACATTAAGATTTGAATGTTTAAAATGAACATGTAAACTGAAATGATTAAGGATTGGTTCCAAGATTGAATTTGGGTAATAAATTGAAATTCAAAGATTTAATTGTTTAAAAGGGGTTTGAATTATTATTTGAACTTTGAAATAAGTTAAGTGAAGATAAATTAAAATGGAATTTTGAGAATTGGACTCAGAAATTAAATTGTTTAAAGATATTGATTTGAAGATAAATGTTAATTGGATTAAGGGAATAAATCAACATTTGAAAATTTAACTCGAATTTATATAATTCGAGATGGTTTAAAATTGAGATTTAAATTGAATTAGTTCAAACTGAATTTGATTTGAATTAATGGGAATTGTGATTTATGATGGATAAGTATAAAATTCAAATAGGGAATTTGAATTGGATTAATTTGAAATAAAATTGAAGTTATTCAAATTGGGATTGAGTCAATTTAAATGAAAGTGGAAATTTAAATTGAATTTATGGAAATGGAGATGGGGTATTAAACAGTTTGACTCTGGACTATTTTCAAAATAAATTGTTTAATATAAACCTATTTTTCCAAACTATTTATTACACAACTTTTCTGTTTAAACCTAAAACTATCTTAAACCTGTTTTACAATTACTTTGGAACTATTTAACTATTTTACAACTGTTTTATAAACTAATTACTATTTTTCTACTACTTTAGAAACTGATTACTGTTTTTCTACTATTTTATAAGTAATTACTATTTTTCAATTATTTTACAGTTACTTAACTATTTTACAGTTTTACAAATTAATAATTATCTTTCAACTATTTATCTATTTTTTTAAAAAAAAATTCAAGCTATTTTGTAAATATAAACTGGTCAGAGTTCAAACTGTTATTGGTTAAATACCCAACTGAGATAAGAATTGAGTGATAATCCAAGTGGGGATTAAAGCAAATGTGAATAAGTGAATGAAAATTAAAGTAATGTGAATAGAAAGGGAATTGATTTAACTGATAATCAATGAAGATAAATACGTAGGATGTACGTATATTATTCTATTCGCATAATGAATTGATCCAGATTCGAGCACATAATTTCGAGATAGTATTATCGATCCGAGTTGGGATTTTTCGTTCGATTTTCGACGGCGAACCTGGATATGGATTTTTGATTGGTTCTGGATATTCTCTATCATAGGTGTGACTATGCAAGGAGAATGACGGTTTCTGATCAAGAAACCAGATCTGAGTCCGCACTAGGAAGTCGGGTGGACGATACTAGTTCGGAAGTGAAATTGTGTGATCGAGTGAGCGATCAGATTGATATTGCGTACGAATGATATGGGGACATCGTACGGGCTTGAATGAAATTGGCATTGAAAATTTGTGGATGAAAACTGAAAAGATTTTTGAAATTGAAAAGTTTATTTTGAGAAATTGACAATGAATAAAGGTGGAAATTTGATTTTGAAGTTGTAGGTAAAAGGTTATAAGATGATTTGTGAAATGGAAAATATATTTGTGAATATATGAGGAACTAAAATAAAATAAATTTAAAATTTATATTTCTATGGTAGAAATTAACTTTATGGAAATAAAGTGGAAATTAAATATTTTCTGAGTTAAAGTTTACTTTATAATAAAAGTAAGAAATTTGGCAAGTGACTTTATAAAGTAATCAAATTTGAATATTTGATTGGGAATAAACAAAGTTACGTATCCTTGTTATATATGATAAAACTCCCCTTATTGAATCCATTGCCAGAAGAAAAAGGTTTTTGAAAGTTTTGAAGTATACAAAGGAAACTTATATAAGTATAAAGTGATTTAAAGATTTTCCTAGATTATTATATATATCTATATATATAAAAGATTTTGTGAAAATGTTTTGAGGAAAGGTTTTGGGAACCTTTGGATTTGGAAAAGGCTTTTGATATTTGGGTAAATCAATATTGGGATTTGGGAAAGCCTGATTTGTGAATTATCGATTTTGAGAATCGATTTTGTGTAAAAGCATTTATATGAGATTCATACTAGGTGTATGATTTGGAAAATACTATATGTGTATAGTATAAAGTGTTTTGAGATTTGCTCTGGGGAAAAAGGCGCTCCCTTGAAATGAACTTCTCAGGAGTGCCACTGGGTGGTACTGCCTTGAGCCCCAAGGGGGGGTTTCTAAAGTTGATCCTGTGAGGAGTCCGGACAAAACTAGTTCCTGAGGATTATTTGTGTAGCGAAAGTCGAGGGGCTGGTGCCCACAGAGGCATTTGGGTTATGCTGTGACGATAGTGTAACTCGATGTCACTGCGATCTACTGCAGACCATAGCGAAAGTCGCGTGAGCCGCTGAGAGCCAACAGTCTGCGTTTGATTTTATATCGGTAGACTGCGACACTATGGTAACATAGCGAAAGTCATGTGTGCCGCTGAGAGCCAACAGTCTGCGTTTGATTTTATATCGGTAGACTGAGACCTATGTAAGAGTGGAGAAGTTTCATTTTGACAGCGAAAATCGTGTGTGCCGCTGAGAGCCAACAGTTACATGGACTTTTGCTGCGACGGCAACGTAACCCTGGATGTAACTGCGATCTGTTGTGGGTTCTATGGTGTAATCAGTTACATGGACTTTTGCTGCGACGGCAACGTAACCCAGGATGTAACTGTGACCATGGATGGGTGTGATGATTTCCAGAGCATTCTCACCAAAGATATTTCCTCTATTTTCAAAAAAAAAAAACTGTTTTCTATATTTTCAATAAAATTATTTTTCAAGATATTTTCACTGGATGTTGGAAACGGGTCTGCCAAACACTTATAGATTTTCAGTCGTACGCCTGATCAACGTATGACCGAATTTCTGTGAGAACAAGGATGGACTTGTCGAAACATCAAGTTATAAAAGTATTTTATAAAAACTATTTTAGTGATATTATATAGATTTTTTTAAAAGTGTTTTAAAAATGATCAAAGTATAATTTATCTAATTTTAAGTATAGAATAAATTCTAACTTCGTTCCTTTTCGAGGACGAAAAGTTTTAAGGGGGGAGGGATGTGACATCCGGGTTTTTGGCAGTATTATTTTAATAAATGTTTAATTGAATTAATTAAAATATAACTTATTATGTTAACTATATATACATAAATGTATATATATGAATGTTTGAAAAAAAATATATAATATAACTATGATTTGAAATATAACTTATTCTTTTTAAAATATATATATATGTATTTTTGGGAGGACTTTGATCTGGGAATATAAAATAAAGACTTCGGAAATATTTAAAATAAATATTAGCTTATTCACATTGAATTGCAATAAATCTCTACTATTTAAATTTTTTGATCTATATACATATTTAATGTAATTTTAGCAATAATGTTTTAAAGGGAAGGAAATATTGGTTTGGGATTTAAAATAAATAGTTCCAACAATATCTTAAAAATAGAAATAAATATTGAAGTAAAAATAAATATATGTATAAAGACATACAGTAATAAGTACACATAAGATTAGTTATACAGCTTTGTAATAAAGTAAATATTTGAAAAGTATAACTACATGTAACTATAGGAATTTCATACATTTAAAGTAATAGAAAAAAATATAAGTATGTATAAACTTCTAGAGCAAGCCATAAGTAATAAATGCAGCATACGTTCTTTTTCATTTCAGCCTCCAATTTGAAGAAAAAATCTCTGACCAACATTTTATAAAATCTTTCCAGTACAATATTTTTGTACCATCTTCATACTCAAGCCTGCGTATTCTTTTATAAATATCATCTCATGTTGTATTGCGAGTCATTCAAAAACTGAGGATAAAAAAATATATATATATAACAGCATATTCAACTAAATCAAAAGCCTTGATCATCTCAACAACAACAAGAATCAACTCATCGATAACTTCAAATCATTTGAAATCAAACAGCAAGCTTTATAGTGGTTCAAGCATCTTTGTTTCATCTTCTCGGTGAGTAACCTGCACTTAAAACATTTTAAAACCCACCTGTATCTTGATCTGTATGAAACGATTACTTAAGTTGGATAAAAATTGCTTGTATGTATATGTACATATGTGAAAATGAGAAAACAAGAATCAGTTGCTCTGTTCTAGCATCACAGTGTTTAAACAAATATGTTATGATTAACATGAGTTAAGTTTAGAAATTATTTTAGGTAGAATTAGTCAAACATGCTCTGGAAATTAGAGGATATAGGTAAAACTCAAAGCATGGTAGAAATTCTGGCATCAGGGTGTCTTGTTTGATTTTAAACCAACTATATCTCTGTTCAACATTTATACAGGTGAGTGAACAACCCCATCTCCTGTTTTAAATTGTTGCCTCTGATGTATATATGGAATAGGCATTGTGATAATTGTTTGTATGAGTAAAACTATGCTTGCAGATTTGTTTGAAAATGAAAGAATATATATGTATATTAAAGAAAAAAAAGGGGTGAATGTTTGAACAACAGAACATCTACTTGTTAATCATTTACAGGTTTTCAAATTTTTGATTAAAATTCCAGCACTCTTAATCTAATCTCTGTCAGAATGAGGTATTTAAAACAACTTATGTTAGTTATGTCATAAGCTAAAGTTTAAAATTTTATTTCAAGCTAAATAAGTTTGAACATTTCTGGAATTTGAAATTTTACAGCAAACTCAGAATTTATCAAAAATTTTGATTTCCACAATTTAATGTTTTATATATATATCCTGAATCGTCAACAAAATCTAGGCTTTTTAAAATTAAAACCAGGATTTTTAATTGGGTATTTCGAGAGTTATTGATGGACGATCAGAATTTGGGTTTCTTGCCTTTTCTGGTGATCTGTTGCCTCGGAGCGGTCGGGGTCGCTATTGGAGGAAGGTTGATGAATGGTGGTCTCGGCAAAAATACCAGAAAGGTGAATAATCCACCATGGCGTCGGCGGTGGGTCAAATGGGTTTTTAACCCTAGTTTTTGATTAAGTCGGAGATTGGATCACCATGGAAGCCCTGGTGATTCGAGTTGCTTGAGGCTATGGGAGATGGTGGTATGGAAGCTCGGCAAGGCGTGGCCGGAGTTGCTCGACCTCTGGTGGTCGAGATAGCTTGGGCGAGGAGTTTCTCCGACGATGTTTAGTTCCAGTTTCGACTGGGTTACTCGATTTTTGATTGAAGGTTTGGATTTATGTATTGATGATCAGATTGGGTGCATCGGTGAAGGGTGATGTGCTGGAAGACTTGTTGATGGTCGTAGCATCGACCGGAGGTGGTCGGGGCGGTGTGCAACGTGCACACGTACACGTTGTATCTGGGTTCGTTGAGGAGTTTGGGAAGAAAGGCTTTGCCTCGGAGTTGAGCTCGGGGTCGAATAGGGTTAGACTCGGAGGAAGTGAAAGCTCGGGAAGACTTGAATTTTGCTCGGGAAAATGAAGGGATGGTCTCGGGTCTGAATGCTTGAGTGTAATGACAAGTTAAATTTTTTTTAAAACAAATTAAGTTTTGCTTAAACAATTTTGTTAAAACACTTCTCTTTTCTAAATAATCTATGTCTGTTAAGTTGAGATTGCCTAAGGGTTTAAAATAAATGATTACAGCTTTATTAAGTTTAAAACGTTTTAATTATATAACCTTTGTTTAAAGTTCATTTAAATAAGTTTAAATTATTGTAACTAAGTAAACAATTAAGAATAATTAATCCGCAATTTAGATTTGTTAAATTGGTTAAATTGGGTTTAAGGGTAATTAAGGGATGGATTACCCGATTGGAATTAATTTGTTAATTAATTAAAGGTAATCTTTTGGTGATAAATTAAATATGAATACTTGATGGGATTGATATGTATAATTACTTAGTAGAAGTAATTAAGGATAAATTACTTAGTGTAATTAATCAAAAGGGAGTAATAATTAAATAAGGAGTTAATTAATTAAATAATTACAGAGGGGTAATTACTGTTATGATTAATTGGGATTGATTAGGGGATATAGTTAATTAATTATTTCCATTATCTGATATAAATTGCTTTATGATATGATATGTTGGATGAGCAACCTATCAATTATGAATCGTTGTGAAAAGGTGTAATCCAATAATTTAAGTCGAATTTTATTTAATTGGATAATGGGTGTTAAGATGAACTGAATTCGAAGAGACCGGCGTCGGGTATTAGTTAATATCCGAAACCACTTCGATTCTTATAGATTGATATGTGAAATCAATAAAGTGGAATGATATGATTTAAGTGAATTAGACCTTTCAATCTAAGTTTTGGTACTTAGAAATTGATGTGTGAAATAAGGGATGCCTATAACCACTTGTGAGGTTGTAAATTTATATAAGTTACCCGGGTCTAAAAGTTGGATGCATTGGTATTTCTTACTAGATGGGTTTACTCACGCTGGTTTCCAGCCTGACCCGGGTGTTACTTTGATGTAATGCTCGGGTCAGACCGAGTATTACGGATTTTCAGGTAAGGACGTTCTGGAGCTCAGGAGGAGTACGGGATGGCAGGACGTATGGAGTGATTCCGCTGTGACTATTATTTTTGATTATCCGAGACATATTTGATTTATATATGACCATCGTTGTGTATTGGAATATAACTCTGATGTAAATAAATGTAAATTGACAGATACAGTATTCTTTTGTAAACTGTTATTATTTGATATTATATTTTGTTCCGCTGCGAATGTGAGCATCTATGTTATGTTTTCTGTTTCTTTTCTTCTATCTCTTCTTCTTTTCATAACTATCTGGAATTTTCGGGATCGAAAATTCCGGGTTGTTACAACCTGCCTTTTCGAACCCCAGAAGTTGACACTAATACATCCACGGTATTCACGTGCCGAACAACTAAGCGTCAGAAAGACAGATTGTTAGGGGAATGAAAGGAGATAGAAGATAAGAAAAAAACTAAACAAACATAGAATCTCACAACGGAACGGGATAACATATATTAATAAACAAAATACTTTACAAAGACATTTCAAAAAACCGATACATAAGAGTCATACAAATACAAATTCAACCCTAGGACAGTTATAACAGCCTGTCCCTACCTAACTGATACAAAATACATATAATACAACGAAAAAAAGACAATTGTAGCTATCGATGAAGCCACCTGCTCCAAGATGCTCCAAAATTGTAAGAGTCCAAAAACTCGGCCTTCGAAAATTTGCACCCGTACTTCACTTGTACTCGAATGCCGTAGATTCAAACGCCGAATCTGGCTTCCCAGAGCTTATAACACAGTAAGTATAACAACATAGCGGAAGAAAGAAAACAATGATATCATATACAACTCCAACGAATACAATATCCAGAATGATATACAACAATGATATCAACATGATACAACAATATCGGAGATAAATAATGATACAGCGGAAATAACAGAAGTGCTAACTCCAAATCATCAGTCAGAGAGGCTGAGTCCAACCATTCCAATAACAAGCGAGAACCATCATCCCGTAAGACAAAGGTAAGCAATGTCAATCGTGATCTCCAAAACTGAATTAGCTCCAATGTCAACTGAGCCTGATTATCTGAAAAAGAAACCCAACTCTAGACTGCCCGTGTGGAAAATTGTGAGCACCCTGAGTTTAGGAAAGGAACAATAAACTCCGAGTCAGTCATGGGACTGGTGTGAGCAACAAAAACAGTTTATCTTTAAAACAAACACAAAAGAACTTTAAACATTGAAACCCGCAATGCTTTTGGGAAATAAAACTACCATAAGACCTCCCGCCACACACACAATGCAAACGCAGAATTGGAGGAGATTTCTTCTTATAATAGCCAAATATGCTTAATATGAGAAAAATTCTTTGATATTATTACTAGTGCATAGTGTAGAAAGCCATTTTGAAAGTATAATATTAATCTTAGCCAACATAGGCATTCCACACTTATGCCTACTATAGCTACTATGTTCAATAGCAGTTTACCGCCACATTCCATAGCAGGTTATACAACTAAAACCGTACAAGGCTCGTATTGTTTCTTTGGATTTCCAACAAATGGTCGGGCTAAAGAACTTCCTACTGTCAATGGAAACACCTTTGGAGGGACGTCCCGAGAACCTACCCGGCTCTCTGCCAACACAAGGCCGGGTTACCTCTGTAATTAGGTAACTACTTCTCGAGTATTTCATCCCCCGGTCCTTTGGGACCTTTATCCGAGGGCCCTCGATCACAAAGCAACAATCACACGGAGTAAATGAGATTGGAGCAACCACATAGGTTAAGCATCAGGGCTCTATACCTGATACCACACTTTTCCAGAAGGAAATGACATACCCTAAAGGGCGCGACCCTCATAACCTTACCGCATCATTCATGTTTCGACCATTTCCGGTCTGTGAGGTTCGCTGAGGTCTCGTCCACAAAGCTACGCTTTTTCTCAAAGCCGTGCTTTGATCAACAAATGATCTATAAATAATCATCACACAACAACACTCAGCATGCCACATTACCAAATTAGGAGTATATCACTGATAACCTTCAACTACATAACCTTTGAGCTCGTACGTCTCAGAGAAGGGTGTTAAGCTAAGAGAATAAATTCTCCGCCACCAAACAGAAATGTATTTGAAAGAAAATAGCTTTATATCTCAAAGTGTAATGTCATACATGTAACCATACAAGTCTGTTTCGAGTTCGAACAGAACCGAAGGCACTTCCGAAGAAGCCCTTGCAATCCGGGTATTCACAATTCCGATCGGATTTCCCATCACTTAGGAAATCTCTATACCGACGCGACTCAGTGCAGAGACAATCGATAGGTTATCATATCGTTCTCACAAATACCCAGTCTTCACCACCGGTCTTCAAATGCGATCCATATACGACGTATCATTATTCAGAATGGGTTATATGACACAAAGGACCTCTCCCGGCTAAACCGAATAATGAGCGTAATATTTTAAAATATATGGACTTCGAGGTTTCAATTAAGTCACATCTTAAACCCAAACTTTCTTTTCAAATGGTTTAACAAATTACCATTTTCAAATCTTTAAACAAAAAGATTCATTTTAACAACCTTCAACGGTTTAAACAATTTCCACACTTTAATCTTTTAAACAAAAGATTCATTCACAGATTTTCCAAATTAATTTCCATTTTAATTAGATTAACTCATTAAAACAAAGATTTAACTTATAGCTTTCAAAATCATTTCCAAAGATTTATACGTAACTTGGAAAACCATTTTCAATTCAAACTTGAAAATCCTTTAATTCAAATTGGAAACCCATTTCTTATATAAGAGCTTTTATCAATTGGAAACAATTAGTTTTCCAAATCATTGAATTCAATTCAAGTATTGAATTCAAATTTAAATCAAATTATTAAATTATCAAGTTTTATTAAGTTATTTAAAATAACTTTTACATTTGAATCTCATTGCAAAGCTCTCAATTCAATTTCCAAAACTAGTTGAATTCAATCTTTAAAATTGTCAAAAATCTGCGACTTAACTGATTTCCACGTGAAATCCATATTTGTGTGTGTATGGTGTAGTCCAAGGGTTTCTCACAGTAGTGCAACATCATTCAATTATCACAGATCAGAATATAGAAATATAGTTGATAAGCGGTATAAACTATAAAGCTTATCTTTAATTCATAGATATATAAGTCACAGATAATAATTTACATTCATCCCAGATAAATAACTACAGTACAGATCACACACAAATCAAAATATATATCACACAGCATCTCAGATCAGAATATCAAACAATTCAATTATTCAGTCAAGTCCAAACATTCACAAATAAATTTATTAATCAACTGATTAATTTAAATCGGATGTATTAATTATTAATACAGGTTAATTATCATAATTTAATTACAAATTATTTGAAATAAACTCCCTTTCAAAATTTATTAGTTAAGCCTTAATTATTAACTAATCATTCTTAATTAATGAATCAATTAATCTTTAATTATTAAATTAATCTTAATTAATCACCATTATTAATTAATCCTTTAAATTTATTAAGAAATAATTTACTCAAATTTCAAATCATCCTTTAATTAATTACATTCAGTAATTATCTATTAATTACTTCTCTAAGTAATTATATTTTCCAAAATTTATCAAGTGATTATTCTGAATTATACGTAAGAAATTTAACTTTGAACTAATTAAATTAACTCAATTAATTACACTGAATAATTAATTCCTTAATTACTTTGAAATCAAATTATTACTAACTTAAAAAGGGTTTAAGGTTAATTTAATTTAAAACTTATCTTACATTAATTATCTAATTAAAGTATTAATTAGATTTTAAAACATTGTTAAGTATTTACTTAATTCATTAAAACTTGAAATAAATTCTTAACTTAGTTTGTCAAACATTAATTACTTCATTAGTACTAAATTTTGGTTAACAATATTAACTTAAAATTCATTGGGCTTAATCCTTTTGAAAACAAAAACCTGAGAATACCCCTCATATTTACTCGAGTAGTCACTCGAGTTTCCCACCATTTCTCCCGAGTCATTCTTCTCTTCCTCACGTACGTTCTTCTTCCTCTCTTTTTTTTAATTTAAAACTTAAGTTTAAACTTAATAAACTGTGCCAGGCTCGAGGATTCGCATTCCAACCCGAAGCAACGCATCCATTTTCGCAAGTATCAACTCGAGTTGCTCACGCCAAAAATTTACCTGGCACGATATCGACGCCATGCACGTGTACAGGGCATCAACGGCATCGCCACCTTAGACGACTTGCTCCACTCATCAGCAATCGACCAACGTTCAACTTTTGCCCTCGAACCATCATCACGAAACACGAACAGAAATTCGACACTTCCAGTCGAAACTGGAACACTCAAGCTTGCGAAAACCACCTCGACATGACCATCCAGACCACCGGAACCGCCGTGCCTCCGTCCACGTCTCCACATATGTCTTGTAACGACCTGGAATTTTGGACCATTCGCATCCATTATAAGTGTATAGGTAGACACTCATGCCAGAATTGAATTGCTCAAAATACCGCGTTGTTAATTTAAATTTGGCAAAACTGAACATATACAGTAAGTAAATAATCACAGATCACAGACACAGAGTAATAAATGCAGCGGAAATAAAAGAGATAGTAGTTCATGAAGCTACTATATAAATATATAAATACATCAGAGTTAAACCAGATACAACGGAAGAGTAACACGATACATCAGATACAATCAGAATACATTACTGGAATCATCGAATACTGAAAGCAGAATAGATGTGTAACGCCCCACCTTTATACCCACGCTAACCAAGAACACTACGGTGTAGTGCTGTCAATTAGCACGGAGGATAAGGCTGTTGAGGAGCGACCATCTATGTAACTTCTTTGCGCGAGCACCGATATGTCAGATAGAATAGAAATCCGACATACCGAAACAAACACAAAGCTATCACACGGTGGCTATATATGATCTTCGGAAACAAATATAGAAATAAACGTAGAACAAATCAGTCACAGACAATTCATATCACAAAGGCGGAATAAGATATGAATATTACACCTAAAAGTGTACATCAGAGTAGTGGTCAAATAAGATCCACAATAACACAAAAGAATAGATACAAGTGCAAGACAATAGAATACGTATACATCAAGGAGTCTCATCCCAAATTCATACAACAAAAACCTACTAAACTAGAGTAGTTAGCCAAAAGTCAGAAGATGGCTCCAGATAAGAAGTCATGATGAAGCACCTGTAAAAACTCAGTCTGACCCGAGTATTATTTAAGAAGAAAATAATAAACGGATCAGTCTAGCTATAATTATCAGATAAAATGAGATAGAATATGAGATATGATAATAGAACGTATGATAACAAAAAGGTGTCATACTATGAAAAGTATACATTAGAAATCCCATAAAAGTCATACAATATCTCAATAATCTCAAAACAGAGAAAAGAATGTCATATTCTTAATTTAATTCACCAAGCCACAATAAAATGACATACTCATCAATGTCAATGGTAAAAGCTGGTGAAACATAAAATTCCAGAAATCAATCATTAGAAATCCAGAAATCACAAGAAAAGGATGGCCAATCCCAAACAGGAGCATGAAAGCCGGTACATTGACGCAGTGCAAACGGTACGTCCAATGAACCAGAAAGCCAAGACATCGATGTAGTACAAACGGTACATCAGATGAATCAAACATTGACGCAGTGCAAACGGTACGTCCAATGAATCGGAAAGACAGAGACATCGATGTAGTACAAACGGTACATCAGATGAATCGAACATTGACGCAGTGCAAACGGTACGTCCAATGAATCAGAAAGCTAAGGCATCGATGTAGTACAAACGGTACATCAGATGAATCAAACATTGACGCAGTGCAAACGGTACGTCCAATGAATCGGAAAGACAGAGACATCGATGTAGTACAAACGGTACATCAGATGAATCGAACATTGACGCAGTGCAAACGGTACGTCCAATGAATCAGAAAGACAGAGACATCGATGTAGTACAAACGGTACATCAGATGAATCGAAACACATTAAAAGTACTTGGGTTGCCAGCCCACAAAGAAATGAGACGAAGCTCAATAAAATGAAGTACAGTCCTTCATATGGACAAAGAGACATCGCACAATTGCTAGTCTAAATCATAAAATGATCATCATGATCAGCGAGAAGTGTCAATCACACCAAGCTAGTAAATATATGAGTTTAGCTTCATGTCCCATAACCACTTGCTTAACTTAAATATTTACGAACAAGCTGTAAATCTTCACTAGGGAATTGTCACAAAAAGGGTTCAATCGAACAAGTCCAAGAGCTAACCGACGAAGTGAACGCAAGCGTTTCATACCACCCGTTTTACTAAGTCGTTTAAGTCGATTTCTCATTCGAGTGAAGTAAAGGCTTGTATATACTAGTAGATTAAAAATCGGTTTGAGAAAACGAACTTTTGATATTTAAAATAGGGTTGAAATCGCTTTGATGAAAGAGTTTTGATATTTACTATTAGTATTGAAACCTTCATATATCTTTAAAGTGACAAGTCATAAAACGATGGTAGAAACAAATCAATTCACGTTCGAAGACGTGAGTAAAGTCCAAAGAAGTCAGTTCTCAAAACCATCAAAGTAAGAAGTTCGGTTAAATGGCTTTCGGATAAGATTGCCTACGCAGAGTAATACGGGGTTCGACCTGCCCGGTCAGGTCGCGGGGGTCCAGCGGGCAGCGCCCACGGCGGGGTGCGGGGCAGCGCCCCGTCACGGTACGACTTAGTGAAGGCAAGCTGGTCCAGCGACCTAAGGAAAAGTAGGTCATACGACCTAAGAGTTCACGCGACCTAACAAGGCTAAGGATAAGGTCGGAGACGACCTACGACTTAACAAAGTCCTGCGACCAAAGGAAAATCGCGACCTAAAAAGACCAAGTGTAAGGTCGGCGACGACCTACGACCTACGACTTAAGGGGGCAAGCGACTTACGACTTAAGGGATAAGGTCATACGACCTAAGTGGAGAATGCCACGCGACTTAGCAGAAGAACAGGTCGAACGACCAAGTACTAACTCGCGAACGACTTACGACTCAAGCCCTTGAACGAATTAGTGGAACGAACGACTTAACGACTTAAGCTTCAATTCGAGCTACGAGCTAAGGCTGGAACGACCTAGTGGAGTTAGGTCGGGGACGACCTACGACTTAAGGTCATACGACTTAACAGTTGCGAGCTAGCGGAGTTGGCGAGGCCTAGCGACTTAGTAGAAGCAGCGACCTACGACTTAACGATTTAAAGCCAACGACCTAGGACTTAAGAGAGGCAAGAGACTTACGACTTAAGGGATAAGGTCATACGACCTAAGTCTTGAACGACTTAACGACTTAAGCCTTTAACGACTTAACGACTTAAGCCAGGGCGAGCGAGCTAACTGCAAAACGACCTACGACTTAAGGCCTTTAACTCCTGAACGACTTATGCCTTTAGCTCCTGAACGACTCAAGCCTTTAGCTCCTGAACGACTCAAGCCAGTAACTCGCGAACGACTCAGCCTTTAACTCCTGAACGACTTATGCCTTTAGCTCTTGAACGACTCAACGCCTGGAACGACTTAACACTTTAACTCGAGAACGACTCAGGCCAGACGAACAGAAATACGCGCGCGCGACCTAAGCCCTTAACTCGTGAACGACTCACGACTTAGGCTTAACTCGTGGACGACTCAGCGAAGGCAGAAACGACTTAAGGCCAGAAAAATCACCAAAACGCTGAAAATCGAAGTTTTTCGCCAATCCAATCCAAACCAAATGCAAATGTTGATGCAAATACAATAGGGGATCATTCCCAACAGTCCAAGATAGATATAGGCAAGATGTGAGATCAAAAATCTCACCTTTTCACGGAATTTGATGAAGATGAAGCTCGGGGCAAAGCAAAGATCAACCACAAGCTTGAATCAATGTCTTCACTTTGAATTTGGAGTTAGATGTTGAATTTGCTAAAGAATTTGAGCTTGGAATTTTAATTTCCTACTCCCCCCACCATTGTTGCTAAAGCTTCAAAGTTGATGAAGTGATGAAGAGAAGGAAGGGGTTGGGCTGAGGTAGAAGAGGTGCAGCCCAAACCAAAAGCTCAACACAAAAAGTGACGAAAATTTCACTATCTCCAAACATATCGAAGTTTACACTCAAAAAGATCGCAAACGTCATTTTGAACTCAATGGGGGTGGTCTCGAGTCCCAATTTGACCGTATGCAAAAAGTAGCTTTTCGGTCTAACATCCGACTAACAATAAAATATTTAAATATAAAATCGATAAATATGCGGGTTGTTACAAGATGGCTGGATCTTCAAGCAAAGCTCCAACTTCAAAGGTGAGTCTCGAATACTGGATCACTCAGTCTGACCTGAGCGTAAAGCAAAAACACAAGACACTCGAGTCAGGATTAACATTCTTATATTAATAAATCCAACTCAAGTGAAATAGCAATTGAAATACAAGTAACTCAAAGGATGTTTGGAATAACCATCCTTTAAGGATCCGTTAAACTATCTACTATGTAGTAATGTACGCTAAGTAGATAATGTCTATCAGTATTATAAGAAGATATCAAAATAGCGTTAAGTCATGGCCCATTCCACCCTTAACACATTTTTATTCCCAAAAGCATATACAAGACCGTAGTTTCCCCAAAACCAGAAGTCACCAGAGGGCAATCCATATACTAAAGGTACAAATCGAAATCGTAGTGGTCGCGCATAAATGGAATACAAGTATGACAAGGCACATGAGGCTATACCCAAGGTAGTGATACTACCGTTCGCCTGATCCGGACTGGTGAGAACGCAACGCCGCAGCGCCCGCAACACCGTGAAACAACACTCCCAAAATCAAGGGTGCACCAATCGACAACAAGTAATAAGTAGTTCGAAGAAGTGTGTCCACTTGAGGTAGCTAATCCTCCATTGGCCCGGCACAGCTCCTGTTTTAGTCATTTCCAATTTGACATAAGTGTCAAGGCTATCCATTATCGTTCACTTTCTTCAGTCAACACGTACATCATTCCAACCACTTCATTCTGGATCATCACTCCGCGTATAGTTATTAAAGTGGTTTTCGGTTTAGATAGAGAGTATATCCATAACCGAATTCCGGTCTCTTTAATAACTTTCGTAATTATTACACCGATTGGTCATTTATATATTTCAAAAACCAAATCAAATTCAATTTCAATTTCAATTCGTAAATCAACATTTCACTTGTCTTTCAAAATCAATTTCCATACTTTACGTTTCAAACTTCCAAATCATAATTTCAAAATCTTATAATTCAATTTCAATTTCTTTTTTAAAACAATTCAAATATCAATTTAAATTTGTATATAAAATTCATTCCGAAATCATTTAAATCAATTTAATTTAACATTTAAATCAATTTAAATTCATTTATCGATTTCATTCAATATTCGTTAAGTGAATATTCCATTCAAAACAATTTCTATTAAATTTCCAATTCATTAAATCCATTATTCAAATTCAACTGCATTTTATCAAAACCTACAAATTGAGTTAAATCAAATTCATCAAATCAAATTCTTTAAATTTCAAGTCTTACATTAATTCCAAAAATATCACATTTTATTTCTTGTTAAAGAAATTCAATTTCACTTATTTACTTACTTAAATAATTTCCAAGACTTAATTAATAAAGAACTCAATTTCATTTATTTTCGAAGTAAAAATTTACTTATTCAAAAGTTCAATTTTTCTTAATTAAAAATCCAATTCAATTTAATCATTAAATAATTCAATCTTATTTAATTATTAAATAATTCAAAACTTAATTATTAAATAATTTCAAAGTTTAATAATTTCAAACTTAATTATAATTTCAAACTTAATTATTAAATCATTTCAAAGTTGAATAATTTCAAACTTAATTCAATAATTTCTCAAATTAAACAACATTCTTTCATCAATTACATTGTTAATATTTTGTTTCAGCTTATTATATATTAACATTTTCTTTTCATTAAAAATTCAAATTTCAACTTCATTTCAAACATATTGTTTATTCAAATAAAATCTTCATTTTTTTTAAATCAAATTATTTGACCAATCGGGTTTTATTAAATTTTCTATCTTAGGTCAAAGTTCAATTTTGGGTATTTATCATTTCAACCCGATTCCAATTCAATTCAAAATCAAAACATAACAAAGGGAACTTGCAGTGTGATAACTGGGATGGTGTCAAGGTAAATAAACAAGCAATAGCAACAATCAATATCAGTTCAATAATCAATTCAAATAATCCCGAAATAACCGTATTAATTCGTATTGTCATTTGTACGAATTAATATAATTATTTCTAGAATCTACACTATCATTTCATGTAGATTAAAGATTATTACATTACGGTTTTCACTTGTCATTTATTTACAATTTCATACATCATCAATTTAACAACATACATTCAATGGTTCAAGATGTAATTAAATAAATCCTACGTGTCAACAAATTTAACAGTTAAAGGGGTCATATTATACAAATGTCATTTTATCAAATTTAACATTTAACTATCCTATATCAATTTCAATTGCATACTATTTATCATTTTAACATTAACAATTTTAACGTCCAATATAAACATCAACAATCAATCAATTATCAGCCAAACTGTATTATCATCGCATAAATAATTAACAGATAATGGTGTCAGATGTCACAGGTGAACTGATACAGGCAATAGCATATATAACAGTGTAATTAACTAACAGCAGCATATTTCAATTGTCGTTTCAATCGAAATCAAATTTAATAAATAAAAGAACGTTAATCGTGAATGAGTGCTCACCTTTCGAGGCTAGAGAAGTTTGACAACAGTGCAAGTTACGAATTTCAAAGCAACGCTAGATGGATACGATTCGATGAAGAACAGGCACGACGGACAAAGCTGATCAAAAGGAATCAAGAATCAAAATCAGTTTGATATAACATAAGCAAAATATAAATATATATTATTATAAATTTTCTTAGTTAATATCCAACGAAATCCTTATATTAAAAATTCAAAATCAATGTTTATAATAAAATTAATATAAACTTACTTTGTAATATAATTTGACTCAAACAAATCGTAAAACTCATATAATATACACATATATAGTAGAAGACCTGAAACACATTAGAAATGATGGAGGAGAGGCAAGATAAATATGTAGATTATATTTCTTATTCAATAGCAGAAATGAAAATTTGCAAAGGGGTGAACGTTGATTGAACTAAAACGAATGGCCATTTCATTGTGCGTTGGAAATATAAAGTGCATTGAAACTGAGAACAAAATAAAGGAATGCTGAGGAATCCCAGCAAATGAAACGAACCAATTAATAAATTAGAGTTTAGAAATAGTAAAGGTCGGATGGTTAAAAGACAGTGGATACGAAGAGTTGGGAAACCAAAAGACACAAAGGCCCGTATCGATACGGTTTATCGTTTCATGGTTTTGCCGCGGATTGGACACTGAAATGAACATATAGATATATCGCGAAGATCAGCTCGGCGAGACGATCAAAACGGTATAAAGATATTAGCAGTACGATTTAATTTATAAAATTCGAATTTTTCTACTACGGAAAATGCAAGAAAAACACTGAAAAATAAGATCGACGGAGCCAAAGATGTCCGAATTTGGAAAAACGACAAACTGACATCTTGCTCAGAAGATGGTTTAGAATTTTTCTATGTAAAATTATTTGGGTTTCGGAAACATTTTATTTTCATTTCTTTTTAACTGATTAAATTGAAGTGAATTTACGCGCGAAATAAATTTTCGTATTTTCGGACGAAAATTTACCAGTTGCTATGTTTAACTAGACGTATTCCAAATATTAAATTTATATTTCAAAATTTTATCGTTTAAAATTTCACGAAATTTCAACTAATTCCGTTATAAAAACAGTTGAAATTTACGGGTCGTTACACTCTCCCCCACTCAAAACTTTTCGTCCCCGAAAAGGAACGAGGTAGGAGAATAGAAACAACCAGAAAGAAAAATAGATTTGAAATACACAATAACATTTAATTTAAACCATATAAATTCAAATTTAAATTAATTGATATTGAATAATTGATTTAATCCATTTGAGTTCACTAAAATCAATCTCAACTATTTCTAAATTTATTATCTTATTATCCAATTATCTTAAATTTAAAATTTCTAACCATAAATTTGAATAGTCCTTTATTATAATCATATTTTTTTCAGCAGTTTAAATTCTTCTTTATTACAAGTTATTATTAAATTTATTCTACTTAATATATCTAATCCCATATATTTAACCCATATAAATTAATTTAAACCATAAAAGTTTCGATTTAAATAAATTTATATTCACTAATTGCCTTTAAATTCAAAGTATTTTCATAAGTTGATCAAATTTCAATTTATTAATTCTTTCAAAACAAATTTATTAATTATTAACAGGGTTTACTTATTGCCTTATCTAATTCTATTAACATCTTTATAATCAAAATTCAGTGTATAACATTTATTATAAACACTCAAATTTTTATTTATAAATTCAATTTATATTATATATTATCTAATTACATATTCAACTTCTGAATGATTTAGATAAGTTGTATTAGAATGTAGTTGAACAATATACAAATAAAATTTTCCCAATTCAATTATTCGAGTTTAAATATTTATTCCAAATTTTGGTTTTATTTATAATTAAAATCATCTTTTAACGAAATTTAAGAATTAGATTTTCGATTAACTTTAAACAATTTAGAGTTATATATCATATATTTATATCCAATCAAATTAAATTTTAAATAAGATACCTATATATATATAAATCAAAATATACTGAAGAAATTCAAATCAAAAATATTTTTTAAAACAAATCCGTAGCAAAGCTACAGAATAGTATCTCCACTTCGAAACTCGAAAATGAATGTCGATGATGCGGCCGCCATCACCGAAATTATTTTCCAGCGACAAAGAGAAGAGCACTGTTTTCAATATTTAAAATTCTTTGAAAACGGTTCCTATTTGAAAATACGTTCAATAATATACATTTTAAAAAAAATTTAAAACCAAAACTTGAAATTTTAGGAAATCAAATACTCCAATTTCTGATTTAAATTCATTTCAAATTCCAAATCAAATTATAACTAAGTTTATAAATTCATGTATTTATTATGCAATAGTCAATGGTTTACAAAACAATAAATGAAAATCAAATATTATTATTTCAGACAACAAATTCATTAACAATTTAATTTCAGAAAACTTATATTTATATATAATATAATAATTCAAAACTATTTTGTTTATCAAATTTGAAAACAACAATTTTAACATAAATTTAGAAATACATTTCTTTGCTCGACGATACAGGAATGGATTCTCAAAATAAGGATAGGGATTCAAATTTTTGTTGACTCAAATCAAAGAGAATTTTGATTCGAAAATAAGTTTGAAACAGAAGATAAGATAATTCAATTACCACAATCGGAAGATGGATGAGTTTATTTAATTCACGGGCAACCTTAACCGAGTCGTCCGTAACTTCAAGAATAAGATCGATGCTGAATTCCGAGGTAAATCAACACTCGATCTCACGAGATGGAATTCAGGTATAGCATCGTAAACCAAGGATACTGAAATCTCTGGTAAATCGATGCTTATTATAAAGGAGTTTTGCTCCTTTACGAATCATTCGAAGATTGGCGAGACCGCCGATCTATTATAGATATCATTCAAAATGGAGTTATGGGGTGCTCCAGAATTTTAAGAAGACGAATAGTGAGGGACACGAACGAAATTTTGGAACCGCAAGGAACGTTCCAAAATTCAAAGGAATTGAGTCAAAGGAAGAGATTGAAACTCGAATGAGAGTGATTCTGTAAATACATTTACCCTATATGTTAAGTTTTGCCTAGAGCTACCAAAGCTCTGATACCAACTGTAACGGACCGCGTCAGTGGGGTAACGCTCACCGTAGCATACAGTCGTATCTATGTTCTGCCTTTACGGCCAGCCTCTCGACTACACCAACCCGCAGGGACATGTCTCACGTACACCCCCTCCAAATCTGGCCACACTCGATGCATCAGGGGTGACGAAATCACCTCATTCCCAAACCATAACAAAACCATGGGTTAAACCCTAAATCTTCCTCATTCCATTATCCCTTACAATAGAAATTTTTTGAAACAACTTTCCTAACATCATCAATGGCCCAACTAGCTTTAAACAAGATTACAACATCCAATTTTCCTTTGATCGCTGGAATTTGGATAAAAAGCATTTTCAGTTCATTTATACACTGCTCGAAGCATACTTAACTAAAAATTTCCATTTTTGTTTTAAAAATATTATTTTCGAATGTAGTTTCAAGTTATATAATCGAATCCAAAATTTATAACATTCGAAATTGGCATATATTTTAGATATGCTCTGTAAAACAAAATTTACAACTGTAATACTTCATCAACATGCTTCAAACAAATTTTTTTAGCTTGATCCATGTGCAAAGAACTTATTTTGTTTTAAAATGTAAGCCTATAAATGATTGGAAGAAGATGTTTTGTATTTTGATTAACTACTTAACTCTATAACTACAAACAGGAAAACAACAGTATATTCAAATGTTACAGAACACTCATATATATAAACATAGAGCTATACAAACAAAATACATATGCAAGCACCATGTTATCACAGATTTAATCATACTTAGGTCTTTAAAAATTGTGTTTACTCACAGTGGTTTCCATGAAAATGACAGAGTTCTTTGACACTGGTTTTGAAAATGCAAGCTGAAGTCTTCTTCGATCTTTAATCCTCTGGTTTGTCTTGATATATATTGTTGTTTTAAAGTGAAGTTTAGTTTTAAGTTGAAGAAGATATACTTTAGTTTTTTTTCCTTTTCACAGTTTTGGATAATCGAAACTTATGAGGTAGATGGATATAAAAGAGGTTTACAGGGTATACAATTTGTACAAGTGATATTATGTTGTTTCTCTTTAGTACTATATACGCAGAGATTTTTTCTAAGTTTGCAGGCTGAGATGATATGGCAATGGCTTGCATTAATTAGGCTTGTACCATTTTTATTTTATTTACTTCGGCTGTACAATATGAGATGAGATAGTGGTGGCTTCTTTTACAACTTTATATACATGTATTCTTGTTTCATTTGTTCACTTGTTTCATATCTTTCATATGTGTTTGTTTTTGTTTCTATTCTTTTGTTTCTTTTTAACTTATCTTTATAATTTCATATGCATTTGGTTTTGTTTTATCTTTTTCTTTTATTATTTTTGAATGCATTTCTATATTTTAAATATGTAGTTATAATTTATCTATTGTTGTTATTATATCTTTTTATTGTTTTATAATTAAAAATGAATTTCTATATTTAATATAGATTGTTTAATTCAACTAATTTGTTTAACTATATATAATTTATCTTATGTATTTTTATATTTATTTTGTCATATAGGTGAATTTCTATTTTTCTAATTTGTTATTAGATTTTTATCCAATGTATTTACTTTATACTCTATATCTTATATATTTCCATTTTTAAACCATTTATTTACGATTTAAATTCAAATTAAATATATATATATAAAAAATTTCAAATTTACTCATATATGCCCAAATACATATATATACAATATTTTAAATTTAAATGATTTATACAAAATATATTTGAATCCAGGGAAACTCGCATCACTTTATCAATTTATTTTACAATTTTTGTTCAAAATTAAATTAATTATTAATTTAAATATATATAAAATTTGGGGTCATTACAAAAATGCATATGTGGGAAAAACCTGAACTATTTGGCTGCCCATTAAAACTTGAGCACCCAAGAGTTCTATTGAAAAAAAATTAAAACTCCGGGTCAGACTTGGGTGTGGTGTGAGTAAACTCAAAAAGCTGAATTATTATGTATAAAACCCTTTTAAAATCAAAGATATCTCGTAAGACCATGCCGCATATAAACACGGATGGGTTTTTACCTTACGATAATCAAAACACTTTTAATAGAAAATCCAGTGATATTATAATAATGTCTAAGCGTTGAAGATAAATATATGAAAATAGACGAAATTGTTACCATTATTAAATTCCAGCATACTAGGCTCTACAATCAAGACCGCAAAGGCACGTACTGGAGATTGGATTCCATACTATGAAAGGTAAGGAACTACCTTATAAAGGTACATCACTAGATAAAATGTAACGGAGTCTGACAAGAACATCTTGTACCCCAGCCACACTGGACCAGTCTAGCACTTGACTAGTAGTATCCAATATGATCACCTCGGTTTGGGCCCCGAAGCATACAAGAATAGATAGTAACCGATCTACATTTGGAACGACCATACCATACTTGGGAGCTACCCACTTGGCCCTGCTGCATGCTCGATTTTTGTCATTTCCCGGTTAATGAGGTTCGAGGCTACGTTTTACCTTTTTATAGCACTTCCCACTTAGAATGCTAACAACGCCCTTCATTCAACAATGCAATATCAACATTCATCCATACAAGTTGTCCAAGATAAAGACAAACCGAAGGCACTACTTCTACTACATCCGTTTTAGAATCACCCTTAGGACTAGTAGCAAGCACCCCTTCACTTCAATGCTCCATCTTCGATTCCATATTCTTCAAGATGTCTTCAGTTCGAGATGCTTGAGTTGGATCGAAGTGGTTTTCGGATAACATATCTGATCCCGCTTTCTTCGAAACAACTTTCGGTAATTTCCGATAAACTCAATCCCTGTTCTTTAGGAAATAAACAGGCAAAGATAAGAACGGAGTTCACCTCCTAACCGTTAGTGAACGAATTTCCTTATCATTTATCCTAGAAGAACGAAACGAGGTTTATACGCACAATACAGCATCCTTGAGGATGACTGTGCCATATAACTCACGTGTTTCTCCTAGAAATTTCCAAAGTTAGGTTTAGGTCCAGATTTGATAGTCGGTTATTTAACTATCAAATGTACAATCATTCAACATTGATTTGATTCCATATGGGATCCACTAAGCCTTTATTAATTAACCTTTCATTAATTAAAACACTTTGCAAAACTTGATCAAAAGATCCTTTTAAAACACTATTCCCAAAACCCTTTACATCTCTTTTATACTTGGAAAGTAATACAAGTATTTACCAAAAACATTATGGGAAATTATCTCTTCTCATACTCCTTATTAAATGTTAAACAATTCCCTTTCAAAACATCAATTACTATAAAAATCTTTCACTTTATAAAACTCATTCACTTATCCGTTATAAAAATTCTTTTATTAGTTCACTTCATATTTCAAACCTCGTTATATACTTTCAAATTCGATTTAACACTTCTTTCAAAATTCTCTAAAATGGTTTATAAAATCTCTTCTATAATTAAAACTACTTATAAATCTTCCTTTATAAGTTTTTTATATAATTTATTTATAAAATATCATTAACGAAATATCATTTGTAAAACACTTTAGGTAAACCTTTCCATTTAGTAAACACCCTTTTTATAAACAAGTTATTAATTATAAATAACTTTATAAAATAATAGTATAGCATGGAAATCATTTATAAACCTTAAAACCCCAAATTGATTAAAGAATTAAGTTAATTCAAAAACATACTTTATAAATTAAAAAGTAGGTTTAGCAATCACTACAACAAAACAGGCTTTTTACAACGGGCAATGCCCGTTGTAATATGTGTTCCACAATGGGCAGCGGACTGTTGTAATAGGCGATGTTGTAATAGGTCACCCATATTTTACAACGGGCAGTTAATGTTGTAAAGACCGTTGTAGTAAACTTTTTTACAACGGTCGCCGACCATTGTAATAGAATGTAATACAAGCTTCTTTGCCCGTTGCAAAATACTATCATACAAGATGGATAGCATGTTTTACAACATTCCCTGACCGTTGTCAAAACATTTTGACAATGGTTTTCGACCGTTGTAAAAAACATTTTGGCAACGGTTATTGACCGTTGTAATAGAGTATAATACAACGCGTTTTGACCGTTGCAAAAAATATGCAAATTAAAAAAAAAATTACAGCAACGTATAGGTAGCACATCCATACAAATAATGAATAATTTAACAGTAATAAATATTACGCACAAACAACCAAAATCACATGCGAAAAGACTAAAAGATAGTCATAAAATTCCAACACTCCAAAAAGTCAGATAAGTTTACCTCCCAAATTCATAAAGCATTAATACATAATAGTCGGCTATAAATATCAAGTTCTAAGTACAATCATACTAGACTAAGGATATAAAGTCTTTGTGTCACGCGACGGTTGATCCAACGGCCTCTTTAATAGTGGACATCTCTGAATTTGGCCTAAATAGAAAAGCTTCTGGTTCCACTGCTACATCCACCCATACTTTCCAAGCTTCTGCTCCAAGCTTTACAAAATGTACCGACGCATCAGGATCAGTGCTTGCTATTGTCCCCTCTGCAACTACGTTCTTCTCCCAACTCAATAGCCTGCACTTTTTTTCATCAAACCATCCACAATAACTTTTTAGTTAACTAACATATTTAACTGTTGATAGTTCTAAAATTACATAGGCAAATCTAAGTAACAAATGAACATCTAACTGCTACTATCAGTAAGGCTTATGATGTAGGAAAGGTAAAGAAAAGGAAATAGTAAACTCTGATTCTACTATTTCTACATCGAATCGATTTTCTTGTCTTGATGCCGATTCCGGTCTCTCAACTTCAATTTTGTCCCATATCCATCTCGCTTTTCTCCTAATGTTCTACATTTTAGTCCATATATCCAAGTTAATTAGGCAATCTTAAATCTAAACTAATAAGATAAATATAGTTAATAATATTCGTTAGTTCTTATACTAAATTATATAGTAATGTGACCCTACAAACTAAGCCTAAAAGAAAGAAAACTAATAAAATCAAACTATTTTGCTATCAAACTAAGCACTGGAAAACATATTTCATAAATTTGCTGTCAAACTATTTTGATGGATTAAGTTATGTTAAATAGTTGAAAGATCCATGCCATAACTAAGGCTGGTAAAGTATGCGAAAGGAAACAATAGTATAGCAATAAAATAAACAAACATCTAAAAAAATGACAACGATTGATAGTGGCTTTATACAATGAAACCATCACAGCAATTATACGCCATATACATTATCAAATGTTGGATTATTATGCAAACTTAAGCCACATGAATTAGTAAACGAGTATCCGTTGGATTTCAATTATTCCAGCTTATTATATTTATCTTTGTTTTCAATTACTAAACAGTAAACACTATACGTTGTTGAATAGTGAAAGAATTATTCTTTCTTAAGGTTAGTTAAGATAAAAAGGAGAGATGTTGTTGATGTTAAATAATTAGGCAATTCAGGAAAAATAAGTTTAGTTTACCGCTATCTATAACATATTTCCTCCTCCAGCAAATCCAAACTAAGATGGAAATCAGCAATATAGCTGCACCAGCTACAATCCCTGAGATAGCTCCAACTGATAACTCATCCGAATCCAAAACTTGATTATAATCTACAATAGTTGAATTGATAAATTTAGGCCTACAACTTCATTCGGAAAATAATATTTACAAAAGGAGGAACAAGGAAACAGGAATGATATTTCAATTCGACTTACTTACGACTGAAATGGCAGATATAAGAGGTCCATGTACACCTTTTTGAGGAATGGAGTTTGTGCCTTTCCCAGCCCAGTATAGGTGAATCTCCAAAGTTCCATCCACACTGATATTGAATGATTTTATTACTTTCTTACCAGTTCCATTTGCTGCTTTTGCTATATCAAAATCTTGCAAAACCTTTTTTCCCTACATGTATACACATGATCACCCATTTTTCACTCAAAAGCATTTAATTTCATTCATTTATTGGCAAGAGTAGGATGTAAATCGATAGTTGTAAGTGGATTTTTACATCAAGAGTAGGATGTAAATCGATAGTTGAAAAACATCTGATAATTAGAAAACTAAAATTTAGGAACTCAACTCTACAATCGGGAATTTTAAGGTCTAAACTCAAAGTTAGTCAAGAGTTTAATGGGCAAACTCTAGTTATCCATAAAAATAATATGGGGGTGCAGCATATGTGAAACATTGAGGTATTAAACTATAATCGTTCTTCTTCCAAAAATATCCACCCCTCTATCTTTTTCAGTCTATTCATTTACAAATAACTTTTGGAACACTAAATGTACCATCTTCCACACAATTATCAAACTAACAACCACATATAACAATGTAACTATCTTTCCAGCAACTTAATACTTTACAACATCAGCAACAATTATAACTGTTACTACTTTCATGCAGGGGCCAAAATTTATAATAACAGCTAAATGTAACTATCATTCATATGTCTCGATGTTATAAGTTGACTTAAATATGCATACAAGAATATGTTAACAGCATTATTTACCTGTAACATGTCTCCAAAATTAATAAAGAAAAAATCCTCATCAGGTGGTATTGGTAGCCAACTTCCATCTTTCAAAACAATTGGTATCCATTTGAATCTTTAGATCTTAATATGGAGATCGGTTGTGGATCAATGTGTTGTCCAAATCTAGTCAATCTGCGTTTGAGTTCTTAAAGAAGAGGAAATGGTGGACAGTGATTCACTCGAAACATCAAATCACTTTCTTCATGCATTCCTATTTCCTTCAGTACTCCTTTTTCTATATTTAATCCGTTTGCCATCAGTTCAAGTAACTCACATGATCGGCTCTTCATGGCTGCTATGTACTCATTCAAAGCTGAGTTGCAATACAATATTATGCAACCACATTGCCTGTAACTTCAGATCGTACAAAAAATAACAATACTAAAAATTCATTGTTGACTGATGGAAGAATAGTTCTTATAGAAACAATCTAGCAGAAGGCTCTTTAACGAATGGCTAATTTTTAAGCTCAAATAATATATATTCACCTAGCTTTATTTTGCGGTTCTATGTAACTCTAATAACTAGTACCACATTTTACTGGTTACAGAAATGTGATGAAGTCAATTTGTATCTTTGTGATTAAGAAGATATATAAGGCCAGTGAAATAAAAAATTGTTTAAAAATGACTAAGATATAGTGATCAGCTTAAACATATTTATAGTTATAGTGAAATGGTTTCAATGCTAAACTTTAAAGGAAAATTATTTACTTGTCTACCACTCGACAATAAATCCAACAATTAAGCATATCAAATAAACCAGCGAATACTCAAAAGGATTAGGCAGGAGAAGAAGTTCACTGTCCATTTATTTCTATTAGTGTGCGAGCAGTATTCTATTAGCATTCAACCTATTCATACTTTTGTTAGTGTAAATAAGCAGTCCATACAATTCTCACTGATAATCATTTATAATATATAGATGAAGTTTTGTATTAGTCAATTATTAAAATCTCTATACTGAGGTTTCATCCATCAACGAAGACAAACTAAAAGAATTAAGAAATCACATAGAAGATAATATACCTTGTTATAGCAACAGATCATTTGCTTCACTCCAAGAGTTAAAGGCAGCAGAGCATCCTTAGAAATACCAGCTTCAAAACCACCCGTAGTGGAACCAATGATGAGAACAACACAATCAGCCTGGGAAGTTCTAGTAGTCATGTTCTTGATGAAGTCAAGATGTCCAGGAGCATCAATGACAGTGTAGTAGTACTTGGTCGTTACGAACTTCCATAATGCATTATCAACGGTGATAACCCTTTCATGTTCAACCTTAAGTTTTTCCAGCACCCATGCATACTTGAATGACCTTCTGTTCATCTCAGCTGCTTCCTTTTCGAATCTTCCGATCATACGCTTGTCAAGTAGACAAAACAAGGTCAGTTTCACTATCATTATAGTAATATATGGACTGACCTAAAATATACATGTAGAGTTCATATACCGTAAAAGATGATAAAATATTCATTGGCCAAAAGAGCTGTCAGTTTTACAATTTTTTTTACTAACAAATTTTGTAAGCCCTAACATGGAATTTTTACATAAGATTATCTAATATCGTGTTTATCTACACCGGAATCCATAATTACGAGATTTCAACTAGTTTCTTGGTATACCAAAAGCACGGTTGTTCTTTATGCTATTTTAACCTTTTAACTTTTAAGTATGTTTTAGGCATAAAATAAGTTTACACAGAGAACATTAAGTGATGACAAAAAAGAAATTAAAACTGATGTTGCACAAAATTACGCATAACGGTTTGCACTGATAATGATGTTGAAATTGGAGAATTACATGCATAAATGTAAATATTGCAGTTTAAACTGCAAATTATACCTGTACATAATAAGCTGCTAATCTTGCAACAGTTGATCATGATTCTGAATGAACCCACAAGAGAATAAGTACAGAACCAACATTGCCACTTTACCTAAAGGTAACTTCATCTAAAGATATCATTTTCTTCTTTCCTGGCCTACAAATATAGACATTTTAGTCAGTACAATATTTAATAAACAGTAATGACCCAAATCAATACAAAAATGTACTTCAACCGCTTCCCAATATTTTTCCTCCTTTTTAATTTACAGTATACAGAGGTTAAATACAAGGTAATTATGAAAGGAGTAACATCAACAACTGAGAAAGATATACTTCACGGAATTACAGGTTCAGCAAGTCCTGGGGAAGTTTTAGCTTTAATGGGTCCTTTAGGGAGTGGTAAAACTAGTCTACTTAGTCTATTAGGAGGAAGAGTTCGAGGTGGCATTGTTGAAGGATCCAAACAACAAAGTACATGAAGATGAAAGGGATACATAACATAAATCTTAACTAGCAGCTTCTCAAAAAGAGAGGCGTTACCATTTCAGAATACTTATTGCAAAACAACAAAAATATTGATTTGCAGGCCTTTCAGTAGTCAAACTAGTTTTTATTGCCAATGATACTTTAAACCTTTAGCAAATTTCCATTTCCAGACACTTAATTTCATTTAATTTGTGTCCCAAAAGGCTAAAAATAATTTGTTGATTCATAATTGCTTAAGGAATCTATCATCTGAGTTGAATGTCCCAAAATTTAAATTCTATATTGCCTTAACTCTTTATGACTTTTATATATGTAAATTCATCTTGCAGATGTGAAAGCATATTACAACCGAGATTTAAAAGCATCGCCAAATAAAAAGGTCGTAAACAAATCGAAATGAATGAAAAAATCAGAAATTTATTCTGCAAAGAACAACTTTGACTATAAATGCAAACTTTTATTTACATCCAAATCTGAAGAGAGGAACTTAAAAGTGCTATATGAAAACTATATCATGTTCAAAACAGAATCCAGAGAAGACTCAACTAAATCGAAGTCTGCTTAGTCCAGCAATGCTAGTGCTTCGGGTAAGAGAAAGAGAATGAATTAAAAAATATACAGTTATTTAACATACCGGTTGCTAGCAAGGCGGGGTCAGGCGGTTCTGGCTACGTCGTTCATGGTTGTCAAGACGAAGGCTGGCGCTGCGGTGGTTGCATGTTGGTGGCAGGCGGTTGTGAGGTGGATGTAGGCGGCTATGAAGTAGAGGCAGGCGGTTGCGCTAGCAAGGCTGTAGTCGAGTTTAGGTTTTAGGAATTTTGGTTTTAGGGATTTTGTTTTGGGGATCTACTTTATTTTGTGTCTGGTTGCGTAAAATGAAAATGAGAAAAGAAGTAGGCGGGGGTTTATTTGGGTACGAAGACAAAAGCATCCAAAATTACCACGGGCATCTATTACAACGGTCCTAAATGGACCGTTGTAATAGCCTTCTATTACAGCGGACAGCAAATGCCCGTTGTAAAAAGGTATTGTATAGGCCATCTATTACAACGGTCCTGAATGGACCGTTGTAATATCCTTCTATTACAACGGACAGCAAATGCCCGTTGTAAAAAGGGCGTTGTAATAGGGTATTTTTGTTGTAGTGACATGTGTTAGCAGAATAAATCACCATTAGTATTGTTATTTTATGCACGATCTGAAGTTACAGGCAATGTGGTTGCATAATATTGTATTGCAACTCAGCTTTGAATGAGTACATAGCAGCCATGAAGAGCCGATCATGTGAGTTACTTGAACTGATGGCAAACGGATTAAATATAGAAAAAGGAGTACTGAAGGAAATAGGAATGCATGAAGAAAGTGATTTGATGTTTCGAGTGAATCATTGTCCACCATTTCCTCTTCTTTAAGAACTCAAACGCAGATTGACTGGATTTGGACAACACATTGATCCACAACCGATCTCCATATTAAGATCTAAAGATTCAAATGGATACCAATTGTTTTGAAAGATGGAAGTTGGCTACCAATACCACCTGATGAAGATTTTTTCTTTATTAATGTTGGAGACATGTTACAGGTAAATAATGCTGTTAACATATTCTTGTATGCATATTTAAGTCAACTTATAACATCGAGACATATGAATGATAGTTACATTTAGCTGTTATTATAAATTTTGGCCCCTGCATGAAAGTAGTAACAGTTATAATTGTTGCTGATGTTGTAAAGTATTAAGTTGCTGGAAAGATAGTTACATTGTTATGTGGTTGTCAGTTTGATTATTGTGTGGAAGATGGTACATTTAGTGTTCCAAAGTTATTTGTAAATGAATAGACTGAAAAAGATAGAGGGGTGGATATTTTTGGAAGAAGAACGATTATAGTTTAATACCTCAATGTTTCACATATGCTGCACCCCCATATTATTTTTATGGATAACTAGAGTTTGCACGTTAAACTCTTGACTAACTTTGAGTTTAGACCTTAAAATTCCCGATTGTAGAGTTGAGTTCCTAAATTTTAGTTTTCTAATTATCAGATGTTTTTCAACTATCGATTTACATCCTACTCTTGATGTAAAAATCCACTTACAACTATCGATTTACATCCTACTCTTGCCAATAAATGAATGAAATTAAATGCTTTTGAGTGAAAAATGGGTGATCATGTGTATACATGCAAGGAAAAAAGGTTTTGCAAGATTTTGATAAAGCAAAAGCAGCAAATGGAACTGGTAAGAAAGTAATAAAATCATTCAATATCAGTGTGGATGGAACTTTGGAGATTCACCTGTACTGGGCTGGGAAAGGCACAAACTCCATTCCTCAAAAAGGTGTACATGGACCTCTTATATCTGCCATTTCAGTCGTAAGTAAGTCGAATTGAAATATCATTCCTGTTTCCTTGTTCCTCCTTTTGTAAATATTATTTTCCGAATGAAGTTGTAGGCCTAAATTTATCAATTCAACTATTGTAGATTATAATCAAGTTTTGGATTCGGATGAGTTATCAGTTGGAGCTATCTCAGGGATTGTAGCTGGTGCAGCTATATTGCTGATTTCCATCTTAGTTTGGATTTGCTGGAGGAGGAAATATGTTATAGATAGCGGTAAACTAAACTTATTTTTCTTGAATTGCCTAATTATTTGACATCAACAACATCTCTCCTTTTTATCAAAACTAACCTTAAGAAAGAATCATTCTTTCACTATTCAGCAACGTATAGTGTTTACTATTTAGTAATTGAAAACAAAGATAAATATAATAAGCTGGAATAATTGAAATCCAACGGATACTCATTTAGTAATTCACGTGGCTTAAGTTTGCATAATAATCCAACATTTGATAATGTATATGGTGTATAATTGCTGTGATGGTTTCATTGTACAAAGCCACTATCAATCGCTGTCATTTTTTTAGATGTTTGTTTATTTTATTGCTATACTATTGTTTACTTTCGCATACTTTACCAGCCTTAGTTATGGCATGGATCTTTCAACTATTTATTATAACTTAATCCATCAAAATAGTTTGACAGCAAATTTATGAAATATGTTTTCCATTGCTTAGTTTGACAGCAAAATAGTTTGATTTTATTAGTTTTCTTTCTTTTAGGCTTAGTTTGTAGGGTCACATTACTATATAATTTAGTATAAGAACTAACGACTATTATTAACTATATTTATCATATTAGTTTAGATTTTAGATTGCCTAATTAACTTGGATATATGGACTAAAACGTAGAACATTAGGAGAAAAGCGAGATGGATATGGGACAAAATTGAAGTTGAGAGACCGGAATCGGCATCAAGACAAAAAAATTGATTCGATGTAGAAATAGTAGAATCAGAGTTTACTGTTTCCTTTTCTTTACCTTTCCTACATCATAAGCCTTACTGATAGTAGCAGTTAGATGTTCATTTGTAACTTAGATTTGCCTATGTAATTTTAGAACTATCAATAGTTAAACATGTTAGTTAACTAAAAAGTTATTATGGATGGTTTGATGAAAAAAACGTGCAGGCTATTGAGTTGGGAGAAGAACATAGTTGCAGAGGGGACAATAGCAAGCACTGATCCTGATGCGTCGGTACATTTTGTAAAGCTTGGAAGTATGGGTGGATGTAGCGGTGGAACCAGAAGCTTTTTTATTTAGGCCAAATTCAGAGATGTCCACTATTAAAGAGGCCGTTGGATCAACCGTCGCATGACACAAAGACTTTATATCCTTAGTCTAGTATGATTGTACTTAGAACTTGATATTTATAGCCGACTGTTATGTATTAATGCTTTATGAGTTTGGGAGGTAAACTTATCTGACTTTTTGGAGTGTTGGAATTTTATGACTATCTTTTAGTCTTTTCGCATGTGATTTTGGTTGTTTGTGCGTAATATTTATTACTGTTAAATTATTCATTATTTGTATGGATGTGCTACCTATACGTTGCTGTAATTTTTTTTTTAATTTGCATTTTTTTGCAACGGTCAAAACGCGTTGTATTATACTCTATTACAACGGTCAATAACCGTTGTCAAAATGTTTTTTACAACGGTCGAAAACTGTTGTTAAAATGATTTTTACAATGGTCAGGGAATGTTGTAAAACATGCTATCCATCTTGTATGATAGTATTTTGCAACGGGCAAAGAAGCTTGTATTATAGTCTATTACAACGGTCGACGACCGTTGTAAAAAAGTTTACTACAACGGTCTTTACAACATTAACTACTCGTTGTAAAATATGGGTGACCTATTACAACATCGCCTATTACAACGGTCCGCTGCCCATTGTGGAACACATATTACAATGGGCATTGCCCGTTGTAAAAAGCCTGTTTTGTTGTAGTGTGTCCAAACAACCAACAATCTACATTATAACTGTAACGACCCGGAATTTTCGAACCCGAAAATTCCAGATAGTTAGGAGAAAAAGAAAAGAGATATAAGAAGAAACAGTACAAGACACAGATTCTCACATTCGCAGCGGATCAAAATACAATCAAATAATAATATCAGTTATACAAAGAAAACTGTATTTGTTAATTACATTTTAATACATTAGAGTTACAACATTCACAAATATACTAGACAGTTAGAATTAGCATGTCTCGGACAACTATAATATATCACAGCGGAATACACTCCATACGTTCCTGCCATCCAGCTCGCCTCTTGAGCTCCAGAACGTTCTTACCTGAAATCTGTAATACTCGGTCTGACCCGAGCATTACAATAAAGTAACACCCGGGTCAGGCTGGAAACCAGCGTGAGTAAACCCATACAAATTAAATACTAAGTGCAATCCATAAAGAAAAACCCGGGGTAACTCATACTTCATTACGAGTTCATTACTTGTTATGCTCAATACTTATTTCACATATCGATCTATAAAGAATCGAAGTGGTTACGGGTATTAACTAATACCCGACTACTGTCTCTTCGAATTCAAATGTCATCCTTTTTAAGCTAAGATGTTTAAGTTAAACAATTTAATTTAAATTCAGGATATCATATGCACATAGCAATTCTATCATAGATAGATAACTTACATTATCACAATTCATCTGAAGCATCTCATATCACAGAGCCTCACAATCAAATATCAGATATATCAAATAATCCAAGGCATTCAATATTACACAATCATCCATAAGTAAGATCAATTCATTATCTGAAATTAACTTAAACCAGATTAATTACTTATGAATAAATTTCTAATCCTAGTTAATTAACATTAATTAATTACAAACCATTTTAATTAATTATCCTTTAATCATTTATTAATTAACCTTTAATAATAAATTAATTAACCTTTAACCATTAATTAATTCACCTTTAATCATTAAATAATTATCTTTATTTACTTTTATTAAGTAATTATCTTTAAGTAATTAATTACCTTGATTACTTACATTAATTAATCTTAATAAATCACTTACGTAATCACCGTAATCTTCATTAATTAATACCTTAATTTAAGATAAATCCTTTATCTTAATTAACTACCTCATTTCATTATTTAAATCTTATTTAATAACCTTAAAAATAAATCCATTATTAACTTAAAACCTTTAAGTTAAATTAATGTTTTTCATCTCTTAATAAATTACAATATTAAGTTTATCTAAAATAAACTTTTTAAAATAAAGGTTATATGGATTAAAACACTTTAAACTTAATAAGTTTGAAATACTTTTTATTTAAAAACCTTTAACTAATTTAAACTTGGATAAACATTCATTATTTACAGAAGAAGTAGTTTTAACAAACTTTGTTTCAATAAAACTTGATTTGTTTTTAAAGTTTAAACCTGTTTTTATATTAAAACAACAGACCCGAGTCAGGCTATGATTTTCCCGAGCATAACTTCGAGTTCCCCCACGTTTCCTTTTCCCCGAGTATTTTCGCGAATTCCATGAGTCTAAGCCGAGCAATGCTTCTTCCCCAACTACAAAAATCATCACCAGATACACGTTAACTTGAGCACGTGCACAGATCGTCGGAGCCACTTCGACCAACTCCAACGACACTCCCATGTTGGCGCTGATCTTCCCGATCCACCAAGCTACCCAGATATTCGATCATCTTTTCCAAACGAAAATTAAGCTACACGAGCACCTGGAACCCACATCTTGATCATCGAAAAATGCCTCGTGCCGTCGATCCCGATCACCAGAATTCACGCCGGCCTACCTCTAGCCTCGTCTCGATCCTACGCTGCAATTCCCCCTGCTCTGGTCAAGCTCGATGCAACCACGTCACCGAAATCAATTCTTAAACATCCTCGACCAAACCTGGTCATTAAACCCTACAACCTCATCATGCCGCCGCCATGATGATCGTTGAACTCTCCGGCCATTTTCCTATGCTCTCCATCCATCAAGCAACATTCGACAACAAGCACAACCTACAGTTCATCGTCGTTCGTCGAAATTTGACGAAAAGCCATTATCTGATCAACTCAGAATACCTCGGCAATTACCCACATAAAAATACTGATTCCTTTATCTAAATTCATTATTTTCAAACACGAATTTGTTTACATAATCAAAACTTATAATCGAGATACTCGAGTTTCCTAATTTTAAATGATTTTTACTGTAATAATCTTCTACCAGCAATCCTACTTGTTATTCATGCTTAAGCATATTTTTAAAAATTAAATCAGGTAAATACAACCAACTTTCACTTAAAGATTATCACATGAATTTGTTTATATAGGGAGATATGATTTTTTCTGAATTTATTGAATCTGTTTAACCTGTTAATATCAACAGAGGGATTTACATGGATATATATATAGACATGCACTCACATAACATCATTCATATACATATGCAAGCATATTTACATTCATGTGAATCTTTTCCACAACTTAACATCAAGTATTTACCACGAACATCAAGAATTCAAACAGATTTAATTTTTAAAAGATAGTTTACTCACCTTTTTTTTGTTGAACAGAGTAGGTTTTGAAACAGTTTAAACTTTGAAAACTTGAACTGCCATTGAACTCTGAAACTTATTTATCTGGAACTTGATGTGTTGCTTTTAGATTTGATCCTTACTTGATTGATGATCTTGCCGTAGTGAATTTGATCCTGACTTGAATTGGATTGAAGGTTTCCAGATTTAAGTTTTTTTTTCTTTCTTTGGTTTTAAATTGCTATTTTGAATTTCTGGTTTTAAAGTTGTCAACAAGCTTGCTTTTGATTTTCTCAGGTTTGTTTTAATTAACCTCCGATCTGATTATCTATTATGGCTTTACTTTTTCTTAGTTTTGAAATGAGAATAGGAAAAAGAAATAAAGAGAAGAAATAGTTGCATATATAGATTTACTTATGATATTTAAAATATAAAAGAAAAAATGAAATAAATTGGCGACACTTGTAACAAAAACCTAACACTTGTCATTAACATTAGTTAATCACCCTACATTTGTTTTGTATGCATTAATCTCCTTACACTTGTCCTTATGCAATTTTAAATTATTTTAAAATGTTAATAAAATCTTTTATATTTATTTTTGAAAATAAAACACAAATGACACTTGTATTGCTTCCAAGCTAATTTACTTACAAATGTTAATGTATGATCTAATTACCTTACTCTTGTTAAATTTCCTTTTTAAAATGGTTACACAAGTAATTCAAATGTTTTTAATATGATTTTATATTATGTCTTTAGTTTGGTTTATACTTATGTATATATAATTTTAAGATATCAATCTTTTTTTTTATTTCAAAATTTAAATCCAGATTCAAATTTAATTTAAAATCCAAATTAAAAATCAACTCAAATATATATATATTTAACAACACATTATTTGTTCTAAAAGAATAATTTGCCAATGGTAAATGATTATATTGGTAGATTATCAAATAAATATTTATCCATATATAAATATTTATTAACAGATTTATTTGTTTAACTTATAAATCATTGTTTCTATTGATTCAATCCAGTTAATTATCAATTAACAAATGTCCAAAAAATCCGAGTTATCACAATAACTCACCACAGTTGTATGGTTTCTTAATGGTATCAACACTTGAATCACTTGTATTCAAAACCATTTTTGAAAAAGAAGTACCTTTAAACAATTTTACTTTTGAAAACAAAAGAATTTAAAACTTCAAAACCCTTTTTAAAACAACTAATTATAATTTAAAATCCATATCTAAATCATAATTAATTGTAATTGAACCTTAACTTAATTTAATTAAATAGTTAAACAATAATTAACTATTAATTAAACCCAAATTAATCATTTATTAATATTTAAATAATTAATTAAACCTTCATTAAAAATTAAATATTAATTAATCTCAATTAATTAATTAATTAATCTTTAATCAAATTTAAATAATAAATTAAACCTATTATAAATAATTTATTATAAATTAAATCCATTAATAATTTATAATTAAAATAATTAGCACTTGATTAATTATTAATAATTAACCATATACTTAATTAATTATAAATTAATTATAAATCATTTACTTAACTCATAATTGATTTCAAAATTAATTAACTTAATTAATAATTAATTAAAATAAATCTTAACTTTAAAAGATAATTAATTAATAATTAATCGTCGCTTAATTATAACTATTAAACCATGTTTAATCCTTAATTAATTATTAAAAAATTAATTAATTAGAAATTAATTATTAAAAACTTAATTAACTTTTAAAAATATCATTATTTAGCTTATAAAACATTTACAAGACAATTTGAAGTATAAAAACCAATTTTTGCAAAATTCGAATTTTTTTTAAACGAACTACATCCATAGCGGCTATCCTATGGATACCCGTAATTTCTATGATGCCCCACCTCTATACTCACACTAGCCAATGACACTATAGGGTAATGTCGTCGACTAGCACGAAGAATAAGGCTATTGAGGAGTGACCATCTGTGTAATTGCTTTGTGCGAGTTCCGATATTTCAGATAGTATGTCATGCATTTCATTTCAAGAGGAAATCTGACATATTAAATACAAACTCAAAGCTACTACACAGTGGCCGTGCGGCCTTCAGAAACAAATATAAAATAAGCATAACATAAATCAGTCACAGATATTAATATCACTAAGGCGGAAACATATATGAATATAACACATAGAAGTGTACATCAAAGTAGTGGTCATACAAGATCCACTACATCACAAAAGAATGGGTACAAGTGCTAGACAAAAGAATATGTATACATCAAGGAGTCTCTATCTCGTATGTATAAAAACAAAAACTACTAAGCTAAAGTAGTTAGCCAAAATTCAGAAGCTAGTCCCTACTAAGAAGTCAAGTGGAAGCACTTGAAACACCTCGGTCTGACCCGAGTATTATTTAAGAAGAAAATAATAAACGGACCAATCTAGCTATAATTATCATGTAAGACGAGATATGATAAGAGATATGACAAATATATATGACAACAACAAAAATCATACAAAATCTCAAGTTTTCTCAAACACCAAAAAGAATGCCATATTCTTTAGCTTATTCACCAAATCAAAAATATTGATAGAGCATAACAATGCAAATCGCAAAAATTGGTGAAACACAAATTCTAGAAATCAATAATTAGAAGTCCAGAAAACACAAAGGGGGAGGCATATCATAAACGGGAGCATGAAAACTCACCAACACGTGTATCACAAACGGGACTCTATCCCATGGGTCGCTAGCCCATAAAGCCGGCGCAACGACGTAGTACAACGATACGCCGAGGAACCTGAAACTCAAATAAGCTGGAACAACGACGTAATACAACGATACGCCCGATGAACCGAACTCCAATAAACCCATAGGTCTCTAGCCTACAAAAAATGAGACAAAGCTCAATAGAACGGAGTACAATACCCCACACAGACAATGAGTTATTTCATGTCGCTAGTCTAAACCTCAAAATGATCGTCATAGATCAATAAGTGTAAATTACATCAAGCTAGTAAATAAATGAGTTTAGCTTCATGTCCCATAACCACTGGCTTAACTTAAATATTTATGAAAAAATTGTAGATTTCCACTCGAAAATTATCACAAGATTTCAATCGAACAAGTCAAGAATTAACCGACGAAGTAAACGCAAGCGGTTCATACCACTTGTTTTGCAAAGTCATTTAATTGGATTTCTCGTACGAATGAGGCAAAGGTTTGTATATACTAATAGATTGGAACACGGTTTTAAAAACGAGCTTTGTACTAAAAGAAATGTTGAAATCATTTATGTGAAAGAGTTTGAGTATTTACTACTAGTATAGAAACCTTTGTATTTTAAGTGACAAATCATAGAAACGATTGTAAAAACAGTCTATCACCAAAAATTCACATTTGACGACGTGAATTAAAACCATGAAAATTGATATCAAATCAATCAAATGGATACTCCCAAAAATACCGAAAAGAAGTCATCAAAGTCGATAATAAATGACAACAACTAACCGGATCAACAAAAATCGATAAAATTGGAAATTTGCATAAAAACAGGCAAATTGGCTGAATTTAACAACGCCAGACTCTGGTGGTTTTCCCAGACGTCTGAGTTGAGAGTCTAGAAATTTTCTTCCAGATCACTTAGATGTATGGGAATAACCTTAGATGTCCGAGCTGAAGGTCTGTAATTTTTATTCCTATGCATCAGACGTCTGTGTGTTTTCCCAAACGTCTGAGCTGAAGCTCAGGGCAAAATTTGCCTAGGCCATTGATGGACAAATCAACTCGGATGCGATTGAATGAGCGATGGTGGCTAGGGATTTATGCCAAACGACAGCCCAGCCCTATAGGCTCTTCAATACACTCCAAACAACAAGTCCAAACATCCACAGTCGGATTTTCATAGATTTTGACTTCAAAATACCAAAATTGGAAAATTCACCAAACCAATTCAATTCAAAAGCAATTGAACATGAAACAGATCTTAGGAATTCATACCTAACAATAATGAACGCTATAGACATAGATGTGAGATCAAGAACTCACCTTTAAATTCAAAATAGAAAAGACAAGCTCTAAAACAAGCTAGGATTGATTTCTCTTCACTACACCTCAAAGATCTTCAACCTATTACTACACGCAAAGATTTTCCTAAGTTAGGTTATAGGAAAAATCAAGAATTGAAGAGGAATTGAGTTGGAGAAGATGAAGTGAATGCTTACCTAAGTTTCTCTGTGATTTTTAGAACTTGAATTTGAATCTCCTAAGAACCTAGGGCTTAGGAATTTTGATTTCCCCTCTTTTCCCCCATTTTTCCTTTTGCTTTGAGTGTTAGGAAATTATGGGTGGAATGAATGAAGAGGAGAGGAGTTAGGGGTGTTTTGTAGAAGAGTTTGGGTTACCTTATTGGGTTAGTGGGCTAGAAAAAAACCCAAAGCCTAAATGAAAATACCAAAATCCTAATCAACCCCAAACATATCAATGGTTATACTCAAAAAAGTTATAAACATCATTTTGAACTCAATGAAAATGGTCTCGAGTTCGGATTCAACTGTTTACAAAAAGTCACCTTTCGGAATTTAAATTCAACTAACGATGGTATATTCAAATAAAACATTTAAATATATAATTGTAAAAAATGCGGGTTATTACAGACTCCCCTCCTTAAAGAAATTGTGTCCCCGTAATACTTAAGAAGAAAATAAAGAGTAACAACCACTCTAAGGCATAACAACACAAAAGAAAATTTTAAAGTGAGAAGTTCACCTTAAAGAGCACAAGAGAGTAAGTCTAGATGTGTTCGCTTGATGAATTCTATGGATTCCCAAGAACAATCTTTAGGATTTTCGGACCATTGAACTTTCACAAGCGGAACATTTTTTTCAAAGGCGTTTAACCTCCGTAGCAATGATACGAACAGGATGTTGCTCATAAGTCAAATTAGGTTAAACTTCAATTTCTTCAATAACACCGGGCTCAAGAATAGAGTTAGAATCTCTAACGCATTTCCATAGTTGAGAAACGTGGAATACGTCATGAATGGCATAAAATTGAGCCAGTAATAAAAGGCGATAAGCTACGGAACCAATAAGATCGGTTATGGGAAATGGGCCAATATATCGAGGTGCTAATTTTCTCAATCGACTGAAACGCGCAACACCCTTCATAGGTGAAACACGAATGAATACCAAATCTTAGACTGAAAATTCCAAATTCCTTCTTCGGTTATCGACATAGGATTTTTGTCTACTTTGAGCTTCTTTCATCCTATGATGAATAAGGTCAATCTTTTCTATGACATCACGAATAAAATCTGGACCTAAAACAAGCTTCTCGCCGGCTTCAAGCCAACACGAAGGAGATCGGCATGGCCTTCCGTAGATTGCCTGGAAAGGTGCCATACCAATACTAGATTGGAAGCTATTATTATAAGAAAACTCAACAAGAGAAATATGATGTTAACTCCTTTATTTCAGCGACCTAAAACTCTGTGATCTAAAAGAAAGTTGCGATCTAAGGAAGCTATGACCTAAGGAAGTTGTGACCTAAGGAAGCTACGACCTAAGGAAGTTGCGACCTAAGGAAGCTACGACCTAAGGAAGTTGCGACCTAAGGAAGCTACGACCTAAGGAAGCTACGACCTAAGGAAGTTGCGACCTAAGGAAGCTGCGATCTAAGGAAGCTACGATCTAAGGAAAAGGCTACGACCTAAGAGGCTCTGCGATCTAAAGAAGTCCGCGACCTAAAGAACCTCGCGACCTAACTACCTAATGAACCTCGCGACCTAACTACATAGCGACCTAACTGTCCACGACCTATCAAGATAAGAAGTTAGCGACCTAACTTCTCCACGACCTAAGAGGTCCTGACCTAACTACAGAAAAAGTTCGCGACCTAACTACAGGAAAAGTTTGCGACCTATAGAAGCTCCGACCTAAGGCAGTTAGCGACCTAACTACTAAAGCAGCTCAGCGACCTACGACCTAAGAGGCAAACGAGCTAAGACTTCAACGACCTAAAGCTCCAACATCTATTTCTAACTCGTCTGCGACCTACCACTTGTTCAAATGAAGCCAAGTGCTACTTCATCAGCTGATTTCTTAAGTCGCAAGGGGGCCGCGACCTAGCTTAGGTCGCTCGCGACCTACGACCTAACTAAGGTCGTACGCGACCTAAGACTTAACAATTTCTCTGCCCAGAATTCAGAGCTGCTCCTATAAATACCCCACCGCTTCCAACATGAAGAGGACTTTTGGCAATTCATTTCTTCAAGCACCGTTACTCTATCGAAGTCTCCATTCATCCAGCAATCAAAGATCTTCAAACATTCAAGACGCTACAACAAACTTCAAGAGAAATTCCTTACATCCAACACGGATTCATCGAATTTCATCGACGAAGATTGAGCTAGTAGTCAAGATTGTTTCTTTTGATCAAATTGTACTGTTTTGATAAGATATTTGTATCGATTTGTAACCGAATTCAGTAATAAAGAGATTCAAAGTGGACGTAGGCACAATCTCAAGCCGAACCACTATAAATTGCTGTCTTTTACTGCTTTTCTGCCATTTTACTGCTTAAATTATGTTCCCGTCATGCGGGTGGTGCTTTCACGATTCTATTACACACACCGGGTGTTAGCGTTCACTTTTTAACGTTAACATTTTGGTGCTTTCACTGAGAACCCAACTCAAGCTACTACTCACCATTGCTTCTCAGAAGTTTGCTGAAAGAATTTCCTACAAAACCAGAAATTTATCAGACATAATGGCTCCTGGAAGGAAACGAAAGTCTGTCAGAACTGACGATGACCGTGACAATACTGCCACTTCTCTCTCTCTAAATCAGGCAGCTCCAAGCGTCGGTGTGACGCGACAAGAGTTAGATGCTGCTGTATCCGGACTGTACCAGCAGATTGAAGCTCAGAATAATCTGATGATGGAAAAGCTGAATGCTCTATTTGGTACGAATCAAAGACCAGTAAGTAATGAGGGAAACTTTGCTAATGCTGCTCCCAATTCCGAGGGGAGAAATATTCCTTACGGGGGATTAGGTGCTGCCGAAGGGGCACCCCTCCAGGTCGAAGGATCCAGGCCGTCACTAGTTCTTCATGAGCATTTACCTGGACAAACCCCCGAAAAGATGGCCGAGGTCTATTCTGCGAAATCTCTGAACAATGAGGAATATCTTTCCGGTATGATCAAGCAAATAATGAAAGAGAGCATGCAAAGAGATGAAGATGAGAGCGAATGGGTATTCGCACCAAGTAGAACTCCGTTTACCGAGAAGATTCTAAAGGCTGAATTTCCTAGAAAGTTTGTTCCCCCCACCATTCCTTCTTATCGGGGAACAAGTGATCCAAATCAGTTCTTGTATAAATACGACTGGCACATGACCGGCGCAAGAGCAACTGACGAAATAAAGTGCCGATATTTCCCGGTTTATTTAGAAGGAGTGGCACTTCTCTGGTTTACCAAGCTTCCTGTCCGATCTGTAGATCAGTTTTCCGATCTGACCCGAAAGTTCAAAGAGCAATTCAGGCTATACACTTCAAAGGCAAAAGACATAATGTCATTATCCAGTCTCGAACAGAATCCGGGAGAGCCTATTAAATCATTCTTGAACCGCTTCAACTTAGCTCTGGCAGAAGTCGATAACGCAGAGCCACGAATGATCTTGACCTATTTGATGCGTGCTATCGACAAATCGAGCGAATTTGGAAAATGGCTGAAGATGAAGGAGCCAAATTCGCTCGAGAAATTCTACAAAAAGGATGACGAATTTATACGCCTAGAGAATCTTTCCACACCAGCTAAAGTTACGACAACAGTGGTGGAAAATAATGCTACCGTTCAAAGCAAGAAAGAACCTGCAGATCAGAAAAGGGAAAGTAATGGTGGAAAAAGGCAGAAAGACTTCAAAAAGCCCCGCTTCCTTAAACCTTCAGACTTTACTCCTCTGACCGATACCCCGGAGAATATTTTCATCGCCACTAAGGATGCTGTTGAATTTCCAAAACCACCGGCCATGAAAGTTGGGAAGAATGCTGTTCAAAGCGGAAGATTTTGCAAGTTTCACAACCAACCAGGGCATGATACCAATGAGTGCCGCCATTTGAAAAGCCTGATTGAGGAATTGTGAAGAGAGAATAAGTTGCAGCAATACGTCAAGAGGAATAGAAAAGACCCATCTTCATCTAACCCGGGGCAACTACCCCCAGCTCATTCATCTGGTTCAGGAGAAAGGCCTGCTGAAAAAGAAAGACCTGTTATCAATGTGATCACAGGAGGACCTCATCCAGCTGGTAGGAGTTGGGGTGAAATGGAAAGGTATGCTAGAGCTTTGAAGTATGCTCCGACTGAAGAAAGTGTCTTGATCTTGGAAGATGCTGCACCTCTAAAGCAGTAGAAGACTTTTCACGATGATATTATGTTCAGAACCAGGGATTCTATTGATGTGGAAGCTCCTACTGAGGACCCTTTAGTTGTTTCTGTCGGTATTGGGCCGGCTATTGTCAGAAGAGTTCTGGTTGATAGTGGTGCTTCGTGCAACATACTCTTTAAAAGAACATTTGACCAAATGAAAATCCCCATGACAGATGTACAAGCCTCTTCACACAAAATTGCCGGATTCACAGGAGAACTGAAACAGCCAATTGGAACGGTGGACTTGTTTGTTGAAATGGGCGAAGGGCAGAAGAAGTTGGTTAGGAAGCAAACTTTTGTAATTGTTGATGGATTCTCCGCCTATAACGCTTTCTTGGGTCGGCCTACTCTTGCTGCTTTCAGGGCCGTCCTCGCTCCTTGGTGCTTAACAATGAAATTTCCTACTGATAATGGGATTGCTGTTATTAAAGGAGATCAAAACGCAGGACGAGAATGTTATCTTGTAGAACTCCGAGAGGCCAGGAAAAGAGAAATGGGGAAAGATGCGGCAGCTCCGCTCCGCGTCAAGGAACCGACCCTGTAGCAACTACGGAGCGGCCCCTGTACTGGCGAACACAGCAATGCAAGAAAAGAAATGGATCCCAGGAAAGCCAGTACAGGGGAGAATAGAGTGGTACCCGTGGAGGTAACGGTACCAATATCTGTTGACTCGAAAGACCCGAACAAAGTACTCAATGTGGGTTCACAACTAAGCATAACAGTTCAAAACACGCTGATATCATTCTTAAAGGCCAATCTAGATGTGTTCGCTTGGTGTCACGCTGATATGTGTGGAATCTCCCCGGAAATTGCTGTACATACTCTGAACATAGATCCAAAATTCACGCCAGTGAAACAGAAAAGAAGAACTCAAGGCCCAGAAAGATCAACAGCACTAAAAGAAGAAATCGATCGGCTCATGGAGAACGGCTTTATCAGAAACTCCACTTATCCAAATTGGGTTTCAAATCCAGTATTGGTCAAGAAGGCAAATGGAAAGTGGAGAGTATGCATAGATTTCTCAGATCTAAACAAAGCATGCCCCAAAGATTGCTTCCCGCTGCCCAGAATTGATCAATTGGTGGATGGTACAGCTAGGCATGAGTTGTTATCGTTTATGGATGCTTACTCCGGATACAATCAGATTATGATGCATGAGCCGGATCAGGAAGACACAAGCTTTATTACAGATGTGGGTCTCTACTGCTACAAAGTTATGCCTTTCGGATTGAAAAATGCTGGGGCAACCTACCAAAGACTTGTCAATGCAATGTTCAAGCCTCAGATTGGTAGAACCATGGAAGTTTATGTCGACGATATGTTGGTAAAATCAAAGAAAGCTGTAGATCACATGGGACACTTGGAGGAAATGTTCGCAATTCTTCGAAAGTACGGAATGAAGCTCAATCCATTGAAATGTTCGTTCAGAGTAGAATCCGGGAAATTTTTGGGTTTCATTGTGAGCGCCAGGGGCATTGAAGCCAATCCTACTCAAATCACAGCTCTAAGGGAGGTCAAAGCCCCTAGAACAAAGAAAGAAATGCAAAGTCTCAATGGAAAAGTCGCTGCTCTGAGTCGCTTCATTTCCAAAGCCACAGACAAATGCATTCCCTTCTTTGACGCTTTAAAGAAAGGAAAGAAAATTTTTGAATGGACTCCCGAATGCCAAAATGCTTTCGATGGACTAATTCGTCACATGGAAACACCTCCAGTTCTTTCCAAGCCTACTGACGGTGAAGACCTTTTCATCTATTTAGCAATTTCATCTCATGCCCTCAGCGCAGCACTTGTACGGGAAGATATGAAAATACAGCGTCCAGTCTATTACGTCAGTAAACGGTTCGCTGGGGCAGAGATGAATTATTCGAAGATAGAAAAGCTCGCCTATTGTTTGCTAATTGCTTCCAGGAAATTGAGACCATATTTTCAAGCTCATCCTATCAAAGTTCTTACTGATCAACCTCTAAAGCAAGTCCAGTTTCGTCCTGAAACTTCGGGTCGTCTTTTGAAATGGAACATTGAACTTAGCCAGTATGACATCACTTATCACCCCCGAAGAGCAATCAACGGACAAGCTTTAGCAGATTTCATCGCAGAATCTACTGACAAAGGCGATGGTGAAGATGAAACAACTGACGGCATTCCAATCCAGTGGAAGTTGTATGTTGACGGACCAAGAAATGATTACTGTTCTGGGGCAGGGGTTGTGCTTGAAACCCCCGAAGGACGATCATTGTGTTATGCATTGAGACTGGAATTTCCTTCAACAAACAATGAAGCAGAATATGAAGCACTTATTGCCGGTTTAAAAATCGCCAAGGAACTAAACATCAAAGTGTTACAGATTTTCAGCGATTCTCAGCTTATTGTTTGCCAGGTGAAGAAAGAATTTCAAGCCAGAGGAGGAAATTTGCCTGCATATTTGACAAAAACTTCCGAACTCCTCAATGATTTCGATCACTACTCAATAAGCCACATACCCCGAGAGGAAAATATGAAGGTAGATTCTTTAGCAAAGTACTCAAGTTCCGGAGAAGCTCAATTACTGGGATTAGTTCCTGTAGAAGTTCTGTCAGCTCCAAGCATTGATGAAATGGATATTGATTGGATTATGGCTACGTCTCAAGAGCATGAATCATGGATGACTCAAATCAAAGAATACCTACTCAGTGGTTCCCTGCCAGAAAGTTCTAAAGAACGTCGAAAATTATTGAGAAAAGCGTCGAGATATATAATTCAAGATGGCCGATTATACAGACGGGGATTTTCAATGCCTCTGCTCCGATGTGTAACTAAGGAAGAAGCCAAGACAATTCTAGCCGAGGTACACGGAGGAGAATGTGGAGATCATTCAGCTGGTCAAACTTTAGCCAAGAAAGTTCTCCGATATGGGTATTTCTGGCCTGACATTAACCGAGATGCTGCTATCTACTCTAGAAAGTGCGACAAGTGCCAGAGATTTGCAAAAATCCCAAGAGCACCTTCCACCGAACTCTCACAGATGGTCAGCCCATGGCCATTCGCCATTTGGGGGATAGATCTAATCGGACCATTACCAGTTGCCAAATCAGGAATCAAATATGCTATCGTAGCCGTTGATTATTTCACCAAGTGGGCTGAGGCTGAACCTTTGGCCACCATTACTTCTAAAAAGATGATAAATTTTGTAACGAAAAATATCGTTTGCAGATATGGTGTGCCACAGAAAATAATCACAGACAACGGTACTCAGTTTGAAAGTGAAGAGTTCCAGGATTTCTGCAAACGATTCAGAATTCGGAAAAGCTTCTCAGCAGTGGCTCATCCGCAGGCAAACGGGCAAGTGGAAGCAGTGAATAAAATCATCAAGTCAACCATAAAAAAGCAACTCGAAAGAGCAAAAGGTGGTTGGGTTGATAAGCTTCCATTAGCACTATGGGCATACAGGACTACTCACAAAACTGCAACTGGGCACACTCCATTTTCACTGGCATACGGATCAGAGGCAATGATTCCAGTGGAAGTAGAAGTTCCTTCACATAGAAGAGTTCATTTCAACGAAGCTGAAAATGAAAAGCTGCAACTTGAAGCACTTGATTTTCTTGATGAGAAAAGAGAAGAAGCTAGGCTCAGAGTTTCAGCTTATCAGCAAAGGATAGCCAGGCACTTCAACTCTAAAGTTCGCCAACGCAGCTTTGAGGTCGGGGACTTAGTTTTGAAAAGGATCATGACGGCAACTGGTGTGTTTGGACCAAACTGGGAAGGACCATATGCCATTGGCAGTAAACTTCTTGATGGCACTTTCAAACTCATAACTGTCGAAGGAGATCCAATTCCAAGAGCCTGGAACAGCAACCACTTACGTCCTTATTTTACTTGAAAGAAAAAGCTTTGTTCAAAATTGTAAAATAATGATGAATGTATCAGTTGTATTGTAAAATATTGTAAATCAGTGTGAATGAATGAAAGCTATAAAGTGGATGTAGGCCCGATTCTTGGCCGAACCACTATAAATCTTGTGTTCTTTACTATTTCATAATGCCTGTTTTATTTCGATATGTAAATACTTTAAATGTATTGCTAAAATGTCGATTCAAAATTGCAGGACATCAAAACAATGCTTGCTCGTCACAAAACCAAGCGACCTCTATAAATCACCTGTTATGCAAATACCAAGCGACAAGAAATTCCAAATACAAATCCTATACAAAGTGAACTTCACATAAAAAGTTGGCGACTCCACTGTGACAAACCTTTGTTAATTGGTTGAGATTGTCGATATAAACAAACATCCAACTAGATAACTTGCGTTTGTCCCGCGAAGTCGTTCAACAGTGAAGTCCACTTCTTCGAACATAGCAATGTAAGGAAAGAAGATGCGCTTGGAAACAACAATAAAAGATCGCTAATGAGCAGATGATGAGAGAACATTGCCAAGCAAACAAAGGAGCAGCCAAAAGGAGGTATGCTTCTCAATAAAAGGGCCAGTAAGAACAACCGAAGGGACACCTTCCCAAGCAGAAGGAACAGGGCCCTTGCTGACGGATCATGATGCATCCGATCAGGCAGCTTGCGTCCGTCCCGTGGATCTACTTGCCCCTGAGACGCAACCTTCCTGGCACACCAACCACCCAACGCTCCTTCTCAAAGTTCAACAAAGCCCTCTGACGAGGCACGCCAAAAAATGAAAGTACTTCTCTCAATCAAAAAAGATTGGTGGAACCACCAGAGGGGCACCTTCCCAAGCTGAAGGAACAGGGCCCTTGTTACTTAATTGCGATCGTTTGTGCAAACGAGCATCCAATCAAGCAACTTGCGTCCGCCCCGTGGATCCACTCAACCATGAGAAAGTAACTTCCAGGCAATCAAAAAGCCCTTTTCGGAGGCACAAGCCCTCTTCGGAGGCACATGACCTCTTCGGAGGCAAAAGCCCTTTCCCAAGGCACCACAAGCCCTCTTCGGAGGCACATGACCTCTTCGGAGGCAAAAGCCCTTTCCCAAGGCACCACAAGCCCTCTTCGGAGGCACATGACCTCTTCGGAGGCAAAAGCCCTTTCCCAAGGCACCGCAAGCCCTCTTTGGAGGCACAAGCCCTCTTCGGAGGCACAAGCCCTTTTCGGAGGCACAAGACCTCTTCGGAGGCACAACTCTTTAAGAGGAGCCCTCTCCGGAGGCATGTCCCAAAATAAAATACTCGAACGAAAAGCATTCTCTGGAAGCATAGTTCAACTCTCAAAGGAAGGATTAACTTGTTCATCTCAAAAAGTTCCTCCTAAAAAAGTTGAAATACTACAAAATTCTTTCAGAAAAGTTCATTTCACTTCATAGGGAAATTCACTTCTTAATAAATAAAAGTGATTATCCCCGAAAGTCGAAGCGTTCTTCAGAAAGAGAAAATAAAAATTCTTCTAAAGACTAGATATACTTTATTAAAAGCATAATAATTCTCCCCTTAAAAGCGGAGTAATTATCCTCTGAAATAAGAGTATTAGTCTTGAAAAAGCTAGGAATATTGCAATGCACTTACGGCATGGGGGCAATACTATACAATTCAATTATATTAATAAAAGCAACATGCCACAAGTTCGTTGCAATATAACGAAAAATAGATGTGGAATAAATGCATTCCCAAACAAAGACAAAAAGTTTGTACAAGTAAAAGGAATCGTTTATCCTACACTAAAAAAGAGAAACAGATGCGTTCTCACATACGCAAGAGTTTGTACGAGTAAAATAATTGTTTTATTTAATACTATGAAAATTCTTTACATGTGCAGATATCTCAAAAAGCAAAAGCAGGGATCGGTACCCGCACAATCTCCGATCTATACATGTAAAAAGAAAAATAAGAAGTAGAAAGTTCAACTTGTCACTCCTTCTTTCCGCCACCCTTGGAGCCTTTGCTTGGCCTAATAGTTAACTTCGGAATCCGATGTGGGCGGGACGAAGAAGGAGGAGTGGTTGGGTCTTCTTCTGTCTTGTCTTCCCCAGTCGAAGCACCTCTCTTCTTCTTCCTTATGGCACGCTTCCCCTTCCTCTTCGAGGAAGATTCGCTCCCCGGAGTAGCGAGCAATGTTGAAAGCTTCGTGTCATCATCTAGAGACCGCTCTGGGGTCTTCTCGACGTCTTCAAGATCCTCCGCCTTCTGCTCCTACGAAATAGCCGGATCGTCTAGGCCTTGAAGAGCTTCGATTTTTTCTGCCTGCGATCCCGGTTGGGAAGCAGAAGGAGGAGTAATCTGTAAAGATGGAGGTACAACAACTGAAGGAGTGGAAACTTGTGCAGTGAATGGTGCCTCCGCTACAGAAGAAAAGAAGTTAAAATCAATATCTCCCGAAAATAGAGAAGGTATCGGTTCACCAAAGTTCAAGTAACAAGTAAGAAGGTCATCAAACTCGGTTAAATCAAATAACTGGTTCATTAGACCCGGGACTTCGCCAAAATTACCTGGAGGAGTTGGCTTCGCAAGTTCAATTTCATATTTATCAGCTTCAGTTTCTTCCTGGCTCTTCTCTTCAATTTGGGAAAGAGGAGTCTCGGAAGTATCGAGTTTAGCTTCAGCATCTTTTGCAGTGAGTGGAGATTGAGAGCTAGAACTGATGATGTCAACATCGGTCAAAGTCGAAGTATGGACAGGGGCAGTGAAAGGTATTGTTTTTTATGAATGCTCCTCTGCCACTGTCCCGGCTCTAGCTTCGGCAAGTTGCTCTTTGCCTCTAATAAGCGCATCGCGTGCTTCATCATCCAGATAAAGCGCTACAAGGTCTACCTCCGCGTAGCCGGCAAATGTATCAAGTATGGTCTCCCAAACTTCAGCAAGTGTAATCTCATATTTGGGACCCAAGAATGAAAGGCTGCCGCGGCCCAAAATGCTGTGCATGTAGAAGTCAAATAGAGTAGAATCAATGCTAGCTTTAGTGGCATCGTGAGACTCTTCGGCCGCAACTTGTCCAGCGAAAGCGTCATCACGATCCTTCTCAATTTTAAGAAGCTTAGCTTTCAGCATCTCAATCTCTACATTTTGGGACACAATTGTTCCCCGCAGCTCAGCATTTTCTGTGTGATATTTCTCAGTTATGTGCTGCTCAGCTGCAAGCTTCATTTCGACGTCCCTTTGCGCAGCATGTGCGTCCCGCACTTGCTTCTGAAAGACTTCTTCCTTTTGAGTGTGCGATGCAGAAGATGAGGCCAGATCTTCCTTTAGTCGCTTGACTTCAGATGCAAGCTTTGCGTTGTCGCCTGCAATGCTCGTCATCTCCGCATCGTGCTGCTTACGCCATTTGTCCCATTCTGATTTATCGTTCTCCATGGTCATCATCGCCTCAAGATTCAGGTGGTTGACCCTTTGAAGTTCGTCGACAAGTTTCTGCCATTGCGACATCCTCTCGATATTAAGCCTGACCACGTCAAGACTTTTAAGCATGTCTTGCTTATCAATCGGAACCAAATCCAAGTCAAAGCGCACTCCTTTTAGGCACCAATTGGAAATCGGCTCTGAAGCGTTGGAGGGCCGTCTTTAACTTGATATTGTGGCCTGTTAATGATTGTTTGAATATCAGACTTCTTTAGAGGAGGAGAGCCGGCCGGAGTATCAGAAGGGATAGGAGCGTCAGTTTTCTCAGAAATTTCAGACGCGTCCTTCTCATCAAGTTTAACCCGTTTACTTGGGTCATCGGTAGCATGCTTCTTCCCTTTGTCATCATGATATTTTCTTTTATGAGAGTCATCGTCTCTCCTTCTTTGCTGCTCTTCGTAAGCACGCCTTTCTTGAGCATTTCTAGCCGCACGCTCTTCGTCAGATTCTTTGCGGGAAGGAAGATAACGTCCATAATCGTAAGAATCACGCCCTCCGTAGCGCCGAAAGTTGTCATAATATGAGCCAGTTCGTCCCATTGTAGAGCCTGAAATTGAAGAAAAGACAAGTCTTAGAAATCTTCAAATTAAAGGGGGCTATATTCATATAAGTGCTAAGCATCCTAAGTGTGTGTGATGTGCAAACTACGCGCGTCAAACTACAAACCAATCTTTGGTTGAGGAATAATAGCAGATTGGGAAACGGGAGTTGATTCTTGAGCTGGTAAAGTTTGTTGCAAGGTAGATGTTGCTTCTGTTACAGGAGAAGTGACTTTAGTTATGTCATCTTTAAAGAGCTCTCGGGAAGTTATCATTATATCACTTAAGCCATCAAAGGTGTCATCATCATGATGCCCAGCAGAGTTTTCTTTTTCAGGTTCCACATCGGCTGACTTTTCAGTGATTCGAGGATTTTCTTCTTCTTCGATAATTGGGGGAAGTGCCAGTTTGCTGGACGAGCCCGCAACATCGGCAAGTGTGGGATATTTTACCAGTAAGGTTTCAGTAGCAGTTTCTTTCGGTGTGGGGTCTTCAACAGAAAGTGGGGCATCTGCTGTCTTCGAAGGAAAGTCGGAAACTTCATGAGGCTGTGAAGAGCGAGAAGAGTGTAAAAGCCCATACTGGTGCAAAAATTCATCTTTCAGCAAAAATTTGGCACTTCTATCTTCTGCCGCCACAGCATTTAAAGTTTCAAGGATCGATTTGAGGCTCGGATTTCTGAGCGGAGGAGGAAGTGCTGGAAAAAGAAAAAGAATGAAGATAAGCATTTGATGATTCAGATTTCGAAAAGTCTATAAGATGAACAGAGAAAGGCAAGTCTTACTCCCAATTCTCCAAACTGCGTAGAATCCCGGAGGACATCGAACAAAAAAGAACTGGTTTAAAACGCCATGAGCACTTTCAGGCAAATCCAAGATCAATTTCCGATTCCTGGCACCCCTTACGAGTACAATCGAAGGATGATCTTTATTCTTAGAGAAGGTGCATAGATAGCAAATATCGTCAAAGCTCGGAAGACGGTCAAGCGTCCTCCTAAACAGAACACATAAACCCAACAGAACGGTGTAACCGTTGGGGTGTAGCTGAAAAGGCGAGATGGCCAGTCGAAGGAAGAGTTCCCGGAGAAATTCATTGAAAGGCGGAATAGCTCCGTTCAAGCACATATGGCGATTCACCGCGACAAAACCTAGGGGTGGTCTGTCAGCTGTATCACTTGCTCCAGGGAATATAGCGTCTGAATCAGCAATACCAAATTGGATACGCAGTTGTCTAAAAATTCTGTGACTAAGGGTATTCGGAGTTCTCTCCGGAGGATCAATCAGTGGATTGGCAATTGGGAAAGCTTCTTCAGTTGGTCCAGAATATTCTTGTTGAGACATCATTCTACACAATCAAATAGATATTTAAATATAAAGGTGCACGTTTCCTAAAAAGTGTGAAGTGTTGTGCAAAACTAAAACAATAACGAGCAAGTATAACCGAAATTGAGACAATTGATGTTCGTCGATTATAAAGTTTCGAGGCTTGTTATTTCAGAATTAAAATACAATGTTGTGTTGATGCAAACAAGTCAGCTTAGGTTGATTATTCCAGCTTTTTTTCAACACTTCATTTGAATTAGTCATTTCACAGCATTTCATTCACAAGAATTTGTTTAAGTTAATTATTCGTTATCAACTAATCTGTCATGCGATATGGGCAGTCGATGGCAGTATATTTGTCCCGTTTTTCTGCAAGTGTTGTATTTAGGCAGGTTATTAGCATTAAAGTCAAGACAGTGTGAAAGGAATTACAACACAGTTCAGATTCAAGAATCCAGCCAACTTCTGTGCAAATTCCTCTAAGTCTTAAGTCGTTTGACGACATATCATAGGTCAGGGCTTTTAAGTCTACTGTGCGAGTCAAGATGTTCAAGGCAGTGCCAAGGTGGTTCAAGTCCTAGGTCGTTCTGCAACCTATCATAAGTCGCAGCATTTCTAGGTCGTACAGTGTAACTGAATAAGTCAAAGCGGTGCAATTTTATCTAAGTCCTAGGTCGCGCACGACTTGGCTTTAGGTCGAAGACTCTTTAGGTCGTGAAGATTATTAGATCGCAAAGACCCTTTAGGTCGAAGACTCTTTAGGTCGTGAAGATTATTAGATCGCAGACTCTTTAGGTCGAAGACTCTTTAGGTCGTGAAGATTATTAGATCGCAGACTCTTTAGGTCGAAGACTCTTTAGGTCGTGAATATTCCTGCGCGACGAAACTCTTAGGTCGTCCAAATCTGGTAAGTTATTGACTTCCTCTCCAAGCAACACCATATTGGATCCAATAACCCAATACCGCCATTATAAAAGAAATCGATATCTTCCTCATTCCATCAACTGGAAGTCATCCATATACCTCTGAATCATTCGACCAATCAATTGAAAATCCCATCGATTCATTGTGAAAGCTTCCGTGCGATCATGAATCAATGCAACATATCAAACAACGATCGAAAATCGATCGAAACAACCAAAAAACTGAAGCATGACACACGGAATTAAATTTGGGTCAGTAAACGTGGATTTACGATCGATCAGTGATTGCGAAAGAGGAGAGATTAATCCACTTACGTAATATACTGATAGAAGTGAATCGATGTTTTGCTAGGATGAATTAACCTCCGAAGAATTAAGAATTCGTCAATGGCAATGGGGTCTCAGAGTAGTAAGGTGGAGAGGAAGGACGACCTAATCTATTTATATGGAACTGGGAGAAGAAGGCTAATAGGCGTGCAAGTTTTACGTCGTTCGCGACCTAGCAAAGTTAAGTCGAAGCATACGACCTAAGGAATAGTCATATACTTCGAGGGGCAAATTTTAACTCCTTTATTTCAGCGACCTAAAACTCCGTGATCTAAAAGAAAGTTGCGACCTAAGGAAGCTACGACCTAAGGAAGTTGCGACCTAAGGAAGCTACGACCTAAGGAAGTTGCGACCTAAGGAAGCTACGACCTAAGGAAGCTACGACCTAAGGAAGCTACGACCTAAGGAAGCTACGACCTAAGGAAGCTACGATCTAAGGAAAAGGCTACGACCTAAGAGGCTCTGCGATCTAAGGAAGTCCGCGACCTAAAGAACCTCGCGACCTAACTACCTAAAGAACCTCGCGACCTAACTACATAGCGACCTAACTGAGAAAGTCCACGACCTATCAAGATAAGAAGTTAGCGACCTAACTTGTCCACGACCTAAGAGGTCCTGACCTAACTACAGAAAAAGTTCGCGACCTAACTACAGGAAAAGTTTGCGACCTATAGAAGCTCCGACCTAAGGCAGTTAGCGACCTAACTACTAAAGCAGCTCAGCGACCTACGACCTAAGAGGCAAACGAGCTAAGACTTCAACGACCTAAAGCTCCCACATCTATTTCTAACTCGTCTGCGACCTACCACTTGTTCAAATGAAGCCAAGTGCTACTGCATCAGCTGATTTCTTAAGTCGCAAGGGGGCTGCGACCTAGCTTAGGTCGCTCGCGACCTACGACCTAACTAAGGTCGTACGTGACCTAAGACTTAACAATTTCTCTGCCCAGAATTCAGAGCTGCTCCTATAAATACCCCACCACTTCCAACATGAAGAGGACTTTTGGCAATTCATTTCTTCAAGCACCGTTACTCTGTCGAAGTCTCCATTCATCCAGCAATCAAAGATCTTCAAACATTCAAGACGCTACAACAAGCTTCAAGAGAAATTCCTTACATCCAACATGGATTCATCGAATTTCATCGACGAAGATTGAGCTAGTAGTCAAGATTGTTTCTTTTGATCAAATTGTACTGTTTTGATAAGAGATTTATATCGATTTGTAACCGAATTCAGTAATAAAGAGATTCAAAGTGGACGTAGGCACAATCTCAAGCCGAACCACTATAAATTGCTGTCTTTTACTGCTTTTCTGCCATTTTACTGCTTAAATTCTGTTCCTGTCACGCGGGTGGTGCTTTCACGATTCTATTACACACACCGGGTGTTAGCGTTCACTTTTTAACGTTAACATATGATCTTCCTAACTTCCACCAAAATAAAGAACACATGCACGAAGGAGATCTTCAAAAGTTTGATTCACATGCTCGGTTTGTCCATCGGACTAAGGATAATAAGCGGTGCTAAAATTAAGCTTTGTTACCAAAACTTTTTGAAGACCCTTCCAAAATCCACTAGTAAATAATGGATCACGATCACTAATAATAAAAGTAGGAAATCCATGCAATTTAACAATTTCTTTAACATAGAGTTTGGCCAAAAGAGGTACGGTCCGGTTGGACCGAACGGGAAGAAAATGGGTGGATTTTGTAAGTCTACCTACAATCACCCATAAGCTGTGACGACCTGAACGAGAACGGGGAAGACAATCAATAAATTCCATGGAAATTTGATCCCACTTCCAAACGGGAATGTCTAAAGGTTCCAATAACCGACCGGGCATTTGATGCTCGGTCTTAACGAGTTGGCAAGTCATGCAACGCTTAATGAAGTTAGCAACATCAGATTTTATTCCATCCCCATAATAATGTCGTTTCATGTCCACATACATTTTAGGACTACCGAGATGAATGGTAAATTTAGAACGATGAGAATCTTCTAAAATGTCTTTACGAAGATCACTAATATTTGGTACAATAAGTCTACCAAATTTTCGAATGCCTCCACGAGCATCGATTTCAAAGTCTTTCAAACCATCAACCTTATTTTCATCCATACAACTTTGGCTAAGAAGAGCTAATTCGGGAACTTGCTTTTGAGCTTCATGGATGTGGTCTAAAAGAGATGGATGAGCCTCAAGGCTACATAAAACAAGAGATGAACATGAATCAGATTCACGATCTCGAATCTCACAAGTGGACAAAGTCTCGAGATCCTTCCATTCGGATACCATAATGAAAACAACCGCTTGATGCTTACGACTAAGGGCATCGGTAACACGATTTCCCTTTCCAGGAGTATAAAGAATATCAAGATCATAGGATGCAAGGAATTCGATCCAACATTGTTGACGCAAATTAAGTTCCTTTTGAGAGAACAAATACTTCAAAGATTTATGATTGGTGTAGAGAACAAATTTCTCTCCCAAAAGATAATGACGCCAAATTCTAAGGGCGAAAACAATGGCCGCGAGCTCTAAACCATGAGTGGCATATCTAGTCTCGGCAGGCTTTAATTGCCTAGAAGCATAAGCAATAACACGTTCCCTTTGCATGAGAATGGCTCCCAAACCAACACGACTAGCATCGGTATAAACAATCAAGTCTTGGTTCCTTTCGGGAATCACAAGAATAGGAGCATCGGAAAGGAGTTCTTTTAATTTCTGAAAAGCAGCTTCACATTTGTCTGACCAAATTTACTTAACTCCCTTCTTTGTCAAACTAGTAAGAGGCACGGAAATTTTAGAAAAGTCTTTCATGAAACGACGGTAATAGCCCGCCGATCCAAGAAAACTACGGATTTCCGTCACACTCTCCGGTCTCTTGCAATTTTGAATCGCTTAAATCTTTGAAGGATCCACGGAAATTCCAAATTCAGAAATAATATGTCCTAAAAATTTCACACGAGATTGCCAAAAGTGGCACGTAGAAATTTTTTCTTTCAATTGATTGCTCCTAAGGGTTTCCAACACAATTTGATGATGTTTTTCATCCTCCTCCTTGTTTTTCGAATAAACTAGAATATCATCTATAAAGATAAGAAAAAATCGATCGAGGAAGTCTTTGAAAATTCAGTTCATAAGGTCAACGAAATAAGCTGGAGCATTCGTTAAACCAAATGGCATAATAAGCCATTCATAAGATCCATAACAAGTATGGAACGATGTCAAAGGAATACTATCCTTTGCAATTCGAAGTTGATGAAAACCGATTGCTAAGTCCAATTGTGAAAAGACTCTAGCACCGCAAAGTCTATCGAATAGATCATCAATTCGAGGTAAGGGATATTTATTGTGAAAATTAGGCCCACGTCCTTGTAATTAAACTTAGTCCGCCTAAACTCCTCCCGTTTGAAAACTTATATTTCCGATCCCTCTTTTTATTTCTGGCTAAATTTATTCCATAAATACCCCTGTTTACATGCCGTGCTAATTTTAATGGTGGTTTTGATTTCGATTGCAAGTTTTTAATTCTGATTCAATTCGATCATTGTTTTAAGATATTATTGCGGATTCATGGATTTATCTTCTTCCAGGTAAAATATTGTTAGGATATGTAATCGATTTTGCGATATTCGTTTATAATTTTGTTATTTCTGTTTCGTTAGGTTTTTTTAGTTTACAGTAAATCAAAATTACAACCATTCTATTGTTTATTTTATCAGAAAAATTAATGCGTGTGTATAGGGTACTATTCGATGATATATTTTTTTAGCTTTGATTAAGTTCAGATTTGTCTGGAATTAGTGTAGGTATTTTACAGACTTGTCCGCAAATAATTTGAATATGTATGGTGAATCTGGTACAAATTACTAATAGTTGTTGATTTATCTACAATTTTTTACAATTATTGCATACATATCAGCAAGTAATGTTCGTATTTCACTGTATTTGATTAAGCTCATACTTCTGCTTATTTATCTACTTTTTTTTAGAAATATTGCTTACATATCAGCAAATGATATTGCTTACGTATTAGAATATTTTTTTATGTGCTAATTTATCTGCAATTTTTAATAATTATTGCTTACATATCAGCATATAATATATACATCTTGTGTTATTTATTTATTTTTTTATAATTGTAATTATGTTTTTTTAAAATTAAAGTGTTCCTGGTGATGCTGGAGTGCTTGTGCTGTTGAAGTTTGGATATGATAGCTTTTCGTTACGTCTTCAATTTGATAGTTCGGTTGTTATGTTGAGAAGTGCTATTTGTGGTAAATGGATAGAATTGAGTTCATTGTCATTTGAATTATACTACGTTAGAGATGGATTGAGAAGGAATATTGAAACTAATTTTGATCTTCAATCTATTTTGTTGTTGGCTGCTCATAACCGTGAGGATTACTTTGTTATTTTTGTTGATGTTGTTCCTGCTAGTTTTTGAGCTACCAATATTAGATCAGATGCTGTTTCTTGTAGCAGTGATTCCTCATTTGTTAGTACCGGTGATTCTGATATTCAATTCAGGCAGTTATTGAGAAATGATTCCAACCAATCTGTTTTTACGGGTGTTGGTCAACAATTTCCAGGGGGTGTTACTGAATTTAGGCTCAATTTGATGATATATAGTATTAAGACTGGGTATAAGCTTGATTTGGTTAAGAATGATAAGGAAAGAGTTACGGCTGTTTGTTCTCGAACAAAATGTACTTTCAGAATTCATGCTTCTGTTAAGTTTAATCTTCCTAGCTATTTTGTTATAAAGAGATTTCATCCTGAACATACTTGTTGTGCTGGAATTCATGATATTAATGATCCTCCTGTTTCAAGTAAATTGATTAAGTTGTTGATTTATGTTCATATTCAAGCTAATCCGTTAATGAAGACAAATGACATTATTAACCTATTTCAAACTGAGTATAATATCATTTTGAAGTATTATTTTGCTTATAGTGGAAAGAGATTGGTTTAGAAGATTTACATGGAAGTGATATGATGTCTTATCACCATTTGAAGTCTTTTTGTGATGCTGTAATCGAAAGTAATCCTGGTAGTAAAGTAGTTTTGGAGTGTAATCATGATACTCGTCAATTTGAGAGGGTTTTCATTGGATTTGAAGCTTGTGCACATGGTTTTCAATTTTGTCGGCCTTTAATATTTGTTGATGCTACTTTTATGAAGGGTGGAGCTCAAGGTTGTTTGATGGCTGCTACTGGTAAAAATGGCAATGAAGGTATGTTGTAGATTAATTTATAATTGCATTAATATCTGCAATAATTATTATATGTTGCTGCAACAACAATATTTATTAAGAAGAAAAAAAATATTTGACTTACAGAAAGCGGAAATCGAAGCAATTTTACATAAAAAATTGGTGAAAAGTATGCAATCTTTTTGAATTAGTGAAAAATTGTTGTGCAGTAATATTTGGTAATAGATGCAGTTTTGTCTGCACCTTTTCAATATAAGTGAATAGTATTAAGCAATTTGTTCAGTTATTTATATATTTATTGTTTTATCAGGTTTTTTTCCTATAGCAGTTGCAATTGTGTCTGGTGAAGATGAAAATAATTGGATTTGGTATTGTGAACAGCTTAAAGATTTTTTGAAAGATGATAGTAGAAAGTTTGTTTTCATTTCTAACCATCATCCTGGTATTCTTGTTGCTATTCCCAAAGTGTTTCCAGATTCAGTTCATGGTTCCTGTTTTTATCATTTAAACAATAATTTAAAAGTAGCTTTAAAGTCTGAATTTTCCAAATCAAAAAAGAAATGGTTGATAGATTTGTTTGGACGTGTTGCATATGCTTCTAATTTGGATTATTTCAATTTTGCATTGAAGAATTTTAAAGATGCTGGTGGTTCTACTGTGGCAAACTTTTTGAATGGAATTCCCTTTGAGAAGTTTACTAATGTTTTTTTCCCTGCTTGTCGTTATGGTGAAATGTCTTTAAATTGTTCAGAGACTTTCAATAAATGGATTTTGGACGAAAGACATTTCCCAATCACTGCATGCTTGGATAGTGTTGTTTGTCCGGTGAATGAAAATCGGTTGAAAAGTCTTCATTTGGAAGGAGCTTCATGGTTTGTTATAAAATCAAGTGATCATGTGTTTGAAATTCATTCTCCTGTTCATCAATCTGTTGATTTAAATAATCGGACTTGTTCTTGTAATTTGTGGCAAATTTATGGTTTTCCTTGTGCTCATGCTGTTAGATGTATTTTGAGTTGTGGAAAGTTAAATGTTTATGATTACATTGAAGATTATTTCAAAGTTGTTTATTTTCGATCGGCATATTCTCATCTAATCAATCCTATTATAAACTTTGTGAAAGAAGATGTTTTGATTGAAGATATGGTTGTAGCACCTCCTAAAGGTAGAAGAATGCCTGGTCGACCATCAGCATTTAAGAGGATAAAATCTACTGGTGAAATTTCAAAGACTATTAGATGCAGTATACGCAAGAAGTTAGGTCATAATAAAAGGACTTGTTCAGTGAAACACATGTAGTCTTTTCATTTATTTAGGAAAGCTAAAATGTATGGAGTTGAGTTTATGTTTTTCTTATTCATTTTAATTATATTTTCTTTGTCCTTAGGTTGGATGTTTAATGTCTGTAATGTATTAATCATGGTATGCTTTCGATTAACCATTGTTGCAGTATTTTCTGCAATTATTACTATTAATTGCACATATTTCTGGAGTTTTTTTGAATATTTGTTTACTTTTTATACCCCTTTTGTGAATACTGCTTTTTATATGAAGATGATATTTGTGTAATTGGTTGGCACAAAATAAATAAGATGTATCCATAAGTATGTGCAATTTTTGTTAATAAATATGGAGGTATCAGCAATTATCTATTTCTTATGCTGACATTTCTGAAATTATCTAGTTCAAGAAATTCGAATATCTAAAAATTTGTGCAGATATCTGTAGATATATGGTTTTATTGCTGACATTTATGCAACTATTTGGTGAAGAATTTCCAATAGCTAAATATTTTTGGAGATATATGCAGATATGTGCTTCTTTTGCTGACATTTGTGAAATTATTATGAGTAAGAATTTGGAAAAAATAAATATTTATTGAGATATCTGCAGAAATATGCTTTTATTGTTGACATTTCTGCAATTCTTAAGAGCAAGTATTTAATAACCAATAAATTTGTCGAGATAACTGCAGATATGTTCTTTCATTGCTGAATACAATTGTAAGAATTTTTTTTTGGTAATAAACTCTAATATTGTGTTAACACAGTAATATTGTCTTTCAACTACATAAGTTTAGCAAAATATGTACATACATTTCAGTATTCTTACAGAAAACATTACAGTTTGATACATCCCTCAAATATTTTGGTTTGCTTCAGAAAGTAAAAACTTTTGTGTCAAGCTTTCTTCTAAGCTCCAACTGTAAGGTTTGCAAGAAAGAATTTGATGTGCTAGTTCAGCTCTTTGTAAATCCATAGCTTCATATGAGAATTCACGGTCTTCATTGTTGATTTCTTTGTCTTCACTTCTTTGTTTCATAATGTTCATTACAAACATGCCACAGTCAACTCTGCAATGATTGACAAATATTACATAATTATTAGAAGAAATTTTCTATGATATGGAAATATATGTACATTTTTTTTGTTGTGTACTTACGTATCAGAACGTTGTTGTGGGCTGTTAGCAAAAGTGACTTGCTTTGATGGTTCATGCTCTGCTTTTTCCAATTTCTTTAGTAAGGCAGTGACATAAACTCTCTGTAAAAAAAACAAAGATTTTGTTAAACCGTTTACTTTTCTTTGATTTATTCATTTTTTAATTTACATACCAGCTTTCTTGATGCCTTCTGATGTTCTCCTTCGTGCCGTGGTTTTATGGAATCATAGTGAATCCATATTCTATCTTGTTTAATAAACTCCAACAGTGTAAATTGTGAATTTTGGTGGATAGGGAAGAACATTTTATTACAGTTTGTAAAATTTTGAGGTACTACATTATCGATTAGGGCTTGTGTTACATTCTTTGAATTGCTCAGTAGAAATGTCTGTAGGAGAATATATTAGACAATTGAATTTATGAACATTTAAACAAATTCTTCAGTAGAAAATTATAAAACTTATAGTAGCGTAAACTTTGAAGTACAAGTTTTCTGGATGAACTTTACGCAATTCATGTGAATACCAGTCAATGATCTACAAATATTATTATAAGGAAATAGTGATAGTATATTTGTTGACAATAGACTATAATATGAATAGTAGAAAAAACAATAAGTTCTTGAAATTTTTGCATAAAAAACAACAGGTTTGATTAAATGTTGCTGAAAAATCTGCAGATAAATGTAATTGTTTTGAATAAATGGAATTTTACTGACAAAACAATAAGTTTAAAGAAATATTGCTGATAAATATGCAGATAAATGGAGTTATTGCGGATAAATGTGTTTTTGCAGATAAAACAGCAAGTCCAATTAAATGTTGCTGTTAAATTTGCAAATAAATGGACTTTTTAGTAAAGGTCTACCTGGCCATCAAGAAATCTTCCTATAATTAGTTCACCAAGTGATGTTCCAGTTACAATTATGTCATCGTCTCCATTTAAGTATGCACTTTTGCTGTGATATAATGATCAATATTAGTAAAGTTTGCATTTTTCAAATATTTTCTGATATGTCACCAGGAAATTTAAATAATTACTTTTAGTTAAGAAATTATTGGTATACTTGGCTACTAAAAGAATTATACAGTTTTACCTGAGGTCGGAGTTATTAAAGAAGTCCTCAAGCAGCTTGATTTTTTCTTCAGATAGACTTCGTACATTTGACCTCCTTCTGACATTTATTTTTGTACTAGTAGATAATTCTTTTGATCTACGTTCAGATTCATACTCTTTAACTATTATTGGTAAGATTTCTACTTGCTGTTTTGCCTTTTTTGCTTTCTTTTCAGTTTGGAAATTCACTTCTTCAGCAAATTTATACCTTTGTTTTTGCTATTCAATTTCCAATGTTTTTTCTTTGATTTCTTTAGTTTTTGTTTCTGCTGAAGTAGATATTTCTTCGGCTTTTTTATCTTGTAACTGTGGATAATTTTGAATGCTTTCACCTGAAATTAATTTGAATGTTGCTTAATATTTCATTATTGGTTTTTGGATTACAATTATTGGTTTTTGGTTAATATAATTTTTGTGAATAATTGTGAAAAAGTGAAGAATATGCTTGCACTTTACAACAGTTGTTGCATTAATATCTGCAATTATTCTTCATATTATAATAGGAAGAATATTTGCGGATATATCAACAAATATGTTAAATTTTTACAGTCTGGTTGAAAAACTATAATTATTCAAAGTATTACCAAATGAAGGATCTTGTTCAATTGATTTGTCTTCCTCAACTATTTTTGTTTCTTCACCATCTTCTGGATCTTTCTGTTTTGCTTCAAAATTTATTTTTATCAACATCTTTTTCTTTTTGTTCCTCTTTTTCTTCAGCTTTATCTTCCTCCATTAGCTGAGATTCATCTTCAACAGTTTTGTCTTCAGTTTGAATATCAGTTAAATTTTCATTTTCTTCTGTCCTTTGAGCAGAAATATATGTTTTGCAATTTAACTCTTTAGTATTTTTGACATAGTTATAGATTTTATGTGTTATGTTACAATGTATTATGTAAAAAATGAAGATTGTGCTGCTCTTTTTAATAATTATTGCAATGATATCTGCATTTATTCTTTAAAAATGTTTTTGTCATTTAGTAAGAATATTTGTAGATATATCATCAAATATTATAAATTTTTACATTCTTGTTGGAAAACAATATATTATTGAAAGTATTACCAGATGACGTATTCTCTTCTGTTTCATTATCTTCACTTTCTTTGTTTTCTTCACTTTCATTTTCATCTAAGGAGTTTAGTTTGCTACCAGATCTTTCTATTAGTTGTTGCTCTACATTCTCAGATTCTGTGGATGATGATGTTTCCACATATTGTCTCAATTGCTTTTTTAGCAGCGTATTTTCAGCTTGAAGTTTCATGTTGTCCAATTCAATTTTTCTTATTAATTCTTTATATTTTTCTTCTCTTTTCTTGTATAATGCTTCATATTCTTCATCTTTTTCAACTGCATCTTTCAACAATTTTAGCTCCTCTCCTTGAAAATCCTAGAATAAATAATTGAATCAAAATTGAAGCTTAAGAATATTTGTATGTAATTATGTAAGAACTGTGAATAATTAGAAAATGAATATAATTTTAATTATGATTGGTATGTATGTCCATAAATATTTTTAATAATGGCAGAAAAATCTGCAAGTATTATACAAAATTGTAGATATATCTTTAATTATTGTAAATAATTGTATAACTATGTTCAGTTTTGCTATTTTAAGTGTAGATAAATATGCAATTGTTTATAAAAAATGTAGATAAGTCATCATCCGTAGTGAATAATTGCAGCCAAAAAAAGCTCAACTACTGCTAATAAATGCAGATATATCTGCAACCATTGTTAACTGTTGCAGATAAGTTTGCAAAAAAATAGAGTACTGGCTATTTTTTTACTGAAGCTTAACAATTCTACAAATTAAATTGCAGTTATACTTACTAAGTTGTATTCTATGGTCAATAACATTATTGGCCTGAGTTTTGATATATCCCATTTGCCAGCCAAGGGATACGAGTTGTTGTATTGGAATTTTGCAGATTTCAAAATTTGTGTTTTCTCACAGATCCACCACTGCAAAAAAGACAATAGTATTAGAATAAATTATTAATTAATAGGATATTTATCTAATTAATCAAAATTTTAATACCAGTAATAATGTAACGCATGCATTTATTTTCCTTGGGGAGTCAATATATTTTTCAATTTTATTTATCAAATGTTTGTGAATCGTTTTTGGCCATGATATCTGCTGCATTTTATCTTCACAAACACAATATGGAATCATATTCCATGATACAGTTGAGTTTGGATTTGATATTAAGAATGTTGCAACCAAATGCAGTTGCAAAAGCTTTGCCGTATCTGCTTTTTCTTCTTTTGATTTTCCTTTTATTGTTGCAAACAATTCCCTTTCTATGTTTTTTTGTTGACACTTGTTTCTCCTTCAAAGTGTCTGCTGATGAATGATGTAAACTGAGCATTGCTTTTACCCTCTTTTTTCATATGGCCAGAAGTTTTGATTTGCTAACCCTCTGTAGGAATTGATAACAATTGGCTTATATCATCCTCTGTGAATGTTAGTAACATATCTCCAAACTGGAAGCAATTCAAATTCTTTCTGTATGCTTTGATGATTATGTCTATTGTTGTTGAGTTTTTTGTGTTTTCCTTTGCAGGTATAATTCCAACATAGATCATATGAATGAACTTGTATAAAGGTAAATTCTGGAGATATTTTGTATGTGATACTGTCAGCAATTCTTCATTCTTAATCCTGCGAAGAACATCGATGAAAGGCCTTAAATTATTTCTATAGTTATCTTCCCTTGATGTAATTTTCTCTTCACTGTTTTTTTTTCTTTTTTTCTGTACAATATTTGATCCTGATTGTTGTTCAACAGGAACAATTGAAGTTTCCAGCATTACTTTTTTCCCTTCTTTTATTTCTTCTTTTGTGTTCTTCTATAAAAGTAAAATAAAAATTATGAAATAAATATGCACAATCTAATAATATGATAGGTGATGTTAAATACTTGCAGTTATAATGAATATGCAGAAAAAACAGAAAATGTATGCAATTATATTAAATAATTGCAGTTTGTTCAGCAAATTTTAAGGTATATGCAAATTTTCATATATTTGGAATTGTTGCATATAATTTAGCAGTTTTAAAAAACAATTGCTTATATTTCAGCAATTATTTCAATAACTGTGATATCAAAATTTTATTGTTTCTAATCATACATATTTCCCGAATTTTCTTCACTTTTTGGAAATAGAATGGTAATCCAATGAAAGTATTGAAAAAATTGTTAGCTTATAAAAACTTTTCTTCAATATGTTGTACTTGCATATATGTTAGCAGTTTTAAAAATTATTTGCTTAATTTTCAGCAACAATTTGAATAACTGTAAACTTTAAAATATGGTTTTGGTTATTATAAATATTTTTAGTTTTTTTTTCATTTTTTCCAACTAAATTGGTATTTCAATGAAACTTTCAAAAAGTTGCATATAAAAATGAGATTACTCTGTTTAATTGAATTATTGCTGAAAAGTAAGCAGTTAAATTGAATTGTTGCTACTATATATGCAATATTGTCAGTAATGCTTATTTTTCTACATACTTAAATGTTGCAAAGATATTCAATAGTGCTCAGTATAGTTGCATATCTGTCGGCAATAATATGAATAATTGACATTAAACTACTCTAAAAATTACAGATAACACTAAGTTTATTCTGTTTAACTGCTTTATTACTAAAAAGTAAGCAATTAAGGTTAATTATTTGCAGCCATATGTGATATTTTCAGTAATGTTTACTTAATTTCGTTTATACACAAATGTTGCGGAGAAATTCAAAAAAAATTCAACACGGTTGCATATTTGTCTGCAATAATTATGACTAATTGACATTATTATGATATTAACTGTTAGATTTGTAATTATTATGAAAAATTGCAGGCAAATACAGATATTGAACGAATATATTGCTTAAAAATAAGCAAAAAACACATTAATAACATCTGCTTAAAATTTGAAGAGAGGAAACAGTTTTTTGAACAATTTTTTTACAAATATTGCAGTAATTACAGAATTTTTTCTAGTTTATCATTTGCATTCTCAATTATCTTTGTATTACCATAAAAAAGCTCGATTACATGCATGGCTAACTCAAAAATCTCCAAAATCTTTGCAAAAACCCTAAGATCTATCGATTTAAAATAATGGAATATAAATCGACTACTTATGAAATTGAGATATATCACCTTCGATCTTCCCATTTTGCCTCGTTTGATTTTGAAAATGTGAGATATTCGACTTGATTTTGGTTGTTCTGTTTGTTCGATTTTGTAGAATTTTCGGATTTTGTTGAAGAAAATGTGATTTCAATTGTATCAAAGGTTGAACGATAAAAAAACGTGGGTTCAGGGTTTTACGATGATTTTCAAGGGTAGTTTGAGAAAAGAAAAGGCTGTGTTTAAAAATAGGGATGAAATTTTTATGTTTTGTGTCTAAGGGATGTTTGGTGAATTATGAAAGTTATTAAGGATGTATGGCAAAAGTTCCCATATTTATTCTTGATGGTGAGATCATTAAGCTTGCGGTAGTCAACGCAAAGCCTAAGTGTACCATCGGATTTCTTCACAAAGATAGAAGAAGCTCCCCAAGGAGAGGAACTAGAACAAATAAACTGTTTTGCTTCCAATTCGGATAATTGTTTATGCATCTCCTCATTTTCCTTATTGGACATACGATAAGGAGGACGAGTGATATGTAGAGCTCTAGGGATTAGATTAATTCTGAACTCAATTGCTCGCTTAGGTGGTAATCCTAAAACGGGCACAAAGATGTCGAGAAATTCACAAACAACGTTAATGCGGGAAATGACATCTTACTCATCATTATTATTGTCATCATGCAGATTTAGAGAATATAAGGATGCTACCGAATTAAAATCTGAATCTTTAAGAACAATAGAAATCTGCTTAACATGTTGGGGATGTCGAAGATGGATAGTCCTCTTGGGACATAAAATATGGGCTTCATAACGATTAAGCCAATCCATTCCCAAAATCATTCTGAAACCTAAGTAACGCATAACATGCAAATAGGCACGGAAAATATAATCAGATAGAATAATTTCAACAGTCTTACAAAATAAGCCGAGTTTCGTGGATCCACCAACCAGATTCGCAATTCTTAATGAAGTCATCAAGCCTATAACATTTAAAGAAAAAGTATCAACAAGCTCTTTTGATATAAAAGAGTGAGATGCACCCATATAAAAAAGAACTCGAATAGGAAGATAACGAAACATAATAATGCCATCAAGGACGGAATGAGAAATACCTTGACTAAGAGGAGTGTTACTAGGGACTTGCACAAAATTCAGCTTTCCCTCTTTCCTACTTTGAATTTTGGGACAAGAAAATATAAGATGACCCGAACCTTTGCAATAGCGACAATAAAGGGGTTTCACTATTTGCATAATGGTCTCTAGAACCACAATTGTAGCATTGTCCACGACTAGAGGTAGGAGTCTTTACTACCGAAGTTGCTTGCTTCCCTTTCTTGTTGGGATTAGAGCCTTTGAACTTACTGTCGGGTTGCCTCTTCTTGTTGTTGTTGAAGTTCTGTTTGGCACCCCCAACATCACCATCACTTTCTTTATCGGCCTCTTCAAGTCGAAGAGCGCTATCTACAAGCTAATCGAAAGGAAATTCTAGTTTCAGAAGTAAAGCCTTTTTGAGATTCTTATTCAACCCATAGATAAACCTCTGATTTTTATTCAATGGGTTATTAATATACTCGACCACATATTTAGAGAGGGATTCAAAAGATGCGACATAATCCGTCATAGAAGTTTCAACTTGAACAAGGTCAATAAAACGTCAGGCTAAAGTTACTTTTTCTGCTTCAGGTACAAACTTTAACTCGAACATTTTTCGGAATTGCTCCCAAGTAAGATCCGCTTCAATAATTTCCGAAATGAAAAGCTCATACCAATCTAATGCTCTCCCTTGGAGCATGCTAGAAGCCACTTGGACACGATGTAGATCCATAAGCTTCATGCGAGAAAAGATGCGATCGCATGTTCTAAGCCAAGCTTGGATTTCTATAATGCTTTCGGAACCTTTGAATGGCCTTCCACCCAAATTGGTATAATCACTGCACAAGCGTGCAAACCCGGATTTAGGGAGAGTAGGCTCAGGAATGGGTCCGGCAGCTTGGGCATTCTTTACAAGATCCAAAAGCTGTTGGGCAGACATGAATACGCCATCCTGAGGAGTAACACACTAGATTGACCGGTGCTGGGACGGCCAGGTCTAACCATTTCTCTTCTTTAAGAAAGAAAGAAAGAAGAGGAAAAAAGGTTATTCTCAGAATGAATATCAAACAAACTTAATTGATAAAACAAGGCATCATAAAAGAAAATTGGATAGAACGGGTCTTAAGAATCGAATTAAATCCTAAGTAACGATTCCTAAGGGAAACTTAGGACAATGATACTTGTCATAATATCCTATATTGTTCCGAAGTTTGGCTCTGATACCAATCCGTGACGCCCCACCTCTATAATCACACTAGCCAAGGGCACTATGGGGTAATGTCGTCGACTAGCACGAAGAATAAGGCTGTTAAGGAGCGACCATCTGTGTAATTGCTTTGTGCGAGTACCAATATGTAGATAGTATGTCATGCATTTCATTTCAAGAGGAAATTTGACATATCAAATACAAACTCAAAGTTACTACACAGTGGCTATGTGGTCTTTGGAAACAAATATAAAATAAGCATAACATAAATCAGTCACAAATATTCATATCACTAAGGCGGAAATAGACATGAATATAACACATAGAAGTGTACATCAAAGTAGTGGTTATACAAGATCCACTACATCACAAAAGAATAGGTACAAGTGCTAGATAAAATAATATGTATACATCAAGGAGTCTCTATCTCGAATGTATAAAAACAAAAACTACTAAGCTAAAGTAGTTAGCCAAAAGTCAGAAGCTAGTCCCTGCTAAGAAGTCAAGTGGAAGCACCTGAAACACCTCAGTCTGATCCGAGTATTATTTAAGAAGAAAAATAATAAACGGATCAGTCTAGCTATAATTATCATGTAAGACGAGATAGGATAAGAGATATGAAAAATATATATGATAACAACAAAAATCATACAATATCTCAAGTTTTCTCAAACACCAAAAAGAATGTCATATTCTTTAGCTTATTCACCAAATCAAAAATATTGATAGAGCTTATCAATGCAAATCACAAAAATTGGTGAAACACAAATTCTAGAAATCAATAATTAGAAGTCCAGAAAACACAAAGGGGGAGGCCTATCATAAAGTGGAGCATGAAAACTCACCAACACGTGTATCACAAACGGGACGCTATCCCATGGGTCGCTAACCCATAAAGTCGGTGCAACGACATAGTACAACGATACGCTCGAGAAACCTGAAACTCAAATAAGCCGGAACAACGACGTAGTACAACGATACGCCCGATGAACCAAACTCCATAAAACCCATAGGTCGCTAGCCTACAAAAAATGAGACGAAGCTCAATAGAACGGGGTACAATCCCCCATGCGGACAATGAGACATCACATGTCGCTAGTCTAAACCTCAAAATGTTCATCGTAGATAAATAAGTGTAAATTACATCAAGCTAGTAAATAAATGAGTTTAGCTTCATGTCCCATAACCACTGGCTTGACTTAAATATTTACGAACAAATTGTAGATTTCCACTCGAAAATTGTCACAAGATTTCAATCTAAGAAGTCTAAGAATTAACCGACGAAGTAAACGCAGGCATTTCATAACACTTGTTTTGCTAAGTCGTTTAATCGGATTTCTCGTACAAATGAGGTAATGGTTTGTATATATTAATAAATTGGAAAACAGTTTCGAAAACGAGCTTTGTACTAAAAGAAATGTTGAAATCATTTATGTGAAAGAGTTTGAGTATTTACTACTAGTATAGAAACCTTTGTATTTTAAAGTGACAAATTATATAAGCGATTGTAAAAACAATCTATCACCAAAAATTCACATTCGACGACGTGAATTAAAACCATGAAAGTCAATATCAAATCCATTAAATGGATACTCCCAAAAATCTCGAATAGAAGTCATCAAAGTTGATAATAAATGACAACAACTAACCGGATCAACAAAAATCGATAAAATTTGAAATTTGCATAAAAACAGGCGAATTGGCTGAATTTAACAGCGCCAGACGTCTGGTGGTTTTCCCAGACGTCTAAGCCGAGAGTCTGGAAATTTTCTTCCAGATCGCTCAGATGTCTGGGAATAACCTCAAATGTCTGAGCTAAAGGTGTGGAATTTTTATTCCTATGCATCAGACAGACGTCTGAGTGTTTTACGAGACTTCTGAGCTGAAGCTCAAGGCAAAATTTTCCTAGGCCATTGATGGCAAAATCAACTCGGATGCGATTGAATTAGCGATCGTGGCTAGGGATTTATGCCAAATGACAACGTAGCCCTATAGGCTCTTCAATACACTCGAAACAACATGTCCAAACATCCATAGTCGAATTTTCATAGATTTTGACTTCAAAATACCAAAATTGGAAAAATTCACCAAACCAATTCAATTCAAAAGCAATTGAACATGAAATAGATGTTAAGAATTCATACCTAACAACAATGAAAGCTATAGACATAGATGTGAGATCAAGAACTCACTTTTAAATTCAAAAAAGAAAAGACAAGCTCTAAACAAGCTAGGATTGATTTCTCTTCAACTACACCTCAAAGATCTTCAACCTATTACTACATGCAAAGATTTTCCGAAGTTAGGTTATAAGAAAAGTCAAGAATTGAAGAGGAACTGAGATGGAGAAGATGAAGAGAATGCTTACCTAAGCTTCTCTTTGATTTTTAGAACTTGAATTTGAATCTCCTAAGAACCTAGGGCTTAGGATTTCCCCTCTTTTCCTTCATTTTTCCTTTTGCTTTGAGCGTTAGGAAATTGTGGGTGGAATGAATGAAGAGGAGAGGAGTTAGGGGTGTTTTGTAGAAGAGTTTGGGTTACCTTGTTGGGTTAATGGGCTAGAAAACAACCCAAAGCCCAAATAAAAATACCAAAATCCTAATCAACCACAAACATATCATTGTTTATACTCAAAAAAGTTGTAAACATCATTTTGAACTCAATGGAAATAGTCTTGAGTCCGGATTCGACTGTTTACAAAAAGTCACTTTTTGGAATTTAAATTCAACTAACGATGCTATATTTAAATAAAACATTTAAATATATAATCGTAAAATATGTGGGTTGTTACAATTTCCAACTTATTTTTATCTCCCTTTTGAAAATGTAACACATAAAGGTTTTCTAACTCTTTAAAACATAAGTCTCAAATTAAAACAAAGTTAAGAAAGTTGAAATCAACACTAAAGTTAAACTTGAAATTTCTTTAGGAAACAAACTAGCAAACACCATTTGATTTTCTTAAGTCCTTCATGTATAAAACTTGCTAACTTCCATAACCATTCAATCATATACTCAAGGTTCCATATACCATAACATATTATCACAAAAATATCACAAGATCGTCACTTTATATTCAAACTCATCAATTTAACCAACAATTCAAAGTTAAATGCTAACCACAAGCTCCCACATACATATATATCCAAACCATACATAATCAAACAACTAACCACATACATATAACCAAATAGACAATATATATTTAACGATAGAATCTTTCCAAAAAGTTAGAAGTTTACTCACCAAATATTTTGAAAACCTGAAATACTTTTGTGTTCGGAAAGCTTGGAAAACTACAAATTCTTCTCGAAAATATGTCAATTTGCACTCGACTTTTGGACCCTTTCCTCTTGGATTTTGGAAAAGTGGTCAAAAGTAAAGTTTTAGATTACTCTTTCCTCTATAATGTAAATAAAAATGATTACTCAAAAGGGTTAAATTTTGAGGAGCTTATGGCCGAAATAGTGACGGATATTTTCGGACATCAAAATCTAGATTCAAAAACACTCTTGCAAAAAAATGAAATTTTGGAGCATCTAAGTTCGAAATCAGAAAAAGTGATAAACTACAAAGTTGTAGCCACTGAAAATATAAATGGTTTAAAGAAAAGAAAATCTTAATTTGGTGAAAGTTAGAGGATGTTTTGGTCAAACAAATTAGAGGTAAAAATGGAGGAATTTGTAAAGGAAAAAGAGAAGTCTTTAAACCATTTGAAACATTTAGAATCAAATAGGGATTTCCTTTACCAACTTTAAAACTTAAAATAAACTATAAAGTGAAGCCATGTATAATTTATAAGATCTTAGAAAGTTGAAAAAATGAAGATAAGAATGAGGAAAATGAATTAGAAATTAGGAAAAAGATTTATATACCGAGGCACAACTAAAATTACCAAAATACCCTAACGTACTTTACCCTCTGCTCCTTCATTGCCACCTCATCCATGTCCTTCCCTACCATAATCACGACTTTACCTTGTCTCCCCTCCTTACAAATATGATGAGACATGTTTTTGTACCCGATTGTACCCGTGTCTACCTAGGATGTGGTCCCTTTAATTTTTTTTTCAAATTATATTTTAAACCATATATACCTAAGTATAAATACATTTATACACACACTAATATACACACATATTACTTATTTACATATATATGTAATTATGCTAAAGGGTTTACAACATATCAAACAAATTTTTAGTTGACGAAAAGATGAAAATTCGAAAAACGAATTCTGGTCAATTTTTTTGTTTTTCATCGAACTATATGTTTTTGTAAACACATTTTGAAAAATTCTTTCACCATTACAATTTATTATTTAAAATAGTTTTATTTTCATTATAAAACCTATATATTGAATTTAAAATTTATTAAATACAAACAAATCAAAGAAGTGAAATTCTGGGTCGTTATAGAAATGCAACTTCTGATGTTGTAGATAGTAAGCTTATCGAAAATAACGTTGGTGATTTACATCAATGTCTGACATCTGTGATTGAATTGGGATTGTTCTACTCCAAAAACTCTTCTATGGGATGAATTACTACGACATATGTATGTATACTTGTTTGAATTGTAAGTTTCTCACAATTTGGACTTAATGAAGGAGATGGAAGTGTTTTTTATGATAGGCTTAATTACTTCTCTACCGTAGAAGATTAAATGGAATATGTCCTGGATAATATTGCAATTCCAAATTATTTTATTTTCCATGTGCTCTCATGATCATTATAAAAATTGATGCGTAGTAATAATGCTCATATTGTGATATATGTATTTTTGTTTAAAAGAATGGAAATAAATCTAATGAATGTCTTTGGCTATACTTTACTTTCTCCAAGATATGTTGTTGCAAACAATGTTAGTGGAAATTTCTTGTTAGATGCTTATGCATTTTTGGTGGATACAATTTTTGTTAATAACTCCATCAACATGTATTTTGTTTCCAAAAAAGTAGTGTAAATAACATTGTTCTTATACTTAGAAGAAAATCCTCTATAAATTGATTATCGGTGATTACTTTTAATACCATATACATTAATTTTCCCTTTAATTACATTTAAAAATGGAAGGTGATATTAACTGTCAAATTGCACGACGATCACTTGATTTGCGTATTTGAAATTTATCATAATTGCATCAAATGTATTACCTATGGAACTACATTGACCGTGATAGTTACAAATATGGCTAATAGTTACAAATCAAGAATCTATCATTTACATATATCGGTTATGGAAGTTTTAATTATGCCAAATAATATTTAATTGTGATAGTTATTTGTCAAATGATGTTGTAATCATGTCAACTATTAAATAAAGATACATTCAAATATTTTTTTGTTGTATTTGCAAACTAATTGTGGATATAATACATTCTAAATGAACTAATTTGAGCAACACGACACCAAAATAAACTCCCTTGTGTAAATAGCTCATAATGATGTTTGATATCCGTGTGTACGTATTCATTCAAATGTTAACCTATCTAAAGAAGGTTAATATTCGATCGAATTATGTACACATGTATGATGATAAATATGTGACAATTACAAGCGTTGATAAAAAATTTAACCAACCTAAGAATTAGATAATGCATTTGTATTAGCCAAGCTTACTTACTAATATTTGGTTTAAAAATTGGAAATGAGTAGCAAAGGGACAAATAATGTAAATGACACAAGGTATAGAGTGGTTTGGCTAAGCTTGCATACGTTCACTATGAAGATTTTTTACTACATTGATCCTTACAAATGATGACGAATTAGAAGAAAATACCATGGAATTAAACATTTAAGATTACAATGTTACTAAACTTAAGATTTTTGTATTTTTCTTCTTGAAAATATGAATCCTGAGCATAAAAATCAATCACTTAATGTCGTATACCAACTTGTATATATAACAGTTGATGTTTAATATTGGATGATTGTGGTTGTGTAGTAAATAGGCAAAAAGTACTCTAGGTCAATGATCTGGTCGCATTGGCTGATGGGGGATAGTTGAAAAGGTGGTTTAAATATGTGGCTGAGATGCGTGGCAGTTGTTACTTCATTCTAGGAGCGTGCTTTATGTTGAGAAAGGTGGCATGAAATAAGAGTTAATGCTCTTTTGGTAGACATGCCAAAGTAGTAGGTGTAATAGGTTGTATTGTCATATTTCACACTTTTCTAGGAAACAAGGTTGGAGGGAAGCTTCTTGTGCATAGTGATGGTTGGTCACTTGTTGTTGAAAATTACTGAGAAAATATTTAAAATTGTTGTGGATAAAGCTGAAGGGGATGATCTGAGCCGATCATGTGGTTAAGAGATGAACTAAAGGGGCCGGTCATAGGCGGATGGAGGTAAAGTCAGGCCAAAGATCAAACACTTATGGTCGGGTCAAGTCAAGTCAAATGAGTTGGTTGTATTTCATCTTGTGTTGGGCTTGTATTGGGTCGGCCTTATATGTACCGACTGACTTGGATTTGTACAGGCCTTAGATGTGTTGACTGGCTTATTTTTACTTAAGAGAAAATTCAGCAACATTTTGCCCTCCAAGGTTGTTTCTATGTATAAGGGCGGGCTCATCGCTCAGGCTTCTGGGTTTGCATATAATGCATGCACCATGTGTCAACATATGATTGGTTGAGAAGATTCATTTTTCAAAGCGACACTTGATGATTCAGTTGTGGGGACTATTAATGTGACAACATAGTTAATTATACTAAGATGACTAATATATTTTCTCCTTTGGAATCTGACAGTTGTGATTAAGGGTGTGAATATATAAATACTCCTCTCCTCCTTCTTCTTCTTCTTCTACGGAAACTCCAAGCATTTTCTACCATTAAAACACCTTAAAGTTTTCAAAAATAGTGTCACTTCCTTCTTTGCAAACAGTAAGTCCTTCCCTTTTCTCGATGCTTATTAGTCTTTGAATGAATGTAGTTTGTTTTAGATATTGAAAAAGCATGTTTTTGTTGTTTTTTTATTTCGGTTTGAAAACCTTTTGTTTTGAGTAGATTCATTGCCGTGGCTTGCTTAGAATTGATGTTTTCTGTTCATCTTTTGGATGTCGATTGACCATTGTTTTAGTGTTAGTGGCAGTTGATTGACGTTGGCTAACTTTCTGATGACCCTCCAATTAACAAATGCATTAGTTTTTAGCCCAATATTTTAGTCCCAAACCAGTAGTCTTAGGCCTTAAGCCAAAAAAGGAGCAATATATATGGGCCATAAGGCCTGCAACATAGCTTAGAGGTGTAGTTTGATTTGCAAGTTGGTCTCCCTAGGGTGCTTGGCATGAGCATGCCATGGAGCTAGTCATCTAATATCCCCTTAAGGGGTTGGCCCCTGGTTTTGCTTGAGTTAAGAATGGGGTTGCTTTAGTTTAACTGGGTCATTTACATTTTAGATGGCTACTTCCGGATCAACCTCAGTTGGCATTTACAACCTTAAAGCTTTTGAGATAGTTAATGGGGAAGTGAACTTGGATGAGCCCTAGCTAGTGATAGGTAAAATATTGTATTGTTAAGATTGATAGAGTTAAGGGTACCCCGTCTTAGAGCAATTTTGTAATTTTCTACATATATCTAACTCAATAACAAATCTTGATTGAAATAAAAGATGCTTTCTTTTGGTTATTACTTTTTATAATATGTTATAAATAATTGATGATTCATTTTAAGTACATTTAATAGAAAATTTATAAATGATGTGTTTTGTAATAGTAATTACCAGGTGTTGTAATCATGAGCAATTTATAACAATATAATAAAAACATCGTTTTAAATATTCATAGTCGAAACATATCGAGACTGGTTATCGACGCATCCGTTGAGAATAGAGTATACAACACTCTCCAGATATTGTGCAGTATATTACCCAAGGTTAATCGGGGCATCAAGTAGGTTATGTACTGATAGTTATTGGATAACTATGGAATGACTTGCTCGATAGTTTTTCCTTAACTATGGTTAAATGGAAAATATCGATGTGACAATATTATACAATTCCCTTAACTTAAGAATTTATCGAGCTTTAATGTGGAAATTCCACTTTGATTATAGTTAAATTGTGGCATGACATCTATCGAACGACTATGATTGGGTTGATTTGAAGCATTAAAAGTGAGATGCAATTCGATATAATTAATCTCTTCGGATATATGAGGTTAGTATCATGGTTAACTGAAGTCAACTCAAAGTCAAAGTCTTTGGCTGGAGTAATTCGGTTAATAATAATTGTTAATATTGAACTAAAGACTTTGCGTTTGGACTACGGAGTTGAATGTGGACGATATTGGAATTGTTACCATTACCAAATTGGATAAGTCCTATTGTGGTACTGTTTTGGCGAAGAAAATTGGTTTAAATAATTGCCACCATCGGGTACGGCTTAAAATAAGTAAAATTAGATTTTACCAAAGCTACTTAAGCGATAAATTTAGTCATAATGTCACACCACTAGCTAGGGTGACTGATGAACCATAATATTCGAATTGTTCGATATTACTCGTTCATCGAATTTACACCTAAGACTCACATAACAAAAATGTTGAATACTCCAACTACCACCTGATTTAATTAATGTATAATTGTTATAAATTAACTAAATTAACTAATATTGGCGAAACATTAATTATAAAATTTTATTTGATTTGTGTTGAAAATAGTGCGTATATAAAAGTTGTATACACAAACATCGATATACGATATCGATGTACGTTTAAATTCGATTTTAATGTATATTATTTGATTGGGATTGAAACGAAAGGGAGGCATATTAGGGCATTATTACGGCCGACCATATGTGTGGATAAAGGAGGGTTGAATTTGATTCAAAAGGGGTTTAAATTGGTAGAGATATTAGTGGATCTAGATCCACTTTTTGCTCCATCTTCTCTCTTATGTTTAAACTATTTAACCCCTCATTTTGGACTCTCTCTTTTGCTTTATCCTCATCCACTTGTGGCTGAACATAAACCCTTTTCTTACTCCATTATTCCTAGCATCAAAACACAAATTTAAATAAAAATAGGGCATTAGTGTGTAGCTCTTTCAATCAGATAGCTCTTTTTGGAAGGATTTTAATTCAATTGAAGATGGAGCCTATTGATTCCACATTCAAGGTGTAATCTTAGGTTAGTTTACATTTTATACATACATATTTGTCCCTTATATGATCCAGGTGTAGCCAGATTGAATATATTATCACGAATCCTTAAATTGTGTGTTGTCCATTTGTAATTTATATATATACAATCAAATCTATTGTTATTATAATAAAAAAAGGTTTTTTTTAAATATAAACATAAGGCTATCGACCATGGAATTTTCAAAAAAAATTAGATTTTTAAAATGGTTTAGAAGGAATTTTAAAACAAAATTGAATTTTTAAATTAAAAAATGATTTACACACACATTTGTTTTATTCGAGTGTGTATATATAATATGTTTAAACATGATATGTTAAATTAATCTTTATATATATTATAAATATAAATGTATGCATGTACTCATATTTTAATATGCATAAAATCACATACATCATAAAGTAATTTTTTGTTAATAATAAACAATAATTTTTCATCAATTTCTGTATGGAATTTTAAAAAAAAATTAAAAAACTAAAATAAATCCAAACGATTTTAATAGAAAACGATAATTTTTTTTCAAAATATATATGTGATCGAAGTATATGTTATGTGTATACATATATTTATTACATATTTAGTTGGATAATTTATATTTATTATTAATGTTTTAAGATATTAATATATGTAAGTTCTAAATATCTTTAAAACAAAAATTATTTTCTTTACGTGTATATATGTACATTTTAAATATATTTAAATATAATTTTTTATTAAATCAAAATGACAAATTTGTAATTAAAATATAATTTTATCTCGATCAAGAATTGGAATTTGATATTTGAGTTATAATAGGGAATTATCTATATTTATAAATTATAAACACTATTTTATATTTTATATATGTATATATATATAAATAACACTAACTTTACAATATCACATATTATATAATAACACAAACCTTAGTAAATGCATACATTCAATAATACATTTACACTAATGAAATATGATTTTATATTATAATGAATTATATATATCTATGTGTGTGTCTATATATATGAGAAAGGATCAACAACCCCTAAATTTAGCCTTCAAACATAACTCCTAAATAGAAATGAATGGCTGAAATTATGGGGCTATGTTGGGGGCTAAATTTAGAGAGCTGTTGATTCTTTCCTATATACATACATACATACCTATATGTATATACGTATGCATATGAACACACACACGCATATAGATATATATATGCACACACATATATTGGACAACACATAAGTGTATGAAGGGGCTAACATGTACATTGCAGGGTAACTCCTAACACTTAGATGTAGGCATGTTAAACCATGTACACTGTATATGTTGCACGTGTACGTTGTAACGACCCAGAAATTCCCATCCCGAAAATTCCAGATTGTTAGGAAAAGAAGAAAGAGATAGAAGAAGAAGAAGAAACAGAAACATAACACAGATTCTCACATTCGCAACGGATTAAAATATAATATCAAATAAATAACAGTTATACAAGGAAAATCTATATCAGTTAATTTACATCAATACACCAGAGTTACACATATACTCAAACACTGGACATATACAAATCAAATATGCCTCATATAAACAGAAATATATCACAGCAGAAACACTCCATACGTTCCTGCCACCCAGCTCGTCTTCTGAGCTCTAGAACGTCCTTACCTAAAAATCTGTAATACTCGGTCTGACCCGAGCATTACATCAGAGTAACACCCGGGTCAGGCTGGAAACCAGCGTGAGTAAACCCATAATATGAAATACCAAGCTATATAACTTAATTGAATTACCAGGGTAACTCGTACTTTTCTACGAGTTCTAATCTTATTTAAGTCAATCATTTATCTCAAATCAATATCCAAGCATCGTTATCCGGTTTAAATATCCATGATACTTAACTTGTTTCATTCCAGCCTGTTTGCTTCTAAACTCAAATTTATAAAGAATCGAAGTGTTTTCGGGTATTTACTGATACCCAACCCCGATCACTTCGAATCCCATGTTATCTTACCTAAGTTATTCAAATGAAATACAATTCAAACTTTAAATACAGGATGTTACTTTACACACCAATTTATCTCGATAGATAACCACAAAACATTTCATATCACAAATATCAAATAATTCCAAGCATTTAATATCATTCAATCATTCATAAGCAAGATTAATTAGTCACACCATTCCAATTAATTTAAATTAATTAAATTAATTTCTTTAATCATTTTTAATCCTGCTTACTTAACATTAATTAATTACAGACCATAAATTAAACATCCCTTAATTATCCTCTTTAATTACATTAAGTAATTAGCCTTTAATTAATTACACAAATTAATTAACCCTCCCCATTCACATTAATCACATTTATCCTTAATTAATTACTCAAATTAATTATCCTATAATCACTTACATTGATTAATTATCCTTTAATTAATCACACTCATTAATTAAACTAACCCTTAACTAATTTCCTTAATTAATCCTTTAATTAATTACACTAAGTAATTAATTCTTAATTACTTCCCTTAAGTAATTTACCTTAAATTACTTTCATTAAATAATTATTATTTAAACAATTAATCTCTAATTACTTAATCAACAAATCTTTAATTACCATTTAATTAATTTCTAATTATCAATTAATTAATCTCTAATTAATTAATTTAATAATTCTTAATCATTCATTAATTAAATTAATTAATTACTGTTTAATTACTTTATTAACTTAATTAATCTTAAATCATCAAAACCTTAATTAATCACATTAAGTAATTAACTATTCTCTAATTTATTACATTTAGTAATTATTCTTTGATCACTTATACTAGGTAATTAACTATAAATTAATTACTTAAATAAAGTATATTCAATTTGTAAATCTTAAATAATTAAGATAAACCACATACTTTAATTACTTAGTTTTAATAATAAACTTATTTGAATTCAAAGGTTTGAAATTACTTCATTCAAAACACCTTTTTATTTAAAGTTTTAATATACTTATATTTTGAAACCTGTTTGATAATGGTTTAAAAAAAACTTGTTCATTCTATTTGCTTTGAAACTGGTTACAAATTACTTTTGTTTTAACCCTTTAAAAACAAAAAAAACAAAGCAAACCCATTCCCTATGGAAATACCCATGCCACAATACAAAACTCTCGAGTCAATTCCCGAGTTACTCACGTTATCACTCTGCTTCGAGAAAACCCTGAGTAAACTTCATCTTCCTCATCATCACAAACCAGCTCAGACACACAACCCACGCGTGCATGTGCACGGTCGCTTTGGCAATCTCCGATCATCACCATGACCCTCCGCAAATCAACGACGACAACCCCGACCCATACGACCACCCAGAAACCCAAACTCGACAGCCATTCAAAATCGAGCTAACGATCCAAAATCTGGAATCCCAACCCATTGGAAAAGCCTCCTCTAGCCATCACCTCCGACCTTCGGAACTCACGCCGTCCAACCCAAATCCTCGCCACGACACGACGAATCCCTTTTCCCCATGTGATCGAGACTCGAGCTCTATCGACATCGCAAAACCCCCGCGAAACTAGACATACCGATCAACTTCCAAAACCCTATATCGACGATGCCCCGCCGCCACCGTAGCTTAAAAATCTACTGACCATTTTTACTGACATCGCCGATCACCAAGCTTGCTTCATCAGAAACCCTAAACCCCCAAAACCACATCGATCACTAGAAAATACTCGATACCCATATAACGTTCAACTCACGATTTCTCATGAATTACTGCCTTGAAAATCATGATTTAATTTTTGAAAATCCTAGTTTTTGATAACAATTCAGATTATAATTCTGAAACAACAAATCTTTATGGTCGAAATTTTGAAAAAAATTAAGATTCTTACTGTAATACTCACATTCTAGTTAAACTATCATCAATTCCTACTTAAAATGTTTTTACAACTTAAATCCTGTTGTTTCTAACAATATTTGTTCAAACATCATAACACATAACAGATCAGAGGAAGAGCAGTTGATTTTATTTTTTTTAAAATTTAGAACCTGAGAACAAAGAACAGAGTAGACTTTTGTTCCAGACATGCACAACAACTTTCACATACAAATACACATGCAATCTTGTTTAAACAATCTAGCAAACACATATCAAATTTCATTTTATGTAAATGCTGCATGCATCTAGATTTTAACAGATTTAAATCTTTAAACAAAACTGTTTACTCACCATTTTTTTCCACTGTTGTTCTGATTCATGTTCCCAGACTTTAATACTTGGTTTTTCTCTTCTGATTTCTTAATAGTAGCTTGTTCTAGTATATATTTCTTTGGTTTTAATTTTTTTCTATTTTCTTTTTTTCTTCCTTTGTTCGAATGAATGAAATGAAGAAAGTGTGAAGGTATAAAGAATAGGATAATGAAGCTTTCGGGTTAAGCCAAACTGAGGTATCGTAAAGATATTTACATATTTACATTTTCTTTTGGTCACCAACTTGACTTTGATAGATTTTTTTTTGTGTGCTTAGATTTGATATTTAACGTACTTTCATTAAATGCTTGCCTCTCTTTTTGTCTACAAATGTTTCATATGAGTTGATATATGAATACATTTTTTTTATATATGATTTTTATAAAACTTACATATATATATATATATATATATATATTTCCTATTAAATAAATACATTATTTTTATTTATATAAATAAATCTTCTAAAGAAAATAATATAAAACCAATTATATAAAAGAAATAAAATCATATATAATATATTTTCAAATCCAAAATAGTTTAAGATATTTATCCCTTTGAATTTCCAATTTAAATTCAACTTCAATTTAAAATCAAATTTAAAATCAACCCATAAATATATATATTTGACAACGTATTATTTGTTCTAAAGGAATAATTTGGCAATGTTAAATAATTATACTAGTAAATTATCAAATAAATATTTTTCCAGATATCTTTTATTGTCAGAATCTTATTCGTTCGACTTATAAAATTTATATTCCGATAACTTCAAATCAGTTATTTACCCAATTAACCGAGGTTAAAAAATTCGGGTTGTCACATTCCTCCCTCCTTTAGAACTTTTCGTCCTCGAAAATGAACGAAGCAATAATTTTAATTTACTGTGTATTTTAGTTGAATTATTCTTTAAACATTTTTAACTCTTACTCTTTTATTTTCAAAATTTAAAAATACATTTTAAACTATATAATATTACCAAACAGTTTATAAAAATACTTTTTATAACTCGATGTCTCAACAAGTCCATCCTTGTTCTCTTAGAAATTCGGCCCTACGTTGATCAGGCGTAAGATGGAAAATCTTTAAGTACTTGGTAAACTCGCTTCCAACACCCAGTGAAAGTACTTTGGAAAATAATTTTATTGAAAATATAGAAAACAGTTTTGAAAATAGAGGAAATATCTTTGGTGAGAATGCTCTGGAAATCATCACCCCCATCCATGGTCGCAGTTAACCCGATGGTTACGTTGCCGTCCCAGCAAAATCCATAGATAACTGTAGGCCTCCGCGCCCCTCGATTACGCCATGGAACCCGCTACAGATAGCAGTTATACCCAGGCCTTACGTTGCTATCACAGCAAAAACCCATATAACTGTAGGCATCAGCGCCACCGAATTTCGCTGCCAAAAAAATGAAACTCCTCCACTTGACCATAGATCGCAGTCTACCGATGTTACGTTGCCATCCCGGCAAAATCAAGTGTAGACTGTTGGCACTCATCCTCCACACGATTTTCGCTATTGTCCACACAGTAGATCGCAGCAACATCGAATCACACTGTCGTCGCAGCATAACCAAAATGCCCCTGTAGGCATCAATGCCCTCGACTTTCGCTATCCAATAATCCTCAGGAACTAGTTTGTCCGGACTCCTCACAGGATCAACTTTAGAACCTCCCCCTTAGAGGCTCAAGGCAGTACCAACCTATGGTACTCCTGAGAAGTTCATTCAAGGGAGCGCCTTTTTCTCGAGAGCAACTTTCAAAACACTTTATACTATACACATATAGTATTTTTCAAATCATACACCTAGTATGAATTTCATATAAATCTCCTTTCTCAAAATCGATTATCCCAAAATCGATAATTCACAAACTAGGCTTTCCAAATTTCAAATTTGATTTTCCTCAAACATCAAAGCCTTTTAAAATTCAAAGGTTCCCAAAAATTTTCCTCAAAATCATTTTCACAAAATCCTTTATATATACATATATATATATATATATATATATATATAATAACCTTGGGAAATTATTTTGAATCACTTCATACTTATATAAATTCCATTTTTATACTTCAAATACTTTCAAAAACTCTTTTCTTCTGGCAAAAGATTCAACAAGGGGAGTTTTATCATATATATAACAAAGATACGTAACTTTGTTTATTCCAAATCAAATATTCAAATTTTGATTACTCTTTTGTAAAGTCATTTACCATATTGTTTACTTCCATAAAGAAAATTTTAATCATATAAATATCCAATTTCCACTTTACTTCATCATATATTTCACAAAATATACTTTCAATTTCAAAAATCATTTTCAGTTCTTATCCATAAATTTTCAATATCAATTTTATTCAAACCCGTATGATGTACACATATAATTCGTACGCCACATAAATCTGATCGCTCTTCGATCACACAATTTCTCTTCCGAACTAGTATCGTCCACCCGACTTCCTAGTGCGGACTCAGATCTGGTTTCTTGATCAGAAACCGTCATTCTCCTTGCATAGTCACATCTATGATAGAGAATATCCAGAAACAATCAACAATCCATATCCAGGTTCGCCGTCAAAAATCGAGCGAAAAATCCCAACTCGGATTGATAATACTATCTCGAAATTCTGTGCTCGAATCTGGATCAAATCACTATGTGAATAGAATAATATACGTACATCCTACGTATTTTTCTCCATTGATTATCAGTTAAATCAATTTCCTTTCTATTCATCCTCACTTTGATTTTATTCACTTATTCACATTTGCCTTAATCCCCATTTGGATTATCACTTCAATTCTTATCTCAGTTGGGTATTTAATCAATAACAGTTTGTACTCTGACCAGCTTATATTTAGAAAACAGCTTTAAAAGTTTTAAATAGATAAATAGTTGAAAATAGTTATAAAATAGTTAAGTAATTGTAAAATAATTGGAAAATAGTTAAATAATTATAGAATATTTAGGTAATTGAAAAATAGTTGTAAAATAGTAATTAGCTATAAAGTAGTTGGAAAAATAGTAATTAGTTTATAAAACAGTTGTAAAATAGTTTAATAGTTCCAAAAGTAATTGTAAAACAAGTTTAAGATAGTTTTAGGTTTAAAAAGGAAAGTTGTATAGTAAATAGTTTGGAAAAATAGATTTATATTAAAATAATTTATTTTGAAAATAGTCCAGAGTCAACTGTTCAATTCCCCATCAATACAATTTAAATTTCCACTTCCATTTAAATTGACTTACTTCTAATTTTAATAACTTCAATTTCCTTTGAACTTGATTTATTCCCACTTCAAGTTGAATTAACCTCAACTTCTTTCCAAACTCAGATCAAATTCCATTTGATTTTAAACATATTCACTTTAACTACAATTTCAAATTATTCAAATTAATTTAGACTAATTTCAAATTGAATCCACTTCAATTTCAAATCATTTCAATTTCTATATGAATTAATCTCAATTCCCATTTGAATTCGAACTCATTCAATCTTCAATTTTATTTCAAATTAATCTAATTCAAATTTTCCATTTGAATTTTAAACTTATCCATCTTAAATCACAATTCCCATTAATTCAAATCAAATTCAATTTGAACTAATGAAATCTAAATCTCAACTTTAAACCATCTCGAATTATATAAATTCGAGCTAATTTTTTTTTAAAAAAATGTTGATTTAATCCCTTAAATCAAATTAACCTTTATTTTTAAATCAATAATCTCAATCCTTTAAACAATTTAATTCTGAGTCCAATTCTCAAAATTCCATTTTAAATTATCTTTATTTAACATATTTTAAAACTCAAATAAGAGTTCAAAACAATTTTATCTTAAAAATTCAATTTATTACCCAATTTTTTATCTTCCAGTTCTGAAACCAATTCTTAAACAATTTTAATTTACAAATTCGATTATTCAAATTTTCAGTTCAAAGTAATTCCATATCCTTAATTTCAAATTAAAGTTTAATTTCCCTATTTATCACAATAATGGATATATCACCACTCTTCATTCCTCATTCATTTATACAAATCCAATTCATACTTTAAAGATTATTAATAACAATAGGATGACATTATCCAATTTATTCTAAAACATCCATTCATTTCCAACTTCCAGATCTCAAATCCATTTTGAGATCACACAAACTCCCAATTCCAATTAACCATTTAACTTTCCAAGTTAAATCTCAATTTTCATCTTAAAATTTCCAAATCAGGTTGTTCGTTAAATTATTTAACTTTCCCAAAGTTAAATTCAATTTACTTAATTTAGCCAACCTTACCCAATTTGAATTCCCATTTCAAATTTTAAACTTTACATTAATAATCTTATAAGTTCAAAACTTATCACCTTGGATATCACATCTCATTTCAAATTTAAAACTCATCATTTAGAGTTTATTTCAAACCATCTTTGATATTATGTATATTCCTCATATATACATTTTCTTTTACACACCAAGTTATCTTTAAATTTTAAACCACTTTTGGTTCAAAACAAATTTTCAACAACTTTTGTTGAAACAGGACCCTTCCATTTAAATATATTAAATAGCATTATTTATTATTTCTTTATCAATTTGAAACAATTTTCAAATTCTGGACCTAGATTTAAAACCTTACAATTTATATCATCTTCAGTTCCAATTTATAGTCATACTTGCCTAAATGTTTTACTTCCCTAAAACATTTCATTTTGCTTACTCATTAATACATATTTATTATTAAACACAACAATCAGTTATGATAATAACCAAGATTATCATATTAGGAAACCAATTCATTATTATCTTATTCTGAAACTTTCCCTTAAATTCAAGGTTTAATTTCAGTTTGAATCCATTTCAAACTTATCTTTATTCAGCAACCAACTACCTTAATATTTATTAAAGGAAATATTGCTTTATATATCAAAATATATAATCCTATATAAAATCATTTAAAATCTTTATATAAGAAAATAACAAGTACGCTCTCATATATATATATACACACTCAACTCATTCTAGGGTACTATTGACCGTATCCTTAATGAGTATTCCCCACCAGAGCCAAGGTTCTCGCTTAACCTTTCTGCTCTGATACCAAATGTAACGACCCGGAAATTCTCATCCCGAAAATTCCAGATAGTTAGGAAAAGAAGAAAGAGGTAGAAGAAGAAGAAATAGAAACATAACACAGATTCTCACATTCTCAGCGGATTAAAATATAATATCAAATAAATAACAGTTATACAAGGAAAATCTGTATCAGTTAATTTACATCAATACACCAGAGTTACACATATACTCAAACACTAGACATATACAAATCAAATATGCCTCATATAAACAGAAATATATCACAGCGAAAACACTCCATACGTTCCTGCCACCCAGCTCGTCTTTTGAGCTCCAGAACGTCCTTACCTGAAAATCTGTAATACTCGGTCTGACCCGAGCATTACATCAGAGTAACACCCGGGTCAGGCTGGAAACCAGCGTGATTAAACCCATAATATGAAATACCAAGCTATATAATTTAAGTGAATTACCAGGGTAACTCGTACTTTTCTATGAGTTCTAATCTTATTTAAGTCAATCATTTATCTCAAATCAATATCCAAGCATCGTTATCCAGTTTAAATATCCATGATACTTAACTTGTTTCATTCCAGCCTGTTTGCTTCTAAACTCAAATTTATAAAGAATCGAAGTGTTTTCGGGTATTTACTGATACCCGACCCCGATCACTTCGAATCCCATGTTATCTTACCTAAGTTATTCAAATGAAATACAATTCAAACTTTAAATGCAGGATGTCACTTTACACACCAATTTATCTCGACAGATAACCACAAAACATTTCATATCAGAAATATCAAATAATTCCAAGCATTCAATATCATTCAATCATTCATAAGCAAGATTAATTAGTCACACCATTCCAATTAATTTAAATTAATTAAATTAATTTCTTTAATCATTTTTAATCGTGCTTACTTAACATTAATTAATTACAGACCATAAATTAAACAACCCTTAATTATCCTCTTTAATTACATTAAGTAATTAGCCTTTAATTAATTACACAAATTAATTAACCCTCCCCCATTCACATTAATCACATTTATCCTTACTTAATTACTCAAATTAATTATCCTATAATCACTTACATTGATTAATTATCCTTTAATTAATCACACTCATTAATTAAACTAACCCTTAACTAATTTCCTTAATTAATCCTTTAATTAATTACACTAAGTAATTAATTCTTAATTACTTCCCTTAAGTAATTTACCTTAAATTACTTTCATTAAATAATTATTATTTAAGCAATTAATCTCTAATTACTTAATCAACAAATCTTTAATTACCATTTAATTAATTTCTAATTATCAATTAATTAAATTAATAATTCTTAATCATTCATTAATTAAATTAATAATTACTGTTTAATTACTTTATTAACTTAATTAATCTTAAATCATCAAAACCTTAATTAATCACATTAAGTAATTAACTATTCTCTAATTTATTACATTTAGTAATTATTCTTTGATCACTTATACTAAGTAATTAACTATCCATTAATTACTTAAATCATGTATATTCAATTTGTAAATCTTAAATAATTAAGATAAACCACATACTTTAATTAATTACTTATTTTTAATAATAAACTTATTTGAATTCAAAGGTTTGAAATTACTTCATTCAAAACACCTTTTTATTTAAAGTTTTAATATACTTATATTTTGAAACCTGTTTGATAATGGTTTAAAAAAAACTTGTTCATTCTATTTTGCTTTGAAACTGGTTACAAATTTCTTTTGTTTTAACCCTTTAAAAACAAAAAAAACAAAGCAAATCCGTTCCCTATGGAAATACCCGTGCCACAATACAAAACTCTCGAGTCAATTCCCAAGATACTCACGTTATCACTCTGCTTCAAGAAAACCCTGAGTAAACTTCATCTTCCTCATCATCACAAACCAGCTCAGACACACAACCCACGCGTGCACGTGCACGGTCACTTTGGCAATCTCCGATCATCACCATGACCCTCCGCAAATCAACGACGACAATCCCGACCCATACGACCACCCAGAAACCCAAACTCGACAGCCATTCAAAATCGAGCTAACGATCCAAAATCTAGAATCCCAACCGATTGTAAAAGCCTCCTTTGGCCATCACCTCCGACCTTCGGAACTCACGCCGTCCAACCCAAATCCTCGCCACGACACGACGAATCCCTTTTCCCCATGTGATCGAGACTCGAGCTCTATCGACATCGCAAAACCCCCGCGAAACCAGACATACCCATCAGCTTCCAAAACCCTATATCGACGATGCCCCGCCGCCACCGTAGCTTAAAAATCTACTGACCAATTTTACTGACATCGCCGATCACCAAGCTTGCTTCATCGAAAACCCCGAACCCCCAAAACCACATCGATCACTAGAAAATACTCGATACCCATATAACGTTCAACTCTCGATTTCTTGTGAATTACTACCTTGAAAATCATGATTTAATTTTTGAAAATCCTAGTTTTTGATAACAATTCATATTATAATTCTGAAACAACAAATCTTTAAGGTCGAAATTTTGAAAAAAATTAAGATTCTTACTGTAATACTCACATTCCAGTTAAACTATCGTCAATTCCTACTTAAAATGTTTTTACAACTTAAATCCTGTTGTTTCTAACAATATTTGTTCAAACATCATAACACATAACAGATCAGAGGAAGAGCAGTTGATTTTTTTTAAAAAAAAAATTAGAACCTGAGAACAAAGAACAGAGTGGACTTTTGTTCCAGACATGCACAACAACTTTCACATACAAATACACATGCAATCTTGTTTAAACAATCAAGCAAACACATATCATATTTCATTTTATGTAAATGCTGCATGCATCTAGATTTTAACAGATTTAAATCTTTAAATAAAACTGTTTACTCACCATTTTTTTCCACTGTTGTTCTGATTCATGTTCCCAGACTTTAATACTTGGTTTTTCTCTTCTGATTTCTTAATAGCAGCTTGTTCTAGTATATATTTCATTGGTTTTAATTTTTTTCCATTTACTTTTTTTTCTTCCTTTGTTCGAATGAATGAAATGAAGATAGTGTGGAGGTATAAAGAATAGGAGAATGAAGCTTACGGGTTAAGCCAAACTAAGGTATCGTACAGATATTTACATTTTCTTTTGGTCAGCAACTTGACTTTGATCAATTTTTTGTGTGTGCTTAGATTTGATATTTAATGTGGTTGCATTAAATGCTTGTCTCTCTTTTTGTCTACAAATATTTCATATGAGTTGATATATGAATACATTTTTTTTATATATGATTTTTATAAAACTTACATATATATATATATATATTTCCTATTAAATAAATACATTATTTTTATTTATATAAATAAATCTTCTAAAGAAAATAATATAAAACCAATTATATAAAAGAAATAAAATCATATATAATATATTTTCAAATCCAAAATATTTTAAGATATTTATCCCTTTGAATTTCCAATTTAAATTCAACTTCAATTTAAAATCAAATTTAAAATCAACCCATAAATATATATATTTAACAACGTATTATTTGTTCTAAAGGAATAATTTGGCAATGTTAAATAATTATACTAGTAGATTATCAAATAAATATTTATCCAGATATCTTTTATTGTCAGAATCTTATTTGTTCGACTTATAAAATTTATATTCCGATAACTTCAAATCAGTTATTTACCCAATTAACCGGGGTTAAAAAATCCGGGTTGTCACATACGTACACATACAAGTGTATATGAAAGGAATGTACATATATTATATAATATAAATATAATATAAATATAATATCAAATTAAATCTTTATCTATAAAATAAATAAAATATTGATTTTATTTATAATTTTTTTAGGTCACGTACATATGTATGTGATATGCTTGCACATATCAAATTAAGTGATTCGTTTTTGGTGTGAGAGGTCACAAGTTCGAAACTTGCATAGCGTGATTCGAACGATTATTGACATGCGATATGTTGTCCTAGTGACATGTTGTATATAAAGTACCATTTCAAAAAAATATAAATATAATGCTAAAATAAAACTTAATTTACAAATTAAATAAAATATTGATTTTATTTAAAATTAATTTAGATCAGATCCAGATAAATTTAGACTTCACAGACCTAAGAAGATCCAATGGAATTTATTTTTGAAATCTACCCATTTAACTGGCTGGCTGCTGGCCCAGTTCCAACAATGATATCAAAAACCAATAGTCAATGTGTTATCCAACTTTTAAACTGAGCAGCTTCTATATGAATCTTGACGACGAGACGATGATAAGACAACTCAAGATCTAAGGGGCATGCTTGGAACAACATAGGAGTGAAGCCCTAAAAGTACCAAGTCTAAACTGGAAAACTAGTTTGATCGACACTGATCACTTTTTGATCGATACCAATATGATTTGGATCACAAACTCTGCTGAAACAATAGAGATTTGCCTTTAGATCAAGGTGTGAAGTATTATAGCTATCACATCAGCACTGCGTTGATTTCCAATATTGGGTCTACTTCTCATATAATTGACAAACAATTCAAAAGCTGTGCAGAAGAAGACAAGTTTTGTATAAGACAAATCATATGGGTAATGAGGTAATTCTTGAAGTATGGACATGGTTGAAAATATTGAAGAAGTTGTATATGACAATGAGAGCTTTGCCACCTGACTAACATGATTGGTACCGATCATATTTATGATCGGTGGCAACATGATTGTTCGTATTGAAAGACTCCATCTTCCTTCCTAACTTCATTGATTTGATTTTTAACCTGATATATCATGATCGGGCAATTTGGTTGGGTGATTCTGCTATGAATAGAAGCATAATGACTACATGAAAATGACATATAGCCTCCATCTTCTTCATCCTCTTCTCTCTACCCAACATTATCACTTGAGATCTTACTTTTGCTGTTCTAGACCTTAAAATAGATTGCAAAGCTCTTGTACTCATGACACTCAATCTATAAAAAGATTAAAGTGGATATAAGCCATGGAATTTTCCGAACCATTATAAAATCCTTCGTGTTTTTACCGTTTTCTGCTATTTCAATTTGATCTATCTTGTTTCTATTAGATTTGGGGTGTTGCGCCAACTTCTTATTTAACATTATTGATGCTTTCACTGAGATAAAAGCTATCGAGAAGTATATCTAGCTTAGTACAGTGGATTAGAGCATCTAGAAGTTAGATCCCAAAGTTTGTTATTGTAGAATTAAAGTACTTGATTTCTGAAGTACTGGCTCATAGAAGATCCAGAAGAAATGGAGCGGTAGCTGGTGGAGGAGATGAAGCATCTAACCACAATGAAGAGCCTAACCAACCGATGGATGCCTTTCTTGGATCATCATCCATGCAAGAGATGGCAACAAAGGTTTAGTTTGACAATATGATGGCTGAATTAAATCAAAGGATGGTGGACAGCCAGAAAGCGCTTCTTGATAACACTACAACAAATATTCCCTATTACAAAATCAAAAAAAAAAGTTGTAATAGGGTTTTGCAATGTTTTTGTAGTATTAGGCCAAGTTGTAATAGAGTCGACGTCTTTTACAGCTTATTTTTATGTTGCAAAAAATGTTATAAAAGTTACGATTACAACTATTTTTAGATGTTGTGAAATGTGATTTACAACTAATTTAAAATGTTCCAAAATACTTTTTACAACAATTTTTAACCGTTGCAAAATATATACAACTTTTAAAAAAAAAGGAATAGAAAAATATATAATTGCTTTTGTTAATTCAACAAATTTGAGCATAACACATAGCATAGTGCATTCTTTAAAATAAGACCATTTCTAGCCCAAATCAAAAAAGATAAATTTATTGGATGTATAACACTAGACATGGTCAAAGTACATGTGATACATAACATTAATTCTAAAAATGTTTTTTCCTTTTCATTTTTACAAGTAGGTAGTAGGACAACAATGCAAAATCATGAATAATCAACATTTGTAATCGCTCGAAGCTAAATCAAGCTTGATAAGTATCTTTCAATTTTACAAGTAGGTATCTTTGCTATTATCAGTCAGCAATCCAGCTCTTCTTTACCACATCTCACACTTCTCAATCGCATTCACACTTGTTTTCATTGTACATCCGAGTAGCTTCTAGGTTTGGACTTTACTGAATTCTGATAGTATAACAACATATAAGAAGAAAAACTGCAGTTACAAGTATAAGTTTGACGAAATTTAAAAATCATTCAAGTTTTTGTGATTTCATAAGAATTTATCTAATGTATGTGAGTACAGCTGCAGCATCATAGATTGGACTCCACTGGTTTGTAGTATCTCCAAGCATATGCTTTCATCCGCATATACTGCTTATGCAAAACATGTACAAGTAATATAGCATTCAGATTGAAACATACTATTTGGATGGAACATTCTCGAGAAGAACTTGACAGTTGGTGTCTTATTAGGATAGCCTTTAAGGAACTGTAAGGCTAGTTTAAACGTACCTAAACTGCAACATCAAAAAAGCTATCAGATTCACATATTAAATTTGAAGTAAAGCTTGCTTATATGAACTATTATACAGGTTGTCAATTTACTTTAGGAGTTCAACTCTTGACTTGGAATTTATAAACTTAGAAGATTGATTATATGTCAAATATGAACTAATTACTATAAACTTAGGAGATATACCTGTTGAACTAAGTTGTTTTATTTTCGTTGCTGGTAAGAAATTATTAAAGGGAAAGGAGAAGTAGAAAAACAAAATGCATGTACCTAATTACTATTTTCTTAGGATCATCAATCATGATATAAGATATACGGTATAGAGATACTTACTTACCTTGGATTGACCATGGTGGCCCAAGTGAATAATCAGATGATTCTGCTATAGTAACTTCCTCGTGTTTTTGACCCATTAAAGCATCGAACGCTTAAAAGAATCTAATAGCTGTAAAATAATACAAACCATCATTCTGAACTTAATTTTAATTCTTAACCATTCAATATAACCTCAGTTGTAATGCAAATATATATGAAGAATTCAAGTAACGGTTCAGACATTTATAATTTATCAAAATACCGTAAGGCCACTAATAGTACAATATCATAAATACTTAAAATACAACGATTCAAGATAAAGACACCTCGGTTATTAAACTCAATACATGGAATATTTATGATAAACATTGTTGATACAATTACCTTGATCTTTTGCATGCACTTTTGTCGAACACCTTCAAATAGCGAAGATTTTATTGAGCATGTTGCCATACAAGTACTACAACCTTAAATGGTTGACCAGCACTAGTTTTTCCAGTAGTTAGACGTTTGGACTTTGATTTCGAGAGGTCGCTGCTTCGAAACTTCTATAGCTTCATTTGAACGTATATTGACATGTAATATGTTGTACACTACCTAAAACTTGTAGTACTAATGTGTACTACCATTTAAGTACCCAATTTCAAAAAAATTTATAGCCTTTAAATGGTTGCTCATCACTAGTAGTCGAAGGTAATGCATTCAAAAAAAATTACACGCGATGGCTACACATTTATGCATGGAGAATTTTATATTTTTGCAAAAATTTTATAAGCATTTTAAATTTAAATATAGTTATGTTTAAGAGAGAAAAAACATTTATTATTGGACTGTGTTTTTCGTTCAACCACTTTACATAACGATGCATTTATGAAGGATACCGACTCTTCTTCGATAACAGGCTCCTTCATTCTTTTACATCGAATCTAAATATCTTTACAAGAGTAAAATCATTAAAAGAATATTAAATGGATACAAAATTCAATCTATTTAATCATTATTTGTAACATTTATGATCTGGTTGTTATGCACTATACATTTTTAATACAAAACTTATAAGGCAGAGACACCTGAACGATAAACTCTCATCATTTGCATCCTGATATGATTCTTCCGCATTCTGGTGTGTACCAAATGCATCCATTCTTTAGAAACATGGTGGATTAATAAAAAAATAGAAAGCAAACGCTGAACGATTGAAATTCACAGGCCCACGTGTCCCCTATTACACCTCTTCTCTGGGTCGTAAGCCATGTGTCATTTTCAACCAAGTAAATTTAACATCATTAATACCAAGTAAATATCAATATCATCTATATTAAGAGGTTGTTAAAAATACGTTAGATCTTAATTAAAAAGATGCAAACTCTAAAGGATCCGTATACATCTACCTAAGTAATTGTTAAAAACATATTTACGGTTTATCATGATCAGACGGCTACACATAATTCTTTTATAAAGATGATGATAGGAGGGCGCTATAATAATATCAGTGTTCTGTTCATCTAATTACTGTTTGATCGCATTTAGCAGATAAATGGCAATCAATAAGAAAATACATACTGCAGTCCATACTTATCATAACCAAAGTTAGAAGCCAAGCAGCTAAAATTCTATTAGGAAACCAAATGTACACACAAATATAACATACATCGTGTTTCGCATACATTATATAAACTCTATCTGCTACTACCTATTCCATGCGGTGAGCAAAAAAATTGAGAATTACATACATTACTTATGAATTCACAAATATTTGTAGAAATGACAATATCAAAATGACCAAATATTTAGATTTTTGCATGAAATATGATACCATTTCAATCTAATATGTTACAAAAATTGGCTCACTAACAAGCACCATCGAGATCAAACTACTATCATGTTGCCCTGGTGTTAGTCATAACCTGATATTTTATTTGACATAGGTTGATGTTGCACTGGTGTTACTCATACACAATAAAAGACATTGCCGTTAGCGACGGTAAAATGCAACGCCAGTTGTCGCTAAAAGGCGATGCAAAAACAGTCGACACCAATAGGTTTAGCGATGGTTTTAGCGACGGCGTCGTCGCAAGTTTGGCAACGGCTTGCTTCGCTATGTTAAACATGTGTCAAATCCAGAGTGGTTGTTAGGCCATCGCTGACCGAGGCTAGCAGAGGCAAAACTGGGTAAATCGACCGTAGCAGGCCGTCGTTAGCCGATGCAAGCCTGAACAAGTGGGTCGTCGCTAGTCGACGCAAGTTGTCGTAGTACTGGGTATTTTTTTAATTTGCAGCTTCTATTTAAGCCATCCAACCGCGTAAATATCATCATATCTCTATACATTTCATCTACAGCACATATAAATCCAATTTCTCAACTACAACCATCGCATATCACACATAAGAAATATATAACGCAAAAATCAATATCTACATCAACATTCCATCAAACAACGTATATATTCCATCAAACAACGTATATATTCCATCAAACAACACAACCGTACTTAAAAATACTCATGTCCATCAAACAAAACATGCATGAATCCTTCAAACAACACAACCGTACCGACAAATAATCATGTTCATCAAACAAAACATCCACAAAACCATCAAGCAATATAATCGTCAAACAAGTATCAAATGCATCAACACATATCAAATAAATACAAAACAAAATGAACAAAATCCATCAAACACCAAAGTCATACCTACTCATCGTCATCTCCCGACCCATCCTCCCCAGGCATTCTCCCATGCTCTGCTAAATCTGCTACAATCCGCTCATCTAGCAGCTGCACCAATCCTCTCCGCTCTTTCGTCAATCATTGAACTCTATCATTTGATGTTTCAACTGAGCTATCTCCTCCTCTGCCTGGGATCTCCGATCAGCCGTCTGGATCATTATCCCCTGTAAGATAGTTAATAGCGAGTTATAATTTATGCTCAATATTAAATAAAATTTATGTATTAGTTAATGAAGCGGTTTACTTTCTGATTTCCGTAACTGTAACGCCCATTTCGTGAAGGTGGGTCAATCAGTGTATCCCATATACGGTTCGACTCCTCCAAGGTCAACTCACGGCCAATGGATTACGCCACTCGATCTTGCTCCACATATCTTTCCTACGATGACGAACATAAGTTTGCTACAGTAAATATTCAATTTAACACTTATGAAATGTGAGGTAAAAAAATTAAGCATGTTTACCATTACGGATTGAGATTTATTGTCCATCCAAACATATGAAACTTTGTCACCCTAATCTGTCTGCTCAACGACATGCATGTGTGTGAAGACTTCTACCATTATAGGTTCACGATTATACTTCTTATACTGAAATTATATATATGAATATACATTATTACCAATACGATTAAATATCAATAATCTATGTATAATTGTAATCTATAAATTTAGCAATTCCTTCCGATGTTGTTGAAAGGATTTAGAGCACCGCGGTGTATAGTAAGATTTTTAATCCTGTTTGCATGGTTCCGCGTTGATATTTCCTGTAAATTTAAATATATTATTAACTAAAGTAATGCAACTAATATACGAAATTTGAACAAAATATAACAGCAAAATAAAATTAAATAACTTACTTTAAATTCAGGAGTATTCCAAAGCTGGAGAAATTCAGCCCAAACATCAGCCTCATTCAAGCGGGCTTTTTATTCGCATTCTTTACCTTTGAGAGAATGTCTCTATAATTTTTCTGCATTTTTTGGTTCTAGTGATCTGTAAAAACATCCATATCTTCAGGATCAACACGTACCGCAGCTTGCATATTGAAATTAATTTGAATTATATACATTATATTAACTTCCAAATGAATTATAAATTTGTGCTTACCATCAAGTCAGTCCATATAGTGTTCATAACATGGTCTGGGATGTCGTCCCAATGAGCCCAACATCTTGACATCCAACTCTTGAATACCTTCTTGGAGACTTGAAGAATGTAGTCTAAAGGCTCCACCTCGAAACTCCTATATAAATTTTGATGTAGTCATTTAATAAATTTAGATAATAGACATGCAATAAATTTGATACATACCCTGCACTCCTCGGAACGACTCTGATACTGGACGTAAATCCGAAGTCGTGCCACTGGCACCCGCGCCAGGAGAAGGAGAAGGCTTAGGTCTGCAGGAATGTCTCCTGTAAGACATTTATATATCTACCACGAACATACAATTTCATATAATGAAAAAACATATCAATTAACTATTAGAAAACATGTCTGATCAAGCATCGCATAAAACTTCCACTAAAACATCATAAATGAAACAGAATCTCCTGAATACATATATAGAATTAACAAAACAAAATAATACATAGCTCACAACATAGTCATCATTATTAATAACTACGGAAACTCAGTATATACATTTTACAACAAGTGATGCAGATATTTAGAATTATCAGTCTTCGTCGTTTTCTGATTCAGATTCGGTCTCATACTCTATATCATTTTCTTCTGTACTCAAATGCTTCTATTAAAACATTTGATTCGTCATTCAACGACCCTCAATCAATATCATCAGTAATTATTATTTCATTATTTAGCTCAAGATCCACTTGATATGCTGCTTCGTCTAGAATATTATTTCCGTCAAATGTAAATCTTTGCCTTTGCGTTAAAAACAACTGACCATTCCGCTTTATCTCTTTTTAAGGATGGATAAGGAGCAAAATAGACTTGTAATGCTTGCTTGGCTAATATGAAAGGATTATACTTATAGTAATGTGATTATAGTACTCCAACCTGAAAGTATTGCATATTTAGGAAAATCACTAACAGTCCACAAAGAAGCGAACTTACGAAAATTCTTTTTTTTAATGCCGTATGTTTCAACTTCTTTATGCCATAGTGCTTTCAACTAAATCAATGGTTATAAATAAAAATCGATTCTTTATGTCGGATCATCAGGGCTAGGGATGACAATAGTGAAAAACATATATGAACTTTTCATACATATCTACGGAGGTGAATTAGAAGGAGTAACGTGAATAGGCCAAGATGAATATTTACTACAAAACTAAGAAAATGATGAAAATACATCCATACATAAACCAAGTCTAACATTACAGCTCTGTACAACAAACGCGGGATACGTTTTATCGAAATGTTTCCATGCTTCTCCATCAGATGGATGTGTCAAAGTTCTATCTTCATGTGTTCTCACACTATACCATCGCATATGACATACCGTAGCTAAAGATGCATATAACCTTTGAAGTCTTGGAGTGATGGATAAATAATGCATTCTCTTGTATGGAAATCCTTTCCTTTCTTTTTTCTTGGCTTGTATCTTTCCTCATTACATATTTTGCAGTTTCTAAGGTTAATGTCATCTTTCCAATACAACATGCAACCTTTTATACATGTATCTATCTTTTGGTACGCCAGACCGAAAACCGACAAGTGTTTTCACTTTATAATGACTATCGCACATCAAATTATTGGGTGGCATATGTCGTTTTGTAGCTTGTAAAACTTCTGTAAATCCAGCTTCTGTAAAGTTGAATTTTGATTTCACAGTGATGTATTCAGTGTTTAGTGATAATTTGGTTCGGCTTTTACAACCATCCCACGATGACCTCTTAGCAGCATCCAATAAATTATAAATTCTTTTCACTCTCACATTCGGTTCTTCTTCGATATTTACGTTTTCAACGTCAACTTGAATGGTAGGAAACATTGATCGTGCGAAATCTCCCATCATATCTTCTTTTGGATTCGTCATAACATAATTGTTCTCTAACACTACAAGCTTAGTTGTAGGTGCAACAATTCTCCATGACGATCCATAAATAATAATTTGGCACAAAACCATATTTATACAAATGTACTTTAATTGTATCTGGTTTCCAATGCTTCAAATGTTGGCACTTACTATAAGGGCAACGAAGTTCTTCATTATTTCGACTATTAGATGTACCGAATCTAATAAATTCATGTACACCATTGTAGAAATGTTCCTTCACCGAACCTTTCATATCAGTTCTGACTTCATACATCCAAGTACGGTCGACAAAATAATTGAACATTGTTCCTAATTTGAAAATATAAGTTAGTAAGTTCAACAACACCTAAATTCTGTCTAAAACAAAATTAAAGCTTTTTGGGGCTAAAAACTTTATATACCACCCTTCATCTAATTTCGACAGCACTTCACTTCACTTCTCTTATACACATGATTTTTCATCCAAGGGGTGTATTGTATTGTTGTATTTTCTAAAATGAATTAAAACTTTTTGGTACTAAAGGCTTTAATTTGTTGTTGTATTTGCTAAAATAATACTTAACGCTTATTTTCAAACTAAAATTTATTATTTCTAAATTTATTATTTCACTTCACTTCATTTCTCAATTTTATAATTCATTCAACAACTTAAATATTTTATTAACTAATTTTGAAATTATGAAACATATTACACACTTATTTTCGCGTAAACTAAAAAAAACCTTGCTCTAAACTATAACAAACATTCGCGTAAACTTTAAAACATTATATTCATTTCTTAGTTTTTTAAAAAATTGATTTAGTACAATATTTGTTTCAAAAAAATTATTATTTCAAACTAAAATTTATTATTTCTTAATTTATTATTTGGCTTCACTTCATTTCTTAATTTTATAATTCATTCAACTATTTAAATATTTTATTAATTAAATTTGAAATTTTAATACATATTTTACAATTCATTTAACTATTTAAATTTTGAACCAATTTTGTAAACTAAAATTTGAAGTTTGCACTAATTTTAATCAAAAATTATATATTAATTTTTGCACTTATTTTAATTAATAATTAAACAATAATTTTAAAACCTATTTTACAATTCATTTAACTATCTAGTAGCATATTAATCAACAATTATACAATAATTTTTGCGCAAATTATAACAAACATTTTTTAAACTATATTAAACGCGTAAACTTATCAATAAGCATATTAATCAATAATTATACACTAATTTTTGGATTTTAAATCTACCTTACTTTTTGGTGTGAAAGAATGAAAGAAAACTCCCAGGTTCATGGGTTTTTGATTTGTGTACACAGATCTGCGTTGATTAGCAATGGATAGCGCCGGCCACTTATTCACTACAATAAAATTCTTCAATAATTACAGTAGGTAACAGCGTTGAAACGCATCCTGCCTTCTTTGAGTGCTAGGGTGTTAATAAACTGAGTTGTCACGCCATCTGATTTCCCCCAAAAGTAAACTTAAGCGGGAAAACATATATCTTATTCTACAATTCTACATCAAAGCCCACTTCGCATGGAATCCTAAAAAACCCTAATTTCCTTCTTTCTTCATCGATTAAGACTTCATTATCTTCGGCTAGCACCTTGCAACCTCCTTTCATCACCGATCCAACCTCCAAATAATCGTGGTCCACGGTAACAGAACGACTGGGGGAAAAACAAAATCAAAATCGCGAATGGATTTAAGTATCCATCTTCATTGCCACTTCCTTTGATAGGCTTTCCAATTCCTCTACTTATCAGTCAACCATCTCCAGATCCTTTCCAATGCCACACGACCTTCTCGAGTACCACAGTCGTGTACCCCGGACTCTAACCCACCTAATCTGCTATCTTCTGTCTGCTAACTAATTAAGTGAGTTACTTTCACATCGTGACTGCTAATTAATAATTTAGTAATTTTAATGTCAACATATATTAGGTTTAGATCCAAGATTTTCTGTTAGGTTTCAATCCTGGAAATGTAAATAATTTTAATTTTGTTTGTCATCCGGCTTTCATCGACAATAATTCTATGTATTACACACCTTAAAAAATTGAGACGATTCTTAACGACATCTAATATATCTCTTGGATAACAACTAAGTTGTGAAATTACCTTTGTTGAAAAACAATGTTGATCTTCCGCTGAGTCGTGGACTGCGTCACTCTCTTGAAGACGTTTCGGCGATTTGCTGCACTGTGCAAAGTAGTTCGGATCAATCGCCGCCGCCTCTAGGATAAAACAACCTCTCAATAAATTTTGCGGTATTGATTCGTTTGCATGTACGAAACGACTTTGTCTGCACTCAAAAAACGTTGCTTGAATTTGTGGATTTGAAGAAAAAGAATTCGAACGAGATGTAGTTCTTTCTGTTTCGTCTCCTTATCAGTTAAGAAGGCGGAATAACAAAAGAACGTTACTAGTTGGGTGAAACGTGGTCTCGAAAAACGGATCTAAGAAAATAACGGGTCAAAACAATGAACGTTCTCTAATATGGGTCCGGTCTGATTTGACCATTCCAGCCTGGTCCAAAAATGGTTAAAGAATTTTGCACCAAAATATAAGTGTTACATAACTACGAGCCCAAGCCCGAGCCCAAACCCGAACCGGAGCCCGGCCCGGGTCGGTCGGTCGGCGCGCGTGTGTGGTGGTCAAGCATGGTCTCCCTCCTCACAAAAGAGCATCATTGGGTGCCCAAAGGGCCCAACTTAGTCAATGTTTTTTTAATAATTCACTTTTTATTTAAAACATTTTCCAACAATTCCCCATTTGAATTTAAAAAAAAAATTCGAGCAATTTCTGAAAAACATAAGATTGTGCATAAACAAATGTGTCTTTCGACTTGAACCTTTGCATAGTGGATAAGATTCAGTTTTTACTAGAGTGACACATAGTCTTGAACTCTATTCCTAACATCAGACCACACACAATCTTTTTAGAGTGCAATCAAGTAAGCCCGTGCATTTATGGCCATGCACGTGTATCCCAGTTTAGTGAATGCTCTAGGAGTTTTGCCCAAAACTCCATAGAAAACGGCCAAATTTCCACATTCACACAGGTGAGTCTGTAAAGAGTACTCCTGAAGGTAGGTACTCCACTCCAAATGGAGTATAGATCTCGTTAAGAGTCTCTATTAACTCATCCTCTAATCACTTCAGGAATACATGCTTCTATATGAAAAATAGCAAGTTCAACTTGTTCTTACCCATTGAACCTAGTTCTTGGGATCTCCAGTCATTAGGTTTAGTTACCTTTGTGCATGACTCAACAATCTAAGGGCAATAGTCCTATTTTTCTAGAAGTCGTAAGGACTTTCTCTCTGGCTAGTCCTTTCGTCAAAGGATCTGCCAAATTCTCGTCACTACGTATGTGATCCACTCTAACCGCTCCTGAAGAGAGTAGCTCTCTAAAAGTGCTGTGCTTACAACGTATCTGTCGTCTCTTACCATTATAATAACGGTTCTGTACTTTTGCAGTAGCCGCAGTACTATCGCAATGGATCAACACAGCTGGTATCGGTTTTTCCCATAAGGGAATCTCAGCTAGCAGATTTCTTAAATACTCTGCTTCTTCATTAGCTGTAGCTAGTGCTATCATCTCAGATTCCATAGTAGACTGAGCCAAAATAGTCTGTTTCTTGGATTTCCAAGAAACTGCTCCTCCAGCAATGCTAAAGATATAGCCACTGGTTGCTTTTGAATCATCAGATAAAGTATTTCAGTCTGCATCGGTGTAACCTTCAAAGACAGCTGGAAACTTTTCATAATGTAAACCAAGGTTTATGGTTCGTTTTAGGTATCTCATAACCCTCTCAATAGCATGCCAATGCTCTATACTAGGTCTACTAGTAAACCTGCATAGTAATCCCACGACATAGGCAATGTCGGGTCTAGTACAATCAGTGGCATACCGAAGGCTGCCAATGATGCTCGCATAATCAGACTGTCTTACACCTTCACCCGTGTTCTTGAATAGCTTTACACTAGGATCATATGGTGTACATGCAGGTTACAGTCAAAGTAATTGTATTTCTTTAAGGTCTTCTCAATATAATGAGATTGATCCAAAGAAAGTCCCTTTTCGGACCTAGTAATCTTAATACCAAGGATTACACTCGATTCACCTAGATCTTTCATATCAAAATTGGCACTTAACAAAGATTTAACAGTGTTTATGGCATGAATGTTTGATCCAAAAATAAGTAGATCATCTACATACAAACATATTATAGTGCAAATGTCATTCTTAGATTTATAATAAATGCATTTGTCACTTTCATTAACTTTGAAACCATTTGAGATTATTAAGTTATCAAATTTTTCATGCCATTGTTTAGGTGCTTGTTTTAAACCATATAATGATTTATTTAATTTGCAAACTTTATGTTCTTGACCATGAATTACAAAGCCTTCAGGTTGGTCCATATAAATTTCCTCTTCTAATTCATGATGCAGCACGTACCTTCCTAGGTCGCGAAGAAGAAGAAGCGATCGACCTAACTCCACCACGATTCTGTCGCGAGCGACCTAACTCCTCTACCCTAGGTCGCGAGCTCCAGTTCCAGACTTACGACCTAATTCTTCACCGCGAGCTAAGCCCTATGTCGCTGACACTTTCCGACCTAATCCCAGAAGAGCTCCGACCTAACAATAGGTCGCAAACGAATTCCAGAATCTCCGACCTAACTCCAATAAGTCGCGAGTCCGACCTAATTCTAGAAGAGCTCCGACCTAACAATAGGTCGCAAATGAATTCCAAAAGCTCCGACCTAACTCCAATGGCTCTCCGACCTAACGATAGGTCGCAAACAAGCTCCGACCTAACTCCAGTAAGACGCGCCTTCTCTAGTCTAAGTCGCGAACGACTCCACTTCATTAACTCGCGAACAACCTAAGATTTCAATCAAGCAATGCCGCCAGAAAATTAAGTCGCGAGACATTTGATAAGTCGCAGAATCATTTTGATAAGTCGCGAGTCATTTGATAAGTCGCAGAATCATTTTGATAAGTCGTGAAACGATTTTGATAAGTCGTGTACTGAAGTATTGTAATTTTCTTAAGTCATAGTATGTTGTAAAAACTGTTGAAGGTCATGTAACGACCTAAGTGTTTGTATTTTCTTTGTTAAATGGTTAAGTCGTATACGACTTATGCGAGTTGTGTGTTGTAAAATCTCTATAAATAGGGGTGTGCGTCATTTGTAAAGGGTTGTTGATTTTGAAATAAAATTTCCTTTGTTAGCTTTGTGCTTTCATCCAATTGGTAGTCGAGTGTAATCTCCTATCTCCTCTTTCGGAATTCAAGTGCGCTTGAATCAACGATCGTAGAAGCCGATTCATGGAATCTAGTGCGCTAGATCAACGTGCGAAGAATCGCAGATCTTTGAATCCGGTATCGTGCGCGATCAACGAGTTCGGGATAGCTAGAATTCGGTATCTTCGGATCAACGAATTCGGGCATTTCAGTATCTTCCAATCCATCGATCGCTACTTTCATCGTATCATCAATTTTTGTATTCTTGAACAGATGAAGCAACGTAGTGATGAAAGATTCAATAAGGATTTCGAGAAAGTAGAGAGAATGAAGTTTGACATGAATCAAAATCAATGGAGAGTGTCGCCACGTTATGATAGAGAAAGAAGAGAATCATCTTTGTCAATAAAGCGAGATCGTGGAGCTCGAGACAATCGTGATTATCAGAAGGAAGAAAGAAGAGCGTATCGTGGTTACGAGCATGAGTCATCTTATGATTATGAGAAAAGAAGTAGAGAGGACGTGCATGGGCATAGAAGAGTCGATGTTCAGAATCGACGACGAAGTTCAACTAATTTTGAAGAGGAAAGTTATGGTGATCGTGTTCATTTTCGATATTCCGATCAAGGGCAAAATCGATACAAGAATATCGAAGAGGATGGTTATACATGGAAATCAAGAAAGGATACGGAGATTCCAGAATTCCGAGGTGGACTACAAGCAGAGGAATTCTTGGACTGGTTATCCACGATTGAAAATGTTTTTGAGCTCAACTACGTTCCTGAGGATCGTCAAGTGAAGTTAGTTGCTGCAAGTTTGAAAGGAAAAGCCATGGACTGGTGGCAACAAACTAAATCAACCAGAGAGAGGATGAAGAAGTCTAAAGTTGTCAAGTGGGATAAGATGAAAAGGATGATGAAAGCAAATTTCTTACCCTACAATTATCAAGCTCGTATTGATCAACAATTGCAGAAGTTGAGTCAAGGAAATCGAGGAAAGGGTGTGGTTACAAACTCCAGCAATCAGAATCATGATGTTCATTACAGTAAAAATGTTTTTAAGAGAGTTAACGAACCAGTTGTATATGAAATCAGGAGTTTGACCATCGAAGTTTTGAATGTACAAAGTCCCAAAAGAAACCCTTTGTTGTAGAAGAATGTGAAAGCGAGGATGTGGATGATTCTACTGAAAACGAGACAGAAGAGGAAGAGGAACCAACTAATCCATTACCTTTCGGCGAAAGTGCTGAAGAATCGGAAGGTAGTGCTGAAACCTTGGTTAGGTATGAGGCAAGTGAAAAGCTTAAAACTCTCGAGGAGGTTAAGCCAATGTTAGAAGAATTTGAAGAGGTCGATCCTACAGAATCATTCGCAGCATTACCACTAAAGTTTGACAACGAAGATGAAGAGGTAGAGTTGGAGAACGAAGAATGTAATTTGTTGAGGTGGATTGATGAAGTTAACTTTTATCAACCACCAAAATTTGACGACGATGAAGAATTTCTGCCAGGATTTGAGGAATCTTTGTCAGGGGAAGTAGAAGTTTTGTCAATAGAGAAAGGAGGTAACTTGTTGAGGAGGACTATTGAAATTGACTTTTATCAACCATCGAAATTTGATGATGATGAAGAAATTGAGTCAAAGTATGTGGATGTAGAAGTTGATTATTCGTCACCACCAAAGATTGATGTTGATAGTGTGGAAGAAGAAATTGTGTTCGGAATTGAAGGAAATAATTTGACGATGAAGGATTCTTGCTTGACACATGAGTTTATGGAGGAAGACCAGCCAAGTGAAATTTTTTTAGTTTTCGAGGAGTCCGAACAAAGTAAACATGAAACAGAAGAGAAGGCAGAATCAGATGATTTATTATCTTTGAAAGAGTTCGACAGTGAAATAAAAGATGGTGATGAACTATCAATGTTGATTGAACCTGGAGAAAGTTTTGATTTTGAGAATTCTGAAGAGATTGAAGTATTTGAAGATTGTGAAGATGAGATTTCTGGGAAACTGCCTGAAGAAATTAATTTTTTATTATTGGAAGAGTATGTGGAAATGAGGAATGAATTGTTTGTGTTGACCGAGCAAGGAGCGAGGGAAGATCTTGAGGTTTTTGAGGAAGTTGGGTCAGAATTCAATGAGTCTGAAGTCGAATATCCTGAGGGACTACCCGAAGAGTTACCACCACTACAGGACATTCAACCTCACATTGAACTAGTACCAGATGCTATTTTACTGCAAGAATCGTATGATCTTGAGAATCAGACAGAACAGGAAGAGTTGAAAAGACAGGATGAAGAGAATGATTGTCAGTTGGAATTGCCTGATCATGTACGAACGACTGACGTTATTAACGTCAATTGCTTGGAACCATTTCATGACAATAAACATGTTGAAGGAGAAGCGAGTGGGAGTTTATTTCAGTCAGGGAAAATTGATGCAACACATCAAGGGAAGATTCTAAATGATGATACATCTAAACGAGATAAGGAAAGACAAGAATCTGGGCATGAGTCATCACACTTTTTCAGTCGTAATTTCCTAAGTCATTCCGTGATTTTAAACTTCCTTATATCATCTCACATTTTAGACACGTTTTGGTTCTATATCACATCTTCCTATTGGCACAAGCAATATGGTATACGACACTATTCTTATGAAGTTCTATGCTACATGAATTGGATATGGCACCTAGTGCTTAGTTCATGCCACACTTTTTCATATGTCATCTCCCTCAGATCACTTCCTTATACCGCCTGTCTAATGCCACGTCTGTTTTATGCAATGCGTTCCTTATGTCGAGCCGCATCATCAAAGAATCAAGACAAAATCAATCTCAAGAGTGGTTATCACCAGAGCCGCATCAGACCAGATAATGAATGGAAGACAGCATCTCGAAGAAGGAAAACGTGTGAATTCGGGACGAATTCTTTCCAACAAGGGGAGGATGATGCAGCGCGTACCTTCCTAGGTCGCGAAGAAGAAGAAAAGATCGACCTAACTCCACCACGATTCTGTCGCGAGCGACCTAACTCCTCTACCCTAGGTCGCGAGCTCCAGTTCCAGACTTACGACCTAATTCTTCACCGCGAGCTAAGCCCTATGTCGCTGACACTTTCCGACCTAATCCCAGAAGAGCTCCGACCTAACAATAGGTCGCAAACGAATTCCAGAATCTCCGACCTAACTCCAATAAGTCGCGAGTCCGACCTAATTCTAGAAGAGCTCCAACCTAACAATAGGTCGCAAACGAATTCCAAAAGCTCCGACCTAACTCCAATGGCTCTCCGACCTAACGATAGGTCGCAAACAAGCTCCGACCTAACTCCAGTAAGATGCGCCTTCTCTAGTCTAAGTCGTGAACGACTCCACTTCATTAACTCGCGAACAACCTAAGATTTCAATCAAGCAATGCCGCCAGAAAATTAAGTCGCGAGACATTTGATAAGTCGCAGAATCATTTTGATAAGTCGCGAGTCATTTGATAAGTCGCAGAATCATTTTGATAAGTCGTGAAACGATTTTGATAAGTCGTATACTGAAGTATTGTAATTTTCTTAAGTCCTAGTATGTTGTAAAAACTATTGAAGGTCATGTAACGACCTAAGTGTTTGTATTTTCTTTGTTAAATGGTTAAGTCGTATACGACTTATGCGAGTTGTGTGTTGTAAAATCTCTATAAATAGAGGTGTGCGTCATTTGTAAAGGGTTGTTGATTTTGAAATAAAATTTCCTTTGTTAGCTTTGTGCTTTCATCCAATTGGTAGTCGAGTGTAATCTCCTATCTCCTCTTTCGGAATTCAAGTGCGCTTGAATCAACGATCGTAGAAGCCGATTCACGGAATCTAGTGCGCTAGATCAACGTGCGAAGAATCGTAGATCTTTGAACCCGGTATCGTGCGCGATCAACGAGTTCGGGATAGCTAGAATTCGGTATCTTCGGATCAACGAATTCGGGCATTTCAGTATCTTCCAATCCATCGATTGCTACTTTCATCGTATCATCAATTTTTGTATTCCGCCGCTGCGTCAATTCACCATTTAAAAAAGCAGTTTTAACATGCATTTGGTGTATTATTAAATTATGAATAGATGCTGATGAAATTAGCACTCGAATGGATGTGATTCTAGTTACGGGTGAAAAAGTATCAAAAAAGTCTACATTTTCTCTTTGCCTAAAAACTTTAGCTACCAAACGGACATTATGTTTATCAACTGTGCCATCGGGTTTTAATTTCTTTTTAAGTACCCATTTACAGCCTATAGACTTACAACCAGGTGGTAAATCTACTAAGTGCCAAGTCTTATTGGATTCCAAGGAATCCATCTCATCATTTATAGCCTCTTGCCAAAAATCGGCATCTAATGAAGATAAGGCTTCTTGGAGGTTTGTGGGATCCTCCTCTGTAGTAAAAGTGCAAAAATCCGAGCCAAAATCTTTATCAACTCTTGCTCTTTTACTTCTTCTAAGTTCGATTTTAGAAGATTCATTAAGTTCTGTTCCAATAGGCACGGTGTTATTTGACGTGCCCCCACTATTCCTCAATTTAAAAGGAAATGTAGTTTCATAAAAATCAGCATCATTAGATTCTACTATATTATGTGTATTCAGGTCATAAAATCTATATGCTTTGCTATTAATAGCATAGCCAATAAATACACATTCATATGCTCTACTTGCTAATTTAATTCTCTTAGGGTCAGGTATACGAACATATGCCAAACATCCCCAAGTTATAAAGTAAGATACATTCGGTTTATAATTTCTTAAAATTTCAAAAGGTGAAATCTTACCTTTTGATTTAGGGATTCTATTCAATACATAGCATACAGTCAATAAAATATTCCCCACCAATGTTTTGCTGCATCCAAATTTAATAAAATAGCTACAACTAATTCAGTAAAGGTCTATTCTTTCTTTCAGCTATACCGTTCATTTCAGGTGAATAAGGTGCAGTTCTCTCATGAATTATACCATGCAATTTATAAAAATCAAGAAATGGACTAGACTCATATTTTGTTCCTCTATCACTACGAAGTCTCTTAATTTTCTTATTAGATTGATTCTCGATTTCAGTTTTAATAATTTAAACATCTCAAATGCATCACTTTTATTTTTCATAAGATATACATAAGTGAAATCAGAGCCATCATCAACGAAAGTGATAAATTAACGGTGTCCATGTCTAGTCAAAGTGCCATCAAGCTCACATATGTCAGAATGAATTAAATCTAAGGGTTCATAAATTCTATCAACTGATTTATGGGGTTTCTTAGTGATTTTTGCTTGACTACAGAATTCACATTTATCAAAGTCAGTTTGTCACATTTTAGGAATTAAATCTAAGGTGCTCATGTTATGAATAATACGTTTATTTACATGACATAATCTAGAGTGCCAGATATTAAAATCACACAACATATAAGCAGAACTGGTTACTTTATTAGATTCAACATTAAGTTTAAACATACCCTCACAAGCATAACCCTTCCCTCCAAACATCCCCTTATAAGTCAAAGTGTACAAATCAGCCCCTATAACTTGAGTAAAACCAGCCTTATTGAGGAGAAATCCAGAAACCAGATTCTTTCTCATCTCTGGAGTATGCATCACATCTTTCAAAAGAACTGTCTTTCCAGAGGTAAACTTTATTTCCACATTTCCAATGCCAGCAACTGTAGTGGTGTGAGAATCTCCCAACAACACTTTCTTATCATCGGCAGCCGTGTATGTACTGAACATAGCACGATCGTAGCAGACATGGCGGGATGCACCAGTATCTACCCACCAACCCTCTAATCCACCAACTAGATGAATCTCAGAAATCATAGCCATAAGAGGCTCCTCAGCCAGGTTAGCCTGCGGTGGTAGGGCCTAGTCTGTTCCTACACTTGCGTCCCATATGACCTGGTTTTCTACAGTTGTAACACAGAAACAACTGTCCAGAATCGTTCTTTTGGGTCGGTTTCTGCTGTCTCTTTTGGTTCCCTTGCGGATTCCAATTCTGTTTTTTGCGGCTATGGTTCTATTCTTAAAGTTTTTCGGATTCGGTTTCAGAACTGCGGGCTTGGACTTTTTAGTGTTGTTGTTGGTGACAACAAGCACTTCCTCTTTCCGGTCCTGCTTACAAGCCTCCTCCTCAATACGGAGGCGAGTGATCAATCTCTCTAAGGAGAATTCCTAAGTCTTGTGCCTAAGTACATTCTTAAAATCTTTCCAACTTGGGGGCAGTTTATCAATAATAACAGCAATCTGAAATTGTTCATCCAAACTCATACCTTCGGAGATGATCTCATGAGCAATTTTCTAAAGCTCATGAGACTGCATCTCTACTGACCTGTCATCCGTCATCTGGTATTTCAAGCAGCGGTCGACTGCATATTTCTTCGCTCCAGCCTCTTCCGTATCATACTTCTTTTGCAACGCTTCCCAGATTTCTTTGGCTGTCTTGTCGGAGTTGTAGTAGTCGTAGAGGTCATCACTGAGGCTGTTGAGAATAAAGTTTCTGCACATGTAGTCTTGCTCTGTCTAGTTCTGCAATTTCTTTGCTTTTCTGTCTAGGCTCGCATAAGATATGTGTCAGCTTCGTTTGGCCTATACGGTAGCTGCGATTTGTCAGTTGTCAGCACATCGACCACTTTTCTCATGGTCAGGAAGAATTTCGTCTTATGTTTCCAATGTTTGAAGTGCAGGCCCTCAAACCTGAAAGGCGCGGCAGAGACCTTCGGGACCTGGAAGAGTGAAGCGGGACCTTCTAGATCTGCAGCGGAAGTTATCGTTGGTGGCGTCATCTTCAAATTGTTGAAAAACAATGTTGATCTTCGGTTGAGTCGTGGACTACGTCACTCTCTTGAAGACATTTCGGCGATCTGCTATACTGTGCAAAGCAGTTCGGATCAATCGCCGCCACCTCTAGGATAAAGCAGCCTCTCAATAAATTTTGCGGTATCGATTCATTTGCACGTACGAAATGACTCTATTTGCACTCAAAAAACCTTGCTCGAATTTGTGGATTTGAAGAAAAAGAATTCGAATGAGATTTAGTTCTTTATGTTTCGTCTTCTTATCAGTTAAGAAGGCGGAATAGCAAAAGAACGTTACTGGTTGGGGGAAACATGGTCTCGAAAAATGGATCCGAGAAAATAACGGGTCAAAACAATGAACGTTCTCTAATACGGGTCCAGTCCGATTTGACCGTTCCAGCCCGGTCAAAAAGTTTTGCACCAAAAATATAATTGTTACACCACTCTGAACCCGAGGTCTGGTCGGCTGGCTCGCGCGCATGGGTGGTGGTCAAGCATGGTCTCCCTCCTCACAAAAGAGCATCATTGGGTGCCCAAAGGGCCCAACTTAACTTCAAAGAATCAAGTATAAATACTTGATTCTTTCATATAATCCTACAATGTGGGACTATTCACATATAGGAGCCACTCATTCACACTTAGTCAATTTTTTTAATAATTCACTTATTATTTAAAACATTTTCCAACAACCTTGTTATTTCAAATTAGTTATAAAAAAATGTCTGATACTTGAGGCTTAATGTTCAAGTCAAGATATAAACTTGGATTAAGTAGCATGGTATATATTACTACTAAGCTTCTTTTGGCGTTAGCTTCGAAGCCCGAAGCATCTTTTACTATTAAGTAATCGTCAACTAATTTTTACTTAAAATAACTTCAAAGCCATATGTTGTAGAATTATTTCTTTCTAAGTTGAGTTTTTTTGCCTTACTTGGAGTTTGAAGCTGGTTGTGCCACTGGATATAACTATTTAAAAATCCCTATCATGGCATCTATTGTGATTTCGTTGTTGATATATTTTAAATAATTATGTTGGTATATTTAATGTTATATCCACGACTGTAACGACAAGGTTCAGACAAAATAATCCATGTAACTTAGACATTATCGCATAATTTTTTAACCTTGAAAATGGCTTAACGAGCCATTAGTCATCTTGATTCTCATTTTTATGTGAACATTGATATTGCTTCCTATTTGTGCAGATGAACTCAAATTGATGTCTAAGTTTATCTATACTTTTTTCAAGAAATGAACTATTTTGAAAATTGATAATGCAACTTTATTCTTTATTTTCTAATCTTTGAGTAATTTGCATTATGTAATGTAATGTAATGTAATGTAATGATCACAATATGCCATATTAGAATAGGTACCAGGTTACTTCTCTAAATTCTATTGTACTTGATATAAATTTTATATATTTAGTGAAATATGCATGTTCCTTTTAAATTTAATAACAACTGCATATGTAAGTAAACTTATTTAGTCATAACTATGTGTTTTCCTTTGTAATTTCTTAGGTTGCTTAAACAGAGATGTGCCAAATGTATTAAAGATGGTAGATATTTATGTGTATTATAGAGTTTTATTTGTCTATGTATGTACATATAGCATTTAAATACTGCTACACTTATGGTTATAACTTTGTTTAAGTTGATGCATATGTCTTTTCATACAATTTATGCATATGCACTTCATACGTTTTATGCATATATATTTTCATATCCACATACATGCATTGCAGAGCGGTGAAGAAGTAGCAAAGAACATCATGCATTGTAGAGCGATGAGGCACAACAGAAGATAGATCATTAGATAAATATGAGCATGTAACAAATGTCCCATTGACAACCAAGACAAATGAAAATAAGAGAGAGGGTGAACATGAACATGGACAGAGTAGCATAGAAAGAGCAGCGAAATCAAGCTGATAAAACTTATGCGGAATATAATGCATAGTTCTGGCAGCATAGGGTCAATACGCATGTGGAATAAACAACAAGAAAGCCAAAAAAGTAGAAAAGCAACTAAACTAATACTAAAAACTGAAAGTGCAGACAATATGCAGAAAAAGTGAGGCTTGTTGCAGCTAGAGATAAGCGTGACGCTGGGATAAGCATGATGCATAGCCGAGATGCAGTATAGGTGGTAGTAGATCAATCTAGGAAGAGGCCGTAGAAATGCTGGGATCAATGGGGAATACATGGAGCTATAATGATAGGTGGAACAATGGCTGGATTATCATTAGAGTCATCCCACCATCAACATATCGAAGGGTTAGATGTAATAAGAGAGTTGTGGAGGATTTTATAGTTCAAAGATTTATGAAGTAAGTGAGAATTTAAATTGCTGTCGTGCTATAAAATTACATATTCGATGCTTACTAACGATACACAAGTAATTTCTTATAAATTGGTGCATATTCATACTTCTTGTTCGTTCTGTTCTTGAACTTAATAAATATATAACTATACTAAACAAATACCTGGCTATAATTCTTCCACCTTTTGTGTGTGTCTCATAGTTTTACATTTGTTTCTTTTATATGCAATTTCATGGCTTGATAAAATGGGCAACTAGTGTAGGTGTATGATAATCTCATGAATGGATTTTGTATACACCAAGCATTATGCTAATAAATCTCTTGAATCTATTGGACTTGATGTCCACACTTCTATATTTCCACCAAATGAAACAAAATATATTGTTTCCTTATTATTATTTTCATTTATATATTTGTTTCGTTTATTAGATGCTTTCTTTTAGATGAGGTAAGCTTATCAGCAGTGTAATATATGTTTGATTTAAGAGTAAGAACTCACAGATCTGTCGAAGTATTTTATAATTCATACTTACAGCTCCAGACTATATTATTTCACCTGATCAATATTACAATGATTTGTATCATAATATACAAGTTAACAATGTCCTTAGTTTGCGTTTGTGCATTTCTGTCACCCACTAGGATCCACCATTGTCCTTTCTTAGAAAAATAATGGGTTATACAAATTATAGCATGCCCTCTATCTATTTGTATAGCTACCAATTACATTTTTTGAACTAATTCTTGACACTCATACTTGATTTGAGTAGAACCGAAAATAGTATAGTGCATTTATACACCTTGCTTCAGTTATTATAATCATATACTTATCTCTTCAATTTAATGCCTGAAACATATTGTCATCAACATGAAATGATTACTGGTTTATGAATCCATGTCACATTATATATGATAATACATAGCGGATGTTATTGATATAATCTCCTTTACCTTCTAAATCTGCAAGTTTCTCTATTAAATATACCCATTAATATCTATTGCAGCTGCATCCGTAATTGATAATCTTTTAGATGTTTTCCATGATGATTATTCAACTGAAGATTCTATGCTTACAAAGGTATCCTCTAACTAGTTCACTTCATCAAAGAGTTATTTATGTATTTGTTTATTGTGTTTAAACTGGAATTCAAATTAAGATGGATGCATTTATGTATTCAATCGATATGTATTGCATTTATTTTTTCAACAATAATAACTCTTCACCATCGCTACCAAAACCAAGCTTAAGTTCTACAAAAGTGAATTTGTGAATCAGGTCAAAGATTTTTCTTTTCATTTATTTTTTTAGCACTTATAGTTTCTAGAATTTTTGATGTGTTAGTTTTTTTAAGATTCATACTACTAAATTATAATTATTCCTAATATAACTCCATTCATCTTCATTCTACGCATGTAAATTATGAAAATAGTTGGGGCAAGCTGGCTCATTGACTACAAATTTGCATCTTTAGGTTCCTTACATCCTTTTCAATATCCACTAATTTATTTGAAATATTGTATATACCGTACTTCAGTCACTTAAAAAGGTACATACTAGTGTATGTATTCTATGTGCCGTTCTAAGTGGAAGTTAGTTGATATGTTTCTTATGCGTTATAGACCACTTTTCTCCTAATAAGTTTTTGACCAAACTTAAACTATCAGCATCAAACTTTTTCTCCAAAGTTCGAACAATTGTATTATGTTTAGCTTTCAAATTGAACAAGTCTAACTGCTTGGTGTTAGAGTCTATATCCTAACATTCCAACAAATAATTGTCATTAATTAACAATTTTTTGGGTTTCTCCCTAAATTTCTAACAGGAGTACCTTATTGTGCAATCGCAATCGCAGTTGTATTAGCGTTGTTTTTGCCTTTCTTTTTTGGTGCAAATTGTTTGTCATAGTTTTAATAATCATGCGAAAATTTACTAGTCTTTTAACACAATGTCAGCAACTTTCTTTTATTCTTCAAATTTTGTCTTCTTTATATTAATTATGTATATGAAACATCATAAGTATCATCTTTCTAGAATTTATGTGCGATGTTAACTACATCAACCATGAGTTACAACATTCTTTTACGAGATAATAGTACCAAAATTAATGCCAGGTTATGCTAGCCTTTTTATGAACATGGAAACTAAAGACTCATAATCAAGCTGAAGTTGCTGAAGTCAAGTTCTCTTGTTGTTTTAGACATGAAGTCACAAAAACAGTTGGAGATCACCAAGGTCAATTGCACAACAATTCTGTTTAGTTACGTTTGTACTAACTTAACCATTTCCATACATGCTACCCATTGTAATATACCGTCATAAAACGCACTACTAAGTTGACTCAAAATTAGCATATACGTATTTTTGTTGGGGTATATTATGGGTGCAGTAACCAATGGAAATTTATGTGAATAGGATGGGCTATGTCTATAAGAGGCAACCCTTATATGTTAGGCTGGTATAAGAATAATAATATGTTCTCATTAGCTTGACCATGGGAACCCATAATACAAAAAGTCGAAAACATAAATCTAATGTTGAGCATGTTTTACAAATCAGATCATTGAATTTTCTTAATTATGGTGTAATAATTTTTTTCCTTTGGCACATGGACTCAGTGTTTGGATTGCACGATCAAGAATCCATTGAGGTTCATAATGTTACTTGACTGTTGTTATCTGTTGGTAACTGTTTTGTATTGATATAATTCAAATTTGTCAACAGGTCTTCTACTATGCATTGAGTCATAATGATGGTACGGAATGGACGTAGCGCATTCAGTATGAAGATGCGCACTTCATTGACGTATCTTCCATGACTTTTGAGGCTATTGCTAAAATGATCAATAATGACAAAATTCAAATTTTTATTAACCTTAATGGCTATACTAAGGTATTAATTTTCTCAATCTACTATTAACATGTATGTTATACACATGACAACTTAACTATCTTCTAGTTAGTATCCTTGATATGTATTAACTAGTGTAGTACACTACATGTCTAAATTCTTCCAATTTAATATTTTTTAAGGTCTATTTTTTTATTAGTTTCAGTACGTCGACACCAAGTTAAGTTAAGTGTTTGCATTGTTTATAAAGGTGAATGCGAGTACTGAAAAAAGTCAAAACAACAACTATGACCCACGTGCCTTAAGAAAACAAAACAGATTCTACTGCATTTTAGCACACTAAAAAAACAAGATTATTAAGTACTTGTTTACAAATAAGAACTATTTCTAAGCAAACTGGCGGACAAAAGTTTACCTATGCAGATCGGCAAATAAACAAGCCTAATTTCTCTCATTTTGGAAAATCAAAAGGGTTTTCTTGATTACTGTTCAAATGGAATTTCAATTATTGCTATATATATATTAGTGCATACTACCTACATTTGAAACTGAACCATGCGTATAGTTTTAATTGTTTTTACAATGAGGGATGTCTCACTAGGTAGGACAATAATAATTCAGATTTTGCAAGTTATTAGTCTCACATTCCAATTATTTGAGCCACCGGTGTTGACTTGATAGCTAGTACTGTATAAACAATTCTTTTTTGTTTTTGTTCTTTTATCTTACTACAGGTGAGAATGAAATGGACTATTGATTTTGCTAAGGGGATACAAAATTGTGATATATGGGGGAAAGTAATGTATTAAGGGAAGAGTTGCAACTAATTTTTCCTATTATGTAAATAATCTGGATAAACAATCCTCATGATGAAATCACACTTCATTTTGATAAACTCCTAAGACCCTAAACTAATATTCTGCAAAGTTTCGTATTTTTGAATTTTATTTAACCTTAATATCAAAATTAAATCAAAATTTGAGAAACTTGCGAGTCCATTGATTGACGCACCTATATCAAATTTGATTGATAAATCAAGTAAATGTCTCTCTATTATTGATATATTGATTTTTCTTATTAATGCTTCCTCAGAGAATCATTAAGAAGGTTATATTCTTCTTCGTGTAGGCTTGTTGTGTTATGATCGAGCTTCAATTTTTAATGCAAAAATGCTGTCTCAGGTGTAGCTATCACTACAAGGGGAAACTCAATTTCCGACGGCCAAAAACCGTCGGCGACGGCCGCCGTCGGAAAAAACCGTCGGAATTTACTGCATCGGAGAGCAGTATTTCCGACGGCTTCCGACGGTGCCTATCGAACATATTTTCGACGGGTTCCGACGGTTTCCGGCGGTTTCCGACAAATGCCGACAGGTGTCGGGATCCGTCGGAAACCGTCGGAAATAATGAGCTACAGGCCGCCGGTAGCCGTCAAAAATTTTGATCTGTAAGTCGTCGGGAGCCGTCGGAAATCTGCTGTGTTTTTTTTTAATTTTCGCTGCAAATATAGCCTTTCAACCACATTTCTCTTCCAAACACTATTATTGATAACCTACACAATATTCAATAAACACACAAATAAATAAAATTAAATAAAAAAAATACATAATATACATAATCATCCCAACATTGACAATAATCATAACAGTAAGTGTTCTATCATGTTATGAATACACAAAACCATCAACATCCTCATCCACATCGTCATACAACCATAAAACCAAGTGTATCAAACATATTTATACATAAATCAATAATTAAATCACCCGTCTACCAAATCATTCAAAACTAAACAAAACATACCTGAACGAGCAAGCAAGCAAGCAATGAATCAATCTCCGCCAAATACAATAAAATATTGCTAATAAATATTGCTAATAGTAAACTTGGGATTCCATTGCTCATCAAGGAATTTGCAGGCCTGCCAACAGATAAACACAAGCTCCAATTTAATAAAACTACAATAGAATTCAACACGGTAGAGGAGATCATGTGGTGGAACATTGGCTAATAGAATGTATTTCTATAAAACTATTAAAGCATCCTTTTTAACAATACAAAGACATGCAGAAATTTCTCCTTGATCAAAGCATGTAAAATGAAAAAACTGCCAAATTACAACATTTATCATGGTTTAGTCAAGATTTAGCAAGAAAAATTCTCCTGGCTGAACCCATCATGGTTTAGTCAGTTAAAATTTGTCAAATTTGACACCTGGCACAAAAAAGGCTACTATGTAGAGCGTAGACTGAGTACAATAAATATGGTTTAACCACATTCCTTGACAAAAACAGACTTGAGAAACAAAACCAACAAGCATTTCATGTGTGATGGATGAAGCTAATTAGTTTGGATACAACAAAGTATAGGGTGTTATATCACATGGTATCAATTAACTATTAGGTAATAATAAGATGTTTAATGAAATCATACCTCTATGATTTGATCCAACTCTATGTTCATTACTTGATTGAACTGAGACTCACTCACTCCATCCCTGTTGTACAAATAACAAAAATTAGACTTTACTATCTGCTATTGTTTTTGAATAAGTATTTCAACATGGTGCAAAAACAGCAAGCAGTGCCCGCTACAAAGTCAGACAGGCACAAATTGCAGTATAAATGCAGCTTAATACAACTTTGTAAACTCAAATCAATAGTTGACAGGAAACGCATTGGATGTTCATATCAAAAAATTAATTCATGCTTTTTGCAGAAGTAAAAATAAATTTAGCAAGCGCCTGATACTAGATTGCAACTTGTAAAAGAAGCAAAATACAATATTACCTGAATATAATAATATTCTCAGGCTTCCTCTTGCCAGAGCTAGTGTAAAAATCAAGCATAAGTTCCCTACAAATTAAGTTAACTTTCAGAAAACAAAACACTACATTTAAGCCATCGCAATAATAGTGAAAGAATGTAAAACAAAACACAGAAAAGCCAATTAAATATCAGTGCAAAATTTTTGGAATAAAATCCAGCAAAGTGGCTTACTTGATGTCCCCTTGTCTTCAGTGCCGTTTGGCCTAAATAAGGAATCCATCATTTCATGTTTCGGACTCTGTGTCTTTATAAGTTGAGTTGAAAAATATTAGTTAAGTTCATATTTGTAACTTAAAAATGTAATTCTATTTTTGTCATTATACACACACACACACATTTATTAGATACATTATACCCGTTCATTTCTAGTATGGAAGAAAAAGGAAAGTACGTTGGATTTAGTTCGCTTGTATTATAATGCCAGCCCACGAAAATGCTTAGTTTAGAGAATAAAAATGCTTTATTTAGAGAATAATTTGAAATGGATCTAATTATTACTGGCATTCTAATTAACAGAACAATTTTTTTCCTTTTTCGAATGCTAATAAGTAGCTTAAGAAATATTTGTATACACGAAATCTATTGTTTTCAAAAAAATTCTATCGTTGTTTCTTTTAGTATACCCATATTAAACAACATCAATTTTTCAATTAATGAACGGTGAGTAATAGACGTGGATTTTGGATTGGAGAATTCTTTTTTTTATTTGTAAAATAAAAACTATGCAATGTACACTATTCACTTTTTAGGAAGTTAACTTCCTAAAAATAATAATGATTAAATCATAAGATATCAAAACAAAAGAGATGTTTGTATTATTAGCAATATTTTATTGTATTTTAGATTCCTCTATAGAAGACTTTTGAGGAAAGTATTTTCCAATACAGGGACAAATCCGACAAACATTATACCAGATGAATATAAATGGTCGTTTTTCGATAAAACGACTATTTATACAACGATCATGTACAACACTCGTCAGACGGGGCCAAAAACTCTCTAAGGGACATTTGTCAATTACATGCGCGCATTTGACGAAAAATACAGTTTTACTCACTATTCACATTTACAAAAATATATATTAATTAATTTAACACATTTATTCGACGTATTACATCAACTTAAGGCTGGTTTAACATTTTTGTCATTTTTTAATACACACAATTATAATTTAGAGTAATGCATTTTTTTTGTTTCATAAGTAAATACGTGCACAATATAATACTTCGAGTTCATTCATTCATTTTGTCTTATTCCAACTAACGTATACAATCGTACAATAAAGGCATACACAACAATTTACATATACATGAACAACCATAAATTATACATGTTTTTCACAATTTCACGATAAAAGATGAAATACGTATACCATGTGATGCTATAAACCGTTATTACGCTATTGGAAACAATTGCAATCCCTAATTCGCCCTAATTTATCAATTTATGCAAATATAAAATTATGGTAAAAACTGAATTTTTACAAAAATAAGAGATTATACCTAAGATTAAGAGTAATGGAGGTTGATTAGGCAGCCGTGGAGGATCCGGAAGCTCGAAATTAGGGATTGGAAGCTTGAAGAACGAATTTGGGGATTTTTTGATATAATCTTCGTATGAAATGAGGAAGAAGAAGAGGGCTCGGTTGAGCCCTATAATCGCAGTTTTCCGACGGCTTCCGACGGCCCGTTGAAAGCCATCGGAAATTAGCCGTCGGAAGCCGTCGGTCCTCGCTGTCGGAATTCAAGCCTTTTCTAGTAGTGTATAATTTCCAAAACTGAATGGAATAGCGATTACTGACTAGAAGACATGAATTATCATCAAGCTCATTTTTCGCTCATCTTTTGGAACAACTTGCGCTCTATCTCTAGTGTGTAAATATTACCTGATAAATAATATTGACATTCGCACCTTTTGCATAATTACATAACCCTTTTGTAGATTTTTCACCCCGATTATTCCCTTTGTTATGCTATATAGGTACATAAAACATTCCTTTGATATACGGAAGATTGGTGACTAAAGTTGCTAATAAAAGGTATGTTTTTATGCATTTGAATGTGTACGCTATTATGAATTATATTTTGTTATATATGATATAAATTCGATCTTGCTTTGATCGTGTAAATGTATATTGAATTGGGGTGTGTAGGAAAGCACTAACCGTGTAAAGAATGTGCTATCAAAAATTCATGAAATTCGATAAGTTTATAAAAATCAACAAAGTTTATAAGAATTGGGGCAGGACTAAGGCACCGGTTTCGGTATACGTGCGATTGCTCAGGGTCGGGGGAAGACTGATAAATATCGGCGGATCTAGGGCAGAAAGAGCAGAAAGGTTCACGTAGCCGAGTTCACTGGAATAAGCTAATACTATGGTCTGGGTATCGAGATCGATGGTGTATCCGCGGAAGTGGTAGTGAAACCTGACTTCAGACTTTCAGGGGTCGCATTAAACTAAAGAAGGGACATCAGTTATGGAAATTTACACGATGAGGTCCTCCATTGATGCATTTCGGAGATATGGCGCTCTTCTTGCTTAGGAATTACTTGAAATAGTTCCATTAGATGTCTTAAATACTAATCAACCGGTGCAAGTCCAAACCATGGCAAGTCAAATAGTGCCTTCAGCTGCCCCAATAGTCGTTCAATCCGCCTCTTCAATCGTTTAAAAAAAGAGTTGACCTGGCTTTCTGTATTGCCTTCCCCTTGTCGTATACCTAGACAGAGAAGGATAAACTTCGCTTTCAGTAGTAGTGGCAATAGCTTAAGGGTTTGTTGGTCTAACTCCGATCTACGAACACACGCGATCGTGAACACGGCAGGCAGTAAGGTATCAGCTTATGTCGGACCACTAGTAGGTCGATTGGTTACGCATCTGGCGTATTATTACTGATTTCCTCAATAGGAAATCGACAAAATCCAGATTTTGAGAGTGTAACATAAAATCGGGACGCCAAAAAGCGGAAACAAAGAGCAGTCGAGAACGAATCCACCAAGGCTACGGGAACTCACTATCATTAAATCAGTTAGTGATTGATCTGCTATGGGACTGGTGATTCAAAACCTTATGCCACCTCTTATTCTGGGTTATCCTTTAGGAAAATCCTCTACAGGATGTAATGCGACTTGTGCTGCCCTCGCTGGTTGTTCTATCGGACCCAGGTAAAGAAATAATTAGTTCGGGTCTAGGTTTTCCGGTGAATTAGATTCTTTCCTGGCATCGGCAAGAGGTAGCCCGTGTCGTATTAATGAAATCACTCTTAATGTGTAGCTGCCTCCTCATCCCCTTATGTTGCCCTTAATCTCTTTCTTCATCTCTTTCTTTATCTAAGTCAGAAAGAAGCCATTGGTTAATATACCCATAACTATCTGACATCTCAGCTTCCCTAAGATGCTCATGCATATTGATAATAGGGGTATGGGAAACTAGTGAAATCACTCTTAATGGGAATGATTCAGGAATTCGATAGACATGATTCCCCGGAGGCAGGGTACACGCAGTTCACTCGGCCTATTCTACTTTAGGTGTGTAGCGAATCGAATGATTTCTTATGCTAGAACTTCCTGCTCTCACGTTCATATACCATACCCGGGAACCTTAGTGGCTGGGAAACAGAGATCCCGCGGAGAAGAAAAATGGGATTCTCTTCCGATTCAGAAAAAATAAAAAATGGGGGCAAAGTCAACCTAACCGCTTACCTTTTCGTAAGCCGTGCACCAAGGCTGGCCGTCCCGGTTTTCCCGCAATTAATATACTGGCGCCTCCCCTTATTGAGATTGAGTCCCACTCAATCTTTTATACCAATGTTTCGTACTCTCTCGACCAGGTCATCAAAATACTGAAAAATCATTTTAAAGTGAGAGAAGTAGGGAAGGCGCCCGAAGGAAGATACAACTAAGAGCCTACTGAAAAACGCAAGATTAGCGCCCTAGTTTAAGTACTAGCGTCCCACCCCAACGTTGTACTTTACTGGACTCTCCCCCGCTTGCTGCTCGCCTCAGCCAGACGTGGCTTATGTAGTGGGCTACGCCCCTGTAAGTATACTCTCCGACTTGCCCCACTGGAGGGCTTTTGAAGGTGACACTTTGGTGTAGTTGTAGTTTGTAAGGTCACCGAGGGTTTATGGATGGATTCCGTGGCGCCCCTCAATCAATAGAAACAACATGTCGTGACCGCTTGGTTTACTTTGTAATATAAGTGGGTTGAGGGGCTTCATTGATTAGTAAACCTACAGTGCTGGTAAGGTTGGGACTGTGGTCGTCCGTCTCCGGTTTGCCGGCCGATAAGATCATTGAGATTGACCAGCCAGTTGGGTTGGTTTGGCTATTTCTTTCTATTGAAATGAAAAGGAGTCAGCTGTCTACGCGAGTCACCTTCTTCTAGGCTCCGAGTCACCTTCTTCTAAGCTTCGCTAGACCACACGACATTCTCGTTCTATAGGCTTCGCCAATTGAGAATAGAGGGAAGGCTTTGCCGTTTGAGAATAGTTGTTCATTGAGCCCGGGGGGTGGTGGTCGGGTGGAAGGGTGGTGAGGCTCTCCGGCTCAGGTAATAGAAAATCTCCCTGGTTAATTTAGGAGTGATAAGTGAAGCCATGGCCTAGTCGGCTGGAGGGAGATTATCACTCCGATCTATGATAACGTTGAATAGATGCGAAGCCACTAAGGGAAGTGAGCTGTGGCCTAGTTGGCTACGGCGAACGGGAATGAAGCTGTGGCCTAGTCGGCTACAGTGATTGGCCCGTTTTCAATAACACCGAGCCTTACACAGGGTAGGCCCCGAGCGTCGAGTCCGTATATTATTTAGATATCCCATCTGTTTCATAAGTCAACTCATAAGTCAACTCATAAGACTAGTAGAGAAGGGGCACAACCTGAAAAGCGAGGTAGCGTAGCTGGTCATTCGGAAGGGCCAATTAATATACTGGGAGTTTTTAGGGCGTAACGTTATGGGCTACGCACCTCGCCCTGAAAAACGAGGGCCGAGCAACGTTTCAGAGGCATCTTCCATTCATTTGGATTTTGGTTTTTCCGCACCATATTTTGATCTGCCTCTTCTTCGATCCGGAATTCCCAGCAAATCCTTGACTCCTCAAATACAATGGGATTTCACACCTGGCGAATCTTTCACTCTACCTCCTCTGACTAAGACTATAGGATGTTCCTGCAAATTATGACCTTCGCTCGGAATGTGAGCAAATATATCTGTCGATTGGTCAACGGTACTTTGGCTATCTTACGTAGAGCTGAATTAGGTTTTTTCGGTGTGATAGTCAGAACACGCGGGCATACTCCTTGCTTTTTGGGGACATTGATCTGAAGCTCGAGTACGGTCTGTGCGCCATTTTTCTTCTCTACCATGACGAATCAATTGATTGAATGTAGGCATCTGATCCCCCTTTGCCCTATCACTAGTGGTTACTCTCGATCCGAAGCACCCCTTTTCCATTTCCCCTAACAGATGGAGTGGTTGGCGTGTAATTCGGCTATAGACCTTCCTCCTCCCATCTAATTGTGAAAAAAAACAGCTGTTCCCATGCATTATGTGCGATAGATGCGAATCTTTGTGCAAGGGTGAGATGATATCATTAACTAGCAAATGCACCTAAGTTAACCAAGTTTTACAAAATTTAAATAATTTTCTAAAAATTAATTAAGTTTTATAAAATTAAATTAATATCTAAATATTAATAAAATTTATAAAATTTAAATAAATTTATGAAAATTAACTAAGTATAAAAATTTAACTAAGATAACTAAGTTATATAAAAAATAATTAACTAAGTTGATTAAGTTTTATAATACTTAAATAAGCTAACTGTTTTTTTAAAAGTTAGCTAATTTTCATAAAAGTTAACTATGTTATCATGTTTTATACAAATTTTACTAGATTAACTGAAAATTTATAAAAATTAACCAATTCTTATAAAATTTAACAAAGTTATATAAAAGTTAACTAAAATTATTTAACTAATTTATAAACTAAGTCTTATAAATATTCAACTAAGTTAATTAAGTGATTTATATAAAAATTTATTAAAGGATATAAAATTCAACTAAGTTATATAAAAATTAACTAAGTTAACTAAGTTTTATAATAATTATTTAAGTTTATGAAAATTAACTAAATTTAAAGGAAGACTAAAAATATAATATAATAATAGTAGTAGTAAATAAATAATATTATTATAATAATAAATTAACTAAGTTTAAAATAATTAACTAAGTTGATTAAGTTTTATAATAGTGAAAATTAGGCCCACGTCCTTGTAATTAAACTTAGTCCGCGTAATCTCCTCCCGTTTGAAAACTTATATTTCCAATCCCTATTTTTATTTCTGGCTAAATTTATTCCATAAATACCCCTGTTTACATGTCGCGCTAATTTTAATGGTGGTTTTGATTTCGATTGCAAGTTTTTAATTCTGATTCAGTTCGATCATTGTTTAAAGATATTATTTCGGATTCATGGCTTTATCTTCTTCCAAGTAAAATATTGTTTGGATTTGTAATCGATTTTGTTTGTTTTTAATTGATATTGCGATATTCGTTTATAATTTTGTTATTTCTGTTTCGTTAGTTTTTTTTGTTCAAAGTAAATGAAAATTACAAGTACTCTATTGTTTATTTTATCTGAAAAATTAATGCATGTGTATAGGGTACTGTTCGATGATATTTTGTTTTAGCTTTGATTAAGTTCAGATTTGTCTGGAATTATTGTAGGTATTTTTCAGACTTGTCCGCAAATAATTTGAATATGTATGGTGAAAATGGTACAAATTACTAATAGTTGCTGATTTATCTGCAATTTTTTACAATTATTGCATGCATATCAACAAGTAATGTTCGTATTTCACTGTATTTGATTAAGCTCAGACTTCTGCTTATTTATCTACTTTTTTTTAGAAATATTGCTTACATATCAGCAAATGTTATTGCTTACGTATTAGAATATTATTTTATGTGCTAATTTGTCTGCAATTTTTTATAATTATTGCTTACATATCAGCATATAATATATATATTCAGGGTTATTTTTTTATAATTGTAATTAAGTTTTTTTAAAATTAAAGTGTTCCTGGTGATGTTGGAGTGCTTGTGCTGTTGAAGTTTGGATATGATAGCTTTTCGTTACGTCTTCAATTTGATAGTTCGGTTGTTATGTTGAGAAGTGCTATTTGTGGTAAATGGACAGAATTGAGTTCATTGTCATTTGAATTATACTACATTAGAGATGGATTGAGAAGGCATATTGAAACTAATTTTGATCTTCAATCTATTTTGTTGTTGGCTGCTCATAACCGTGATGATTACTTTGTTATTTTTGTTGATGTTGTTCCTGCTAGTTTTTCAGCTACCAATATTAGATCAGATGCTGTTTCTTGTAGTAGTGATTCCTCATTTGTTAGTACCGGTGATTCTAATATTCAATTCAGGCAGTTATTGAGAAATGATTCCAATCAATCTGTTTTTACGGGTGTTGGTCAACAATTTCCAGGTGGTGTTATCGAATTTAGGCTCAATTTGATGATATATAGTATTAAGACTGGGTATAAGCTTGATTTGGTTAAGAATGATAAGGAAAGTGTTACGGCTGTTTGTTCTCGAACAAAATGTACTTTCAGAATTCATGCTTCTGTTAAGTTTAATCTTCCTGGCTATTTTGTTATAAAGAGATTTGTAACGACCCGTATTTTTAACACTTTAAAAATACGAATTAAAAAGAAAATTTTGGAAAAAAATCCGAAAGAAATAAAATTTTGTGTTGTTAAATGTGAATTTCAAGTTGTAAACCAAATTGGTTATGATTGTAAACAAGAATAAATAAAATGGTAGATTTAATATTGAAGTAATAATATTGAAATCAACGTAAATGAATGTAATTTAATATTATTGTGAATTTATATAAGATGATAGCTGAAGAAAATGAAAGTAAATGAATTATAAACTATTGATAATAATGTATAAGTAAATGGTTGATTCAATAATGAAAGTGTAAATCGAAATAAAAGAATTCATTTGGAATTAAATAACTTGAATTTGAATTACAATATAATTGAACGTGGAATCTAATATAATCTTTTATATTGGATTTATAATGGAAAATTGCATTGTAAAAGATTGTTAATTACTGTGAAATTAAAAATGGAATTTGTGAACAATTGAAATTTGATTTAAAAGTTAATAATTTAAATTTCGGAATTTTATATTGAAATTTAACAGTCGAACAATTTATTTTTCGAATATTGGATTTAATTAGACAGTTAAATCGATAATTTAATAAGTTAAATTTCAGAAATAATTGAAAATCGAGTTGAATATGATTGAAAATGATTTGTAAAATTTTATCTTATCATATTGGAGTTATAGTAATGATATATAACTTTTAAAATTGAATTTAAAGTTAATTTGTGAAAATTGAATATTTTAATATTTAATTATCGATTGAAAAATAGCCATTTTTCGAACAGTCTCAGAATTGAATGAAACTTGTTCCATTGGATCCGTAATAGTTTGTTATTGCTGGATTTCAATTTTCGTACCAATCGGAGTTATCGTTTGACCGTGGCAGCTCGAAACGCATCGAATTGTTCTTAATATTAATTCGGCGAGAGAAAATAGTCATTTTTCAAAAAGTCTCGGATTTCAACGAAACTAGTTTCATCGGATCCGTAATGTCATATTATTGTAGGATTTCAAATTTCGTGTCAATCGGATTTACCGTTTGTCCGGGGCAAGCCAAAACGCATCGAAATCGATTTAAATCGGTTTAATTTAAAACTGATCGTTTTCTTCGTAACTCGCACAGATGATCGAATTAGCCTTCGAAACATGTTCCATTGCGTTCGGAACGCGGGGTAAACCTTAGAAACGTCAGCCGGCACGCTTCGTTTGGAGTTCGGAATATTTCGGGTGAATAGTGTCGCGTATTTTTCTATAAAAAGCCCCTCACTTATTTCATTTTGCAAAAAAACTAGGGTTTCAGCCCTTAGCCGCCACTTACCTATCAATGGCCAGAAATGCATCTTCTTTCTCCTCTAATATCTTCCAATCCATAAAGAATTAGCAAAAGTCGTCAACTACAAAGTTGTAGAGGACGATGAGAGCTTCAAATCCATACGGAGATGATCGAAAACGGAGCAACGGATCAACGGGAAATCGTGCTTGAAGCTGCTGCGTTTTTCACGCATTTCAAGGCAGAGGGGGTGGCCGAGCTTGCTAGGGTTCACGGCGTTGGTAGCTCTGGTGATGGGCTTCGTGGTGGCGCTAGCTGATCGTTCTGGAAGTCGTCGAGGTGGTCGCGAAAATTGATAAAGAGACGGCGGCTATGGGTTAGGTTTGAACGTGCAAACCTGATGGAGGAAGAAGGATACCAACAGCCCAGATCTGATGGAGCAAAAATCAATGGCCAGATTTGCTTTTAGGGTTAGAAAATAAAAATAGAAATTGAATTATTATATTATATAATTCGTACAAACTTTAAAATAGCATAACTTTTTCATACGAGGTCCGATTGGAACGAAACTTTTTACGTTGCGATCGAAATGACAAGAGCTTTGAAATGAAACTGGTTTGGATGGATTTGGAGACAGTGGAAATTTGGGCTAAAGTTGGGCGTCGTCCAGTTTCAGTTCCAAACCGGAACGTCTCGGCGACAAAAGAAAATCAAAGTGAGTGTTTATACGCTCACAATTGACTAAAATAACTTTTGTTAGTTAAATTTATATTCTGAAGTGATATGAAATTTATTGGCTGTTGTTTGGTAGGTTTAATTTTCATCTGTATTGATATATGAATTAATTGATAGAATTTAAAATTGACCGTTAAAATAAATTTAAATTTAAATTGGCAGTATATTACTCGATATTGATAATTATAAAATTGTTGTGAATGTTATTGGCTTTATGGTTGATTGGTTGTGATGGATGCTATTGGTCGATATTGGTTGTTTATTTATTTTGATATATCATGCTATCATCATGTATATTATTTATTGCATATAAAACTATAACCTGAATCATTTCGAATAAATTAAGAAATAGGTTGAAATGATATACCTACGACATCAATTTGGATTGAAATGATATATATCCATCCTTGAAATTAAAATTGAAATAATTATTCACTTGGCCATAGGTTAGAAAATTATATACGGACACCGGGTTGGTTAAATTAAATGATTTTAAAAGTTGTTTTGAAATTATTTAAATGAATTGATTTTAAGAATAAAATCCAATTTATGGAAATTGAATTATTTTGAATTGAAGCTCGAGATGTTGGAATTTAAACTTGGTAAATGAAATTGTTTAATTATTCGAAGTTTAGATTTTTTAGGAAAAAGATTGAAATACGACGTAAATTTTCGAAAGTTGATTTGTTTTAAAAGATTGGACTTTTAATCGAACTCTGAATATTTCTAAGAAAATTTATATGAAATGATATTTCAAGTTTGAGTTTGGAATTGAAAATTAATTTGAAATTGAGATTTAATTAATTTGGAATTTAATTGAAATTCAAAGAAATTTGTGAATTGGACTAAATTGAAACTATTGAATTAAATTTGAAGATAAAATTGATTTGAATAGGATTTGAACTGAAATTGATTTGGAATGTAATACTTAAATGAATTCTTGAAATCCAAATGTTAATCTAAGTTTATTGAATTGGAATTGTTCTAGAAATTAAGTAAACTACTTAATACGGATGTTCAATTTGAAGTATATTCTAATTTGAATACGAAATGGTTTTAAAGCGAATCTTATATTCTTATATAAATATATGAGCTGTTTTGAAATGTGAAATATTTAAAGTTTCGAAATATATTGAAAGTGAAATTGTTTATTTTGTGGTTCAAATATGTATTTGAAATTGATAATTTGAAATGGTTTATTGAGAAGCTAAATCGAGTTGAAATTAATGATTTTGAAATCGAAATGAGATATTGAGGCGAAAAATGATTTTGAAATCGAAATGAGATATTGAGGCGAAAATGATTTTGAAATCGAAATGAGATATTGAGGCGAAAAATGATTTTGAAACGGAATCTTATATCTTGAATAGATATGATGATATTTGAATGGATTTGATTTTGAAGCGAATATGATATTTTGACATCAATTATGAATCGATTTGAAATGTAAAAGAGCCACCGGTGTAATAATACGTAGTTATTAAAGAGACCGGGATCGGATATGGACATACTCTCTGTCGATACCGAAAACCACTTTAATAACTAATACACGCGGAGTGTTGATCCAGAATGAAGTGGATGGTTTTGGTGAATGCGTTGAATGAAGAAAGAGAATGATTTTGGATGACCCCTGACATGACTAAAACAGGAGCCCTGCCGGGCCATTGAGGTTCGCCACCTCTAGCAGACACACTTCTTCGTTACCATATCTATTACTTTTGTGATTCGATTTGGGCGCACCCCTCGATTATGGGAGTGTTGTTTCGCGGTGTTGGGGTAGTAGCTGCTATGCCCAACATCAGTCCGGATGACGCAACTACTAGTATCCTAGTTGGTATCGCCTCATGTACCTTGTCATACCGATTATCCTATTCGCGACCACTACGTTTTGGTTTGTACCTTTAGTATATGGATTGCCCTCTGGTGACTTCCGGTTTTGGGGAAACTACGGTCTTGTATATGCTTTTGGGAATAAAAATGTGTTAAGGGTGGAATGGGCCATGGCTTAACGCTATTTTAATACTTTTACTTTAATGTAGACATATTATAATAGCGTATTGTACTACATAGTAGATAGTTTAACGGATCCTTGAGAGATGGAAAATCCCGTAACATCTCTTAAGTTATTGCACTCACGTTGACACTGGATAGGAGATGTCAAACCCCGTAAACATCTCTGACGCCGTCACACTCATATTTTCTTATTCGATTTGACTTACATGAGATATTTTAGTCCTGACTCGAGTGTTTTGTCTTTTCATTACGCTCGGGTCAGCCTGAGCATTTCAGATAAGGTTGAAGATCTATTCTGGAGGACGAAGACGGAGTTTGGTATTACATCATTTGTATTCTACTACTGTATTATTTTTCCGCCGCATTGTTGTATTATCTATGATATGTATGTAACTCTGATTTATGATGTATAATAATAATCAAATTTATTTATTTAACAGCTTCATGAACTGTTATTTTATTATTATATCTTGTTCATTCCGCTGCGAGATTCTGAGTTTGCTTCTGTTCTTTCTTTCCTTTTCTTATTTAACCCCAATAACCATCTGCCTTTTTGAACGGTTTGAGTTGGACATGTGTGGATTATTGTCGACTTGAACGGTCAAAAATGTGGGTCGTTACAAGATTTCATCCTGAACATACTTGTGGTGCTGGAATTCATGATATTAATGATCCTCCTGTTTCAAGTAAATTGAGTAAGTTGTTGGTTTATGATCATATTCAAGCTAATCCGTTAATGAAGACAAATGACATTATTAACCTATTTCAAACTGAGTATAATATCATTTTGAAGTATTATTTTGCTTATAGTGGGAAGAGATTGGCTTTAGAAGATTTACATGGAAGTGATATGATGTCTTATCACCATTTGAAGTCTTTTTGTGATGCTGTAATCGAAAGTAATCCTGGTAGTAAAGTAGTTTTGGAGTGTAATCATGATACTCGTCAATTTGAGAGGGTTTTCATTGGTTTTGAAGCTTGTGCACATGGTTTTCAATTTTGTCGGCCTTTAATATTTGTTGATGCTACTTTTATGAAGGGTAGAGCTCAAGGTTGTTTGATGGCTGCTACTGGTAAAAATGGCAATGAAGGTATGTTGTAGATTAATTTATAATTGCATCAATATCTGCAATAATTATTATATGTTGATGCAACATCAATATTTATTAAGAAGAAAAAAAATATTTTACTTATAGAAATCATTACGGAAATCGAAGCAATTTTACATAAAAAATTGCTGAAAAGTATGCAATCTTTTTGAATTAGTGAAAAATTGTTGTGCAGTAATATTTGGTAATAGTTGCAGTTTTGTCTGCACCTTTTCAATATAAGTGAATAGTAATAAGCAATTTGTTCATTTATTTATATATTTATTGTTTTATCAGGTTTTTTTCCTATACTAGTTGCAATTGTGTCTGGTGAAGATGAAAATAATTGGATTTGGTATTGTGAACAGCTTATAGATTTTTTGAAAGATGATAGTTGTCACGTACAGGACTTTTCGACTTTCGAAAATTCGACATCGATACTCACTTTATCGACTGCCGAGAAATCGAGTGCCGGAAACTCCAATAGTGAGGGTTTTAGAAAGAAGAAATAGGTAGAAGAAGAAGAAAAGAAGAAAAGAGAAAGAAGAAACAACAGAGAACAAGAGCAGAACAGAAAAACAATATCAGAATCTCACATTCGCAGCGGAACAATATATAATAGATAAACACTAGTCTTTTAAAACAAAGAACTATATCATTTTATACATACATCAATCATCAGAGTCAATATACAACAATGGACAGTTATATAACTTGTCCTCATACAGAATACACAGCGGAATAAATATATCAGATACAAATACTACGTCTCGTCATCCAGCTTATCTCCAAGCTCCAGAATATCCAGAATATCCTGATAATCTAACTCTAGACTGCCCGTGTGGAAATTGGTGGGCACCCAGAGTTTAGAAGGGAAACAATAAACTCCGAGTCAGTCATGGTGACTGGTGTGAGATCGTAAAACAGTTATTCTTTATAACAACAAAAAATTTTTAAAGTCAATTCAAAATGCTTTTGGAAAATGAAACTACCATAAGACCTCCCGCCACACACACAATGCAAACGCAGACTTGGAGGAGATTTCTTCTTATGATAGTCAAAGATGCTTACTACGCAAAATCAAATCATTTTTGATATTATTATTAGTGCATAGTGTAGAAAACATTTCGAAAGTATAATATTAATCTTAGCCAGCATAGGCATTCCGCACTTATGCCTACTATAGCTACTATGTTCAATAGCAGGTTACCGCCACATTCCATAGCAGGTAATACAACTAAAACCGTACAAGGCTCGTATTGTTTCTTTGGATTTCCAACAAATGGTCAGGCTAAGGAACTTCCTTTTCCACGATGGGTACGTCTCTGGAATAGACGACCCGAGAACCTAACCGGATCTCTACCAACACAAGGCCGGATGACGGTCAGTAGTTACCAGGCTTCAGAATTTAAATTGAAACGGATTTGATCAGTTTTTGATTTGGAAAATTCAGACTTTAAAGAAACTTTTAAATTATTGTTTAAATGATAAAAAACAGGAACCATGAACTGAATCTGGAAACACTTTGGGAATAGCAACAAGAATACCAGGATGACGGTCAGAAATGAAAACAAACTTTCTACTATTGTAACGACCCAGAATTTTGAACAAATTAAGTTGAGAATATTTAATCTATTTTAAATATTTGATCGATGATTTAATTTGAATCCCCGATATAATTTTCAAATCTGCGATTAAACTTTAAAATTTAATCGATTGAAAGTTGAATAAGAATTTAAATCTTCAATTTACAGTTGAAGAAAAATATTTCGAAAGTTTCTAAAATTCGTATTTATAATACTGAAGATAACAGGAGCCTCAGAATTGAATTTTAAACTGTTCTGTTCAGTTTTGAAATTTAATCGTTTAAATTGAATTTAAAAATAGCGTTCCGAGGCGCAGTCTCGGAATTCGACGAAACCAGTTCCATTGGATCCAGAATATTGAATTATTGTCGGATTTCAAATTTCGTATTTTTCGGAATTGTTATGTGAGCACACGACACATAAACGCATTGAAAATAAAATCTAATTCAATTTAAATTTTAAAATTTAAACTTTTGCCGACATCAGGAGTAAGGCACACGATCTTTTCTCTGAAAAATCACGTTCTCTCTGCAAAGTCGAGTACTCCTTGTCTCCCCATCCCTTTGCAAATCTTATACGAAATCATTTCGTTCAAAAAAACAAAATCTGTTCGTTTAAATCAGAAGAAGAATCACATAATAATGTCGACTACCCTACCTCCTTTTCTCGTTCTACTTTCAAACATTCCCAAATCCAAAATCGAGCCGCTCAAAAACAATAGCTGCTCCTCAAATTCTTCGATCTCGAGGGTAAATAAATTCTTCAATCTCGACGAGTGCGTGTGAATCTTGGAGCTGCGATTCGAGGCGCGAGGTAGCGTGGTGGTAGGAGGGTTCGATGGAGGTGTAGTCGAAGCCTGAAGAGATCTTTTCGATTCGAGCAAGGAGGAGGCGGGGTCTATCGCGACTCCATCGCGAGCGCATGGCAGGTCTAGGGGGTTTCGTGATGAAGTGTCGCGTCGCTGATGGCAGCGATTCGAGGCGCTGGGGTTTGGAGTTCGAAGTCGAGCTCAAGAGCTTCACGGTGCCGATGGGTTCTCGCGAATTGTACGTACGAAGCCGGGCCGTCGTAGGGTTGTGGGAAGACGAGCGATGTTGACAAAGTCATGAAATTTCGATCGATGATTGAAGGGAAGTTCAAAGATGGATTCGATCGAGCGCGAGACTCACGTCGGCAGTGCAGTCGAATCTGGGTTTTGGTGTCGGTGGTTGCAGGCGAGTTCGACATCGAAGGCTTGGAGGGATTTTCTCTGGTAATTGTTTAGCCAAATTTTCCTGCCTACTCTAATTTTAGTTTAAGGAATTATGCATAGTAAAGCAGATAAAATTTCACAGTAAATGTATGTATATATTTTTTTTATGAGGTTTGAAAGTTTATGTTAAAATTTGTTTTTGAAATCTATATGGATATATTAGGAAAAAATGGTTTAAACAGTAAAGTAGAAAATTGTTTTAGTAAGGTTAAATATATACAGATTTTTCAATTTGTATATATAAATAAATAAATAAAATATAGTGAGGATGATTAATTTGTTTCACAAACTCATTTAATTATTTTAATTACTATAAGATTTTTAAGGAAATTTAGTTTAAAATTTAACTGTTTGTCAAATTAAATCATATGTTAAAACTAAATTATAAAAAAGAAAATTTAACTATTCAATTTATTCGAATATTAGAATTGTATAATTATTTATACAAGGTCAAATAAGTCGAGAAAACAAGTCGGATTGGAAATGGATTGCAAAATATAAAGCAAAGGTGAGATTTTTCTCACTCAAATGAAATTTGATATTACAGTTATTGATTGATGATTGCTATTGGATGTGCTACTAGATATAATAGGATATATCTATATATATAGAAATATATACATATTGGCATATATATATATTGGATTGATTGATTTCCCGCCTCGTATAGCGGATGAGACCCTATTGCGCCGTTAGTAAGCGGATATTTTTATAAAACCCATATACCGCGATAATTCCGTACTGGAGCGGAATTGGTATTGTGCTAACGTCTTTGGATGTAGGGAAACAGGTTGGAGGGATCCAACTAGACCCCTCATATTGATTGAATTTATTTCTACTGTGATATGAATCTATGAATGATTATATTGATGTTATTGATCATATTGATGTCTGGAATTTGCTTGAAAGCTAAAATTTAGCTGAATGGATGTTTGATATCATTGGATTCCAAAAATAAATGAAATTGGATTTTTGAAATCAAAATAGAAATTTTTAAGTAAATAAATTTTTAGAAATGGAATAAATTCGAAGAAAAGAATTTAAAAGTATAAAAGCTGATTTTTATAATCTTATTGAATAAATTCCAGAATAAAGTGAAAATGCTAAATAAATGGATTTCATAAAACAGTGATTATAACTTGAAGAATTTAATTTAAATTTGGATTTCTAGATAGATTGAAAGAGATAAAGAAATTGATTTTCTTTAAAAGGAATTTATTTAGAAAAGAAATAAGTGGGAAGTCCAATTAGAAATTTAATTGCAAATTGAAACGAATTTGGAAAAAGAATGAAATTTATAGATGTATAAATGGTGAAGTTAAAAAGGATAAGATTTATAGATGTATAAATCGGGAAGTTAAAATGAATGAAATTGTAGAATAGAAGATTTATAAGAAATTAACTTATAGATTGGATTTTTGCCTTCAAATGAAATATTGATCAAATTTGTTAATAAAGGAGATTTACAAATCGAAGTTGTTATAAAGTAGGAATAGAATTTATAAACGTTGTTTTATAAATTCGAAATCAATTGAATTTGATAAGTTTAAATATAGAAGGGTATTAAAGTAGATATATTCGCGATTTTGGATAGCAAATTTCTATTGAAATGAAAATGTGTAGAAATGATTGGAATTGGGTTAAATGAAGTATATTCACGATTTTGGACAGTGAATATATTTTTAAGTGAAAATGGTTATGTTTGGGAAAGCGATATTATAAATGAAGTTAATTGTTTTAAAAGATGTTTTAAAACGTGTTAAATATCGAAACCATAGATTTCAACATTTATTGTTGAAATAGACGATTTCGAAAAATAAGGAAATGGCGGACTATAACCCTGTTGTTATAGTAAATGATTTCCAAAATGAAATGTTTTATATAGTATTGGGATTTACATATCTATCTTAAAATTCGAATCCCTATACTAGTGATTTTGAGTCGTTCGTAACGTTGTTTTACGTAACATTCGTTTTGACTCAAATAAATGTGCTTAAGAGAATGTTTTCCTTAAAAGAATGAATATATACTTAATTTGATTTAAGTATATCGAATATTTTCAAACGTTGAAAATAAATGATTTGTGAAACACTTATTTTTAAATAAGTGTGGAAATGCTTTTCCAATATGAAATGAACTGTTTTGAGATTTTATCTTCAAAGATAAAAAGAAATGTGGGAATTGATTTGAAATTGTTTTCAAACGGTTAAGTGTGGAAATTCTATATCTAGTAAAGATATTTTTGAAAATAAATAATTTGGAAAATTATTTGGAATCTGATGATGTTGCGCATCTTTATTGATAGTTAAATAACCGACTATCAATAATTGCCTTTAGATAGGTATTTGTTGTGAATTGGATGAATTTGAATGCCACACTTATTTTTGAATAAACGCTCACTATTCGGGTTAGCCGGGAAAGGACCATGGGGTCGTATAACCCATTCCGAATATGTGATACGTCGTTATGAATTGCATTTGAAGACCGGTGTTGAAGACCGGATATTTTTGAAAACGGAAGGATTACCGTCGAGTTACTCTACATCGGCTGATCTCCGATTTAGAGGTTTTATCCCCCTTAGTGACGGGAAGTCCGGACGTGATTAGAAATTTATCCGGATATGCAAGGGCTTCGTGAGAAGTGCCTTCGGTTCTGTTCGATCCCGGAACAGACTTGTATGGATTGTGTGTCTGACGTTACAATTTGAGATATTGAGCTGATTTCTTTCAAATACATTTCTGTTGGTGGCGGAGAATTTATTCTCTTAGCTTAACACCCTTCTCTGAGACGTACGAGCTCAGAGGTTATGTAGTTGAAATTTATCAGCAATATATCCCAATTTGGTAACGTGGCATACTGAGTGTTGCTGTGAAATGATCAGTGTTTGATCATTTACGATATGATCATTTGTTTGATCTTATATCTTTGTGATCATAGGTTGATCATTTTTGTTTGACCCGAAGCAGGGCTTTGTAGAAAGCGTAGCTTTGTGGACGAGACTTCGTCGAGCCTCACACCCCGGAAATGGTCGAAACAGGAAGGATGCGGTAAGGTTCTAGGGAGTAGCGCCCCTTAGTGTATGTCATTCCTTCTGGATAGAGGTGTTATCATGGTATGGAGCCCAGATACTTAACCTATGTGGTTGCTGCATTATTATCTATGTGGTTTGTTGGAAATCGGGGATCCTCGGGAAGATCGGTTACGATCGGGGGATGGCATACGCGTGTCAGTAGACTGAACCCTGCTTCACGCACGCGAGCGCGTGACTCCTCTGACCAAGCCATCATTGTCGCTGCCTTGCTCTCGTCTACTGTCGAACTCCTCGACCAAAATGAGCTGCTCGAATCGAGCCCCAAGTCGTCGCCCACTCGCGAAGCTTCGCCTCGATTCGCAACCCACCACACGTCGCTCGCCCGCTTGAAACCCTAGCTCGCAGTGCTTGCGATGCTCGCTTCCCAGCCTCGATTTTTTTTTTGAGGAGGACGAGACGAAATTGAATCTGATTTCTTTTGAACGAGAGGAGGAAAAATTTCTTCTATCGGCCATTTATATTGTTTTGAATTTCGAACGAAAGCTTTTCGTTGTTTCTGCTTGCGTGATGATTTAAAAAGAAATGGGGAGGAGACAAGAGTACGCGATTAACAGAGAGTAGGTCGACGCAAATCAGAGACTAGGGTGGCTGATGATTTGAGTGTATAAATTTATTTTTAAATTAAATCGATTAATTATTGTCCAGACGTTTCTATCTCGTACGATCACACAATAGCTCTGAAAATTACAAAATTTAAAATCCGATAATAATACAATATTACGGATCCAATGGAACTGGTTTCGCTGAATTCCGAGACTGTGCCTCGGAACGATATTTTCAAATATCGATTCAAACGATGAAATTCAAAACTGATCAAATCACTTTCAATTTAAATTCTGAAGCCTCTATTATCTTCAGTATTATCATTATGAATTTTACAATCCTTTGAAATATTTTTAATCAGCTTAAAATTGAAGATTCAAATTTTTATTCAATTTTCAATAGATTAAATTTTATAATTCAATCGCCAATTCATTCTGATAAATTGAAATTCAAGTTAAATTACCATTCAAATATTTAAAATCAATTAAATATTTTCAATTTCAATTGTTCAAAATTCGGGGTCGTTACAGTAGTTCTTGCAAAGAAGAGTGTCAACTTCTTGCAAATCTATCGCCCCCAAACGTTGAAAAAATATAAGTTATACATATATACTTAGTCAACCAATCCTACAGTGGTCGTAATTAATTGTAGCGACCCGTCATTTCGAACCATTCAAATCGATAATAATCCACACATGTCAGCCTTGAATTTCTCAAAACAATAGATTGCTAATTTATATTTGGCAAAACTTATCTTATACAGAAAATAAATCAATCACTGAATCATAGACACAGAGTAATATAACAATAAGCAGCGGAATAGATAAATAGTAGTTCATGAAGCTACTACGAAACATCAGAGTCTACAACAAAATACAACAGAAATCTCGAATACATAGAAGTCACTAATACAAAATCAACTGACAAGTCTGAATATGAACAGTTGGAATAACAGAAAGAAGAATAGATAGAAGATAGACCTCCAGCAAAGCTCCAAGCTCCAAATGTGAGTCTCAAATACTATGACACTCAGTTTGACTCGAGCATAAAGCAAAACACAAAACACTCGACTCAGGATTAACATTCTTATGCAAGTAAATCAACTCAAGTGAAATGTCCAAGTAAAATGCAATATAACTTAAAGGATGTTTGGGATTCCTATCCTTTAAGGACCCGTTAAACTATCTACATACATAATACAATACGCTACATAGATAATGTCTACAGTAAAGTAAAATATTAAAATAGCGTTAAGGGGTTACCTATATCCCCCTTAACAAATTTTATATAAATGCCGTAGTCTATACAGTACTTTAAACTCCATCAAACCAGTGGGCTGTCGGGGAGCACTCCATAGGTACGACACAAACTAAACTCGTAATGGGCTTGATAAGGCATGTGACAAGGCACGCGAGGCAATGCCCAGGGTAGGATACTACCATTTTGCGGATCCGGACTAGTGGTAACACATAGCAGCTACTACCGCCCACCTCGAGACACACTCCCAAAATCAAAGGTGCATCCAATCAAATCACAAAGTAATAGAATGGTATCGAAGAAGCTTGCTCGATCGGAAGTGCGACCTCACTTGACCCGGCATGGCTCATGTTTTAGTCACCTCAAGTTGACTCGAGGGAGTCAAGGCTGCGTTCATACCTCATATAGATGTTCACCAACCATCCTACTTCGTTCTGGAATCTCCATCACGTACACAGTTGTTAAAGTTGTTTTCGGTATTGGTTGAGAGTATGACAATACCTGATCTCGGTCTCTTTAACAACCAAACGCTTATATCACACCCTGGTCATTTTCTTTTCAAACAGTTCCTAATTCATTTCAAAATATCATATAACTTAAAAGTCATATAGCTTCAAAATCATATTCACTTTCGAAATCATATCACTTTCGAAATCATATTCAACTCAAAAATTATAACCACAAATTAGATTAAACCATAATATCAAAGTATTCGTATTTAAATCCATTAAATCTAAATCATAACAGTTCCAACTTAAACAGTTTAAATATTGAAAGTAGTTTATATATTGGAATAATTATATATAAAAAACTAGTTTATATTTAAAATAGTTTATATATTAAAATAGTTATATACTAAAAATAGTTTCAAATTAGAATTGTTTCTTCCAATTTCACAAATCAATTCAAATCAACTTTAATTCCACAATTCAATTTAAATCAATCTCAGTTCAACAATTTCAACAAAAAGGGTTAAAGGTTCAATTCAAATTCTCATTAAAACTATTTAAATTTATATCGACTTCAAATCCAGGTTTAAACTACAAATTTAAACCACGTCTAATTCAATAAGTTTCAAAGTTTAAATATTCAAACAATTTACAATAACTCCATTTGATAAGTTTCATTTATATTTCAAATTTCAACTTTAATTTTTATTTAAATTTGAAAATATTCACTTAATCATTTTTAATAACATTTAAATAAAATCTTAAATACAAGTTTGAATCAAAACCAAATATCCATATTCGATTTTATTTAAATTTGAAAATACTCATTTAATCACCTTTAATCCAAAATCAAGTTATCAAGTTATAAAAATCATATCTTTAAAATCTCAAAATGAATAAGTTTTAAATTAATTTTATTTAAATACAATTCTTAAACAAATAAAATTTTAAACAATTTCAATTTATCTTCCCAACCTTAATTTATTAAATTTATTACAAAATCTATTTTTAAAATATAATTTTAAAGAAATACTTAAACATATTATATATATACTAATTAAATTAAATTTTATTAAATTAAATCTTAGTATTAAATTTATTTTATATTAAATCTTATTTTATATATTTAAAAATAATAAAATTATAAGTAAAATCTTAAAATTTATATTTTTGAAACTAACTTATAAATTAAAAATTTCCAAATATATAATTTTTAAAAATCTAAATTTTACACATATATAAAAATGAAATTTATATATTATATTTTAAAAATCAATATTTATTAAAATCTATATATTTCCTTTCAAAACCTTGGAAATCATTTTCAAAAATATTTATCATTTCAAGTGATACAGATATTTATCATTTCAATCCGCAATAATTTAATATTTACAGGTATATATCATTTCAACCCGCAATCCCAAAATTTCAAAATCAATAAAATCGCTTGGGTTTATCATTTCAACCCATAACGATTTTCCTTAATCTATAAGATCATTCGGGTATGTATCATTTCAACCCATAGTGATTTCCTATCTAGCCGGGAACTTGCCGAGCGAGGACAATAGGATAATAAATTAAATTACCATAACATGTCAATTATAAGCATGGATCATAATTGACAATATATATGTATACAAACACACACACATAACTTGTTATGGTGTCATATGTCAATTAACATAGGTAAACAGTTTTAAAATAATAGCATATCATATTTAACGATTAAATTACTAACAAATTCAAACTCAACAACATATTTCAATCGACATTTCATCTGAATTAATTTACTAAACATAAGAATGTCAATCATAAGTGATCGCTCACTTTTCGAAGCTAGAGAACGACCGAAATGAACACGACGCTTAGACGGATACAGACATGCACACACATGGAGGAAAACAAAAGCTGTTGTGACAAATTCTGGACAGCGGCGAGCTAGATGTCTAGAATTCAATGAAAAAAACAAATATATAAGTAAACTTATATATTAGCTTGGATTGAGAAAAACAAGTATATATAAGCATAATCAACATATATAAGCTTATATAAATATATATTTTTCTTTTTCAACAGAGAAGCAAAGAAAGCTCATGAAGCAAGGAGAGGGTTTATGGAGCTCGGCTAGGCAGCAAGGTGAATGGCGCAATGCAAGGCATGGCTGACAGTGGTGTAGTGGTGGCTCTCGAGTTCGGTTGGCTGCCGACCTACTAATGGGTGAGGGAGATGGTGCTAGGGGTGACTGCAGCTACTTGGAGTGGCTGTGGTTTTTGTGGTAGTTGCGTGATGATGCTGCTCAGGTGAAGGTGGGCTCTGGCGTGCTGCTAGGAGAAGGGACAAGCGGTAGGCTATTGGGTTGTGGTCGCAGAGGCTCAAGAAGGATTTTGCATGGAGCTATGGGTGTAGGTGGTTGTCACGGTGTAGGGAGGTTCAAGGCGGATGAAAGGAGAGTTTCAAGGAGTTGATGGAGAGGGAAGAAGGTGATAGGCTGGTGGTAGCTTCGGTGGCTGTTGCGAGTATGGAGAGGGAAGAAGGGAGGCGGAGGAGGAGATGATGTGGTGGGGAAGCTGCACGAGTGGAGGTTAAAGGGGTGTACAGAAGTCGACGGAAGTGGAAGGTGGCAAGGCTGGAGTGGAAAGTGAACGGATCAGGGTGGCTAAGGGTGACGTGGAGGGTTTAGCCGGCGGTGGAAGGGAACGAATATAGGCGTTCAGTTCGTAGCAAAAGGGAGAAGATATATATATTTCTCTTTTCAATGAACAGGTGGAAAGTGATGCCAGCAAAATGAAGAGAACGAGCATAGCTATTCTGAAATATATAAGCAACATGAAATATTTTTATTTTATTATGTGAAGGTAAGATCAAAACGATACTGAGAAAGAGGACAAAATGAAAGAGAAAGGCAGAGAAAAATGAAAGTGAAAGGACGAACCAAAATTTATAAATTGAATATAAGGTATAGTGAGAGTCAGGCACGTGAATTCTAGAAGAATTAAAGCAAATGGCTGTTTGCTTTCAACTGGTAGATGATTGAATGGCCATAGGGAAACCAAAAGCTTAAAATAGGTACCGATACGGCTAATTGTTTCACAGATTTTGCCGTGTACCGAACGCCGAAATGCAAAAATGAATATACTGCAGAGCTCAACACGACAAGATGAAAAGAATGACACATAGATATTAGAGATACGATCATCCTATCAAAACTCGATATTCATTCCAAAACTGCTGCTTAAACGCCGAAAATAAGATAAAGGGAGCTAAAGCATCCCAAATTTGGCAAAACGAAATATGACGTCTCACTCAGAAAATGATTTACATTTTTCTTATATAAAAAATATTCAGATTTCAAAAATATTTTATTTCCACCAATTTAACTGATTTTAGATTTTTAAAATTTAAAATTTCACAACTGAATAAACTTCCATATTTTCCAATGAAAATTTGCCACTTGCTATGCTTAAATAGACGCTACCAAATATCAAATTTTCATTGCTAAAATTTTATTGTTTAATTTCAAGAAAAATTTAGTTAATTACGTTATTTGAAAATCGTTAAAATTCTCAGGTCATTACAATAATGATATACAAATTTACACTTACGAGGAACTCCTACCTGATACACTCTATGACGTAGACAGAGATTTTATCCCACGTAGGCCAGCATGCTTTCATCCTGCTCGTGTAAGCTTGCTTGGAAATACTAAAAAAAGTCTAAAGGTTCCAACTCAAATCCTCTTTGTTAAATATGATATAGACCATTAATAAATCATGAATAATATATCATATACAAAATAAATATATTTATGATGGTGAAATTTAATGCTTACCCTTTCGTTTTAGGTTGTAATGTCACTATGGGACGTCGTGCCTGCTCCGATGGGCCGCTGCAATCACCTCCCAGATGGTGCCTCTTTAAGAAGAAGAAGGGGGACCTGAATGGGAAGAACAACGACGTCGAAAAACGACATAATACCTGTCATAGACATATCATTTTATTATGGTAGAACATATCATTTAATTATGAGTAAACATATCATTTTTTATGAGAAACATGTAACATTAATAATCATATAAATTACCTTCTGTCAAAATGTATATTATTAATCAGTCCTCATCGTTCTCTAATTCAAACTCGATCTCGTACTCTATATTGTTTTCCTCTATAGTCTCAAATGTTTCAACTAAAACATTTTATTCATCATTTAGAAGCCCATATATGATCGTTAGTTATTATTATTTCATTATTTTCTACAATATCTGCCCGATAAGCTTGTATGTCTAGAATATTCTTTCCATCAAATGTAAATCTTGCTTTTGTTTTAAAAACTGCCAACCGATTAGCTTTATCTCTTTTTAGAGATGGATACAGAGCATAATAAACTTATAATGCTTGTTTAGCTAGCACAAAAGGATCATACTTATAATAAATTGAGGTATGCTTTATTTCAATAAGATTATGATCTATATGTGCGATGGTTCTAGAATTTGGAACATTCCCGAACCAATTGCATCTAAACAAAAAAACTTCCTCTGCAGGTCATGTGAAACATGTTAATTGCAAAACCTGCGTTTGCACGCCGTAAAATCATTTATATGAATATTTAGAGCGTCACTACATTTAACAAATATACCAATATTGTTAGTTAATTTTTCAGCATCATATTCTTTGGCGTTGAATTTATCACCATTGTTGAATAATATTGGATTTGTCTAGACATTTCATTTTGTTCCCAACGCAAGATGTTTCAATTCTTCATCGACCATATAATTTCTCATACCATAAACGTAGTTCGAATATCAACTAATGAATTCTTTACTGAGAACACCACGTGGATGTTGTGATTCGTAAACACTGTAGATATAGATAGTATATTGCATTGTAATCTACGCGTGTATTATTGAAATAAATATATCGAGAATTATTAATTAATACTACCTAACAAATGGTGTAACTTCACCACAATTAAGAAGAATATATGTGTGTGCTATATGGTGATCTCTATCGCCTAACCATAGTCCCACACATTTTCTAGCAGGTTGGCCATGTTGTTTATAAATAGATAACATTGATTGAGAAGCTTGTTCAACGCCTTCATCATTACGTGGAACACTTTCAAATGATAAGTTCACATGGTTGCTGAAATAATGAGAGAGAAACAACAAAGTTTCTTCTTCGATATATGGTTTGCAAATCGAACCTTCAACTCATGCTTTTTATATGACTTTTTTCTTTCGACGATTTAAGTGCCCATTAAAAAAATATTTCAAATTAAAATTTACTTATATACGTAATTAAACTAATATTTAACATATTCGATACTAATATCCTTTAAATGGATACATTCATCCATATTCCATAGGATCTCGAAAGCGTGCTTTAAATGGAAGATGAAAAGGTAAATGCTCCATTACATTAAAAAAACCCGAGGAAATATTTTCTCTAGTTTGCAGAGCAGTGTAAGGATTTCTACTTCAAGTTTACATAGACGATCAATTTTTAACGTAGTCGAACAAAGCTCTTTATAAAACAAATTAAGTTCCGTTATAATCGTCAAAACATTTACGGGCATCAATTATTTGAAAGCGATAGGTAACAAAATTTCCATCATTGGTGATAATCATGGCTTTTCATCCCACTCAATTTACCATTTTTATAGTTGACACATCTACGAAGATTAGAAGAAATCCCATCAAGAAATCTTAACCCTTCCACCCATTATAACATAACCTTTATTTGGTTATTGTCAAACTCATAACATTCTTTAGGTTTTTTTGTGTCCTCAGGCTTCATATGAAGCTCATGATGCTTATATATTTATTGTATATCATGTCTTAATTTCAAATCATCTTTTGTCTTCCCCGTAATATTCAAAATTGTATTAAACACATTATTAGACACATTTCTCTCATTATACATCAGGTCAATATTATGTCGAAGTAGGAGATCTTTCCAATAAGGCAACTCCCAAAATATACTTTATTTGCACAAATTATGAATCATCAATTTATTTGGAATTTCAATTTGTACTTCGGTTTTATGTATCTTTAGATAATCCTTTACAAGTTCATATATTAATTCGTCTGACCATATCCTTGGTGGCTGCATAGTGTCTTGTCTATTAGCTGTAAAAAAAATTTCTATCTCTTCTAAAAGGATGATTAATGTGCAGAAAACACCGTTGAAAATCAAACCACGGAATTTTTTTCCCACGTGGTAAAGAAAATGCTTGTGTTTCTTATAGGCAATAAGGACAAGCTAGGCGACCGACCGTACTCCAACCTGAAAGCATTGCATATGCAGGTAAATCACTAATAGTCCATAACAAAGAAGCAAACATACAAAAAATTTTTTTTTGAAATGTCGTATGTTTTAACTCCTTCATGCCATAGTGTTTTCAACTTTTCAATCAATGGTTGTAAATAAACATTGATTACTTGTGTCGGATCATCAAGGGAGGAATCGAAAATAGTGAGAAGAGTGACATATATGGAGTTTTCAAACACATCCAAGGAGGTAAATTGTAAGGTGTAAGGATAATAGGCCAACATGAATATTTAGAACCAAATTGAACGAATGGTGAAAATCCATCCGTAAATAAACCAAGTCTAACATTACTGCTATCGGCTGCAAAAGCAGGATATGTCTTATTATAATGCTTCCATGCTTCTCCATCAGCTGTGTGTGTTAACATACCTTGTAACGACCCGCCAATCTGCACAATTCAAGTTGACAATAAACCAAACATGTCCAACCCAAATTGAACTGAAAGACGGATAGTTATGGGAGAGAAAGAGGAAAGAAGTAGAGAAAAAGAAAAGAAAGAAAGGAAACTAAAAACAATACAGAATCTCATAATCATAGCGGAACAACATATAATATAAAATCAATAATCTTTACAAAGGAGAAACTGTTATATACATATATCCATCAGAGTATAATAACAATCGTAACCATCAACAGTTATAACAACCTACCCTCACAACTGCTGATGATTTCAAGAACAAAACAGCGGAAATAAAATAGTGGAAATTAGGAAAGCATCCCTATCATATTTTCATATTGTAAAGCGGGTCTCTGTCAAAGTTTCATTGTAAAGCGGGTCCCTGTTTTTTGGAAACGAAGAAAAATTATTGCTGAAATGTCAGCAACTTTTATAAATAAGTGCTGATATTTCAGCAACTATCTGTGTCAAAGTTTTATTGTAAAAACAAAGAAAAATTATTGCTGAAATGTTAGCAACTTTTATAAATAAGTGCTGATATTTCAGCAACTATCTATGTCAAAGTTTTATTGTAAAAACAAAGAAAAATTATTGCTGAAATGTCAGCAACTTTTATAAATAAGTGCTGATATTTCAGCAACTTTCATAAACTGTGTTCACAGTGTACATAAATGTTGCTGAAATATCAGCAACTTTTATAAATAAGGGTTGATATTTCAGCAACTTTCATACACTATGTTCACAGTGTACAGAAATGTTGCGGAAATGTCAGCAACTTTTATGAAATGTTGCATCATGCTCTGCAATAATCGTGAATAAAAAACAGGGACCTAATTTACACTGAAATTTAGTGAAGGACTTTTCGTGAATTTTGAAACTTAATAAGGACCTGTGCCAAAAGTACCCAATAAAATATATACGAGAATACACCTCTGGGCATCGAACTCGTCTCCTGCAGCTTCAAAGCATCCAAACTAATCTGTAATATGCCAAGCCTGACCCGAGCATCATAATAAAATAACACCCGAGTCGGTCTGGAAACCAGCATGAGAAAACACATCCAACTGGATTTTAAAGTTCTAGAAAACCATTTGGAAATCAAAAGTATCTCGTAAGACCATGACGCACATAAACACGGATAGATTTTTACCTTATGATAACCAAAATATTTTCCGTAGAAAATCCTTTTATATTATAATAATGTCTGGGGATAAAAGTAAAATATGAATATAGCCAAAATGCTTACATCTCACGTTTTAGCATAGTTGGGGTACAACTAACTCCGTACGGCACTTATTGAAGAATGAATTCCATACAATGACTGGGGTACTGGGGTACCGCCCACCACGGTGCATCTCTAAATAAATAACACTGAGGTCGAACCTATCGACCCCTACCAACAAAGAACCGGCATACCCTTTACTTGATAGTGCCGAATATGATCACCCTTACGTTAATGGGCCTCGAAGCATACAAATGAAAGATAATAGCGACTTTAGATAGGGATGATCATACCTTACTTGGGAGCGACCCACTTAGCCCTATTACATCCCGTTTTAGTCATTCCCGGTTGATGAGGCTTGAGGCTACGTTTTAACTTTTATATAGCACTTCCCACTTGGAATGCTAATACTACCCTCCAGGCAACAATGCAATACCAGCATTCATCCATACAAGTCTGTTCTGGGCATGAACGAAACACTTGAGAGCTCCATCTTCAAATTCCATCATCTTCAAGATGTCTTCACTTCGAAGCGCAATTGTTGGTTCAAAGTGGTTTTTGGATAACATATCTGAACCTGGTCTCTTCGAAAAAATATTCGATAATATTCGGTAAATCAACCTCGGTTCTTTAGAAAATAAAAAGTTAAAGATATGATCGAGATCACCTCCTAACCATTAATGGATGGATTTCCTTATCATTGTCCTAGAAGAACGAAATGAGATTAATACGCACAGTACAACATCATCAGAGATGAATGTGCTAAATAACTCACGTGTTTCTTCTAGATATTTCCAAAATTACATTTTGGGTCTGTGATGACCCGGAATTTTGGGCAATATCAATTTAATAATCTGTATTAAAAATTAAATTAATTTGATAATCTTTGATAATAAAATTTGAATTTAATTTAATAATCTAATTAAATAAATATTTAATTGGTGAATTTTATCTTTTAAAGGCTAATAAGATATTTTCTATTTATAATATATATATATATATATATATATATATTTGTATATATTGTAAATAAAAAAAGCTTTGGTAAATTGGAAATTTAGATAAAATTTAATATGAACTTTTCAAAGTTATTTAAATAAATAACCTTATAGTTTTAAAATACTTTAGGTAAATGTTTAAATTGTTTAAGATATATTTCAACTTAAGTTTAAATGTAAATAAGATTTAACAAAAAGGTTTGTTTTATTTCTTTTTAAAATATTGCTTAATAATATGTTGATTTTATATAGATATGAATAGATTTTAAAGAAATAGAATTGTTATTTTCAAATTGAATGTGTACTTATATATGTATATATATAAGTTGATTTTAAATTGATTTTCTTTGATGTGAATTTGAATTTGGATTTAATTTTGAAATTCAAAAGATAGATATTTGGAAATATTTGGTTTTAAAAATATTTGTTTAAGCTTTTATTTATATATATGATTGGCTTTATAATATTCTCTTTAAAGTAAATTCATATTTATGTATTTAGATAAGCTTTTATAAAATTGTAAATTAATATAAAGGCTTTTATTTACATTTAAAATAAATAGAAAAATACATAAAGGACAAGTGTTATAAGATTAAAGTATGAGAATGACAAATGTTAATAAATTGTACAAGTGTCCTTATTTATTTTCATTTTCTTTTATTTTTATAAATCACAAATTTACTTATATATAAACATATGCATTTCTTCTCTTCATTTCTTTCTACTTTCTTTTCAAAAGAAGAGAAACTCAAACCAAAATAACTCAAACAAATCTGAAATCGATACTCCTCTAACCAGTAATCAATTCAAAAACTTGCAAACTATATTCAAGTTTCAAATCAATAACCTATGAAAATCTTCTTCAAACCTGAGATGGAAATCAAAAACCTGCAAACATTTTCATCTCTGTTTTGAATCTGAGTCATCTTCAACAAGGCTTCAAGTCATCTCTGCATGTTTCAATAACAAGCAACTCAAGCATTCCAATTTACAAAACAAAGAAGCAAAGACATTTATGTTTACAAAAGCATCTTTCTAGCAACTCAAAGTTTTAAAGTTCAAAAGCTTTTTCAAAATAAAATAGGCTCTGTTCTTCATTTGAATAGGTGAGCAACATTTTTATTAAAATAACTTAAGTTTAATATGGTTGCATGATTGATTTTATCTGGATATATATGAATTGCATTGATTATATGTGAATATATCTGTATATATGTAAACTGTTCCCCTGTTCTAGTTTTCCAGTGAGTAACTTCACCTTTAAAACTTTAAGTAAAATTTTGGTTGCATGTCATTGCTATGTTCAATATTGTATTGTGAAGTATATTTGTGTATTTATATTATTGAATTGCTGAAGTATGATGTATGCATGCATTTGAATATATGTAACTTCTCTGTTTCCAGTTTTGGTTCTTGTTTTGATTTAAATTCAAAACCTATTGATTTTGGTCTTTGTTAAACTTGAGTTTCAAATCAAACTTGTTTGATTCATTCCAAACTTTAGTTTAAAATTTATACTTAAGTTAAAAGAAAACATTTAAATGACTCTGGAAATCAAATAACTGATCAAATCTAAAAATAAGTGAAAATTTAAACTTCATAAATTATTGTTTCAGGATTAGGATCTGAAACATCATGTAAAAAATATGAATTTTAAAACTAAAATCATAGTTTTTAGTTTGGAATTGAGGCTGCAGTTCTAGTTTGAACTGGAAATGGAAATCTAAGATTTTCTAGTGATCCAAGTGTTAGGAGAGGTCGGGATTTTGGGTAATGATGGAGGAGTGATCGTAGTTGATGGGAAAAATACTTGATGGCGATGCATTTCATCGAGGGGATAGCAGTTGTTGATTTTTGTTTAGAACCCTAGTTTTATCTAGGTTAGGAAAATCGATCATCACGGCTTCTACTGTGGATCGAGTGCTTCAAGGTTTTGAGAGAAGGAAGCTTGGTCGTAGATGAGGGCATGGCCGGAGTTGCAGAGTTTCTGGTGGTCGAAGGGTCGTGGTCGAGGCGTTGCCAGGTTTGGGATGGGAAGGCTCCTGTGCTTCCAGATTTGGACTCGAAGCAATATAGGGTTGTCTCGGGTTAAAATTTGGTTACAGGTTTTAAAGGGAAAACCTCTTCTGTTTTTAAATTTTAAAATAATATTTAAACTGAAGTTTAAATGAAAAGTAAAGTTTTAAAATAAGTTATAAATCTAAGTTTTAATTTGGATTCAAATCTAAATTTGTATCCTAGTCTTGAAATAAAATAAAGTTTTTTTTAAAAATTTAAATTGTTTTAACAAACTTTAAATATTAAAGTAATTTAAATGATTTGAATTAAAGATGAATTTGGTTTAAACTCTTTTAAATTTCTTTTATAAGATAGTATTTCTTTAACATGAGATTTAAAAGGTTTTTGAATTGTTTTTAAACTTTGTTAAAGTTAAATTTGTATTTATTTTAAATCTTAAATTTAAAATGGAATTTAAAAGTAAATTTAAAGGTTAATTGTTTTTAAATGATTTGTTAATGATAATTTGATCATTAATAAGGATAAAGTTTTATCCTGAAGTTAATTAGGATTTTCATTAAATTATTAAGTTAATTAATGGATTAATTAATTTAATTAATAATTTGGATTAATTTAGTAATTAAGGGTTTTAAATTAATTAATTAAGGTTTAAGATTAATTATTTAAGAAATAATTAATTTGTAATAAAGGATCGTTAACTTGATAAGATTAGATTTTTAATTAATAATTTGGAATTAATTAATCAAGTAATTAAGGATTAATTAGGTTACAGTTAAGCAGTTAATTAATTAAATAATTAGAGATTAATTAATGGGTTATTAAAGATAAATTAATTTGTAATTAATAATGATAAAGTTAAGTTTAATTACTTAGAAAAGTAATTTAAGAGTTGTTAATAGTTAATGAAGATCATTAATTAGGGATTATTAGATAATTAATTAACGTGATTAATTTAAGTTAACTAATTAGATTAATTAATTATAAATAATCATTTGTGAAATTGTTTAAGTAAAATTACTTAATAAGAGTAATTAAGGAATTAATTACTTATTGTAATTAATAAAGTTTATTTTGATTAATTTAAGATAATCACTTGGTGATTTGATAAGTATAATTACTTAAATGTAATTAATGAAGTGTAACTACTTAGGGAAGTAATTAAAGGTAATTACTGGATGTAATAATTAAAGGAGATTTATTAATGGAAGTAATTTGAGTTTAATTACTTTTTTTGTAATTAATCAAGGGATTAATTAAATATAATAAATTAAGATGTAATTAATTAATGTAAGTAATTAAAGGTAGCTAATTACTGAATGTAGTTGATCAAGAGTGATCAATAAATGTGATTAATTTAAATAAAGTAATTAAATTAAATGGAGTAATTAATTAAAGAAGTAATTAAGAAATCATTAATTAAATATAGTTAATGATGTAATTAAGGGTTGATTAATTAAGATTAATTAATCAATAATAAGTGATTATAGAGTAATTAATTAATGTAATTAATTAAGGATTAATGTAATTAATTATAGTTAATTAGTTTATAGAGTAATTAAAGGTTAATTACTATAAATGGTTAAGAATAATTAATTTGTGAAATTAATTAAAGGCCAATTACTTGAATGTAATTAAAAGATAATTAATCAAGGATGATTAACTGAAATGAATAATTAGAGGATAATTAATTAATTTATTTATAATTAATTAATGGTTAAGTAAGCAGGATTTATAGAATGAAGTAATTAATTTAATTTATGTTAAATTAATTAGAGATGATATAAATCATTACTTATGGATGGTTGAATAATATTAAATGCTTTGCATTGTTTGATATCTCTGATGAGATATGTGCTGATCTATGATATGGATGTTTTAGTTGAATTATGATGATAATGTGAATTATCTATTTGTGATAATAATATAGATTATCTATTGTGATATTGTGAATTATCTATCTGTGTGTATATAGATAATGAATTGAATTATTTTAAACCTTAAAACAACTTGGCCTTTAAGATACGTTTTGGATTTAGATGAGACCGGGATCGGATTTGCTACAGTACAGCATGATAGGGGGTTCTCGCTTCGTGTTTGGTGGTGAGCAGGAGACTCTTACCCCTAAATGTCCTTGAGAGGTAGTATAAGGCCTTGATGGGTTGGTTGCGAGTCGAGAGGCTGGCCGTAAAAGCAAATTTGAGGTATCACTGTATGCCACGGTAGAGAGTAGCCGCTGTTGGGATGGTTGAAAAGCCTACCGACCGTTATAGTTGGTATCAGAGCATAGATATAGATAATACCTAGGCTCTGGAGTGATGTCTATCTTGAGAGTGCGTATTTGTAATTTTTATAACTATATATATATATATATCTATTCTACCTATTTGTTGGGTTACCTGTTTGGGTTTTCCTATATAAGTTAAAGGTAGATAGGGTAGTGGTGTGTGTAACACGACTACCAATGGTTGGAGTTTGATGTTTAAAGTTGGAGGTGTATATGTCAAGACTGTAGACCTAATACCGTCTCGAGTAAGATTTGCAGTGATGTAAGGATTTCATCAATCTTTGAAGGAAACCTTTTAAAGATTCGGAGTCCATCTTTGAAGTTGGATGAGTGGAGTTTGGATCTGTCGATTAGGTAGAAGTGTGTGATGGTATCTTGATACTTCAGGAAGTAGTAGCTGTGTGATGAGACGTAGTGACTAAGGATTTTTTCTTTGGAACAAGTTTAAGGAAGTGTGTATGCTTCGGTGTTGTGGCTGAGTTCAGCAGAGTGTTTTGGTCCGAGTTTCTCGAAGAGCTTTGGATAGGGAGTCTTTGGCATCTGTGTCAGCAATGCAACTCTGAGTATTCTGTGTGCCGACAAGAAGGTCTTCTGGCTTAGCAGTTTTCTAGAGATGAATTCAGAAGCAGCAGAGTGGATCCATTTCTTCGATGGATTGGCTAGATAAGCGTAAGCTGTTCTGTTTGGTAAAGAGAGAACAGTTTTTCTTTGGAATTAGGCTGGATTGATCGCAAAAGTGACTTGCGATAGTTGAGTGTTCTCTTGAGTTTTTGGAAAAGTTTTCGGATGTCTTCAGGGAAGTCAGAGGTTTGCCTTAGCATTTGAAGATTGAGTTTTCTTATCGACTAGGATTCCAGGAGTGGAACCGGTGGTTCAGCTAGTAGAAGGATGGTTCCTAAAGAGAGAGTTTGGTGAAGCAGCTCAGGTTTTAATGGAGTATCTGAGTTTTTATTTATGGATCTGATGAACCATACCTCTAGGATGTGTTGTCCAGCTTGTGCTCATGTTCATCATCAGCATTTTCATCTACTCCATGTAACGACCCGATATTTTCAACCATTCGCATCCATTATAAGTTTATAGGTAGACACACATGTCAGAGTTGAATTGCTCAAAATACCACGTTGTAATTAAAATTTGGCAAATCTCAGAATATACAGTAAATAAATATAATCACAGATCACAGACAGAGAGTAAAATAATGCAGCGGAAGTAAAAGAAATAGTAGTTCATGAAGCTACTATATAAATATATCAGAGTTACATAAGATATAACAGAAGAAATAGAATACAACAAAAGTCTCAATATAATAACCAAGTACAAGCTGAGTAGAACAACGGAATTGAAATAGATAGGACATGACAAGCAGATAATCTCCAGCGATTCAAATCTCCAAGAGAGTGGAAATCCAAATCTATGAATAACTCAGGCTGACCCGAGCGTAAAGCAAAACACAAAACACTCGAGTCAGGACAATATATACTTATATAATGTAAACCAACTCAAGCAAACTGTAATAAGGGTACAAGTAACTTAGAAGATGCTTGGGACCGCCCATCCTCTAAGGATCCGTTAAACTCTCTACTATGTAGTAATATTCGATATTATAATAGTGTCTAAATAAGTAAAGTATAATCATATAGAAAATAGCATTAAGGGGATGGAGAACCTTAACGCGGTCGGATCTTAAAATCATAATCGTAGTAAAGCTCGATATGGTAGGTGACACGGCACAACTAGGCAATGCCATGGTAGATATACCAATTACGCACACGGACTGATGGATACGCATAGCAGCCACTACCGTTCCACCTCGAACAACACTCCCAAATCGGAGGATGGCCATCTAATCAATTACAAGTAAGAGTATAATATCGAAGAAATGTGTCTGAGAAGAGGTGCTACCTCACTGGTCCGAGATCGCTCCTGTTTTAGCCACCTTATGCCAACTCCCGGGAGTTGGGTCCACGTAACATACCTTAAGAACGTCGCCACCATCCTACTTCATTCTGGAATCTCCACCGCGTACACGGTTGTCAAAGTGGTTTTTGGTATCGACAAAGAGTATGTCCATATCTGATCCCGGTCTCTTTGCCAACCAATCGTTATTATAACCCGTGGTTATAACTTTTAAAAACAATACTTTACTTCAAAATAAAATATCATTTCAAACCATATCTTTATCAAAATAAATATTAAATCAATTCCAAACCATTTCCATATATTTAAATTTACATATCATTTCAAAACTTCATTTCAAATCATTTTAATATAATAAAATATCATATCCTTACAAAACTTCATTTCAAATCATTTTAATAAAATAAAATATCCTATCAGTTCAAATCCAAATATTCAACTTTAAATACCTTTTAAATTCAAAGATATCGTTCATTTACTATCATTTCAAATCACCTTTAAATAGTTTATATTCCAATCAAAATAATTCATTTAAACCTTTTAAAGGTGTAATTATTATATTTTCAAATCAAGTATTCAATTTCCAAAGTTTCAAACCATTCTGAGTTCGTTTACTAAGTCAAAAACTATAATTATTAAAATTTCACCATTTCACAGCATTTAAAACAACTGCTATAAGTTATATTTGAAAACATTTTTAATTCAGCAAAGACAGCACTTAAAACTGCTGTTAAAACTCAGTTTTAGTTGTATTTTAGTTCAAAACAGAAAAGACAGCATTTCAGAAGTGCTGCGGTAGTTCAGATTTCAAAACAAGGGTTAAATTTGGTTTAAGCAAAGACTGCAGACCATTATAGCATTTACAGAGAATGCTATTGTAACGACCCTGAATTTTGAACGAATTAAATTGGAAATATTTAATTTATTTTAAATATTTGAACGATAATTTAATTTGAATCCCCGATTGAACTTTGAAATTTACGATTAAACATTTAAATTTTATATATTGAATGCTGAATAAAAATTTGAATCTTCAATTTTAAGCTGGAGAAAAATATTTCAAAAGCTTTTAAAATTCGTATTGATGATACTGAAGATAATAGAAGCTTCAGAAATGAATTCAGAAGTGATTTGATCGGTTTTGAATTTTTATCGTTCGAATCGATATTTAAAAATAGTCATTTTTCAAACAGTCTCGGAATTCGACGAAACCAGTTCCATTGGGTCCGTAACGTTGAATTATTGCTGGGTTTCCAATTTCGTATTTTTCGAAGTTTATATGTGAGCACACGACAGGAAAACGCATTGAAATAAATTGAATTCGAATTTAAAATTTAAAACTTTAAACTTGGTCAAACTCAGTACGATTCTCTCCCTTCTCTCACGCCTAAAATCACGAACGAAATCGTGATTACACGTTCTCTTGTCTCCTCCCCATCTCTTTTTAAATCATCAGGCAACAGTTTAAATCAAAGAAAGAAAAATCTCGTTCATTTCAAAATCAATCTCGTTCTAAAGCAAACTAATGGCCGGCGAAATTTTCTCCTTTCCTTCCATTTCGAGCTGCTCCATTCCCCCTCTCGAGCAAATCAGAAGAAAAGAAAAAGATTTGAACGAAACCTTTTCGTTCGAATGAAAAATTGGGACGACTGCTCTAAATTCAGTTCGGTTCGATTTCTACTCCTCTCATAAGCTCAAGCTCGAGCAAAACCTAGGCGACCTGGGGTATTCGTCTTCGCAATGGCGTTCGAGCCCAACAAGGAGGCGGCGCGTCATTCGATAGCGAATGTGGCGAGATGAAGGGGGGCGTCGCGTGAAGAGGTGAGCAAGTTTGATCTCGCGTACGAAGAGGAGGGTTCGCAAAGGAGGAGGCTCGTCGATTTAGGGGTGTTGGGTTTCGCGATGACGAACGCGATTCGACTGAAGGGTTTCACGAGGTCGAGCTTAGCAGTGGCATACGCTCGCGCTCGCGAGGAAGGTCGCGAGTAAATTGCGCGGCAACTTGAGACGTGGAAGCTTCAGGCATGGGGGACGTTTGTTCGAACATGGTGATGCTGGCGATCAAGTGCTCCGTGAGGTAATTCGATTTCTTTAATTTTGTTGTTAGCTGAAATTTATTTTATATTTTATTTTAACTATAAACTGATTTAAGAAATTAACTTGTTGATTTACTTTAAGATATTACATGATTTTCTTTGGAAGATTATTAGCTAGAATTAAATTAAAGTTAAACAAAGTTGTAAATGGAAATGAATTTCAACTGAAATATTAGTTGATTAAATTTAAATAAAATTGACTGGACAATTAGTTCAAATATTTATGAATTTGTATAATTATTTATACAAGGTCTGAAATGGAGAAATAAACTGGAACGGAAATGGGATTGCAAAATAAAAAGCTAAGGTGAGATTTTCTCACTCGATTTAAAAGTGGAATTATTGCAGTTATTGATTGCTATTGATGTGTGATATTAGATATAATAGGATATATCTATTATATATAGCAGTATATACATATTGGCATATGTATATATTGGATTGATGATTTCCCGCCTCGTATAGCGGATGAGACCCTATTGCGCCGTTAGTAAGCGGATTTATAAAAACCTATATACCGCGATAATTCCGTACTGGAGCGGAATTGGTATTGTGCTAACGTCTTTGGATGCAGGGAAACAGGTTGGAGGGATCCAACTGGACCCCTCACATTGATTGATTTTTTTTATATACTGTGTATGAATCTGTGAATGATTATTGATGTTATTAATCATATTGATGTCTGGAAATTGTTTGAAAGCTAAAATTTAGCTGAATAGATGTTTGGTATCATTGGATTCCAAAAAAAATAAACGAAATTGAATTTTTGGAAATCAAAATAGAAATTTCTAAGTGAATTTGATTTTAGAAATTTAATAAATTCGAAGAAAGGAATTTTAAAGTATAAAAAGTTAATTTTTATAATCTTATCGAATTTATTTCCAGAATAAAGTGAAAATGTTGAATAAATGAATTTCGTATAATAGTGATTTTAAATTGAGGAAATTAATTTAAAAATCTGGATTTCTAAATAGATTGAAAGAAACGATTGAAATTTATTTTCTTAAAAAGGAATTTATTAAAAGAAGATAAGTTGGAAATCCGACTAGAAATTTACTTGGTAAATTGAAATGATTTGAGAAGTCAATGTAAAATGACTTCAATTTAAAGAATCCATTTAAAAACAGGATATTGAAAATTTGAAGGAAAATAAGAATTTATTTTAGTAGGGATAAATAAAATTAGAAATCAAATCTGTAATTGATTTAATATTTGGAAATGGATTTTTGAGAAATCAGTATGGAAATTTTATTTTAAAGTTGAAAATAAATTTAGAAATCAATATTGAAATTGATTTGGTATTGAAGTTTTTATGAATGGAATTGGAATTTATAAAAATTGGTTATAGATCCGAAATCACTTATCTTGATAAGTAAAGTATAGAAGTTAATAAAAAGAAATGTATAAGTAGAAGTTGTTATAAAATGGAAATAGAATTTATAATCGTTGTTTTATAAATTCGAAATCAATTGAATTTGATAAATCAAAGATAGAAGGTTATTAAAGAAGATATATTCGCGAATTTGGATAGCGAATTAGTTTTGAAATAAATGTGTAGAAGAGATTGAAATTTGGTTAAGTGAAGTATATTCACGATTTTGGACAGTGAATATATTATCGAATAAAATGGATTCATTTTTGAAGAAGTGATATTAAAAATGAAGTTAAACATTTTAAAGATGTTTTAAATTGCATTGTGAATCGAAACCATAGATTTCAACATTCATTGTTGAAATAGACGTTTTCGAGAAATAAGGAAATGATGGACTAAAACACTGTTGTTATAGTAAATGATTTCCGAAAGGAAATGTTTTGATGTAGTATTGGGATTTATATATCTATCTTAAAATTCGAATCCCTATACTAGTGATTTTGAGTCGTTCGTAACGATGTTTTACGTAACATTCGTTTTGACTCAAATAAATGTGTTGAAAGAATATTTTCCTTAAAGAATGAAAATATACTTAATTTTGATTTAAGTATATCGAATATTTTCTAAGTGTTGAAAATAAATAGATTGTGAAATACTTATTTTTAAATAAGTATGGAAATGCTTTTCCAATATGAAATGAACTGTTTTGAGATTTTATCTTCAAAGATAAAATGAAATGTGGAAATTGATTTGAAATTGTTTTCAAACGGTTAAGTGTGGAAATTTTATATCTAGTAAAGATATTTTTGAAGATGAAATAATTTGGAAAATTATTTGGAATCTGATGATGTTGCGCATCTTTATTGATAGTTAAATAACCGACTATCAATATTTACCTTTAGATAGGTATTTGTTGTGAATTGGATGAATTTGAATGCCACACTTATTTTTGAATAAACGCTCACTATTCGGGTTAACCGGGAAAGGACCATGGGGTCGTATAACCCATTCCGAATATGTGATACGTCGTTATGAATTGCATTTGAAGACCGGTGTTGAAGACCGGATATTTTTGAAAACGGAAGGATTACCGTCGAGTTACTCTACATCGACTGATCTTCGATTTAGAGGTTTTTATCACCCTTAGTGACGGGAAGTCCTGACGTGATTGAAAATTATCCGGAAATGCAAGGGCTTCGTGAGAAGTGCCTTCGGTTCTGTTCGGTCCCGGAACAGACTTGTATGGATTGTGTGTCTGACGTTACAATTTGAGATATAAAGCTGATTTCTTTCAAATACATTTCTGTTGGTGGCGGAGAATTTATTCTCTTAGCTTAACACCCTTCTCTGAGACGTACGAGCTCAGAGGTTATGTAGTTGAAATTTATCAGCGATATATCCCAATTTGGTAACGTGGCATACTGAGTGTTGCTGTGAAATGATCAGTGTTTGATCATTTGTGATATGATCATTTGTTTGATCTTATATCTTTGTGATCATAGGTTGATCATTTTGTTTGACCCGAAGCAGGGCTTTTTGAGAAAGCGTAGCTTTGTGGACGAGACTTCGTCGAGCCTCACACCCCGGAAATGGTCGAAACAGGAAGAATGCAGCAAGGTTCTAGGGAGTAGCGCCCCTTAGTGTATGTCATTCCTTCTGGATAAAGGTGGTATCATGGTATGGAGCCCAGATACTTAACCTCTGTGGTTACTGCATTATTATTATCTATGTGGTTTGTTGCGAATCGGGGATCCTCGGGAAGATCGGTGACGATCGGGGGATGGCATACGCGTGTCAGTAGTTACCTATTTTTGCAGAGGTAACCCGGCCTTGTGTTGGCAGAGATCCGGTTAGGTTCTCGGGTCGTCTATTCCAGGGACGTACCCATCGTGGATAGGAAGTTCCTTAGCCTGACCATTTGTTGGAAATCCAAAGAAACAATACGTGACTTGTACGGTTTTAGTTGTATTACCTGCTATGGAATGTGGCGGTAACCTGCTATTGAAAATAGTAGCTATAGTAGGCATACGATACTGGTCGTATGTTGGCTAAGATTAATATTATACTTTCGAAATGTTTTCTACACTATGCACTAAAAAATAATATCAAAAAGGATTTGATTTTGCGTAGTAAGCATCTTTGACTATCATAAGAAGAAATCTCCTCCAATTCTGCGTTTGCATTGTGTGTGTGGCGGGAGGTCTTATGGTAGTTTCATTTTCCAAAAGCATTTCAAATTGACTTTAAAAATATTCCTCTGTTTATTTTAAAGATAACTGTTTTACGATCTCACACCAGTCACCATAACTGACTCGGAGTTTATTGTTTCCCTTCTAAACTCTGGGTGCCCACCAATTTCCACACGGGCAGCCTAGAGTTATATTATCAGGATATTCTGGATATTCTGGAGCTTGGAGATAAGCTGGAGTTCGAGACGTAGTATTTGTATCTGATAGTAATCATTCCGCTGTGTATTCTGTATGAGGACAAGTTATATAACTGTCCATTGTTGTATATTGACTCTGATGATTGATATATGTATAAAATGATATAGTTCTTTATTTTAAAAGACTAGTAATTATCTATTGTATATTGTTCCGCTGCGATGTGTAAGATTCTGATACTCTTTCCTGTTCTTATGTTGTTCAGTTGTTCTTTCATTCTCTTCTTCTTCTCTTTTTCTTCTACTTCTTCTTTCTAAAACCCTCACTATTGGAGTTTCCGGCAGTCGATTTCTCGGCAGTCGATAAAGTGAGTATCGATGTCGAATTTTCGAAAGTCGAAAACTCCGGTATGTGACAAAGTGGTATCAGAGCATATGGTTAAGCGACAACCCTGCTCTGTTGGGTGTTACTCATTAGAGATAGAGTCAGTAGTACTCTAGAATGAGTTGAGTGTAATAATAAATATGAGCGCGTATTTGTTATTGAATATATAAAATTGTTTTATATTGTGATGATTGATTTATTGAGTGGTATATGGATTCTGGTCAATACGAGTAATTAACGATCATTGATAGGGATCTCTAAACACTTGAATAGAACAATTCGGCACAGTATTGTTTTTGAATAGGGTGAATGAGATAATTTTACCCAAAGCTATTTTCGTATAGAAAAGAAATGATTTTCTATGAATTATAACAGTATATGGTTGCATGGTTGCTAGAAATGATAACATTAAACTATTATCATTGAAATTAAATGAGAAATTGGAATTATAACTCCAAAGTTAAAATAAATTCATATACGAATGAAATTTAAGAATGTAAGTTATAATTGTAACTTATAATTTGAAACGGAGTTCCAGAGAAGTTTTTGGAAATGTTTTGAAAGGAATTTGAAAATTTTGGAGATTTGGAAAGTTTAAATCTTTTTGAATTTGAAAATGAATTTCGAAGGTTTGAAAAATATTTTGGAGAGTTGAAAGCTCTAAACTCTTTTCGGTCGCTGGAAAATAACTTCGGTAATGACTGCAGCATTATCGATGTTCATTTTCGGGTTTCCAAAAGAGAAATTACTGCCAAATTGTTTTAAATGGAAGTTGTTCGGAAAATTGGGTTTTGTTTTGGAAATTCAAAAGATAATTTGATTTGTTTTCAAAATAATTTTGAAATATTGGTAAGACTCTGGGATACCATGTTTATGAAATATTATCAAGTTGATAACTTATACAATTTGAAAGGTTGATAGCATAAATTTAACTTAAAGGATGAAGTTAAATGAATTTAAGTACAAGTGAATCAATTAAATGAAAATGAAATTGAAAGTTGAAATTCATTTCGAATTCGTAAGCAAATGAATGGAATTGAATAATTGAAAATGAAAGATGAATTGAAATTCGTATGGGAATTGGAAATTCGGTTTAAATGTAAATAGATCTAACCGAAGTGGTAAATTTAAAATAAGAATATTTATATTGAACCTAAGTAATGAAGAGCGAAATTCTTAAGTAAAATTCGAATATTGAAATTATTCTAAGTTGATGATTGAATGAAGATAAAACTGGAATTAGAACTGAATGTTGAAAACGAATGTGAATAAATGAATTAGAATTGAAATGAATTAGTAACTGGAACTAATTTAAAAGAGTGCAGTTGTGAATGAATGAAAGCTGATAAAATTCAATATTCAGGAGATAAACCGAATCCAAATTAGATTGGAATTGTGAATTGAATTCAAATGAATTTGAAATGTAAAATTGAATAAATGAATATGTGTAACTTCAACAGTGAAGAAAAAAAAAATGTATAAGCAGTTTATATTGAAAATTTTGTAATAGGATTTACAAAATGGTTTGAATATATGTAACTAGATATTATGGCTAGTAGGATATACAGGTGTAAAGGAATTGGATTTTAATTTCGAAGATAAATTTGAATTGCTCGGAAAAGGTACGTATTTGAATTATAATATGAGTTTTTGATGATTTCTCTCTAGCCACTTGGTTTTTTCTTTTTCTTTTTGAAATCTGAGAGTCCGTAGGGACGTTTTGTAGTCGTACCGTATTAGCCGCGCAAAGGAGACGCTGGCGAAATTTTTCGAAAATTTAGGGCGTTAGAAAATTTTTGAGAAAAATTGAAAGTTTAAAATTTGAATTTGAATTTGAATTTGAATTGTTAAGCAAACAATGTTGTTTTGAACTTAGAATTGAAGTTGAAATTTAGTTGGTGAATAACGAATCTTTAGTAGAAAGATTTGTTTCGATAAATTGATAAAACTATTTAGATTGTGAAAAATAGTAGACGAGTTAAGGACCATTTTTTCCTAACTTGTAATTTCGAGGACGAAATTCTTTTAAAGGGGGAAGTCTGTAACGACCCTGAATTTTGAACGAATTAAATTGGAAATATTTAATTTATTTTAAATATTTGAACGATAATTTAATTTGAATCCCCGATTGAACTTTGAAATTTACGATTAAACATTTAAATTTTATATATTGAATGCTGAATAAAAATTTGAATCTTCAATTTTAAGCTGGAGAAAAATATTTCAAAAGCTTTTAAAATTCGTATTGATGATACTGAAGATAATAGAAGCTTCAGAAATGAATTCAGAAGTGATTTGATCGGTTTTGAATTTTTATCGTTCGAATCGATATTTAAAAATAGTCATTTTTCAAACAGTCTCGGAATTCGACGAAACCAGTTCCATTGGGTCCGTAACGTTGAATTATTGCTGGGTTTCCAATTTCGTATTTTTCGAAGTTTATATGTGAGCACACGACAGGAAAACGCATTGAAATAAATTGAATTCGAATTTAAAATTTAAAACTTTAAACTTGGTCAAACTCAGTACGATTCTCTCCCTTCTCTCACGCCTAAAATCACGAACGAAATCGTGATTACACGTTCTCTTGTCTCCTCCCCATCTCTTTTTAAATCATCAGGCAACAGTTTAAATCAAAGAAAGAAAAATCTCGTTCATTTCAAAATCAATCTCGTTCTAAAGCAAACTAATGGCCGGCGAAATTTTCTCCTTTCCTTCCATTTCGAGCTGCTCCATTCCCCCTCTCGAGCAAATCAGAAGAAAAGAAAAAGATTTGAACGAAACCTTTTCGTTCGAATGAAAAATTGGGACGACTGCTCTAAATTCAGTTCGGTTCGATTTCTACTCCTCTCATAAGCTCAAGCTCGAGAAAAACCTAGGCGACCTGGGGTATTCGTCTTCGCAATGGCGTTCGAGCCCAACAAGGAGGCGGCGCGTCATTCGATAGCGAATGTGGCGAGATGAAGGGGGGCGTCGCGTGAAGAGGTGAGCAAGTTTGATCTCGCGTACGAAGAGGAGGGTTCGCAAAGGAGGAGGCTCGTCGATTTAGGGGTGTTGGGTTTCGCGATGACGAACGCGATTCGACTGAAGGGTTTCACGAGGTCGAGCTTAGCAGTGGCATACGCTCGCGCTCGCGAGGAAGGTCGCGAGTAAATTGCGCGGCAACTTGAGACGTGGAAGCTTCAGGCATGGGGGACGTTTGTTCGAACATGGTGATGCTGGCGATCAAGTGCTCCGTGAGGTAATTCGATTTCTTTAATTTTGTTGTTAGCTGAAATTTATTTTATATTTTATTTTAACTATAAACTGATTTAAGAAATTAACTTGTTGATTTACTTTAAGATATTACATGATTTTCTTTGGAAGATTATTAGCTAGAATTAAATTAAAGTTAAACAAAGTTGTAAATGGAAATGAATTTCAACTGAAATATTAGTTGATTAAATTTAAATAAAATTGACTGGACAATTAGTTCAAATATTTATGAATTTGTATAATTATTTATACAAGGTCTGAAATGGAGAAATAAACTGGAACGGAAATGGGATTGCAAAATAAAAAGCTAAGGTGAGATTTTCTCACTCGATTTAAAAGTGGAATTATTGCAGTTATTGATTGCTATTGATGTGTGATATTAGATATAATAGGATATATCTATTATATACAGCAGTATATACATATTGGCATATGTATATATTGGATTGATGATTTCCCGCCTCGTATAGCGGATGAGACCCTATTGCGCCGTTAGTAAGCGGATTTATAAAAACCTATATACCGCGATAATTCCGTACTGGAGCGGAATTGGTATTGTGCTAACGTCTTTGGATGCAGGGAAACAGGTTGGAGGGATCCAACTGGACCCCTCACATTGATTGATTTTTTTTATATACTGTGTATGAATCTGTGAATGATTATTGATGTTATTAATCATATTGATGTCTGGAAATTGTTTGAAAGCTAAAATTTAGCTGAATAGATGTTTGGTATCATTGGATTCCAAAAAAAATAAACGAAATTGAATTTTTGGAAATCAAAATAGAAATTTCTAAGTGAATTTGATTTTAGAAATTTAATAAATTCGAAGAAAGGAATTTTAAAGTATAAAAAGTTAATTTTTATAATCTTATCGAATTTATTTCCAGAATAAAGTGAAAATGTTGAATAAATGAATTTCGTATAATAGTGATTTTAAATTGAGGAAATTAATTTAAAAATCTGGATTTCTAAATAGATTGAAAGAAACGATTGAAATTTATTTTCTTAAAAAGGAATTTATTAAAAGAAGATAAGTTGGAAATCCGACTAGAAATTTACTTGGTAAATTGAAATGATTTGAGAAGTCAATGTAAAATGACTTCAATTTAAAGAATCCATTTAAAAACAGGATATTGAAAATTTGAAGGAAAATAAGAATTTATTTTAGTAGGGATAAATAAAATTAGAAATCAAATCTGTAATTGATTTAATATTTGGAAATGGATTTTTGAGAAATCAGTATGGAAATTTTATTTTAAAGTTGAAAATAAATTTAGAAATCAATATTGAAATTGATTTGGTATTGAAGTTTTTATGAATGGAATTGGAATTTATAAAAATTGGTTATAGATCCGAAATCACTTATCTTGATAAGTAAAGTATAGAAGTTAATAAAAAGAAATGTATAAGTAGAAGTTGTTATAAAATGGAAATAGAATTTATAATCGTTGTTTTATAAATTCGAAATCAATTGAATTTGATAAATCAAAGATAGAAGGTGTAATATCCCGGAAATTTGGGGGCAATATCAATTTAATAACCTGTTTAAATAATTAAATTGATTGATAATCTTTGATAATAAATTTGAATTGGTTAATAATCTAATTAAATATTTAATTGGTGAATTTTATCTTTTATAAGTTAATAAAATGATTTCTATCTATAATATATATATATGAGTATATATTGTAAATAGATTGTCTTTGATTTGAAAGTTAATAAATGAAATCTTGTTTTAAATTTCTAATGTATATTCTTATAGTTGGGAATTTATGATTTCTTTAATATAAGCTTTTCAAAGCTATTTAAACAAAATAACTATATGGTTTTGAAATGAGATTTATAAAATAGGATTGTTATTTCAAATTGAATGTGTTGTTTTAAATTGACTTTAAATTGGATTTTTAAATATAATTTGAATTTGAATTTAAATTAATTTTGAAATTCAAAAAGGGGTAATATTTTAAATATTTGGATTTTTTGATATTTGTATAAGCTTTTATTTATATATATAATTGGTTTTATTTCTTTAAAAATTATCTATGTATATAAATAAGTATTTGTAAATTTATAATTTAAGTATAAAAGCCTTTATTAACATTTTAAAAATAAGTATTAATTACTTAAAATACAAGTGTTATCATATTAAGACTCAAAATAACATGTGTTAAGTTATGAACAAAGATATATGACAAGTGTTGAATTCTAAAACAAGTGGCATTTTTAGATTTAATCTTCTTTTATTTTTACTAAATGATTTTCAGCCTAAATACATATACTTTTCTCTATCCATTTCTTTGACAAATTCAAAAGCAAAGAAAATTAAGTAAACTCAGATCTAAACTGAAAAAAAGAAGAAGAAAGAAACAAACCTGAAATCGTTTCCTCCCAAAAACAAATTTCTCATAAACAATCAGTAATAAAATCCCTCATCTCAATAATCTGTAACTAAATCTTCCTCAAACCAGAGATTATCAAAATCAAATCTCTGTAACCCATTTTCCAAAATACAACTAAATCAAAGTTTCAGCCTGCATTTCAAAATATGGAAGCAAGCAAACCTGCATCTTCTTCAAAGATTGAAAGCAAGTTCAAAGGGAAAATTAAAGCAAATCAACTATATTTCAACATGCAAGTTTTCTAGCAAGCAAACCAGTTTTCAAAAAGGCAATTCAAGTTAAAAGATTTTAAAGTTCAAAGACACTTCAGTTTTAAAAATAAAACCTGGGAAGCTCTGTTCTTCATGTGGTGAGTAACTTACATTTTTAAAAACTTAAGTATATCTGTTTGCATGCTATAAATCCTTGAATCTATGATGTAATATGCCTGCATGATTGTTTAATATGTTTGGTATGAATGTATATTTTGTATATATGGATGTAAATTGGTGTGCATGTCTGATACTTATATGTATCTCTGTTTCCAGTTTTCAAATTTAAGTTTTGATTTAAAAATTCTGTATCTCTAGATCTAGTAAATATTATGATGCAAGTTATAAACAAAAATTGATTGTTTTATCATATATTAGAGTTTAAATTTTTGTTTAAGTTAAAATAAAATAAGGATTTCTCTGGAAAATAGAATAGAACAGGAAAACTCAAGTTTTGTAAAAAATTCGAATTCCTTAAATCATTGATTCAGGCATATGATCTGAATACTTGATTGAAAACATTATTTTTAAGATTTGAATCATGATTTTTAGAAGTAGGAAGAGAGAGCAGTTCGTGGTTGAACAAAATTTGGGTTTCGAACGATTTCTGATGATCACCTTAGTCTGGAGGGTCGTGGTTCATTCTGGGGGAAGAAGAGCTATTGGTGATTAGAGGAAAAATAGTGGGTGGCCGTATTGACGACTGTGGCGATGGGAATTGATCGAGATTTTCTATAAACCTAATTTTGGGTCAATATAGGAAACGTGGTGCTGTGTTGTCGAGAGTTCATCGGAATAGTTAAGGGGTGGTGGGATCGAAGCTAAAATCGGAGGCGTTGCTCTGGGTAGACTCGCGTGGCTTCAGATGAACGTTGGCGGCGGCACGAGGCGATTCCAGTTTGGTCAAGTCTGTGTTTCAGTTGAATCCTTAATGCTCGATTTTGATTGATGAGGTTGTTCGTAGTTCTGGTAATTGGGATCACGAGTGGGTGTTGTAGACGACATGTCGGCGATGGCATGGGTAGTCGGAGGCGATCGAGTCGCCTGTGCACGTGCACAAAGTAGCAGTAGTGTCTGGGTTTGAGATTGGGGAAGAAGCAGATGTTCTCGAGTAGGTTGATGAGTTAGCTCGAAGTCGTGCTCGTGGAAATGTGGACTTGGCTCGGGAATTCGAAGGGGAGACTCGTGGGTTATACTGTTTTTAAGTTTTTATTATAACAAAGTTTAAAATAAAAGGGGAAGAAGAAAACTCGAAGGAGTACTCGGGAAAACAGGGTTTTGGCTCGGGTATTTTGATATATAGCTCGGGTAAGTTGTGATGTTGCAGTTTTAAAGCCTAACAGTGTTTTAAAAATTTAAAATGAGTTTAAAACTTTAAAGCAGGATTTAAACTAAGTTTTAAATCAAGTTTAAAATATTGGTTCAAGTTTAAATTTGTATCCTAGATTTGAGATAAATAAAGCTTTATAAAAATCTTGAATTTCTTTTATAAATGTTAAGTGTTCTTTAACATTTGGATTTAAAAAGGGGAATTGTAAATTTAATTTAAATTGGTTAAAGTTAAATTGTAATTTATTTTAAATCTTTAATTTAAAATGAATTAAAAGAAAGATTTTTAAAGTAAATTTTTTTAAAGTCTTTATTAATAGTAATTAAAGTAGTTGAAGGATAAATACTTTAATTTAGTAATTAATTAAGATTTAATGATTTAGGTTCATTAAATTAATAGGATAATTAAAGAATAATTTGATAATTTAATTAACTAATGGTTTAGTGTTAATTAATTAAATAATTAGAATTATAAGTAAATTAATTAAGGGTTAATTAATTTGGGATTAAGAATCATTTATTTAGATAAGTATAGACTTTTAATAAATGATTAGAAGTTTATTTATCAAGTGATTAAAGATTAATTAAGTAATTAATTTAGTAATTAGAAATAAGTTAAATGGTAATTAAGAATTTATTTATTTAGTAATTAATAATGTTGATTTAAGTTTAATTACTTAAATAAGAATTGTTAATAATAAATGAGGGATCATTAATTAGAGATTATTAAATAATTAATTAATGTGATTAATTTTAATAATCAATTAGATTAATTAACTAATGGTAATCATTTATAAATTGGTTAAGTATAATTTATTTAATGGAAGTAATTAAAGAAATTAATTACTTAAGGTAATTAATTAAATAAATTTGATAAGTTTAAATTAATTTGTTTAATTAATTTAAGATAATCACTTGGTGATTTGATAATTACTTAAATGTAATTAGTGAAAGTATAAATTACTAAGGAAAGTAATTAAAGTTAATTAGTGGATATAATTAACTAAAGATGGTTTAATAAAAGTAATTTAAGTTTAATTACTTTGGATAATTAATCAAGGGATTAATTAAAGGATAATTAATTAAGGAGTAATTAATTTATGGAAGAAGTAATTAAGGGTAGTTAATTACTAAATGTGATTAATCAAAGGTGATTAATAAATGTGGTTTAATTAAGAATTAATTATTAAATATAATAAATTTAAATGATGTAATTAATTAAGGATAAATGTAATTAAGTATAATTAATTAATTAATGAAGTAATTTAAGATTAATTACTGAATGATTTAAGATAATTAATTTGTGAAATTAATTAAGTATTAATTACTTAAAGTAATTAAAGTATAATTAATCAGGAATGATTAATTAAGATGATACTATTAATTAAGATGATACTTAAAGTATGATTAATTAATTGGTTTAATTAATAATTAAGTAAGCAGGATTTATAAAATGAAGTAATTAATTTAATTCACTTTAAATTGATTAGAGATGATATAAATCATTACTTATGATGGATAGTAGTATTAAATGCTTTGCATTGTTTGATATCTCTGATGAGATATATACTGATATATGATATGGATGTTTGATTGTAACGATAATATGAATTATCTGTTGTGATGATAATGTAGATTATCTATTGAATTATCTATCTTTGTGTATATAGATAAAGAATTGAATTGTTTTAACTTTAAAACAACTTGGCCCTTAAAAGATACGTTTTGGATTTCGATGAGACCGGGATCGGGTTTCCGTATACCGGAATTCCAGGTCTGGAGACCCGAATACCACATCGATCCAAATTTACGATAGGTTGTGAATCTCAAGTGAAGATGAAGATTCAGAGTGCAAGGGTTATTGTCGTTAACTCTGAGGGTGATTCCAAAACGAGTGTAACGAGATAATGCCTTCGGTTTCGTTCGAACCCGGAACGAACTTGTATGGATTGAATGCTTTCAGCACATCGTCAGGCGGACGATGAGCATTCTAAGTGATATGTTCTGATTAAAGGTAATCGTAACCTCAAGCCTCATCAACCGGGAATGGCTAAAACAGGGGAGGTGCAGCAAGGCTTCGTGGGTAGCACCCACTGAGAGCAAGATAGATCCCTGTCTAGAGGTCCCTTTTCTTTTTATTCGGCTTAGTGTGTGGTTGGTCGCGCCAACTACGGGGTTATCTTGTTCGGGATTATCCAGTAAGGGATGGTTCCGGCTTTGTGTTGCAGGGGAGCGGGCGTACTCCTCGGTACGGTGATCTAGGCCACGTACTGTGACGGGCGGTACCCCAGTAGCCCTGCCATTGTATGGAATCCAAACTCCAATAAGTGCCGTACGTATTAATTGTGCCCAACTATGTTGGAATGTGAGATGTAAGCATTTCAGCTATTTCTATATTTTACTTGAAAACCCTAGACCCTATTATAATAAAATCAAATTTCCTATCAAATGTTTTGGTTAGCGTAAGGTAAAAACTTACCCATGTTTATTTGTGGGGAGTCTTACGTGATACCTTTTCTTTCTAAAGGTTTTGAAGTTAAGCAAGTTTAACCTGTTACTCACACCAGACCCATGTCTGACCCAAGTGTTTATTTCTGTTTTATAAACTCTTGGGTACTCAAATTTTTACGAGTAGCCAAGGGATTCAGGTTTAGCTTTGACGAATATTCTGGAGGAGCAATGGAGCATGAGGCTTCGGCGTTCATAGATATAGTATTCCGCTGTGTTGATATCTGTGATAGTGTCTTGTCTTGTATTTGAGTTGTAATGTTTAGACAGATGTTTATAACTGTCTAGTAAGTGATGTATATGCTGTGTAACTCTGTAAATTGTTGTATACTATGTAATAGTTTATGTTATTAATATAATTTATTCGTTCCGCTGTGAGATCGTTGTTGTTGTTTCTTTCTTTCTTCTCTTCTTTTCTATTTTCTACCCCTTTCTTTCTTCATAATGATGCGACTTTCTGGGCATAGGAAGTCGGGTCGTTACAATTGGTATCAGAGCATAGGTTGAGCGAATGCCTAAGCTTTTGGTTAAGTGAATATCAGAACACTAGGTTGAGTGAATACCTAGGTTCGGGTGGGTTGTTCATTAGAGACAGGATCTGTAGCAACCTGTTTGAGTCTGAGTATATATATACGAGAGTGTGTATTTGTTAGTTATATAAAATGGTTTATATTGTGTTAATTGATCGGTTGAGTGGTATATGGATTCTGGTCAATACGAGTAGCTAACGTTATTGATAAGGATCTCTAAACACTTGGACCAGGCCAACGGACGCAATATTGTTTTAAAAAGGTAGATGAAATAATTTTACCCAGATATAATTTCTATATAAAAAAGTATCATTTTAAATGTATATGGTATTTGTAATGATTGGTTGAGATGATAATAATTTATCATCTAGGATTAGGAGTCTGAGTGTTGAGGTTGGAAGTGTATTTGTCGAGACTGTAAACCTAATACCGTCTCGAGTGAACTTTGCAATTGTGAGGATTTCATCAATCTCTGAAGAAAACCTGTTAAGGTTCGGAGTTCATCTTTGAAGTTTGGATGGGTAGAGTTGGATCTGTCGGAGAACAGAAGCGAGTGATGGTATCTCAGGTAATAGTAGCTGTGTGATGAGATGCAGTGACTATGGATGTTCCCGAAGATGTTTTCTTTGGAACAAGTTAATGAAGTGTGTCTGCTTCGGTGTTGTGGTTGAGTTCAGCATGGTGTTTCTATTTGGTTTGGGTTCGAGTTTCTCGAAGAGCTTTGGAAAAGGAAGTCTTTGGCATTTGTGGCAGCAGTGCAGCTCGGAGTATTCTGTGCATTGACAGGAAATTTTCTGGCTGAGCAGTTTTTCTGAAGGTAAAGTTCAGAAGCAGCAGAGTGGATCCATTTCTTCGATAGATAGGATAGATAAGTGTAAGCTGTTCTGATTGGTAAAGAGAGAACAGTTGCTTTGCATTTTGGCTGGGTTGATCTCAAAAGTGACTTGCGATAGTTTGAGTATTCTTTTGGGTATCTGAGATTTTCTGGGATATGTTGTCTAGTCTGTGCTTGTGTTCTTCATCAGCATTTTCATTTTACTCCAGATCAGAATGGTGCAGCGGAACCAGTTTGGCAAGTGCTCCTATTTGTCTTTTCAAGATAGGAGAAGTTAGTTTGAAATCTACTGATGTTTGGTAGTAGAGTTTGTGTTTTGGATTTGGGTAGATCTTGGAGGATCATTTGGTTGAGTTAATTTTTAACCCGGTTTATTTCTAGAAGCATCGGCGAAGGTTGAGCTGATCAGAAAGGATTTGTAGGAAGCCGAGATCATCTGAAGATTTTGTGGAAAAGAGACGAAGGAATTTGAAATTCGAAGTTGGAGACTTCGTTGTTGTGAAGTTTTTCTCTGATTAAAGGGAGCTATAAGATTGGGTAAGTCTGGGAAGTTAGCTCCGAGTTATTTTGGATCTTTTCTGTGATCTAATTTGGATAAGTACTTTAATCTACAAGGTTGAATTGTCAGTTTGGATAACTGGAATTCAATGTATTTTACGTATCTCTGAGGGAGTACGTGTTTGATCTATCTCTGGTTTTGGAACCAGCAGTTCTGGAGTATTTGGTTGTTGAGTCAGACTCGTCTGTAGTCTGATATTCTGTTTAGTTTTGTAGATCTAGATGAGTAGGAGCTCTATAGCTTAGTAGTATTGGTTGTTTGGATTGTTTGTAGAGCGAGTATCCCGGTATATATATACTTGGGGAAACTCGAGGAAATTCTATTCAGAATTTTTCGCTGGATAGTTAGAATTGTTTGTTTGGATGATTGGTTGCTATGATTGTTAGCATATGGATGATAATACATCCTTGTGATTTAAAAAGATTATTAATTACCTTTGTTTTAAATTTCGGGGACGAAATTATTTTAAGGGGGGAGGAATGTAATATCCCGGAAATTTGGGGGCAATATCAATTTAATAACCTGTTTAAATAATTAAATTGATTGATAATCTTTGATAATAAATTTGAATTGGTTAATAATCTAATTAAATATTTAATTGGTGAATTTTATCTTTTATAAGTTAATAAAATGATTTCTATCTATAATATATATATATGAGTATATATTGTAAATAGATTGTCTTTGATTTGAAAGTTAATAAATGAAATCTTGTTTTAAATTTCTAATGTATATTCTTATAGTTGGGAATTTATGATTTCTTTAATATAAGCTTTTCAAAGCTATTTAAACAAAATAACTATATGGTTTTGAAATGAGATTTATAAAATAGGATTGTTATTTCAAATTGAATGTGTTGTTTTAAATTGACTTTAAATTGGATTTTTAAATATAATTTGAATTTGAATTTAAATTAATTTTGAAATTCAAAAAGGGGTAATATTTTAAATATTTGGATTTTTTGATATTTGTATAAGCTTTTATTTATATATATAATTGGTTTTATTTCTTTAAAAATTATCTATGTATATAAATAAGTATTTGTAAATTTATAATTTAAGTATAAAAGCCTTTATTAACATTTTAAAAATAAGTATTAATTACTTAAAATACAAGTGTTATCATATTAAGACTCAAAATAACATGTGTTAAGTTATGAACAAAGATATATGACAAGTGTTGAATTCTAAAACAAGTGGCATTTTTAGATTTAATCTTCTTTTATTTTTACTAAATGATTTTCAGCCTAAATACATATACTTTTCTCTATCCATTTCTTTGACAAATTCAAAAGCAAAGAAAATTAAGTAAACTCAGATCTAAACTGAAAAAAAGAAGAAGAAAGAAACAAACCTGAAATCGTTTCCTCCCAAAAACAAATTTCTCATAAACAATCAGTAATAAAATCCCTCATCTCAATAATCTGTAACTAAATCTTCCTCAAACCAGAGATTATCAAAATCAAATCTCTGTAACCCATTTTCCAAAATACAACTAAATCAAAGTTTCAGCCTGCATTTCAAAATATGGAAGCAAGCAAACCTGCATCTTCTTCAAAGATTGAAAGCAAGTTCAAAGGGAAAATTAAAGCAAATCAACTATATTTCAACATGCAAGTTTTCTAGCAAGCAAACCAGTTTTCAAAAAGGCAATTCAAGTTAAAAGATTTTAAAGTTCAAAGACACTTCAGTTTTAAAAATAAAACCTGGGAAGCTCTGTTCTTCATGTGGTGAGTAACTTACATTTTTAAAAACTTAAGTATATCTGTTTGCATGCTATAAATCCTTGAATCTATGATGTAATATGCCTGCATGATTGTTTAATATGTTTGGTATGAATGTATATTTTGTATATATGGATGTAAATTGGTGTGCATGTCTGATACTTATATGTATCTCTGTTTCCAGTTTTCAAATTTAAGTTTTGATTTAAAAATTCTGTATCTCTAGATCTAGTAAATATTATGATGCAAGTTATAAACAAAAATTGATTGTTTTATCATATATTAGAGTTTAAATTTTTGTTTAAGTTAAAATAAAATAAGGATTTCTCTGGAAAATAGAATAGAACAGGAAAACTCAAGTTTTGTAAAAAATTCGAATTCCTTAAATCATTGATTCAGGCATATGATCTGAATACTTGATTGAAAACATTATTTTTAAGATTTGAATCATGATTTTTAGAAGTAGGAAGAGAGAGCAGTTCGTGGTTGAACAAAATTTGGGTTTCGAACGATTTCTGATGATCACCTTAGTCTGGAGGGTCGTGGTTCATTCTGGGGGAAGAAGAGCTATTGGTGATTAGAGGAAAAATAGTGGGTGGCCGTATTGACGACTGTGGCGATGGGAATTGATCGAGATTTTCTATAAACCTAATTTTGGGTCAATATAGGAAACGTGGTGCTGTGTTGTCGAGAGTTCATCGGAATAGTTAAGGGGTGGTGGGATCGAAGCTAAAATCGGAGGCGTTGCTCTGGGTAGACTCGCGTGGCTTCAGATGAACGTTGGCGGCGGCACGAGGCGATTCCAGTTTGGTCAAGTCTGTGTTTCAGTTGAATCCTTAATGCTCGATTTTGATTGATGAGGTTGTTCGTAGTTCTGGTAATTGGGATCACGAGTGGGTGTTGTAGACGACATGTCGGCGATGGCATGGGTAGTCGGAGGCGATCGAGTCGCCTGTGCACGTGCACAAAGTAGCAGTAGTGTCTGGGTTTGAGATTGGGGAAGAAGCAGATGTTCTCGAGTAGGTTGATGAGTTAGCTCGAAGTCGTGCTCGTGGAAATGTGGACTTGGCTCGGGAATTCGAAGGGGAGACTCGTGGGTTATACTGTTTTTAAGTTTTTATTATAACAAAGTTTAAAATAAAAGGGGAAGAAGAAAACTCGAAGGAGTACTCGGGAAAACAGGGTTTTGGCTCGGGTATTTTGATATATAGCTCGGGTAAGTTGTGATGTTGCAGTTTTAAAGCCTAACAGTGTTTTAAAAATTTAAAATGAGTTTAAAACTTTAAAGCAGGATTTAAACTAAGTTTTAAATCAAGTTTAAAATATTGGTTCAAGTTTAAATTTGTATCCTAGATTTGAGATAAATAAAGCTTTATAAAAATCTTGAATTTCTTTTATAAATGTTAAGTGTTCTTTAACATTTGGATTTAAAAAGGGGAATTGTAAATTTAATTTAAATTGGTTAAAGTTAAATTGTAATTTATTTTAAATCTTTAATTTAAAATGAATTAAAAGAAAGATTTTTAAAGTAAATTTTTTTAAAGTCTTTATTAATAGTAATTAAAGTAGTTGAAGGATAAATACTTTAATTTAGTAATTAATTAAGATTTAATGATTTAGGTTCATTAAATTAATAGGATAATTAAAGAATAATTTGATAATTTAATTAACTAATGGTTTAGTGTTAATTAATTAAATAATTAGAATTATAAGTAAATTAATTAAGGGTTAATTAATTTGGGATTAAGAATCATTTATTTAGATAAGTATAGACTTTTAATAAATGATTAGAAGTTTATTTATCAAGTGATTAAAGATTAATTAAGTAATTAATTTAGTAATTAGAAATAAGTTAAATGGTAATTAAGAATTTATTTATTTAGTAATTAATAATGTTGATTTAAGTTTAATTACTTAAATAAGAATTGTTAATAATAAATGAGGGATCATTAATTAGAGATTATTAAATAATTAATTAATGTGATTAATTTTAATAATCAATTAGATTAATTAACTAATGGTAATCATTTATAAATTGGTTAAGTATAATTTATTTAATGGAAGTAATTAAAGAAATTAATTACTTAAGGTAATTAATTAAATAAATTTGATAAGTTTAAATTAATTTGTTTAATTAATTTAAGATAATCACTTGGTGATTTGATAATTACTTAAATGTAATTAGTGAAAGTATAAATTACTAAGGAAAGTAATTAAAGTTAATTAGTGGATATAATTAACTAAAGATGGTTTAATAAAAGTAATTTAAGTTTAATTACTTTGGATAATTAATCAAGGGATTAATTAAAGGATAATTAATTAAGGAGTAATTAATTTATGGAAGAAGTAATTAAGGGTAGTTAATTACTAAATGTGATTAATCAAAGGTGATTAATAAATGTGGTTTAATTAAGAATTAATTATTAAATATAATAAATTTAAATGATGTAATTAATTAAGGATAAATGTAATTAAGTATAATTAATTAATTAATGAAGTAATTTAAGATTAATTACTGAATGATTTAAGATAATTAATTTGTGAAATTAATTAAGTATTAATTACTTAAAGTAATTAAAGTATAATTAATCAGGAATGATTAATTAAGATGATACTATTAATTAAGATGATACTTAAAGTATGATTAATTAATTGGTTTAATTAATAATTAAGTAAGCAGGATTTATAAAATGAAGTAATTAATTTAATTCACTTTAAATTGATTAGAGATGATATAAATCATTACTTATGATGGATAGTAGTATTAAATGCTTTGCATTGTTTGATATCTCTGATGAGATATATACTGATATATGATATGGATGTTTGATTGTAACGATAATATGAATTATCTGTTGTGATGATAATGTAGATTATCTATTGAATTATCTATCTTTGTGTATATAGATAAAGAATTGAATTGTTTTAACTTTAAAACAACTTGGCCCTTAAAAGATACGTTTTGGATTTCGATGAGACCGGGATCGGGTTTCCGTATACCGGAATTCCAGGTCTGGAGACCCGAATACCACATCGATCCAAATTTACGATAGGTTGTGAATCTCAAGTGAAGATGAAGATTCAGAGTGCAAGGGTTATTGTCGTTAACTCTGAGGGTGATTCCAAAACGAGTGTAACGAGATAATGCCTTCGGTTTCGTTCGAACCCGGAACGAACTTGTATGGATTGAATGCTTTCAGCACATCGTCAGGCGGACGATGAGCATTCTAAGTGATATGTTCTGATTAAAGGTAATCGTAACCTCAAGCCTCATCAACCGGGAATGGCTAAAACAGGGGAGGTGCAGCAAGGCTTCGTGGGTAGCACCCACTGAGAGCAAGATAGATCCCTGTCTAGAGGTCCCTTTTCTTTTTATTCGGCTTAGTGTGTGGTTGGTCGCGCCAACTACGGGGTTATCTTGTTCGGGATTATCCAGTAAGGGATGGTTCCGGCTTTGTGTTGCAGGGGAGCGGGCGTACTCCTCGGTACGGTGATCTAGGCCACGTACTGTGACGGGCGGTACCCCAGTAGCCCTGCCATTGTATGGAATCCAAACTCCAATAAGTGCCGTACGTATTAATTGTGCCCAACTATGTTGGAATGTGAGATGTAAGCATTTCAGCTATTTCTATATTTTACTTGAAAACCCTAGACCCTATTATAATAAAATCAAATTTCCTATCAAATGTTTTGGTTAGCGTAAGGTAAAAACTTACCCATGTTTATTTGTGGGGAGTCTTACGTGATACCTTTTCTTTCTAAAGGTTTTGAAGTTAAGCAAGTTTAACCTGTTACTCACACCAGACCCATGTCTGACCCAAGTGTTTATTTCTGTTTTATAAACTCTTGGGTACTCAAATTTTTACGAGTAGCCAAGGGATTCAGGTTTAGCTTTGACGAATATTCTGGAGGAGCAATGGAGCATGAGGCTTCGGCGTTCATAGATATAGTATTCCGCTGTGTTGATATCTGTGATAGTGTCTTGTCTTGTATTTGAGTTGTAATGTTTAGACAGATGTTTATAACTGTCTAGTAAGTGATGTATATGCTGTGTAACTCTGTAAATTGTTGTATACTATGTAATAGTTTATGTTATTAATATAATTTATTCGTTCCGCTGTGAGATCGTTGTTGTTGTTTCTTTCTTTCTTCTCTTCTTTTCTATTTTCTACCCCTTTCTTTCTTCATAATGATGCGACTTTCTGGGCATAGGAAGTCGGGTCGTTACAGAAGGTTATTAAAGAAGATATATTCGCGGATTTGGATAGCGAATTAGTTTTGAAATAAATGTGTAGAAGAGATTGAAATTTGGTTAAGTGAAGTATATTCACGATTTTGGACAGTGAATATATTATCGAATAAAATGGATTCATTTTTGAAGAAGTGATATTAAAAATGAAGTTAAACATTTTAAAGATGTTTTAAATTGCATTGTGAATCGAAACCATAGATTTCAACATTCATTGTTGAAATAGACGTTTTCGAGAAATAAGGAAATGATGGACTAAAACACTGTTGTTATAGTAAATGATTTCCGAAAGGAAATGTTTTGATGTAGTATTGGGATTTATATATCTATCTTAAAATTCGAATCCCTATACTAGTGATTTTGAGTCGTTCGTAACGATGTTTTACGTAACATTCGTTTTGACTCAAATAAATGTGTTGAAAGAATATTTTCCTTAAAGAATGAAAATATACTTAATTTTGATTTAAGTATATCGAATATTTTCTAAGTGTTGAAAATAAATAGATTGTGAAATACTTATTTTTAAATAAGTATGGAAATGCTTTTCCAATATGAAATGAACTGTTTTGAGATTTTATCTTCAAAGATAAAATGAAATGTGGAAATTGATTTGAAATTGTTTTCAAACGGTTAAGTGTGGAAATTTTATATCTAGTAAAGATATTTTTGAAGATGAAATAATTTGGAAAATTATTTGGAATCTGATGATGTTGCGCATCTTTATTGATAGTTAAATAACCGACTATCAATATTTACCTTTAGATAGGTATTTGTTGTGAATTGGATGAATTTGAATGCCACACTTATTTTTGAATAAACGCTCACTATTCGGGTTAACCGGGAAAGGACCATGGGGTCGTATAACCCATTCCGAATATGTGATACGTCGTTATGAATTGCATTTGAAGACCGGTGTTGAAGACCGGATATTTTTGAAAACGGAAGGATTACCGTCGAGTTACTCTACATCGACTGATCTTCGATTTAGAGGTTTTTATCACCCTTAGTGACGGGAAGTCCTGACGTGATTGAAAATTATCCGGAAATGCAAGGGCTTCGTGAGAAGTGCCTTCGGTTCTGTTCGGTCCCGGAACAGACTTGTATGGATTGTGTGTCTGACGTTACAATTTGAGATATAAAGCTGATTTCTTTCAAATACATTTCTGTTGGTGGCGGAGAATTTATTCTCTTAGCTTAACACCCTTCTCTGAGACGTACGAGCTCAGAGGTTATGTAGTTGAAATTTATCAGCGATATATCCCAATTTGGTAACGTGGCATACTGAGTGTTGCTGTGAAATGATCAGTGTTTGATCATTTGTGATATGATCATTTGTTTGATCTTATATCTTTGTGATCATAGGTTGATCATTTTGTTTGACCCGAAGCAGGGCTTTTTGAGAAAGCGTAGCTTTGTGGACGAGACTTCGTCGAGCCTCACACCCCGGAAATGGTCGAAACAGGAAGAATGCAGCAAGGTTCTAGGGAGTAGCGCCCCTTAGTGTATGTCATTCCTTCTGGATAAAGGTGGTATCATGGTATGGAGCCCAGATACTTAACCTCTGTGGTTACTGCATTATTATTATCTATGTGGTTTGTTGCGAATCGGGGATCCTCGGGAAGATCGGTGACGATCGGGGGATGGCATACGCGTGTCAGTAGTTACCTATTTTTGCAGAGGTAACCCGGCCTTGTGTTGGCAGAGATCCGGTTAGGTTCTCGGGTCGTCTATTCCAGGGACGTACCCATCGTGGATAGGAAGTTCCTTAGCCTGACCATTTGTTGGAAATCCAAAGAAACAATACGTGACTTGTACGGTTTTAGTTGTATTACCTGCTATGGAATGTGGCGGTAACCTGCTATTGAACATAGTAGCTATAGTAGGCATACGATACTGGTCGTATGTTGGCTAAGATTAATATTATACTTTCGAAATGTTTTCTACACTATGCACTAAAAAATAATATCAAAAAGGATTTGATTTTGCGTAGTAAGCATCTTTGACTATCATAAGAAGAAATCTCCTCCAATTCTGCGTTTGCATTGTGTGTGTGGCGGGAGGTCTTATGGTAGTTTCATTTTCCAAAAGCATTTCGAATTGACTTTAAAAATATTCCTCTGTTTATTTTAAAGATAACTGTTTTACGATCTCACACCAGTCACCATGACTGACTCGGAGTTTATTGTTTCCCTTCTAAACTCTGGGTGCCCACCAATTTCCACACGGGCAGCCTAGAGTTATATTATCAGGATATTCTGGATATTCTGGAGCTTGGAGATAAGCTGGAGTTCGAGACGTAGTATTTGTATCTGATAGTAATCATTCCGCTGTGTATTCTGTATGAGGACAAGTTATATAACTGTCCATTGTTGTATATTGACTCTGATGATTGATATATGTATAAAATGATATAGTTCTTTATTTTAAAAGACTAGTAATTATCTATTGTATATTGTTCCGCTGCGATGTGTAAGATTCTGATACTGTTTCCTGTTCTGATGTTGTTCAGTTGTTCTTTCTTTCTCTTCTTCTTCTCTTTTTCTTCTACTTCTTCTTTCTAAAACCCTCACTATTGGAGTTTCCGGCAGTCGATTTCTCGGCAGTCGATAAAGTGAGTATCGATGTCGAATTTTCGAAAGTCGAAAACTCCGGTATGTGACAGCTATAATAGGCCTGAGTTCAATATTAACCTATAAGGTCAACTACAGCAACTACAGCATTTCAGAAATGCTGTAATAGCTTTTTTTACACAATTTTAGTTCAAAACAGAAACTATAGCATTTCTGAATGCTATTAAAAGTATATTTCAGGTGTTAGTGTATTTCCAGCAATTAAATAACTTCAATTTAAAACACATAAACATTTTAAAAATCATATTTTAACGTTTAAAATGTTCATTTACATATCATTTAACATATATCTTTTTCACAATAAATTTCTTATAATTAAATCCAATTTTCAACAATTTACTTAATAAGTTTAAGTGTAAAAGTTCCAATTCTTCACATTTCAACAAATAGACTTAACACTTCAAATTTAAATTACCATTTCACAATTTAACAAAATTTCCAATTTTATTTAATTAACTTAAATCTTTAATTAAAACCAAATTTCACATTTCCTAGTCAAGTTATATTTTAAAAGATCACTTTTAAACATTCATTTATTTAACCACTTAAATTCATAGAAAAATCAATAATACTTTAATAAATCACTTAAATTCAAATTTAATCAAATTATCATATTTACCATTTCTAAATAAAATTTAATATCCATTTTGTTTATATAACTTAAATATCATTTTTAACCAAAATTCCAAATCACCAACTTAAGTTATATTTCAAAAATCCAGTTAAACCATTCATTAATTACATTTTTAACACATAGAAAAAAAATCATAATTTCTTTATTTTAAAACATTTCAAAATCTATTTAAATCAAATTTCATAAATTTATAATTTTTAAAATACTTCAAAATAGCCAAAATACTTTATAAAATAACCACGGGCCTGTATATAATTTTCTAACCTAGGTCAAGTGATACGGATATGTATCATTTAAATCCGCAGTTAAAAAAAAAAAATCCAGGTTCTATCATTTCAAACCCGCAATCCCAAGTTAAAATAAATTAAATAAAAATCGTTCAGGCCTATCATTTCAGCCCATAACGATTTTTCCCTATTCTAAAGTCCGTTCGGGTATGTATCATTTCAACCCATAGTGATTTTAGTCTACAGGGAACTTGCAATGGTGATAACAGATATAAATAACAGAATAACATTAAATAACAGTAACATATGATATAACAGTTGTAATAACAGGTGTGAACATCATATGATAATAATATAAGCATATATAACATGATAATATATTTCTACAGATTCGCAGGGTGTCAATTTACTAGTTATATAGGTACATATTATCTGGTGAGAATAACTCACCTGTTTGTGCTGGAGATATCAAAACCAATGACACAATGGAAACAAAAGCACGATGAAAAGACTACGGACTTGAGTGGAGAGCGAATCCAATCTACAACTCTTGTGTACAACCCAAAACAAACAATCAAAACAGCAAAATTCAATACGACTTTAAAATGCAATAACATTGAAATAAAAGGAGATACGACTGTGCGGTCTTTTGCTTTGCCTTCTCTATTGTTTGGTATGGATTTGGGCTCTGATGTGGTTCAGATGTGGTCAAGTTTTGGGTCAGGTTTGGGCCAACATAGCTCGGGTTCAAGGCAAGACAAGGTGGGGTTTGTACATGAGGAGGTGATGTGATTTTTGAAGGCAATTAGGTGATTTTTGTGCCAAAACAAGGTTTGGCCTTGGGAATTGTGCTCGGCCTGGGGTGAGTTATGACTGGACAGAGGTGGGGAGGGGTGTGTTGTGGTCAGGTCAGGGAGGTGGTGGTGGCTATGGTGGTGGTTTGGGTGGTGGTTGAGGTGGGTGAGCATGTAGAGGTCAATAAACATGGTTTTTAGGCATCTAGGTTGAAATTTGGGGGGTTTTACCGTCAAAATGGTTCGGCCATGGTCAGATCTGGTGGAGTGGGGGCTGGTGGTGGTCGGGAAGAGATGGAAGGAGGTGGTGGCAGTGGAATAGGGGTAGAGGCCGATCTCAATCAGGGAAGAAGGCAAGTAAAATAGCATAGAAAAAGAAGAAAAGTAAGAAGAAAGAGATGGAGGCCATTACCTAATTTTCTCTAGCCGTGAGAAACAATTGAAGATGGGATATTTTTTCACGTGAATGCCAAATGAGATGACGGCTACACTAGGGTTTTACATGGCTAGGCAATAAATTTTGAGGAGTTAAAGGAATTAAAGGATTTGGTAAATAAAAGGGCTTCCGTTTCAAAGCGTTACGCAACCTTTCACATTTCTTTCCTTATAAATCTTTATATAAACAAAATATTTCAGAAAAATACTATACAAACCGAAACTATGTAAAGATATAAGAAAATAAATAATAAAATTTAAAGAAATTAGAAAAAATAATAAAAGAAATTGCTTAAAATACCAAACAGTATCCAGAAATTATAAATAAATCACCATTGACTTTGGAAAATTATTAACTTTATTTTAAAAATATTCTAAAACAAAATTTGAAATAAAAATGACTTTTAAAACATTTTCAAAGTGAAATAAATAATTAAATTTTAATTAAATAGAATTTAAAATAAGAAAATAACTTAAAAATGCAAACTAGGCTTTAAAAATTAGAAATAAATTCAATACACTTTGGAAAAATCTTATTATCACTTTAAAAAGATTTAAAAGACAAAATATATATAATATGGCATATGTATACAAATTATAATAAGATATGACCAATAAAATATTATCTATATAGGTTAAAATAAACAATATTGTTAAATAAATCAATATACACACAATATTGTAAAAAGTATAACTTTCACAATTTAAATCCAATTTCAACGAAACGAAAAGCAGTATTCATGATATTTAATCTATTTTCATAATAAAAGATAAAATTTAAATTTTCAAATATTTAAAATTTAAATTTAAAAGTCAAGGTTTGACTATATTGACAAAATTCATATTTTCTTGAAATAATCAATTTATTTATGTTTGGAATTCTACTTGACATAAAAATTCAAATTTATATTTAAAATAACAAAATTTATTCTTTTTCATAAATAAAGCTTTTAAATCTGGAAATATCAATTTAAAAATAATTGTAAAATACAGGGTTGTTACACTCTCCCCCACTCAAAACTTTTCGTCCCCGTAAAGGAATGAGGTACGGGAAAGCACAGAAAAGATAGAGTGAATAGAATTAAGACAAGATGATAAGAAGATTGGAATTATACCTGATAACTATTGTTATAGGTAAGTTTAACAAAATGGAGGTGATCAAATCAAGAACACAAACACGAAAAAGATCCTCTAGAGTCTGAATCACCCATTTCACTTGACCGACGGTCTATGAATGGAAAAACAGTGTTCAGATCCAGATGAGTAACAAAGATTATCAAAGGTTACAGAAAGATTTCTAAACCGAAAGATTATAGAAAGATGCTTATACCAGTTTGTAGCAAGATGAGGAAAAATAAGGACAACCAAAAGATGGTTTGAAAAACAAAATAAGATAATAATTTGAAACCATAATGCTTTTAAATCATAATACTTTCAAATCATAACAATTTAGAGGTGTTTATCATTTGGAAATCATACTACTAAAATCATAACACATTGGAAATGTTGTTCAAAAAAAAAACATAATACTTAGAAAATCATAACACCTTTTAAAATAATCTTCATTTAAAATATTTTAATTCAATGTCAAATAATATTCATTTTAAAGTTGTAACATTTCTAAGTTCATTCAATTATAAAAATTTCCAAAACATTGTATTTTCAAAACAGCAGCACTTATAAAAATGCTACAGTAGATATATTAGTATTTCAAATCAGTTTAATTTCAGAAATATTCATTTGGATATTATTTAACTTATGACTTATTAAAACAAACTTTTATGAATGGAATATCCAAATTAAACTATACTTCATTTATTAAGTTAAAAGTTGACTATTTTAGTTAGCTCTTAATTTAACACATAACCTAACTCTTTATTTAAAATACCCATTTCATAAATAGATATTCCTTTAATAAGTTACACTTAAAATTCCATTTGAAAACCAAATTCTCAATTATCAAATTTTAGTTATGTTAAAATACATTTTAACTATTTAAATCATAATCATTCATTTTTCAAGACAAATCTATTTCATAAATAAAATATTTATATAGCAAATATAACAATCAAATTTCTTTACACATTTATTCATTTAGACATCAATTAAACTATGAATTCAAGTTAAATAAACTTTATTACAAAATGTCTAATTCAAATGTATTTTACTTTATCTATTCAAAGATTTATTATACAACATATTCATTTCAGGAAATAACCTTTATTAAAATTCCTAGGTTAGACTTAAGGTTCCATAGTAAATCAAATTTGATTATTAAGTTATTTAAATAAAATCTCTTTAAATTCCTTTTTCACTATTTGCCTCTGTTAATCTTTTATAACTAAAATTTAAGTTTATAACATGTATTATAACCACTCAAATTTTATTTATAAAAATCCTTTTTATATTGTATATTATCCAATTCCATATTCAACTTCTATGAAATTTAGGTAAGTTATGTTGGAATGAAATTGTGTGTTATACAAGTAAAACTTTCCAATTCAATTATCTCAAGTTTGAATCATTTATTCAAATTTTTGATTTTCTTCTTATAACTGAAATTATTCTTTAAAATAATATTTAAGAATTAAACTTCCGATTCCTTTCAAACCATTTAGAGATAAGTAATTATATATACATAATATGTCAAATCAAATTTAAATCATATATCTATATATATTATAATCCAGTCATATTTTAGAAATTCAAATCAATTAGATTTTCCAAAACAAAGCTGTAGCAAGACTACAGAACGGTCTCTTCACTTCGAAACTCAAAAATAAATGTCGATGATGCTGCAGTCATCACCGAAATTATTTTCCAGCGACAAAGAGAAGAGCACTTAATTTTTAAACTTTAAAATCCTTTAGAGACAAATTTTTATTCAAAATACTTTAAATAATATCCTTTTAAAAAATTTAAACACAAGGTTTGAAACCATCGGAAATTAAATTCTTTAAATTTCATGTTTTAAATTCATTTCAGTTCCCAAATCAAATTTATAAACAACTATTTATAAATTCATTTGTAGAACAATAAATGAAAAATCAAGTATTATCATTTCATATTATCAATTTAAATCAATTTTTTAAGTTCCATAAAATTATATATCCAAATTTATTTCATTAGCCAAATTTTAAAATAACATTGTGTCAGTTTGTTCTGTCAAAGTGTTTTAGAAATCCTATCGATAGCATTGATCGGACGAATTGATCGGAAACCCAAATCAACATCAACAACTCAAACAACGCAATCTATAAAACAAAACATTGATTTACAAGTACAATTTAAAATGTTTGGAGATAGTTTGGAAACAAAGACAAGATGATAAATTAACAAATTATGAAGATGGATAAGCTTAGGTAAATCGCTGACAACCTTAACTGGGTCAACCGTGACTTAATGGATAAGATCAAATGTGGATTTTCTGGGGTAAATCTACCTTCGATCTCAAGAGATAGAGTTTGGAATAACAAAAGATATTAGCGTCTAAACCAAGGGTAGATATAAATCTCTGGTGAATCGATGCAAATTTGTAAAGAGTTTCCCCCTTTACCAGAAAATTAGAATATTGGCGAGACAGCCAATTCACTATAAAGATCATTCGAAGTGGAGTTATGTGATACTCCAAAATCAAAAGAAGATGAATAGTGAGGGACAAGAATGAATTTTGGAACCGTAGGGAACGTTCCAAAAATTCAAAGGAAATTCGAATCAAGAGGAAAAGATTCAAACTCGAACGAAAGTGATTCTGTAAATAAATCTACTCCATATGCTGAGTTTTGCCTCAAAGCCAAAGCTCTGATACCAACTGTAACGACCCGATATTTTCAACCATTCGCATCCATTATAAGTGTATAGGTAGACACACATGTCAGAGTTGAATTGCTCAAAATACCACGTTGTAATTAAATTTGGCAAATCTCAGAATATACAGTAAATAAATATAATTACAGATCACAGACACAGTGTGACGACCCGGAATTTTGGAATGGGAATATTTAATTTATTTTAAATATTCAAAACGGTAATTTTAACCTGAATTTCAAATATCACTATTTATGGGGTAATTTAATTATCGAATTTAAACAATTAAAAATTTGATAAAATGTTGAATTGAGAGTTTTAAGCCAGTTAAAAATAATTTGAAGGCTTGCAAAATCTATATTGATAATAATGAGGGCAGTAGAACTTTTAAAATCGAATTTAAAAGTGAATCGTTCAGTTTTCAAATTTTAACGTCTAAATTGAATTTAAAAATAGTCGTCCGGGGCACAGTCTCGGAATTTGACGAAACCCATCCCATTAGATCCGTAATGTTGTATTGTTATCGGATTTCAGATTTGGGAGTGGTTGGAGTTGTGGTGTGGTCGTGCAATAGATAAACGCGCTGAAAATTTAATTGAAATTCAAATATAAATAATAAGTTATATTGACCAGTTAAAAAGAATTTCACATCAAATATTTTCCTTTCATTTCGAATGCCACTGTGGATGGCTTAATTGAACACGTTACCCTCCTTTCAAAGACATCACTTACTCTTTGTCTTCCCTTGGAAGCTAAAAATAATTCGATGTTTCCCGTATAAACCCGAGCTACTCCATTTCTATTTCGTTTGAACTGAGACCCTAGCTCTTTCTCCTCTTCATTTTAAATTGCAATCGAACGAAAATAAAATTCTGTTTTACTTCGAGGTCACAGTTCAATAGCAATCTCCATGTCGCGATGCTTGAACCCGAGAAAAAAAAACTAGGGTTTCGTAAATCAACGCCTTCGAAATCTCATCGTTGCATACTTGGCTATTCCATCAGCCATCGCGGCTCATCCTTGCCTCCTACACGATATTTCTGCTACTGATTCGAAGTCCTGCTACAGTCTCTTTACTGCCACTGTTAATTAATTTCGACTTGGGCTAGGGTTTCGCGCCGAGACATTATGGCTCGCGATGGGCGCGGTGGGGGTTATGGTCGCAGGGACATCGACGATGAAGTCGAGCGAATTGGAAACTAGGGCACAAGGCGAAGGGACTCGCAATGGGTCTGGCGACTTGTGGGGATGGTTCGCGAATGGCGGGAGGATGATGCAGGGGTGTTCGGTGGTGTGGTGATGGAGGAAACGATTGGATTCGTTCTGGCTTCATCTTCTCTGTAAGGTATATTAACCTTTATGTTGAAGCTTTGTTTTGAGAAAATATAATAATAATATACAATATAAAAATAAACGGTAAAACGGTAATAATATATGTATATATACATAGGATTTTGGAAAACAATATTAAGGAGTTAATTAGAGAAATTAACCTATTGTAATTAGTCTGGTTACAAAAGATATTTGTAGTAAATTACCAGGTTAGGATTGAATAAATAATAAGTAATTGTTTAATTTGTTCAGAAAGTAATAAACTGTAAATGGTCAAAACAAGGTTGAGAAATCGTGGAAATCAATTTATTTAGTTAACTTATATATAATTATTTGATAACGGGAAAATTACCTTACTAAGTAAAATAAAATTTATTAGATAGAAATTGATTTGTCCAAGTTGTTTGAATATTAATGAAATCATATAATATGTATTCAAGGTCTGGCATCGTGAAGAGGACTATTGATTTGGGTTGAATTGCAAAGTAAAAAGGGGGCAAAAGGTGAGTTAATCTCACTCAGTAAATCTTATTTTAAATTTAAATACTAAAATTTAAATAATTGATTGAATGGTTGGATTGATTTGGATGTGCTATATCATATATAGTAGTATATACCAATGTATATATTGGAGTTGATATTCCTGCATTTTATAGCGGATGAGACCCTATGCGCCGCATAATAGCGGATGATATTTTATAAAACCCATATACCGCAATATTACACCTCGAAGTGGAATTGGTATTGTGCTAACATCTGTGGATGCAGGAAAACAGGTTGGAGGGATCCAACTGGATTCCTCAAATATTTAATTTTGTTTAAATATTCTGTGATATGATTGTTGATATCCTGTGATGATTTATATTGAATAATCTGGTTGGATTGAAGTTCCCAGTATAATGAGTTATCAAAAGCAATTGAATTGGATTTTTGGAAAGAAATAAAAGAGTTAAATTTAAGTTAAATAATTCTAGTGAATTCGAATAAATTAAATAAGGAATTGTAAAAGAAATAAAGAAATTTCTTAAATCGAACAAATATGGAAAAATGGGATTTTGAATTAACATGAGAATAATAAATTTTAAACTAAAGTGACATTATTGGAAAAAAATAAAGAAATTATTTTTAAAGTCTAAGGATTAAATTTAATAAAAGGATAAGAAGGAATTTTGGAATTTTAAAATTGATATTTTCAGTTAAAAAGGTTTTAACTCATAATTAAGAAGTAAAATCTAAAAGATAATGAATTTTGAAATAAATGAAGTAAATAAGGAAATTTATTTCAAAGTGAAGAGAATTGGGAAATCAATGGTAAATTGATTTAAGTATTTGGAATTGGAATTTTGAAGAGAAATGAGATTTTGGAATTTATAAACTGGGTTTATAAAGTAAAATAAAAATATCAGTGGATATTTGAAAATATAAATTCAAGGTGGGAATTTATAAAGAATATGGATTGGTTTAAAAATAAATGTTGGTTTATTTTTAAAAGATGGGGATGAGACGTGTATTTCTCTGGATAGCCAAGTACGTTTTCAAAGGCAAATTTAAAGTATAAATTTAAAGTTTAATATGTTTAAAAAGAAGGTTTAAGAAATTTATTATTTCTAAATGTTAATTTTTTTAAAGTAAGTATTTTCAAATCTATTATTGTTGTAAATATATAAAAGTCATTTGATAATATGTTTAAAGAGAAATTTAGTTTATATTTATAAAGTGGGTTTATTTTAAAGTATATATTTTTAATAAAGTATTAAAGTAGTTTTAAAATTTCAATGAAATAAAGAATATTTATAGTAAAGTGTTTTTTTTAAATTATTTTTATAATCTAAAGGTATTTTGTACTTGGTGATTCAGTGGAAATAATTATTTGGGAAATGTATTCCGTAAGCGGAAACTGTTTTTGAAACTGTTTTCAAAGGGAGTTGAAAATGGAAATATATCTTGTAAGATATTTGAGACAAATAAATAATGTGTGAAATTATTTATTGTGTGATGGTTGCTTGTGGATGTTAATTGATAGTTAAATAACCGACTATCAATATTGGCCAAATGCGCTGATCGTTTCGAAGAGACCGGGATCGAGATTAATTTCTCGCAAACCACTTCGATCCGGTTTGTACGTTTCGTGGAACGATTTCGGAGTTGAAGATGGAGCAGTGAAGTGCAAGGGCTAGTCGCTACTAATCCTGAGCATATTTCCAAAATGGATGTAGTAGGAGTAGTGCCTTCGGTTCCGTTCGAACCCGAGACGGACTTGTATGGACGATTGCTTGCGAAACATCGTCAGGTGGACGATGGGCATTCTAAGGGATATGTTCTGAAAAGGTATCGTTTAGCCTCAAGCCTCATCAACCGGGAATGACTGAAAATCAGGGGTTATGCAGCAAGGCTTCGTGGGTAGCTCCCACTGGAGGGTAAGGTCATCCTTGTCTAGATGTCCCTTTTTATTTCGGCTTATTGGTGCGGTTGCTGATCACAACCGTGGGGTGATTTTATTCGGAACTATCCAGTAAGGGATGGTTCCGGCCTTGTGTTGCAGGGGACTTAGGGTGGGTCCTTGGTACGCTGATCTAGACCAGGTACTATGACAGGTGGTACCACAGTGCCTAGTCATTAGTTGGAAATCCATTCTCCCTACGTGCCTGTACAGTTTTGATTGTGCCCAACTATTGTTGAAATGTGAGATGCAAGCATTTCAGCTAGATTCTATTTTACTTTCTATAGACACTATTATAATATCAGACGAATTTTGATAAAAAGTGTTTTAGCTATCGTAAGGTAAAAACCCGACATGTTTATTGTGGCGTGGTCTTACGAGATGCTTTTATTTTCAAAAGGATTTTTGAAACTTTAATAATAAATTTGAGTGTGATTTTCTCATGCTGGTATTCCAGACTGACTCGGGTATTGTTTTATATGATGCTCGGGTCAGACCGAGATAAACAGGTTCAGGTTATAGCTGTGGAGCTCAAGCGATGAGTTGGATGGCGAGACGTATCTCCCGTATTTGTTATATATATTCCGCTATGTAAATTTCTGTACTCTGATGTATTGAGGACATGATATGATTATTGTCCAGTTGTATGTAAGTGTACTCTGATGTATACTCTGATGATGTATTATATAAACAAATATAGTTTTGTTTTGTGTAAAGCTCTGTTATTATATATTATATTTTATTCCGCTGCGATGTGAGATTCTGATGTTGTTTTCTCTTTTCTTCTTCTACCTCTTCTTCTTTAACACTAATGGTTCGATTTTCCGGGTCTGGAAAGTCGGGTCGTTACAGTTGGTATCAGAGCTTAGGCTGGCGACAACCTTGGCTCTGGTGGAAAATTTTGAGTGTATTAATAGATATGAGCGCGTATTTGTTAGTGAATATAAAATGGTTTTATATTGTGTTGATTTATCGATTGAGTGTTTATAGATTCTGGTCGATGTGTGGGACGCCACAACATCGATAGGGGTTTCTAAACTCTTAAACAAGATAAACCGACACAGTATTGTTTTAAAGTAGGGTAAATGAAATAATTTTTCCCAAATTATTTTTGTATATAAAGAAAAGTTTTGTAAACTATTCTAGTTGATATATATGGTTGTTTGGATGTTAGAAGTGATAATATGGAATTATTATCATTATTATTATGGGAACTTAACTAGGAATTGAAATTTATAACCAAAGTGAAGAATAAAATTTTATAATAAAATGAAATTTGAAAATAGAGATTACAAATGTAATTTTTAAAATTAAAATAAACTCCATATAACCAAATGGGATTTGTAAATTTGAATTATAAATGTGATTTATAATTGAAATTGAAATAAAGGAAAAAAGTTCCAGAGTAATGTTTGAATAAGATTGGATGGATTTGAAATTTAGAAATTTTGGGAAAGTTTAAATTCCTTTGGATATGAAAATGGTTTTCAAAAGTTTTGGAGAAATAATAGTGATATTATTTCAGAAATATTTTTGAATTGAAATTGAAATCTGGTGGATTTGGAATTTAAAAATATTTGAAATGATTTTGAAGGGAGTAAAAGCATTAAACTCTTCTCGGTCGCTGGAAAATAACTTCGGTGATGACTGCAGCATCATCGATGTTTATTTTCGAGTCTCTAAAAGAGAAATTGCTACCAAATTGTTTAAAATTGGAATCGTTTGAGAACTGGGTTGGTTTTGAAATTCAAAGGAATAATTGAATTTGCCAAAGGAGTTTGGATGTGGTTGATTTCAAAAGTGATTTTGAAATTGTTTAAACTCTGGAATCTTATTTGGAACTGTTTATGGAATAATAAATATATTGGCTAAATAAAAGGTATAATCCCGAGTTAAAAATAAAAGATGTGAAGGTGATTGATTGTAAGTAAATGAAGTATGAATATAAATAAGTTTGTGACTTATAAAATTTGGAAGTAAAATAAATAAGCCCAATGAAATTGTTTTGTATCTTGTGAAATGGATAAAAGTCCAGAACTTGATTTATAATATAGATTGAACTCAAGAAAAATAGTTAAAGTGAGTGATGAAATAAAATCAAATATTGAATAATAGTTGGGAAAAAAAACTAATTTGGAATAAATTAGTAAGTTGAACTTTATTGATGAGATTTAAAGTGATTAAGTTAAAGGTTGAGTTGTGAGTTATTAATGGAAATTTAACTTGGAGTTGTAAGTAAATAAGATATGAAGTGAAGTTGTTTGGAATTGGATTACAATAGAGATGATTTGAGTTGCAAATAAAATTCAATATGAATATAATTCGATTGAAAATGGATAGTATGAAAACAAGTGAGTGTAAGTCACTTAAATAAGATGAAATGGATCGAAAATTTGTTGAAGCTATTAAATTAGCTTTGAAACCATATAAATTAGCTTTGAAACCATATAAATTACTTATGGAAATTACTTTGGGTATATTGCTTATGTTATACATGTGTTTAGCTATTGTAATTAAGTGATATGTTAATAAACTTTGTATATTGGTCACTTATCTGTTTAAGTTGAGTTAGTACAGGTACCGGGAAGCCGTTTGGTCGGATTTGATTGCGAAATTTGCTAAAATAAATAGCTGCTTGCTTAAAAATGCTAAAATAAGGTACGCTTACGCAAAAATTCAAAATAGGAGATATGAACTGCATATATTGTGATTTCCGGCCTGAGGCCGATGTATATATATATATTTGTGCATCCTGCGATATCGCAGAAGTCCCTCCGTACAAGGGAGACTCTGTCAAATTTTTCCGTAAATTTTGGGAGTTTGAAAATTTTTGAAATTTTTGAAAATTTTCATTAACGATAAATGATTTAAATTGCTAAGCAAATGGAATTGAAACTGAATAATTTGGAATCCATTTTAATTGTGAATGTAAAGTAAGTGCAATCAAGGGAACTTAAGAAAGTAAGTTGCAAATAAATTTTTAATTGAGATTTAAATTAATTAGTAAGTGCAACTAATTAAATATTCAAGTGGAAGCCAAATTTAAAATCAAATAGAATTATAAAGACAAAAGTGATTAAAAATGAATATGAACTTCAGTAGTGAAGTGAAAATAAATATAAGCAGTATGTAAAATATTTATATTGAACTTAAGAAGTACGGTGAGATTCTTAAGTAATTTGGTATTGAGGAAAGTTATTCTAGATGAATAATTGAATGACGATTAAAATATGAAGTTGTGGAATGAGAAAATTGTGGATAAGTGAATGTAATCAAACTGAATGTGAATAAAAAAGAAATGGATATAATTGATAATCAATTGGAATTTATACGTAGGATGTACGTATATTATTTTATTCGCATAGCTATTTGATCTGGATTCGAACACAGAATTTCGAGATAGTTTTATCGATCCGAATTTGGATTGTTCACTCGATTTTCGACGGCGAAACTAGATATGGATTGTTGATTGATTTTGGATATTCTCTATCATAGTTTACGGCTATGCAAGGGGAATGACGATTTCCGATCAAGAAACCAAATCTGAATCCGTAATAGGAAGTCGGATGGACGATACAAGTTCGGAAGTGAAATTGTGTGATCGAGTGATCGATCGAATTTTATATTGCGTACGAATGATATATGTGCATCGTACAGGCATAAGTAAAGCAAATATTTGAAATTTGTAAAGAAGTCGATAAAATGTTTTTGGAAATTTGTGATTTGATATTAGTGCTAAGCAGGATATGCAGGTAATTGATTTTGATTTTAGAGGATAAAATTTAATGGCCCGACAAAAAGGTATGTGTTTGAATTTCTGTATGAAATTTGATTGGGTTTTTGATCCAGCCATTTGGCGTTTTATTTTCTTTTGAAATCTGGGGCCCGTAGAGCCATTTTTGTAGTAGTACCGAGCTAGCCGCGCAAAGGAGGCGCTGGCAAAATTTTTCAGGAATTTGAAGAGTTAGAAAATTTTTGAGAAATTTTGAATAATTTAAATTTGAATTCAAATTTGAATTTGAATTTGAATTGTGAAGTAAAATTAAGTTGTTTAGAAACTACGGTTAAAATGTGGACAGTTAATTGGGAGGATGATCTTTAATAAAAGATTTGGAATGATAAATTGATAAAACTGTTTTGTTTAGGGGAAATGATTAACGGGAATTGGAACATTCTTCTTAACTGGTAATTTCGGGGACGAAATTCTTTTAAGGGGGGAGGAATGTGACGACCCGGAATTTTGGATGTTGGAATGGGAATATTTAATTTCTTTTAAATATTCAAAACGGTAATTTTAACCTGAATTTCAAATATCACTATTTATGGGGTAATTTAATTATCGAATTTAAACAATTAAAAATTTGATAAAATGTTGAATTGAGAGTTTTGAGCCAGTTAAAAATAATTTGAAGGCTTGCAAAATCTATATTGATAATACTGAGGGCAGTAGAACTTTTAAAATCGAATTTAAAAGTGAATCGTTCAGTTTTCAAATTTTAACGTCTAAATTGAATTTAAAAATAGTCGTCCGGGGCATAGTCTCGGAATTTGACGAATCCCGTCCCATTGGATCCGTAATGTTGTATTGTTATCGGATTTCAGATTTGGGAGTGGTTGGAGTTGTGGTGTGGTCGTGCAATAGATAAACGCGCTGAAAATTTAATTGAAATTCAAATATAAATAATAAGTTATATTGACCAGTTAAAAAGAATTTCACATCAAATATTTTCCTTTCATTTCGAATGCCACTGTGGATGGCTTAATTGAACACGTTACCCTCCTTTCAAAGACATCACTTACTCTTTGTCTTCCCTTGGAAGCTAAAAATAATTCGATGTTTCCCGTATAAACCCGAGCTACTCCATTTCTATTTCGTTTGAACTGAGACCCTAGCTCTTTCTCCTCTTCATTTTAAATTGCAATCGAACGAAAATAAAATTCTGTTTTACTTCGAGGTCACAGTTCAATAGCAATCTCCATGTCGCGATGCTTGAACCCGAGAAAAAAAAACTAGGGTTTCGTAAATCAACGCCTTCGAAATCTCATCGCTGCATACTTGGCTATTCCATCAGCCATCGCGGCTCATCCTTGCCTCCTACGCAATATTTCTGCTGCTGATTCGAAGTCCTGCTATAGTTTCTTTACTGCCACTACTAATTAATTTCGACTTGGGATAGGGTTTCGCGCTGAGACATTATGGCTCGCGATGGGCGCGGTGGGGGTTATGGTCGCAGGGACATCGACGATGAAGTCGAGCGAATTGGAAACTAGGGCACGAGGCGAAGGGACTCGCGATGGGTCTGGCGACTTGGGGGGATGGTTCGCGAATGGCGGGAGGATGATGCAGGGGTGTTCGGTGGTGTGGTGATGGGGGAAACGATTGGATTCGTTCTGGCTTCATCTTCTCTGTAAGGTATATTAACCTTTATGTTGAAGCTTTGTTTTGAGAAAATATAATAATAATATACAATATAAAAATAAACGGTAAAACGGTAATAATATATGTATATATACATAGGATTTTGGAAAACAATATTAAGGAGTTAATTAGAGAAATTAACCTATTGTAATTAGTATGGTTACAAAAGATATTTGTAGTAAATTACCAGGTTAGGATTGAATAAATAATAAGTAATTGTTTAATTTGTTCAAAAAGTAATAAACTGTAAATGGTCAAAACAAGGTTGAGAAATCGTGGAAATCAATTTATTTAGTTAACTTATATATAATTATTTGATAACGGGAAAATTACCTTACTAAGTAAAATAAAATTTATTAGATAGAAATTGATTTGTCCAAGTTGTTTGAATATTAATGAAATCATATAATATGTATTCAAGGTCTGGCATCGTGAAGAGGACTATTGATTTGGGTTGAATTGCAAAGTAAAAAGGGGGCAAAAGGTGAGTTAATCTCACTCAGTAAATCTTATTTTAAATTTAAATACTAAAATTTAAATAATTGATTGAATGGTTGGATTGATTTGGATGTGCTATATCATATATAGTAGTATATACCAATGTATATATTGGAGTTGGTATTCCCGCATTTTATAGCGGATGAGACCCTATGCGCCGCATAATAGCGGATGATATTTTATAAAACCCATATACCGCGATATTACACCTCGAAGTGGAATTGGTATTGTGCTAACATCTGTGGATGCAGGAAAACAGGTTGGAGGGATCCAACTGGATTCATCAAAATATTTAATTTTGTTTAAATATTCTGTGATATGATTGTTGATATCCTGTGATGATTTATATTGAATAATCTGGTTGGATTGAAGTTCCCAGTATAATGAGTTATCAAAAGCAATTGAATTGGATTTTTGAAAAGAAATAAAAGAGTTAAATTTAGGTTAAATAATTCTAGTGAATTCGAATAAATTAAATAAGGAATTGTAAAAGAAATAAAGAAATTTCTTAAGTCGAACAAATATGGAAAAATGGGATTTTGAATTAACATGAGAATAATAAATTTTAAACTAAAGTGACATTATTGGATAAAAATAAAGAAATTATTTTTAAAGTGTAAGGATTAAATTTAATAAAAGGATAAGAAGGAATTTTGGAATTTTAAAATTGATATTTTCAGTTAAAAGGGTTTTAACTCATAATTAAGAAGTAAAATCTGAAAGATAATGTATTTTGAAACAAATGAAGTAAATAAGGAAATTTATTTCAAAGTGAAGAGAAATGGGAAATCAATGGTAAATTGATTTAAGTATTTGGAATTGGAATTTTGAAGAGAAATGAGATTTTGGAATTTATAAACTGGGTTTATAAAGTAAAATAAAAATATCAGTGGATATTTGAAAATATAAATTCAAGGTGGGAATTTATAAAGAATATGGATTGGTTTAAAAATAAATGTTGGTTTATTTTTAAAAGATGGGGATGAGACGTGTATTTCTCTGGATAGCCAAGTACGTTTTCAAAGGCAAATTTAAAGTATAAATTTAAAGTTTAATATGTTTAAAAAGAAGGTTTAGGAAATTTATTATTTCTAAATGTTAATTTTTTTAAAGTAAGTATTTTCAAATCTATTATTGTTGTAAATATATAAAAGTGATTTGGTAATATGTTTAAAGAGAAATTTAGTTTATATTTATAAAGTGGGTTTATTTTAAAGTATATATTTTTAATAAAGTATTAAAGTAGTTTTAAAATTTCAATGAAATAAAGAATATTTATAGTAAAGTTTTTTTTTAAATTATTTTTATAATCTAAAGGTATTTTGTACTTGGTGATTCAGTGGAAATAATTATTTGGGAAATGTATTCCGTAAGCGGAAATTGTTTTTGAAACTGTTTTCAAAGGGAGTTGAAAATGGAAATATATCTTGTAAGATATTTGAGACAAATAAATAATGTGTGAAATTATTTATTGTGTGATGGTTGCTTGTGGATGTTAATTGATAGTTAAATAACCGACTATCAATATTGGCCAAATGCGCTGATCGTTTCGAAGAGACCGGGATCGAGATTAATTTCTCGAAAACCACTTCGATCCGGTTTGTACGTTTCGTGGAAACGATTTCGGAGTCGAAGATGGAGCAGTGAAGTGCAAGGGCTAGTCGCTACTAATCCTGGGGATATTTCCAAAATGGATGTAGTAGGAGTAGTGCCTTCGGTTCCGTTCGGACCCGAGACGGACTTGTATGGACGAATGCTTGCGAAACATCGTCAGGTGGACGATGGGCATTCTAAGGGATATGTTCTGAAAAGGTATCGTTTAGTCTCAAGCCTCATCAACCGGGAATGACTAAAAATCAGGGGTTATGCAGCAAGGCTTCGTGGGTAGCTCCCACTGGAGGGTAAGGTCATCACTGTCTAGATGTCCCTTTTTATTTCGGCTTAGTGGTGCGGTTGCTGATCACAACCGTGGGGTGATTTTATTCAGAACTATCCAGTAAGGGATGGTTCCAGCCTTGTGTTGCAGGGGACTTAGGGTGGGTCCTCGGTACGCTGATCTAGACCAGGTACTTTGACAGGTGGTACCCCAGTGCCTAGTCATTAGTTGGAAATCCATTCTCCCTACGTGCCTGTACGGTTTTGATTGTGCCCAACTATTGTTGAAATGTGAGATGCAAGCATTTCAGCTAGATTCTATTTTACTTTCTATAGACACTATTATAATATCAGACGGATTTTGATAAAAAGTGTTTATTGTGGCGTGGTCTTACGAGATGCTTTTATTTTCAAAAGGATTTTTGAAACTTTAATAATAAATTTGAGTGTGATTTTCTCACGCTGGTATTCCAGACTGACTCGGGTATTGTTTTATATGATGCTCGGGTCAGACCGAGATAAACAGGTTCAGTTTATAGCTTTGGAGCTCAAGCGATGAGTTGGATGGCGAGACGTATCTCCCGTATTTGTTATATATATTCCGCTGTGTCAATTTCTATACTCTGATGTATTGAGGACATGATATGATTATTGTCCAGTTGTATGTAAGTGTACTCTGATGTATACTCTGATGATGTATTATATAAACAAATATAGTTTTGTTTTGTGTAAAGCTCTGTTATTATATATTATATTTTATTCCGCTGTGATGTGAGATTCTGATGTTGTTTTCTCTTTTCTTCTTCTACCTCTTCTTCTTTAACACTAATGGTTCGATTTTCCGAGTCTGGAAAGTCGGGTCGTTACACACAGAGTAAAATAATGCAGCGGAAGTAAAAGAAATAGTAGTTCATGAGGCTACTATATAAATATATCAGAGTTACATAAGATATAACAGAAGAAATAGAATACAACAAAAGTCTCAATATAATAACCAAGTACAAGCTGAGTAGAACAACAGAATTGAAATAGATAGGACATGACAAGCAGATAATCTCCAGCGATTCAAATCTCCAAGAGAGTGGAAATCCAAATCTGTGAATAACTCAGGCTGACCCGAGCGTAAAGCAAAACACAAAACACTCGAGTCAGGACAATATATACTTATATAATGTAAACCAACTCAAGCGAACTGTAATAAGGGTACAAGTAACTTAGAAGATGCTTGGGACCGCCCATCCTCTTAGGATCCGTTAAACTATCTACTATGTAGTAATATCCGATATTATAATAGTGTCTAAATAAGTAAAGTATAATCATATAGAAAATAGCGTTAAGGGGATAGAGAACCTTAACACGGTCGGATCTTTAAATCATATCATAGTAAAGCTCGATATGGTAGGTGACACGGCACAACTAGGCAATGCCAGGGTAGATATATCAATTACGCACACGGACTGATGGATACGCATAGCAGCCACTACCGTTCCACCTCGAACAACAATCCCAAATCGGAGGATGGCCATCTAATCAATCACAAGTAAGAGTATAATATCGAAGAAATGTGTCCGAGAAGAGGTGCTACCTCACTAGTCCGAGATCGCTCCTATTTTATCCACCTTATGCCAACTCCCGGGAGTTGGGTCCACGTAACATACCTTAAGAACGTCGCCACCATCCTACTTCATTCTGGAATCTCCACCGCGTACACGGTTGTCAAAGTGGTTTTCGGTATCGACAAAGAGTATGTCCATATCTGATCTCGGTCTCTTTGCCAACCAATCGTTATTATAACCCGTGGTTATAACTTTTAAAAACAATACTTTACTTCAAAATAAAATATCATTTCAAACCATATCTTTATCAAAATAAATATTAAATCAATTCCAAACCATTTCCATATATTTAAATTTACATATCATTTCAAAACTTCATTTCAAATCATTTTAATATAATAAAATATCATATCCTTACAAAACTTCATTTCAAATCATTTTAATAAAATAAAATATCCTATCAGTTCAAATCCAAATATTCAACTTTAAATACCTTTTAAATTCAAAGATATCGTTCATTTACTATCATTTCAAATCACCTTTAAATAGTTTATATTCCAATCAAAATAATTCATTTAAACCTTTTAAAAGTGTAATTATTATATTTTCAAATCAAGTATTCAATTTCCAAAGTTTCAAACCATTCTGAGTTCGTTTACTAAGTCAAAAACCCTAATTATTAAAATTTCAGTATTTCACAGCATTTAAAACAACTGCTATAAGTTATATTTGAAAACATTTTTAATTCAGCAAAGACAACACTTAAAACTGCTGTTAAAACTCAGTATTAGTTGATTTTAGTTCAAAACAGAAAAGACAGCATTTCAGAAGTGCTGCGGTAGTTCAGATTTCAAAACAAGGGTTAAATTTGGTTTCAGCAAAGACTGCAGACCATTATAGCATTTCCAGAGAATGCTATAATAGGCCTGAGTTCAATATTAACCTATAAGTTCAACTACAGCAACTATAGCATTTCAGAAATGCTGTAATAGCTCTTTTTACACAATTTTGGTTCAAAACAGAATCTATAGCATTTCTGAATGCTATTAAAAGTAGATTTCAGGTGTTAGTGTATTTCCAGCCATTAAATAACTTCAATTTAAAACACATAAACATTTTAAAAATCATATTTTAACGTTTAAAATGTTCATTTACATATCATTTAACATATATCTTTTTCACAATAAATTTCTTATAATTAAATCCAATTTTCAACAATTTACTTAATAAGTTTAAGTGTAAAAGTTCCAATTCTTCACATTTCAACAAATAGACTTAACACTTCAAATTTAAATTACCATTTCACAATTTAACAAAATTTCCAATTTTATTTAATTAACTTAAACCTTTAATTAAAACCAAATTTCACATTTCCTAGTCAAGTTATATTTTAAAAGATCACTTTTAAACATTCATTTATTTAACCACTTAAATTCATAGAAAAATCAATAATACTTTAATAAATCACTTAAATTCAAATTTAATCAAATAATCATATTTACCATTTCTAAATAAAATTTAATATCCATTTTATTTATATAACTTAAATATCATTTTTAACCAAAATTCCAAATTTCCAACTTAAGTTATATTTCAAAAATCCAGTTAAACCATTCATTAATTACATTTTTAACACATAGAAAAAAATCATAATTTCTTTATTTTAAAACATTTCAAAATCTATTTAAATCAAATTTCATAAATTTATAATTTTTAAAATACTTCAAAATATCCAAAACACTTTATAAAATAACCACGGGCCTGTATATAATTTTCTAACCTAGGTCAAGTGATACGGATATGTATCATTTAAATCCGCAGTTAAAAAAGAAAAATCCGGGTTCTATCATTTCAAACCCGCAATCCCAAGTTAAAATAAATTAAATAAAAATCATTCAGGCCTATCATTTCAGCCCATAACGATTTTTCCCTATTCTAAAGTCCGTTCGGGCATGTATCATTTCAACCCATAGTGATTCTAGTCTACATGGAACTTGCAATGGTGATAACAGATATAAATAACAGAATAACATTAAATAACAGTAACATATGATATAACAGGTGTAATAACAGGTGTGAACATCATATGATAATAATATAAGCATATATAACATGATAATATATTTCTACAGATTCGCAGGGTGTCAATTTACTAGTTATATAGGTACATATTGTCTGGTGAGAATAACTCACCTGTTTGTGCTGGAGATATCAAAACCAATGACACAATGGAAACAAATGCACGATGAAAAGACTACGGACTTGAGTGGAGAGCGAATCCAATCTACAACTCTTGTGTACAACCCAAAAAAACAATCAAAACAGCAAAATTCAATACGACTTTAAAATGCAATAACATTGAAATAAAAGGAGATACGACTACGCGGTCTTTTGCTTTGCCTTCTCTATCGTTTGGTATGGCTTTGGGCTATGATGTGGTTCAGATGTGGTCAAGTTTTGGGTCAGGTTTGGGCAACATAGCTCGGGTTCAAGGCAAGACAAGGTGGGGTTTGTACATGAGGAGGTGATGTGATTTTTGAAGGCAATTAGGTGATTTTTGTGCCAAAACAAGGTTTGGCCTTGGGAATTGTGCTCGGCCTGGGGTGAGTTATGACTAGACAGAGCTGGGGAGGGGTGTGTTGTGGTCAGGTCAGGGAGGTGGTGGTGGCTATGGTGGTGGTTTGGGTGGTGGTTGAGGTGGGTGAGCATGTAGAGGTCAATAAACATGGTTTTTAGGCATCTAGGTTGAAATTTGGGGGGTTTTCCCATCAAAATGGTTCGGCTATGGTCAGATCTGGTGGAGTGGGGGCTGGTGGTGGTCGGGAAGAGATGGAAGGAGGTGGTGGTAGTGGAATAGGGGTAGAGGCCGATCTCAATCAGGGAAGAAGGCAAGCAAAATAGCAAAGAAAAAGAAGAAAAGTAGGAAGAAAGAGATGGAGGCCATTACCTAATTTTCTCTAGCCATGAGAAACAACTAAAGATGCGATATTTTTTCACGTGAATGCCAAATGAGATGACGGCTACACTAGGGTTTTACATGGCTAGGCAATAAATTTTGAGGAGTTAAAGGAATTAAAGGATTTGGTAAATAAAAGGGCTTCCGTTTCAAAGCGTTACGCAACCTTTCACATTTCTTTCCTTATAAATCTTTATATAAACAAAATATTTCAGAAAAATACTATACAAACCGAAACTAAGTAAAGATATAAGAAAATAAATAATAAAATTTAAAGAAATTAGAAAAAATAATAAAAGAAATTGCTTAAAATACCAAACAGTGTCTAGAAATTACAAATAAATCACCATTGACTTTGGAAAATTATTAACTTTATTTTAAAAATATTCTAAAACAAAATTTGAAATAAAAATGACTTTTAAAACATTTTCAAAGTGAAATAAATAATTAAATTTTAATTAAATAGAATTTAAAATAAGAAAATAACTTAAAAATGCAAACTAGGCTTTAAAAATTAGAAATAAATTCAATACACTTTGGAAAAATCTTATTATCACTTTAAAAATATTTAAAAGACAAAATATATATAATATGGCATATGTATACAAATTAGAATAAGATATGACCAATAAAATATTATCTATATAGGTTAAAATAAATAATATTATTAAATAAATCAATATACACACAATATTGTAAAAAGTATAACTTTCACAATTTAAATCCAATTTCAACGAAACAAAAAGCAGTATTCATGATATTTAACCTATTTTCATAATAAAAGATAAAATTTAAATTTTCAAATATTTAAAATTTAAATTTAAAAGTCAAGGTTTGACTATATTGACAAAATTCATATTTTCTGGAAATAATCAATTTATTTATGTTTGGAATTCTACTTGACATAAAAATTCAAATTTATATTTAAAATAACAAAATTTATTCTTTTTCATAAATAAAGCTTTTAAATCTGGAAATATCAATTTAAAAATAATTGTAAAATACAGGGTTGTTACACTCCAGATCAGAGTTGTGCAGCGGAAGCAGTTTGGGAGTGCATATGTTTTGTCTTTTCCGGATAGGAGAAGTAAGTTCAGTCTTCTGATGTTGAGGAGTAGAGTTTGTTCTTGGTCTTGGTTGACCTTGAGTATCATTCTGTTGGGTTGTTTTTGGTCTAGTTTGTTTCTTCAGGCATTAGCGAAGGTTGAGCTGATCAGGAAGGATGTAGTCAGCCCATGATCGTCCGAAGAATTTTGTGGATAAGAGACGGAGGAATTTGGATTTCGAAGTCGGAGATTTGATTTTGGATAAGTTTTGGTCTATAGGATTGAATTGTCAGTTTGGATGACTGGAATTCGATGTGATTCATGTATCTCTGAGGGAGTACGTGTTTGATCTATCTTTGGTTTTAGAACCAGCAGTTCATGAAGATTTGGTAGTTGAGTCAGACTTGTCTGTAGTCTGATATCCTGTTTAGTTTTGTAGATCTAGATGAGTAGGAGCTCAGTAGCTTAGTAGTGTAGATTGTTTGATTCAGTAGAGCGAGTATTCCAGTATTTACCTAGGAAACTCTAGGAAGTTCTATCCAGAATTTTGTCTGGATAGTTAGATTTGATTGTTAGAATAAATTGGTTGCTATGGTTATTAGCATATGATTGATAATATATGCTTGTGATTTAAAATTAAAATCTTTAATGAGATTATTAAATTACCTTTGCTTTTAAATTTCGGGGACAAAATTCTTTTAAGGGGGGAGGAATGTGATGACCCAAAATTTTGGGCAATATCAATTTAATAATTTGTATTAAAAATTAAATTGATTTGATAATCTTTGATAATAAAATTTGAATTTAATTTAATAATCTAATTAAATAAAAATTTAATTAGTGAATTTTATCTTTTAAAGGCTAATAAGATATTTTCTATTTGTAATATATATATATATATATATATATATATATATATATTTGCATATATTGTAAATAAAAAAGCTTTGGTAAATTGGAAATTTAGATAAAATTTAATATGAACTTTTAAAAGTTATTTAAATAAATAACCTTATAGTTTTAAAATACTTCAGGTAAATGTTTAAATTGTTTAAGATATATTTTAACTTAAGTTTAAATGTAAATAAGATTTAACAAAAAGGTTTGTTTTATTTCTTTTTAAAATATTGCTTAATAATATGTTGATTTTATATAGATATAAATAGATTTTAAAGAAATAGAATTGTTATTTTCAAATTGAATGTGTACTTATATATGTATGTATATATAAGTTGATTTTAAATTGATTTTCTTTGATGTGAATTTGAATTTGGATTTAATTTTGAAATTCAAAAGATAGATATTTGGAAATATTTGGTTTTAAAAATATTTGTTTATGCTTTTATTTATATATATGATTGGCTTTATAATATTCTCTTTAAAGTAAATTCATATGTATGTATTTAGATAAGCTTTTATAAAATTGTAAATTAATATAAAGGCTTTTATTTACATTTAAAATAAATAGAAAAATACATAAAGGACAAGTGTTATAAGATTAAAGTATGAGAATGACAAATGTTAATAAATTGTACAAGTGTTCTTATTTATTTTCATTTTCTTTTATTTTTATAAATCACAAATTTACTTGTATATATAAACATATGCATTTCTTCTCTTCATTTCTTTCTATTTTCTTTTCAAAAGAAGAGAAACTCACACCAAAATAACTCAAACAAATCTGAAATCGATACTCCTCTAACCAGTAATCATTTCAAAAACTTGCAAACTATTTTCAAGTTTCAAATCAATAACTTGTGGACATCTTCTTCAAACCTGAGATGGAAATCAAAAACCTGCAAACATTTTCATCTCTATTTTGAATCTGAGTCATCTTCAACAAGGCTTCAAGTCATCTCTGCATGTTTCAATAACAAGCAACTCAAGCATTCCAGTTTACAAAACAAAGAAGCAAAGACATTTATGTTTACTAAAGCATCTTTCCAGCAACTTAAAGTTTTAAAGTTCAAAAGCTTTTTCAAAATAAAATAGGCTCTGTTCTTCATTTGAACATGTGAGTAACATTTTTATTAAAATAACTTAAGTTTAATATGGTTGCATGATTGATTTTATCTGGATATATATGAATTGCTTTGATTATATGTGAATATATCTGTATATATATAAACTACTCCCCTGTTCTAGTTTTCCAGTGAGTAACTTCACCTTTAAAACTTTAAGTAAAATTTTGGTTGTATGTCATTGCTGTGTTTAATATTGTATTGTGAAGTATATTTGTGTATTTATATTATTGAATTGCTGAAGTATGATGTATGCATGCATTTGAATATATGTAACTTCTCTATTTCCAGTTTTGGTTCTTGTTTTGATTTAAATTCAAAACCTATTAATTTTGGTCTCTGTTAAACTTGAGTTTCAAATCAAACTTGTTTGATTCATTCCAAACTTTAGTTTAAAATTTATACTTAAGTTAAAAGAAAACATTTAAATGACTCTGGAAATCAAATTACTGATCAAATCTAAAAATAAGTGAAAATTTAAACTTCATAAATTATTGTTTCAGGATTAGGATCTGAAACATCATGTAAAAATATGAATTTTAAAACTAAAATCGTAGTTTTTAGTTTGGAATTGAGGCTGCAGTTCTAGTTTGAACTGGAAATGGAAATCTGAGATTTTTTGGTGATCCAAGTGTTAGGAGAGGTCGGGATTTTGGGTAATGATGGAGGAGTGATCGTAGTTGATGGGAAAAATACTTGATGGTGATGCATTTCATCGAGGGGATAACAGCTGTGGATTTTTGTTTAGAACGCTAGTTTTAACTAGGTTAGGAAAATCGATCATCACGGCTTCTACTGTGGATTGAGTGCTTCAAGGTTTTGAGAGATGAAAGCTTGGTCGTAGATGAGGGCATGGCCGGAGTTGTAGAGTTTCTGGTGGTCGGAGGGTCGTGGTCGAGGCGTTGCCAGGTTTGGGATGGGAAGGCTCCTGTTGTTCCAGGTTTGAGATGAAGACCTCGAATTCGATTTCGAGTCTAGATTGTAACGACCCTGAAATTTAAATTTATTTAAATTAATAATTAAATGAATTTTTGAATTAAATTGAGTAATTAAATAAATTTTTGATAAAAAATTTGTAAATCTAATTAGGAAAATTGGAGCGAGTTTCCCCGATTCAAATACGAGTGGATTTGAGGATAATAAATATATAGATATATATATATATTTGACTTGAGTTTAAATCTAAAATTGATGGTTTAATAAATATTTGAGGTTATAATAAAATATACTTACAAAAGAATAATAATTTGAGTTTATAAAAATATATTTATAGAATTCAAATAAGTGTTGATGTTAAACAAATGTTTCAAATAAATTTATAGTTGTATAACGTATGAAATGAACACAACAAAAATATAAATATATATACAAACATGTGTGTTTTGAAAGAAGCTAAGAAAACAAAATAAATAAAATATCTAGTCATGAAGTATAAAACAAAGTATAGGAAAAATATGCAGGCAAGAAAGTGTTTGCAGGCTGAAATAATCAAAGATAAAATAACAAACAACATTTATCTATCAACAATACAAAACAAATCAATGCAAACCATCCCTATATCTAACAGCCGAACTAGAGTAGGAAAATTATAAAATATAGAGTTGTACAAGTCTAATTAATATCTCTAGTACACTACCTTATATCCATCAGCCGAGATAAGCAAGATTGTACATGCAAAAATAAAGAAATGTTATATGTAAACTTGAAAAGAGACCAAGGCATTTAATGCCAACATCTCTAGTACAAGCAATGAAATCTTCAGCCGCCATATACGAAAAAGTCTCTAGGCATAATAAAAAAATATATTGTACCTGTAATGTACAAATAGCAATATACCCTGTAAACCTCTCCCTTATATCAAGCTTTTTTTTATTTTATTTCGTCCATCTTAAACTTGAACAAATGCAAGCACAAGTTCAGCTTCAACTGGAAATCAAACAACTAAAAAAAAACAAAGATAATCTCCAACCTTAAAACTTGGAATGATCAACTTAGGAAATCTGGAAATCAACTAGGAAGCAAAATACTTCAGTTCAAACATTTCAGTGCTCAAGTTCAAAAGAAATTTCAGTGCTCAAGTCCATATATCTATCTATTCTTTGGGTCCGGATATATTCTACGAATGGTTAGTTATCTTTTCGAACTGACCGATGCCCCTGCATATTTCGTAGATCTGGATAACAATATTCTACAAATAGCAATATACCCTGCATATATTCTACAAATAGCAATATACCCTGTAAACCTCTCCCTTATATCAAGCTTTTTTTAATTTTATTTCGTCCATCTTAAACTTGAACAAATGCAAGCACAAGTTCAGCTTCAACTGGAAATCAAACAACTAAAAAAAAACAAAGATAATCTCCAACCTTAAAACTTGGAATGATCAACTTAGGAAATCTGGAAATCAACTAGGAAGCAAAATACTTCAGTTCAAACATTTCAGTGCTCAAGTTCAAAAGAAATTTCCAGATTCAAGTATCAAATTCCAGGCTTGTACTCTCTGTTTCAAACAAAATAAAGGTGAGCAACCCTTTGTTTTAACCTCGAATTTGTTATATGACTTGATGCTGGTGAGCAAACTTTAAATTTTAAACTAGTTCTTTGACTCTGATTATCCGTGGTGATCAATAGGTGTTTGTGTATGCTTGCTTGTATATGTATTCATAGTAAGAACAGTATGTATATTCTGTTACAGGCAGATAAGCTAGTTCCAGGTTTACAGAGTAAAACTTTTAAAAGGAAAAACCCTTATCACTTGATCTAGTTTTAGATAGGATCTGATTATCAAACAAATATTGTTTGATTTGACCTAGACTAATGTTTAAATATTTTAGTTAGTCAAGATAAGGCTTGTTGTCTCTGGAAGTATTTAAATCCACTGTGTATGTTGAACAAAGTTAAAACTCAAACCTTTTAATTTATAAATTCAGTATTATAAGTCGAATACATTAACAAAAATAGGATTTTTAAAGATAAAATGATGATTTTAAATTGTGTATGTGATGAGCAGTTCAAAGATGAACTAGAAGTGAGTTTCGACCAATTTCAGGTGATCGGAGCGTTGTCAGTGGCCGAGGTTGCATCTGGTTGTAGAGGAGTGATCATGGAAGTTTAAAAAAACATTGGATCGAAGAATTTAGCTGTGTGGGTTGTGGAATTTGGGTTTGAAAATTTTTAACCTAGTTTTGATTGTGAAACTTGTTTGGGTCGGTACGGTCCCTAGGGATGATCGAGTTGATCGGCGCTTTAGGGGTTGGTAGTTTGGTCGTAGGCGAATGCGTGGCCGAGATGGTGGGGTTTCCGGTAGTCGAGATCATCGGCGGTAGAGGGTTTTTGGCGAATGGGTTGGTTCCAGGAAGAAGCAAATGGTTCGATTTTGTTTCGCTGTCACTTTTGTTGATATGGGTTCTTGTTTGGGGTCGAGGAAGTTCGAGTGATTGTCGAAGGTGGTCGCGATGATCGCTGGAGGTCGGCGGCGCTGGTTCAGGTGCACCGCGTGCACGTTGTATCTGAAGGCTGGGGGACTCGGGGGTGTTCTCGCGTGGATGGGTAGGCGATTCGAAGCAGTTGAAGGAATGAGTAACACGAAGTCGAACTCGGGAACGAATACGTTTTTCTCGAAGCAGGAGGGTAATAGACTCGAAGTAAATAGCACGGCCTCGAGTAAATTTCTTGTTCCAGGCTTTGTTAAACCTGGCCGTAATTTTAAAACAAATTTAAATGAGCTTAAATTTGTATATTCAATTTAAACAAAGTCTAAATCCAGTTTGTGATAAAAATCCAAATTTACTTTTTGAATTTTTATATGGAATAAAAGTTTAAATTATTTTAAACTAGTTTTAAAGGAAAATTTGTTTACCAATAAATGTTTAAATAGATAAACATTTTGAATCTTACATTCGAAATGGAATTTGAATTTGAATTTAAAGTGTAATGTTTTACACTTTAATTATAATAAAGTCATTAGTAAAGTAAATCGATTATCTTAAAATAAATAAGATATTTAAGTGATTTAATTTATGAGATAATTAAGAATGGTTAATTAATTTATAATTAGTAGTTAATTAAGATAATTTATTAAGGATAAATTAATCTAATTAATAAGTTAAAGATAATTAATTAAATGAGAGTCAAATAGTTAAAGGTTGATTATTTAATAATTAAAAGTTGATGAGTTACATTTAAAGGTTAATTAATTTATTATAAATGGTTAATTTGTAAATGATTAAAGAATAATTAACCAAAATGATTTGTAATATTAATTAACCCAGATTGGAAATTCATAAGAAATAAATCTAATTTGAATTTATCAGATAATAAATCTGACCTTACTTGTGAATGTTTGGATTCTATTGGATGACTTGATTGTTTGATATTTCCTGATATATGATGCTTTGTGATACGTCCTGATTTATGTCGTGATCTGTGATTTCTGTTTCTGTGATATGTTACTATGTGAATATGAAACCCTTGACCCATAGAATGACATTTGAATTTCGATGCGACAGGGAGTCGGATTCCAGTTGGTTATCCGAAACCCACATCGAATTGTAATCCTTGTGACTGATAAATTTATTTTATCTATGAATCTGTGAATGAAGATAAGCGTTGTGGATTATACCGCTTATCGATATTGATATATCTGTGATGATTGATGATGTTGCACTATTGTGTGAAACCCCTGGACTAAACTGTTACACACACAAAAATGGATTTCACGAGGAAATCGGTTAAATCACAGATGATTTAAATTCAATGTTTTTGAAATTGAAAATTTTAATTTCAATTGATTTTGAAATTGGAAATTTGGGTTTAAAGTGAAAAGCTTTTGAAATAGAATATTCAAAGATAAAAGTTATTTCGAATAACTTAATTAAGTTTTGAAATTTAAATAATTTGATTTAAATTTGAATTCAAGTTTGAAATTGAATTCTACGATTTGAAGCTAACGATTAAGATGCTGTACAAGTTATATATGGGTTAAACCATTTTAAATGTATTGATTTGGAAATTTGAATTTAATTCAAGGGTTTTAACTCGTGTAAATATAACTGGATTTTTATGAAACGAAACTATTTGTTTTCAAATAATAAAAGCTTTCACAAAAGTAATGAACTTCCAATTTGTGTTGAAAGAATTTCAAGTTTGAAATGGAATTGAAATGTTTTAAAATTTATGAAATGAGTCTTTGATTCAAAGACCGAACGAGTTAATCCAACTTGAAATGGAATTGTTTTAAAAGCTATAAGTTAAATATTGACTTAAAGATTTAACGAGTTAATCCAAGTGAAATGGAAATTGTTTTGAAATCCATGAATGAATCTTTGGGAACGGGGTGAACTTTGTGAATTGAATCTTTTTGTTTAAAAGATTAAAAGTGTGGAAATTGTTTAAACCATTGAAGGTTTTTGAATTGAATCTTTTTGTTTAAAAGATTGGAAATGGTAATTTGTTTTACCATTCGAATGAAAAGTTTTGGGCTTTCAGCTGTGATTTAACTGAGACCCCAGTATCCGTATGATTTTTTTTATTGCGCTCGTTATTCGGTTTAGCCGGGAGAGGACCTTTGTGTCATATAACCCATTCCGAATAGTGATACGACGATATGGATCGCATTTGAAGACCGGTGGTGAAGACCGGATATTTTTGAAAACGGAAGGATTACCGTCGAGTTACTCTGCATCGGCTGATCCCCGATATAGAGGTTTTATCACCCTTAGTGACGGGAAGTCCGGACGTGATTGGAAATTATCCGAATTTGCAAGGGCTTCGTGAGAAGTGCCTTCGGTTCTGTTCGAACCCGGAACAGACTTGTATGGATGTGTGTCTGACATTACACTTTGAGATGTAAAGCTGGTTTCTATCAAATACATTTCTGTTGGTGGCGGAGAATTTATTCTCTTAGCTTAACACCCTTCTCTGAGACGTACGAGCTCAGAGGTTATGTAGTTGATGGTTACTAGTGATACATTCCCAATTTGGTAATGTGGCATACGAAGTGCTGCTGATCATTTGTTGATCGAAGCGTTGCTTTGTGAAAAAGCGTGGCTTTGTGAAAAAGCGTGGCTTTGTGAAAAAGCGTAGCTTTGTGGACGAGACTTCATCGAGCCTCACAACCCGGTAATGGTCGAAACAGGAATGTGGCGACAAAGGTTTGTAGGGGTAGCGCCCCTAGGGTATGTCATTTCCTTCTGGATAAAGGGTGGTATCATGGTATGGAGCCCAGATACTTAACTCGTGTGGACACTATACATTTATCACATTGTGATGTTGCTTTGTTGGTTGAGGGGCCCCTCGGATAAAGGTCGGTAACGACCGGGGGATGACATGACTCGTGTGTTAGTTAGCTAGTTACAGCTCGGTTAGAGCGTGAGGTAGCGTCGGCCTTTTGTTTGCAGAGATCCGGTTAGGATCCGGGGCGTCTTTCCAGAGGCGTTTCTATTTCGGTAAGGAAGTTCCTTAGCCTGATCATTTGTTGGAAATCCAAAGAAACAATACGAACCCTGTACGGTTTTAGTTGTATTACCTGCTATGGAATGTGGCGGTAACCTGCTATTGAACGTAGTAGCTATAGTAGGCATACAATAATGGTTGTATGCTGGCTAAGATTTATATTATATTTTCGAAATGTTTTTCTACACTATGCACTAGTAATAATATCAAAAGAGTTTTGATTTTGCGTAGTAAACATGTTTAACTATCATAAGGAGAAATCTCCTCCAATTCTGCGATTGCATTGTGTGTGTGGCGGGAGGCCTTATGGTAGTTTCATTTTCGAAAAGCATTGCGGATTTCAATGTTAAAAGCCTTTGTTGCTTGTTTTAAAGATAAACTGTTTTTGTTGCTCACACCAGTCCCATGACTGATCCAGAGTTTATTGTTCCCTTCCTAAACTCTGGGTGCCCACTATTTTCCACACGGGCAGTCTAGAGTTGGGTTTTTCAGATATTCAGGTTTAGTAGATTATCTGGAGCTAGTTCATTCATCGGAGTTGCTTATCTTGGAGTTGTGGATTCATTCTTGTCTGAAGATCATTTTGGAGTTATCACTTCTATTGATATTGTTCCGCTGCTGATGTTATCTTTTCTTTTCCGCTGCTATTTGTTGTATCATATCTCTGATGTATATAGATATTCATTGTATCATCATTGTATCTGGATATTGTATCAGATGTTGCATATCTATATTGTTTTCTTTTCTTCCGCTGTGTTATTTACTTAATTGTGTTATAGCTCCGGCGAATCGGATTTGAACGGTCGAATCTACGGCATTCTAGTACAATGTGAAGTACGGATGTTGATTTTTCAAGCGGGCAAAACCCGAGTCGTTACAAGTGGTATCAGAGCTAAGGTTGAACTTTAGCTCAGGAGTATAACACGTTAAGTAGCTCATTAGAGATAGAGTGAAGTAAACTCTAGAATGAGTAATCTCTAAGATATCCGTCTGAATGCCTCAGTAAATTCTCTTGCTATTCACAGATAGTAAGTATGAGTGCAAGAAGAGGATGAGATAGGGGACACAGGGAAATACGACTGTAAATGGTCAATATCCTGTAACAACAAGGAAGCAATCTTTTCTCTATCGATCTCTTTTGTTCGTCATCTTTTCTCAATTCTTCGATAGTTTCTGGTAGATCCAGAAAGAAGATTCGATATATAAAAATGGGACATAAACTCCAGCTGAGTCAAAATTGTTTGTTTGGGTGTATTGGTTGCATTGTTTGCTATGGTTGATAGGTATACTTAGTCTTTAAACTAAAAGTTTTGAAACTGTATCCATATATCTATCTATTCTTTGGGTCCGGATATATTCTACGAATGGTTAGTTATCTTTTCGAACTGACCGATGCCCCTGCATATTTCGTAGATCTGGATAACCCGAGTATTTTGTTGATTGTTAAACAGATTCGTTCTCATATCTGATTTTGATATTCTGATTTGGTAAGCCAAATGCAGAATCAATGTTCAGTTTGATTAAATGAAACATTCTTCATATGTCTTTGTTTTCGTGCCTGTGAATTTCGAGGACGAAATTCTTTTAAGGGGGGAAGTTTGTAACGACCCTGAAATTTAAATTTATTTAAATTAATAATTAAATGAATTTTTGAATTAAATTAAGTAATTAAATAAATTTTTGATAAAAAATTTGTAAATCTAATTAGGAAAATTGGAGCGAGTTTCCCCGATTCAAATACGAGTGGATTTGAGGATAATAAATATATAGATATATATATATATATATATTTGACTTGAGTTTAAATCTAAAATTGATGGTTTAATAAATATTTGAGGTTATAATAAAATATACTTACAAAAGAATAATAATTTGAGTTTATAAAAATATATTTATAGAATTCAAATAAGTGTTTATGTTAAACAAATGTTTCAAATAAATTTATAGTTGTATAACGTATGAAATGAACACAACAAAAATATAAATATATATACAAACATGTGTGTTTTGAAAGAAGCTAAGAAAACAAAATAAATAAAATATCTAGTCATGAAGTATAAAACAAAGTATAGGAAAAATATGCAGGCAAGAAAGTGTTTGCAGGCTGAAATAATCAAAGATAAAATAACAAACAACATTTATCTATCAACAATACAAAACAAATCAATGCAAACCATCCCTATATCTAACAGCCGAACTAGAGTAGGAAAATTATAAAATATAGAGTTGTACAAGTCTAATTAATATCTCTAGTACACTACCTTATATCCATCAGCCGAGATAAGCAAGATTGTACATGCAAAAATAAAGAAATGGTATATGTAAACTTGAAAAGAGACCAAGGCATTAAATGCCAACATCTCTAGTACAAGCAATGAAATCTTCAGCCCCCATATACGAAAAAGTCTCTAGGCATAATAAAAAAAAATATTGTACCTGTAATGTACAAATAGCAATATACCCTGTAAACCTCTCCCTTATATCAAGCTTTTTTTTATTTTATTTCGTCCATCTTAAACTTGAACAAATGCAAGCACAAGTTCAGCTTCAACTGGAAATCAAACAACTAAAAAAAACAAAGATAATCTCCAACCTTAAAACTTGGAATGATCAACTTAGGAAATCTGGAAATCAACTAGGAAGCAAAATACTTCAGTTCAAACATTTCAGTGCTCAAGTTCAAAAGAAATTTCCAGATTCAAGTATCAAATTCCAGGCTTGTACTCTCTGTTTCAAACAAAATCAAGGTGAGCAACCCTTTGTTTTAACCTCGAATTTGTTATATGACTTGATGCTGGTGAGGAAACTTTAAATTTTAAACTAGTTCTTTGACTCTGATTATCCGTGGTGATCAATAGGTGTTTGTGTATGCTTGCTTGTATATGTATTCATAGTAAGAACAGTATGTATATTTTGTTACAGGCAGATAAGCTAGTTCCAGGTTTATAGAGTAAAACTTTTAAAAGGAAAACCCTTATCACTTGATCTAGTTTTAGATAGGATCTGATTATCAAACAAATATTGTTTGATTTGACCTAGACTAATGTTTAAATATTTTAGTTAGTCAAGATAAGGCTTGTTGTCTCTGGAAGTATTTAAATCCACTGTGTATGTTGAACAAAGTTAAAACTCAAACTTTTTAATTTATAAATTCAGTATTATAAGTCGAATACATTAACAAAAATAGGATTTTTAAAGATAAAATGATGATTTTAAATTGTGTATGTGATGAGCAGTTCAAAGATGAACTGGAAGTGAGTTTCGACCAATTTCAGGTGATCGGAGCGTTGTCAGTGGCCGGGGTTGCATCTGGTTGTAGAGGAGTGATCATGGAAGTTTAAAAAAATATTGGATCGAAGAATTTAGCTGTGTGGGTTGTGGAATTTGGGTTTGAAAATTTTTAACCTAGTTTTGATTGTGAAACTTGTTTGGGTCGGTACGGTCCCTAGGGATGATCGAGTTGATCGGGGCTTTAGGGGTTGGTAGTTTGGTCGTAGGCGAATGCGTGGCCGAGATGGTGGGGTTTCCGGTAGTCGAGATCATCGGCGGTAGAGGGTTTTTGGCGAATGGGTTGGTTCCAGGAAGAAGCAAATGGTTCGATTTTGTTTCGCTGTCACTTTTGTTGATATGGGTTCTTGTTTGGGGTCGAGGGAGTTCGAGTGATTGTCGAAGGTGGTCGCGATGATCGCTGGAGGTCGGCGGCGCTGGTTCAGGTGCACCGCGTGCACGTTGTATCTGAAGGCTGGGGGACTCGGGGGTGTTCTCGCGTGGATGGGTAGGCGATTCGAAGCAGTTGAAGGAATGAGTAACACGAAGTCGAACTCGGGAACGAATACGTTTTTCTCGAAGCAGGAGGGTAATAGACTCGAAGTAAATAGCACGGCCTCGAGTAAATTTCTTGTTCCAGGCTTTGTTAAACCTGGCAGTAATTTTAAAACAAATTTAAATGAGCTTAAATTTGTATATTCAATTTAAACAAAGTCTAAATCCAGTTTGTGATAAAAATCCAAATTTACTTTTTGAATTTTTATATGGAATAAAAGTTTAAATTATTTTAAACTAGTTTTAAAGGAAAATTTGTTTACCAATAAATGTTTAAATAGATAAACATTTTGAATCTTACATTCGAAATGGAATTTGAATTTGAATTTAAAGTGTAATGTTTTACACTTTAATGATAATAAAGTCATTAGTAAAGTAAATCGATTATCTTAAAATAAATAAGATATTTAAGTGATTTAATTTATGAGATAATTAAGAATGGTTAATTAATTTATAATTAGTAGTTAATTAAGATAATTTATTAAGGATAAATTAATCTAATTAATAAGTTAAAGATAATTAATTAAATGAGAGTCAAATAGTTAAAGGTTGATTATTTAATAATTAAAAGTTGATGAGTTACATTTAAAGGTTAATTAATTTATTATAAATGGTTAATTTGTAAATGATTAAAGAATAATTAACCAAAATGATTTGTAATATTAATTAACCCAGATTGGAAATTCATAAGAAATAAATCTAATTTGAATTTATCAGATAATAAATCTGACCTTACTTGTGAATGTTTGGATTCTATTGGATGACTTGATTGTTTGATATTTCCTGATATATGATGCTTTGTGATACGTCCTGATTTATGTCGTGATCTGTGATTTCTGTTTCTGTGATATGTTACTATGTGAATATGAAACCCTTGACCCATAGAACGACATTTGAATTTCGATGCGACAGGGAGTCGGATTCCAGTTGGTTATCCGAAACCCACATCGAATTGTAATCCTTGTGACTGATAAATTTATTTTATCTATGAATCTGTGAATGAAGATAAGCGTTGTGGATTATACCACTTATCGATATTGATATATCTGTGATGATTGATGATGTTGCACTATTGTGTGAAACCCCTGGACTACACTCTTACACACACAAAAATGGATTTCACGAGGAAATCGGTTAAATCACAGATGATTTAAATTCAATGTTTTTGAAATTGAAAATTTTAATTTCAATTGATTTTGAAATTGGAAATTTGGGTTTAAAGTGAAAAGCTTTTGAAATAGAATATTCAAAGATAAAAGTTATTTCGAATAACTTGATTAAGTTTTGAAATTTAAATAATTTGATTTAAATTTGAATTCAAGTTTGAAATTGAATTCTACGATTTGAAGCTAAGGATTAAGATGCTGTACAAGTTATATATGGGTTAAACCATTTTAAATGTATTGATTTGGGAATTTGAATTTAATTCAAGGGTTTTAACTCGTGTAAATATAACTGGATTTTTATGAAACGAAACTATTTGTTTTCAAATAGTAAAAGCTTTCACAAAAGTAATGAACTTCCAATTTGTGTTGAAAGAATTTCAAGTTTGAAATGGAATTGAAATGTTTTAAAATTTATGAAATGATTCTTTGATTCAAAGACCGAACGAGTTAATCCAACTTGAAATGGAATTGTTTTAAAAGCTATAAGTTAAATCTTGACTTAAAGATTTAACGAGTTAATCCAAGTGAAATGGAAATTGTTTTGAAATCCATGAATGAATCTTTGGGAACGGGGTGAACTTTGTGAATTGAATCTTTTTGTTTAAAAGATTAAAAGTGTGGAAATTGTTTAAACCATTGAAGGTTTTTGAATTGAATCTTTTTGTTTAAAAGATTGGAAATGGTAATTTGTTTTACCATTCGAATGAAAAGTTTTGGGCTTTAAGCTGTGATTTAACTGAGACCCCAGTATCCGTATGATTTTTTTTTATTGCGCTCGTTATGCGGTTTAGCCGGGAGAGGACCTTTGTGTCATATAACCCATTCCGAATAGTGATACGACGATATGGATCGCATTTGAAGACCGATGGTGAAGACCGGATATTTTTGAAAACGGAAGGATTACCGTCGAGTTACTCTGCATCGGCTGATCCCCGATATAGAGGTTTTATCACCCTTAGTGACGGGAAGTCCGGACGTGATTGGAAATTATCCGGATTTGCAAGGGCTTCGTGAGAAGTGCCTTCGGTTCTGTTCGAACCCGGAACAGACTTGTATGGATGTGTGTCTGACATTACACTTTGAGATGTAAAGCTGGTTTCTATCAAATACATTTCTGTTGGTGGCGGAGAATTTATTCTCTTAGCTTAACACCCTTCTCTGAGACGTACGAGCTCAGAGGTTATGTAGTTGATGGTTACTAGTAATACATTCCCAATTTGGTAATGTGGCATACGAAGTGCTGCTGATCATTTGTTGATCGAAGCGTTGCTTTGTGAAAAAGCGTGGCTTTGTGAAAAAGCGTGGCTTTGTGAAAAAGCGTAGCTTTGTGGACGAGACTTCATCGAGCCTCACAACCCGGTAATGGTCGAAACAGGAATGTGGTGACAAAGGTTTGTAGGGGTAGTGCCCCTAGGGTATGTCATTTCCTTCTGGATAAAGGGTGGTATCATGGTATGGAGCCCAGTTACTTAACTCGTGTGGACACTATACATTTATCACTTTGTGATGTTGCTTTGTTGGTTGAGGGGCCCCTCGGATAAAGGTCGGTAACGACCGGGGGATGACATGACTCGTGTGTTAGTTACCTAGTTACAGCTCGGTTAGAGCGTGAGGTAGCGTTGGCCTTTTGTTTGCAGAGATCCGGTTAGGATCCGGGGCGTCTTTCCAGAGGCGTTTCTATTTCGGTAAGGAAGTTCCTTAGACTGATCATTTGTTGGAAATCCAAAGAAACAATACGAACCCTGTACGGTTTTAGTTGTATTACCTGCTATGGAATGTGGCGGTAACCTACTATTGAACGTAGTAGCTATAGTAGGCATACAATAATGGTTGTATGCTGGCTAAGATTTATATTATATTTTCGAAATGTTTTTCTACACTATGCACTAGTAATAATAACAAAAGAGTTTTGATTTTGCGTAGTAAACATGTTTAACTATCATAAGGAGAAATCTCCTCCAATTCTGCGATTGCATTGTGTGTGTGGTGGGAGGCCTTATGGTAGTTTCATTTTCGAAAAGCATTGCAGATTTCAATGTTAAAAGCCTTTGTTGCTTGTTTTAAAGATAAACTGTTTTTGTTGCTCACACCAGTCCCATGACTGATCCGGAGTTTATTGTTCCCTTCCTAAACTCTGGGTGCCCACTATTTTCCACACGGGCAGTCTAGAGTTGGGTTTTTCAGATATTCAGGTTTAGTAGATTATCTGGAGCTAGTTCATTCATCGGAGTTGCTTATCTTGGAGTTGTGGATTCATTCTTGTCTGAAGATCATTTTGGAGTTATCACTTCTATTGATATTGTTCCGCTGCTGATGTTATCTTTTCTTTTCCACTGCTATTTGTTGTATCATATCTCTGATGTATATAGATATTCATTGTATCATCATTGTATCTGGATATTGTATCAGATGTTGCATATCTATATTGTTTTCTTTTCTTCCGCTGTGTTATTTACTTAATTGTGTTATAGCTCCGGCGAATCGGATTTGAACGGTCAAATCTGCGGCATTCTAGTACAATGTGAAGTACGGATGTTGATTTTTCGAGCGGGCAAAACCCGAGTCGTTACATAGATGCACGATCTGATGATCGTGGAGTGGTGTTTGGGTGGTTGGTGATGTGAGAAGATCATCAGCAATGATCTGAGATGGTCGGCGGCACTGTGCACATGCACGGTTCACTTCTTTGATCTGTGGTGTTTGGTCTGAGCAAGGGTGTTGTGGTCTCGAGTTAATTGATGATTGACTCGAAGTGAAATGGTTTTGGACTCGAAGCAATATAGGGTTGTCTCGGGTTAAAATTTGGTTACATGTTTTAAAGGGAAAACCTGTTCTGTTTTTAAATTTTTAAAATAAAATTTAAACTGAAGTTTAAATGAAAAGCAAAGTTTTAAAATAAGTTTTAAATCTAAATTTGTATCCTAGTCTTGAAATAAAATAAAGTTTTTTTTTTAATTTAAATTGTCTTAACAAACTTTAAATATTAAAGTAATTTAAATGATTTGAATTAAAGATGAATTTGGTTTAAACTCTTTTAAATTTCTTTTATAAGATAGTATTTCTTTAACATGAGATTTAAAAGGTTTTTGAATTGTTTTAAACTTTGTTAAAGTTAAATTTGTATTCATTTTAAATCTTAAATTTAAAATGGAATTTAAAAGTAAATTTAAAGGTTAATTGTTTTTAAATGATTTGTTAATGATAATTTGATCATTAATAAGAATAAAGTTTTATCTTGAAGTTAATTAGGATTTTCATTAAATTATTAAGTTAATTAAATGGATTAATTAATTTAATTAATAATTTGGATTAATTTAGTAATTAAGGGTTTTAAATTAATTAATTAAGGTTTAAGATTAATTATTTAAGAAATAATTAATTTGTAATTAAGGATCGTTAACTTGATAAGATTAGATTTTTAATTAATTATTAGGAATTAATTAATCAAGTAATTAAGGATTAATTAGGTTACAGTTAAGCACTTAATTAATTAAATAATTAGAGATTAATTAATGGGTTATTAAAGATAAATTAATTTGTAATTAATAATGATAAAGTTAAGTTTAATTACTTAGAAAGGTAATTTAAGAATTGTTAATAGTTAATGAAGATCATTAACTAGGGATTATTAGATAATTAATTAACGTAATTAATTTAAGTTAACTAATTAGATTAATTAATTATAAATAATCATTTGTGAAATTGTTTAAGTAAAATTACTTAATAAGAGTAATTAAGGAATTAATTACTCATTGTAATTAATTAAGTTTATTTTGATTAGTTTAAGTTAATTAATTAAGTTTAATTAATTTAAGATAATCACTTAGTGATTTGATAAGTGTAATTACTTAAATGTAATTAATGAAGTGTAACTACTTAGGGAAGTAATTAAAGGTAATTACTGGATGTAATAATTAAAGGAGATTTATTAATGGAAGTAATTTGAGTTTAATTACTTTTTTTGTAATTAATCAAGGGATTAATTAAATATAATAAATTAAGAAGTAATTAATTAATGTAAGTAATTAAAGGTAGTTAATTACTGAATGTAGTTGATCAATAGTGATTAATAAATGTGATTAATTTAAATAAAGTAATTAAATTAAATGGAGTAATTAATTAAAGAAGTAATTAAGAAATCATTAATTAAATATTGTTAATGATGTAATTAAGGGTTGATTAATTAAGATTAATTAACCAATAATAAGTGATTATAGAGTAATTAATTAATGTAATTAATTAAGGATTAATGTAATTAATTATAGTTAATTTGTTTATAGAGTAATTAAAGGTTAATTACTATAAATGGTTAAGAATAATTAATTTGTGAAATTGATTAAAGGCTAATTACTTGAATGTAATTAAAAGATAATTAATCAGGATGATTAATTGAAATGAATAATTAGAGGATAATTAATTAATTTATTTATAATTAATTAATGGTTAAGTAAGTAGGATTTATAGAATGAAGTAATTAATTTAATTTATGTTAAATTAATTAGAGATGATATAAATAATTACTTATGGATGGTTGAATAATATTAAATGCTTTGCATTGTTTGATATCTCTAGTGAGATATGTGCTGATCTGTGATATGGATGTTTTGGTTGAATTGTGATGATAATGTGAATTATCTATTTGTGATAATAATATAGATTATCTATTGTGATATTGTGAATTATCTATCTGTGTGTATATAGATAATGAATTGAATTATTTTAAACCTTAAAACAACTTGGCCTTTAAGATACGTTTTGGATTTCGATGAGACCGGGATCGGGTTTCCAGATTTGGATATCCGAAAACCACATCATCCAAATTAACGATAGGTCGTGAATCTCAAGTGAAGATGAAGATTCAGAGTGTAAGGGTTATTGTCGTTAACTCTGAGGGTGATTCCAAAATGAGTGTAACGAGATAATGCCTTCGGTTTCGTTCGAACCCGGAATGAACTTGTATGGATTGAATGCTTTTAGAACATCGTCTGGTGGACAATGAGCATTCTACGATAGATGTGTTCTATAAAGGTAATCGTAGCCTCAAGCCTCATCAACCGGGAATGGCTAAAACAGGGGAGGTGCAGCAAGGTTAAGTGGGTAGCACCCAAGTAGGACGAGATTTTCCCCTGTCTAGAGGTTCCTTTTTATTCGGCTTAGTGGGCGGTTGCTGATCCCAACCGCGGGGTTGTCTTGTTCAGGATTATCCAGTAAGGGATGGTTCTGGCCTTGTGTTGCAGGGGATTGGGAGTGATCCTCGGTACGGTGATCTAGGCCCTGTACTATGACGAGCGGTACCCCGGTAGCCCTGCCATTGTATGGAATCCAATCTCCAATAAGTGCCGTATGTTTTAGTTGTGCCCAACTATATTGGAACGTGAGATGTAAGCTGACGTAGCAGCGGATAACAAAATTGATGAAACGGTGAAAGTAGCAATCGGTGAATTGAAAAAATACCAAATGCCCAAATCCGTTGATCCAAAGATACCGGATTCTAGCTATCCCAAACACGTTGATCGCGCACGATACCGTGTTTAAAGATCTACGATTCTTCGACTTTGATCAAGCGCTCTTGATTCCATTAATCGGCTTCAGCAGTCGTTGATTCGAGCGCACTCGAATACCGAAAGTGGAGATAGGAGATCTCACTCAACTACCAATTTAAGAAGAGGCACAAAGCTCTCAAAAAAATTTTTATTCAAAATCAACTCCTTTACAAATGACACCACCATCCCTATTTATAGGGTTACAACTCACACGACTCAACTTTGGACAACACTTAGGTCGTGAACGACCTAACACTTGCGACCTAAAACAAACACATCACAAAGTACATCACGCGACCTTACAATCAAACGACTCAACATATATACAACACGAGTTAGCAAACACAACATACAAACGACATAAAGAAATACAATATAACGACATAACAGTGCAACACCACGCGGCATAAGCTTCAGCGACATGAGGAGAATCAGCTTCCGGAATATCTTGTGCGACCTATAGGATGAGCGACCTAAGGGGTTGAGCGACCTAGGCCTGAGCGACCTAAGATTGATGCGGCCTATGGTCGAGCGACTCAAGACAGGAGTGACATAAGAGATACTGCAGCGACATAAGCAAGATAGTAACATAAGAAGGAGCGACATAACTTCTTGTGACCTAAGGAGCCATGTCTTTAGCGACCTACGAGCTAAATCTGCTTCCTTTATGTGTTGTGAGTTAGGTCGTGATTCGTTAGGTCATTTGCGACCTAAGTTTGAACGACCTAAGGCAATCAGCTTCACACGATCATTATTTGACTCGTTAAGTCGTATCCTGATAGGTCGTAGATCGTTTGGATGTTTTAAGCCCTTGAGCGACCTAACATGAAGTGGTATATGTGAGCGACCTAGTATAGGTCGTAGCTCGCTCTTACATCCTGAGCGACTTAATACTTCTCGCGACATAAGGACGGAAGGTCGTTCGCGACCTAAATCAAGCGGCATATGGGAGCGACCTATCTGCATATTGGAGCGACCTATCTCGTTAGGTCGTAAATCTTTAGGTCATAGTTCTTTAAGTCGTAGTTCTTTATCTCATGACTCGTTAGGTCGTGAGCGACCTAAGGAAATGACCTTTAATTCGTTAAGTCGTAGATCGCTTGGACAGCTTATCAACTTGCTTGGTCGGTCTTCATAGCTCGTTTGCGACCTAAAATGGCGCGACTTAAAGAATAATGTGCTAGGTCGTTGCTCAGGAAACTTAGGTCGTTGGCGACCTAAGTCTTCATCAATCTAGGCTGCATCATAAGAATTCCATCTATTTCTATATTTTATTTGAAAACCCTAGACCGTATTATAATATCGTTGGATTTCCTAACAAATGTTTTGGTTAGCGTAAGGTAAAAACTTACCCATGTTTATTTGTGGGGAGTCTTACGTGATATCTTTTGTTTTCAAAGGTTTTTCAAAGTTAAGCAACTTTAACCTGTTACTCACACCAGACCCATGTTTGACCCGAAGTTTATTTTCTGTTTTCTTAAACTCTTGGGTACTCAAATTTTTACGAGTAGCCAAGGGATTCAGGTTAGCTTTGACAAAGTGTGGAGGAGCAATGGAGCATGAGGCTTCAGCGTTGTAGATATATATAGTAGTTCCGCTATGTTGATCTCTGTATTGATCTCTGTATTGTATTGAGTTGTAATAACTAGACAGGTGTTTATAACTGTCTAGTATCTGATGTATAATCTGTGTAACTCTGATAGTCGTTGTATATTATGTAATACTTATGTTATTAATATAATTTATTCGTTCCGCTGTTGAGATTCTGATGTTGTTTCTTCTTTCTTCTCTATCTTTTCTCTTTTCTATCCCTTTCTTTCTTATTAATGATGCGTCATTCTGTGGAATGAATTGCGGGTCGTTATAGGGTCCAATTTCGATAGTCGGTTATTTAACTATCAAATAACAAACATTCAATCAAAAATTGAATTCCATAGGGAAAACCATCATTGGTTAAGTGCCAAGCAACACTTGGCTTTTATTAATTTCTTTTAAAAATAAAATTCACTTTGTAATACTTGAATCAAAATTTCTATTTACAAAGATTGATATAAACCCAAAATCCCTATTTCCCCATACTTGCAAAAATATCTATATGCTTATCTCGATGTTATAAGTGTATTCACCAACAATTTGGAAGATTGCCCTTTTTATTCAATTCAAAAACCATTTATAAACCTTATTATAATCCACGAAACCATTTATAAAATCCTTTTATAAATTTATAAACCCATTTCTAAAATTTCTTTTATAAATATCTAAAACCATTTATAAAACTCCACTTATCTTTTTAACTAATCTTCCTTTCCGTTTTCCAAAACACATTATAAGATTCCACTTATAAAAACCCCATCCGTTTATAAAACTCTATTTATAAATCCCGGAAATAATTATAAATAAATGCTACTCTTTTCCTTCAATCACTACTATACACTAATAACATTAAAAATAAATAAATACTAAGCTTAAAACATTTTAAAATAATAATTAATAAATTCCTACATCTTAATTAAAACAATACTAATTTTTGCCTTAACATCTTTATAAAAATTAATTATTAGTTTTCCAAAACTTTGCTGATAAATAATTATAATCAATTTCAAACCATATTAATATTTTTAAATAATTAACCTTTAATATTTTAAAATATTGATAAATAACCTTCACACAATATTAATATTAATAAACAACCTTTAAAAATAAATATATTTCCCTAATAAAAATCCATACTTAATTCAACATTGTCATTACCATATTTATAAACCATGTTTATTAATCTCTTCCCATTTTATAAAACTTTCCTTCACAAAATTTCCGTTATTTATGAACCTATTTATGCCTCTATTCCTTTATAAATCCCGCTTATTTATAAAACCCTATCATAAACATAATTTCAACCATTTTAACCTTGCTTCAATAGTATAAATTTCTTTTACAAATTTCCTTCAATTTATAAAATATAATTTAACAATCTCAATTCTTACCCTCACTTTCAATTTCCAAAATAGAGTCAATTAGTTTCTAAAACATCATTCCTCCTCTTATAATAAATCCACCACTTGATTTATTTCACCAATTCGTTATGATAATAATTTCCTTTGAATTTTAACACCAGTTATAAATCCACTATTTTATTTACAAAACATGATTTTTGCAAATCTTCACTTCATTTGTGAAACATCGCTTTATACAAAATGATTAACAATATTTATATCAGATATTTTCTAATTTCTTTTAAACCCATATCCTTTTTATTTAAAAGATGGACTTAATTTAAGATTTAAAAATCTTTATCCCAATTCAAAATTTCCATTTAAAAATATTTTTTATAAAACCATAAATTTATAATTTCTCAAAATCATACCTTTTATTTTGAAAAAATTATTTAAACATGTATAACTTCCAAAGTTACTTTGAAATCCCTTTTTAAATCCAATCACTATTTTATGTAATTTAAAATAACAAAAATGAGGCCCAGTGCACTAAAGCACTAATTAAGCAAATCATATATCACCGTATATATGAAAATAAAATCAACAATGTGAAGAATCCCGTTGGATCCGTCCAACTTGTTCCCCTGCATCACATACATCATATAATCACAAAAATATAAATCAACCACTTCAAGGAGGGATTCGTATACAAATGGTCATCTTCTCTTACACGGGAATGTAATAGGCTCTCATCCGCTCCAATAAGCGGGAATATATCCAAACGAATAATATAATTTAGTATATTATTCAAACAATCAATAACGATCAGAAATAAATATCCAAACATCCAATAAATAATATTTATTGACTATTTAAATTTTCTGATTAGGCAAAAAGGTGAGATTAACTCACTATGATTTTTAATAGTTGCCGATCGTTCCATTTTGATTTAAAATTGAACAAATGTCCAATTTTATTCCAAAATTCCAACAAGCACCGAATCCGTCTAATCCAATTTCATAGCGTAGCCTTCGTCAATACAATCGCAATGCAACTCGTGGCATTCAAATTGGAACTCGTATGAATAAGTTATTAAATTTTTAAGTTTCGATATTTAAATATAAATTTAATAAATAATCACATAAATTAATGTAGTTTAAACCTTAATCCATCTTCTTCCCTCTTTCTCGTATTCATGCTCCAGCAAACCCATCGTGACTTCACCGTGCCATTCATCCATACGCCACCGCATCACCAAGGAAGGTTCCCTAGACCCTGACTACTCCACTGGCATCGAACTCGCCGCCATTCGTCACCCCCAGTGCCAGAACGGTGCGAATTATCGCTGTCCTTTATCGAGAAATTCCACCTCTACATTGCCCCACTTGCCACCGCACTCCGCCCACTAGCAGCCTCGCCTCCCCTCCTAGTGCCACCAATCGACGGCAAAGCCAGCGGAATAGCTACTTAACGGGCTGCCCTAGCCTCCGTTGCGCTCCTCCTAACCCCATCATAGCTGTTTAATCACTTCCCCTCATCGGCTCCAACATTTCTTCAGTTGTGGTCGAAGGCCAATTTTGGACATGATGGCTCCGACGAAGTGTTGTCGTTTGTTGGCCTTGTTTTGAAATTTGAAAAAAATGCGACCCTTTTTTTTATGAACATGCACATGAACATATATGAATAAAGGGAAGTGTGTGAGCATGAGTACCAGGGTATGGCTAAAGGAGTGGGTATGACCTAAAGCATGGTTGATATAATATAATATATATAATAATTAATTAGAAAATATCTCGCTTTAAACGTTTGAAAATCCCCAACTCCAAACGAGGCGTGTTGCATGGCGTTCTATATGTTATACCCCTATTCCGAATGCAATGGAACTGGTCTCGAGGTCTAATTCGATCGTATGTTGAAGATAACCCAAGTATTATATTAAATTTTTGATATAAATTTCTTCACGTTTCGATCCCGCATGACTAAACAATTCGTCCGATCGCCATGGAATTAGACAGCATATTGTAATTCACTATTACGGATCCGATGAGACTGGTTTCGTCGAAATTCGAGACATTGCCTTGGAAGGCTACTTTTATATGTTAGTTAAAACGAATTATTTTAAAAACTAGTTCATTCACTTTTGATTCAAATTTAAAAGTTCACTATCCCCATTCTTATTCAAATAGATTTTAAATCAACTTCAGAAATCATTTTCGTTTTCATAAATTCAAGATTCAATTATTTAAACAATTTCGAATATTAAATTCAACAATTTAATTATGAAATAAATCATTATATTTGAAATCCAAGATATTTAACTTATAACTTTTCAATATTTAAAATAAATTAAATATTCCAAATTCAAATAACCAAAATTCTGGGTAGTTACATACCCTCTTCCTGTGTTCTCATAATGTGTCACCTCATATGAGGGTGGTTGCCGAACATGCATATAAACTTTGAAGCCTAGGAGCGATGGGTAAGTAAAGTATATGTTTATATGGTACTTCCTCTCCCATTTTATTATTTTGTATCTTTCCTCGTTACATGTTCTACACTTCCTAAGATCGATATCCCCTTTCCAAAACAACATGCAACCATTTAAACATGAGTCTATTTTTTGATACGACAAACCAATAGTAAACATAAGTTTTTCCACTTCATAATGATTTTCGCACATTAAATTATCAGGTGGCATATGCCGTTTTGCAGGTTGTACAATGGCTGTAAATCCGGCTTCAATGAAGTTGTATTTTGATTTCATCACAATGTACTCTACAGTTACTGTTGATTGGATGCCACTTTTACATCCATCTCAATAGGGTTTCTTAGTAGCTTCTGATAAATCATAGATTTTGTTTGCTCCAATATTAGGTTCTTCTTCGACATTTACATCGTCATCATCAACTTTAACCATATGGAACATTGATAGTGCTGCATCTTCAACCATATCATATACAGTATTCGCCATGACAATGTCATTACCCACCCCCTCTTTTGACTGTATAGGATTAGGTCATAAAATTTCTCCATGGCGATCCCACACTATAATCCGGAATGAAACTGTATTGGCACAAATGAACTTTAACCATATCCGGTACCAAATGCTTCAAGAGTATGCACCTGCTACACGGACAACGAATTTTTTCATTGTTTCCATTATTACTTGAAGCAAATTCAATATATATGTTTACACCATTATAAAATTTTCCTATATCGAACCTCTCAACCCCCTTCGTTGTTGATACATCCAGCTCCGATGAACAAAGTATGTGCTTATTTTTCCTATTTAAGAAAATATGATGGAAAATCGAAAAATATTTTTTTTCAATTTATTTAGACATTTTAATGTTCCTTTCACCATAATCCATTTATTAATTATTATTTATACATTTTATGGCATAAATTATGAATATAATATTAAATTTTTAGCCTATTGTTTTCTTCTTTGATGGTCAGACATCTTACTTTCCATTACAAACACAATATTAATTACATTTCATAAATCAGTTCATTTTAAACGATTTAACAAAATTTCGGCAGCACTTCGCCTTTGTTTCCTGTATCGTACACAAATGCATGTACATAGGGAACAAAGGAAGTGCTATCGAAATTTTTAGAACCGTTTAAAATAAAATGACTTACAAAATGTAATTACTTTATTATGGTTGTAACTTGTTCAATACATGGACAAATCCAACAAATATTGTATCAGATGAATATAGATGTCCATTCTGTGACAAAAACGAATATCCAAATCATATACAATACTTGTCAGACGAGGTCAAAAACTCTCTAAGGGATTTAAAAAAAATAAAGCACATCATGTACCAATTTATTTATATATTACAGTTACATATACATTATAAGTTTTTATTATTAAATTATTTATTAGCATTTGAACAATATTATGTTTATATTTTAATCTTCTATTAATTATATAATATATCATATAATTTTTAATATTTTATAAAATATTTTAAGTTTTCAAATTAAACAAATTATGAATACAATATTATATTTAAAAAATTAAACTACAATATAAACTAGTTTATCGCATGCTACACATTGTTGCAAACTAGGTTTTATACATAATTAAGGGTCTAAACCAATAAACGATTATGTAAATAAATTATTATTTTTGACATTTTAGAAAACACATAGATTAAGTTATGTGTATCTACACTAATTAACCCAAGCTAGCCCTAATGCGCATATACACTAATTAATTAACGCATACACATACACTAAATTATACATTAATTTTTTGTTTTTATTGATAATAACTATAATTACCATTCAATGGGGTATAATAAACAATCAATAGGTATTATAAATAACTAGAATCACATATTGACCCTAATATAGCAAATGGATAGTAATTAGGGTTAGCAAAAAATACCCGATTGGAGCGAAATTAATGGTCTAAGTTTGTGGAGAGTGAAAAAAGATGAATTTATTGGTCATCGGGGAGGCGTACGAGCTGCGACGATAGGGGGTGGTGGAAGGAGGTATGGTTTTTCGTTGTTTTTTAGGAGCATAAAGAAATGAAGCAGCTTTCGGCTTAGTGGCTGAATATACATGACATTCTGACGGCTTCAGACGACCGTCGATGGCTTCAATTAGTAACAGCTTTCGACGGTTGATAAATATTATTTATTCCACTTTCAAACTTTTTAAAATAAATTTAGTGTAAATTACTTTGTTTAAAATTTTAATTTGTAGAAAAAATTTAATAGTTTATATTAGTTATTAATGAATATGAAATATTAATGATTACAACCTCAATTACTTGCCATTTTAAATTAATTCAAGAATTTTAAATTATAGTTATACACAATGCTTATAAAGTAAATTCATATAACTATTAAATATTATAACTTACATCAAAATTTTATATCTGATATACTGAAACTTGCAGAAAATGATTGTCTGTATTCGATTTTCAATAAAGTTAATTATCAAATATAATTATATGACAAAATAGATTATCGACAACACTAATTTAATTTATCATAAACTTTCATGAATTTTAATAATTGAACAGAAATATCTTTACCAATTCTTAGTATTTGAATTCTTATACATTTAATCAAATTTCAGAATCGTATAAATAATATATTATAATAAAGTAATAAGTTTAATTAAGTAAAATGAAGGGACTTCGGTAGTCGTCAGCAGCATGATGACGAGGCCGTCGGCGGCCGACGAGAGCGGCCGTCGGCGGCCGATGAGAGATTCCACCGCACTCAATTTACATTGTTCTTTGCAGTGTACATTGTTGCTTGAACAAAGTTGATGAGTTGTGGCATGACAATAAAACAAATGCACATACTTACTAAAAAACTATAAAAAAATGTTTGTAAATAGAGAAAAAAATCTCATTG